>JAMZAV010000353.1:0-648090 GCA_024449915.1 Sweltsa coloradensis | reverse complement strand
TGATGGTGCGTAGTAAAATGTTACTGTTAGGGATATTCGATTTTGGATTTGACTTGTGTGTGCGTGTACCAGACAGTACAAGAGGAAATATGGGGGGATTGAGGCTGAGGTTAATGTTAACTGCTAGGGAATTGATTGATTTTTGTTGCTCAACGTCTATTAGAACAATATTGCTATTCAAGATCCTAAACACGAGTGGTTATAGATGAGGAAGAATAACTACAAAAGAACCATGCCTTATGCTGATGCAGGATTCGAACCCATGTCCTCATAGTGCCACGCTTCGGAACAGTGCCCCAATTGAGTGTGCCACCGCAGACAGCCTTACTGCTAGGGATGACTATGATCTGGGTAGAGGGGTTCATGGGAATGGGAACAAGTTGTATCTGCTGTTAAAAAATACAACAGGAAACGGGTAATGTTTACTGTTTGCTCAAGGGATGTACAAAAGAGATTTTCATCAGTGACCAGGAACAGGTGGAGGCGATGATATTATGAGGGGGGTGGCAGGACAGTGGGATGCCGGTAAGCAGGGGGGGGTGACAAACCACCACTAATTAAATAGTAGAAGGGTGTTTGGGATCATGTGTGCAGGGTGGAGGGGTTGGAAAATAGGGGATGATTCTGCAGTAAGATTTTGGGGAAATTTTTAGGGAATGTAAGGGAAATCTTTGAGTCAGCAACAGGTGCATTTATAATTAAACTTCACTCCTAGTTCTAAATGTCTAGGCTTAAGACTTTGCTTAGTAGGGTACATACTACGCACAGAACAAAACAAAATGAATTATTCGAGACATTGAGTGGTGATAGATGAGGGTGAAGGACAATGACGCACCCGTGCATAAGACACAGGTGTTTTATTGGATGTGGGATTCGAACCCACGTGTTTATCCAGATCGTATGAGCCACCGTGGATTGCTGAGCTAGCACGAAGGTGCAATAGAAAAGAGATAGATAATAAAGCCTGGATGGAGCGGGAAGGAAGGAGGAAGAAGTGGAGATGCACCCATCTTAGGGTGCAGAGCTTAGCTAGCAAGCACTACTAGTCTAGCTCAAGCTACTGGCGACCTACTCGTGTTGGAACCGGGCGTTACGTCTATAGAATCCAGCTATCGTTGAAGATGAACAATAATAACACAGGATCAATTTCTAATACTCACAACAAAGAGTTTTCTATAGGGAACCAAACAGCTTACTTGGCTGGCGACTGCACGACTTGTAGAGATAGGTAAAGAAACAGACTGTACAACACGAAAAACATCTAAACGTTACTGTTTCGTGTTGTTTCTTTCTATATGTTTCTATCTTTACAAGAACTCTGCAGTCGCTAACCAGGTAAGTTGTTGGGTTCCCAAGACAAAACCCTTCTTTGTAAGCATTAACCTAGCTGTATGCCACTCTAGTTCCTAGCGAGATACAAACCAATTAAGATCTGTCCTGCGGTCTACCTACTACTTCGGTCTGCAGATTGTTTATAAACTATCTTGTAACTTCACATCAATTCATGGCATTTAAATTTATACAGTGAACCCTTTTTTGTACCAATTCTGAATGAATAACTTTATTAAATTTACTATAATTCAAACCATTGATGAAGTTTATTTTTAATTTTTATATCATAGTATCTTCTATTTATTTATTCACTCATATAATATAGCATTGCTGCCATTTTACATTGAGTTGTATTGAAGTTGGCATAAAAAGAGGTTTACTGTACTACAATTGAAAATAAGCATAGATAATTCTGAAATCAGCTTACCGTAGCGATCTGCTCGGATGCTGCTCAAGCGGACCAGCCAAGGAACGGACTTCAGTCTTGCGGTGGGCGGAGGAGACTGGATATGGAACATGCTTGGAGGGCGGTGCTTCGTCCAGTGACCAGTGTCGTACACCAGCTAGAAAGAAGAAGATGTCTAATTAACAACTTTTATACATTAATCAAACTGCTTATAAGGATTGCTACTTTTAAATTACGAAACCAAATTATTTTGTAAATCTGTTAATCTGACATGTGTTGTGAAAGGTAGGACAATAAAGCATTGAAACTTCAAAACTTAAATTAAACTTTATAGCTCTTGCCTCTTAGATGTAAACACCCCAGCCAACTTAAGAAAATAATATTGTCTAGAATCCCATTGAAATCAGTGAGATGAGGTCTTGGGTTTTAATTTTCAGCAAACTCTACAAGGTTTAACCAAGCACAGCTTATATCTCTCATCTCTACCCTAAACATTGCAACTTAAATTAAATTTCATTCAGGAAAAGAACCAGCAGTGTGTGGAATCATTTCAAAATAAACTACATCATAATATATTAATACTGTAGTAAATAAAATAATTATCTTACCTGATTTTTTTGGCGGTGGCATCTCCTTCAATGACGACGTGTCAGCGGAAAAGTCTGGAGCCAGGCTGGACAACTGAGATGTTGATTGCAGAGTTGTACGAGTCAACTTGGTACAGACTACCTTCCTTAGTAGAGAGCGAGTGTAGCGTCTTCAAACAGGTGTGCCATAACTAGAAAAATAAAATGAAAGTTGATTTAATGTTTGTATGGCAGGTAGGAAAAAAGATTATGCACAGTTAAGAATAAAGATAGTTTAAATTAAATTAAAGTACTAAACAAATCAAGCGTGGCCTATTACCGTATAGAAAAGTAGTGTAAAACTTTGAATATTTATATCGGGTTAAATATTCAATCAATGGCCAATGTACTGCAACCATCACGTTTAAATTAAAATGAATTCACCACTCTTGGTACAAATCAATAGGTTGGCGCAGTGTGCAAATAGTGATGTTGCAAGTTATTACGTTTTATCATATTTAAATACTAGACTACTTTTAATAATTAATGTTAAAATAAAATAATTATTAAATATATATCACAAGAAATGTAGGCCTAAGCGCGGAACCGCAGTATAAATTCTTGGCAATCACAGTTGTCAAACTTGGGGAAGTTTGTTTCATAAAACTTTTTGAAAGTTCAGTAAACACACAAGAAACAATTTTGTAAAAACAAAACAATCTAAATAATCAACTTTAGTTCACTTCCAACAATCAAGTTTGTTTACTGGAAGCAATGTTCGTATTTGTTCCAAGTAAAATTAATAAAGAGTAATGGCCCATTTACACTTAGGCGAGATGCGAGACGCGAAGGCGCGTTGACCAATCAAAGGCAGAGTTTCCATGCGAACCCGCGAGACCTTCGCAATGTAATTGAATCTGGTTCAATAATGTTCACTTCTCGCGAAGCAAATAGTTGGCTCCTCCCATTACGGCCCCGTTGGATCACACTTTCTGGTAATGTAGTTCAGGGGTGCCCAACGTAGAGCCCGCGGGCCCCATGCGGCCTGCCAAGCCATTTGGTCCGGCCCACCCCCTCATACAGGGATCCGCGAAAAAAAAAAAAGATTTTAAACATCGTAAAATAGACAGCGAGTGCGACGTATTTAACGAAAACTGGACCAATCTTTAATTTTGTGTGCCACAACCATAAAGTTGTGTGCTTAATATGCAGAGACGTCATCGCAGTATTCAAAATTTAAAACGGCATTACAACTCGAAACTCAAAAGTGAGCATGAGAAATTGGGATCAATTATAGTTGAGAAAGTGAACAAACTGAAGCAAACCCGTGTATCTCAGCAATGTAAGTTCAAAAAGAAAATAACCAAGAACCATGCATTTGTCCGTGCTAGCCATCAGGTTGCCCACTTATTAGCGTCGGGGGGGAGACCATTTTCTGATGGGGAATTCGTAAAGAAGTGTATGCAAGCTGATATTGACTAAGCAAGCCTATGGGGGGGGGGGGGCATGGGGAAAAAAGAAATATCATTGATGAGCTTGTC
Organism: Sweltsa coloradensis; assembly: GCA_024449915.1. NCBI lineage: Eukaryota > Metazoa > Arthropoda > Insecta > Plecoptera > Chloroperlidae > Sweltsa > Sweltsa coloradensis. The sequence goes on along the minus strand of JAMZAV010000353.1, from coordinate 644,245 downwards.
ACGCAAAACACAATTGACAAGAAGAGTGGAAGATTGCATTATCATTCCACATCTATAGCCTATATTCGAATAACGGTAATTTTTATGTGATTTCCGGGCATTTTATGATGTGGCCCGCCAACATTTAAAATTTATGCCATATGGCCCAACTCTAAATTAAGTTGGGCACCCCTGCTGTAGTTGGACAAATTGCAGTGGATTTACTCAAAGAAACATGGATGACTAGCTGGAGCGTGATCTGGAGTCTAGTTTGATTTACAGCTTATAAAAGCTAATGAAAAATAGGCTAGCATCTGGAGAGCTGCTGATCCCTTTTACAAAAATGGGGATGCGTAAAAATGCTTCAAAAGCGTAAAAAACATTAGCTAATTATGGTGCATGGGCATTCATAACCCAACTTGTTAACAAATTGTCATTCCTCGTATCGCCAAGCAACGTTGCAGTGGTGTAAATGGTCGACAAGTCAAGTTCGCCCCTTCGCTTCGCGGGATCGCCAAAGTGTAAATGGGCCATATAACACATTAAAATGCCCTGCCTCGTTTTATTTTAAACAATTTAAAACCCCAAATGATAAAAACTGTTGCAGAAGGAATGGTAAGTTCAGAAATCTAAGGTTCACTGGTAATTTGTATGATTGATTAGGTAGGGCCTACTTAATTTAAAAAAAAAGAGAGTTAAAAAAATAATTTAAGTTTGAAGCTAGTTTGTATGAACCATAAAATAAATGCATCCATTTTTAAAGTTCATTCCCCAAGTATGACGATCATCAACTGTGTGGTTTTTAAGTTTACTATGAAGAAAGTTTAAAAAATATGTCGCTCACCGGAGAAGTAGAGCGCTGGCAATGCTGACTTGTCGGCACAGAAGCTGGAGTTCCGCAACACGGTTCACAGGGTGTGGTTCGATCTTCGGAACGAGCATCGAGTTTCAAGTACATAGTGTAGCACTGCTCACCATCAGACGTTGCCAGAAAATGAAAAAATAAAAGGGTGTTAACTCTGTTATAACAGGTGCTACATCTACAACCTAAGCCATCTTCGTAACTTTGGTACTTGCCTATAGGCCTAATAGGAACCTACATTGTAAACTCTAAAAGGTAGGTAACAATGAAAATAAAAATTCAAGCAACAATTAAAAAAATATATAAAATCGAAATAAGCATAATTGATTTTGATTTGATTAATTTTAGGTTTAATACGTTGTGTAACAACCAAATTAATTTTAAGTCCATTTACAATCCCATAGCAAAGCTAGCTGGTCACAAACAGACCATTATAACACAATATGCTTTGCTATTTGGTTGTATGCTCTGTTCTGCACACTACATTGGAAAGACAAGTTGGAATAAATTCACTCACCAAAGCACTTTCGGGAAAATCTTGAAAAACTGGCATGTCGGCGTAGAAGCGTTGAGCCGAGCTGGTCTCTGCGACCCGATACAGACGACCTTCCTTCATGGAGACTAGCGAGGGACACTAGCTCTGGGCAGGGAGCGTGGCTGTCAACAATAACAATACCAACAATAACAATACACCACACCATCATGAATTTAAATATGTGTGGGGGGGGGGCCCCCAGTGGACATCTTGGACAAAATCTAAATATTACACGTAATATCAAATAAAAAATTAACTCAACACAATCATTGTGTTTTGGCACTGCAGTAATGATGTACGGAAGACTGATTGGATAGGAGATAATAGAGTATGACATCTTTCTCCTAAGTCGCTGCTTGCAAAACCACATTGAAACATTCAAGTCAACTAACTGTTGTCCTTCTAACTTGTAATGCCATTGGGAATCTAACCAAAGACATTTCAAGCGTCAACTATTAATCCAAGATAATAAATAAAGTTATTAGGCCTAAATTTGAATTTAAAAACAAAAATAATTGCAAAGTTAGAGGGAAGTGAACTCACCTCAGAGCCGACTGTTGACGTGTTGTTGTAACAGCTGGGGATGCGATCAGCTGATCACCTGGCCGCCTGTCAGCCATGTTGTTGTGACGTCACAATCAGCTGATGACGTTTGCCGGTTGAGCGAGTGTCACCGAGTCTGCCCAACCCCCCAGGCTGGCTGTAGGGGCCGCATTCCTAGATAACAAAACAAGGCATTGATGAGAACGACTAACTACATAACATTGGCATAGGAATAGGAAGACAATGAGGACTAAAACAGGAGGGGGAGGGTAGAAGTTGCTCGGCGAAGACAAAGGGGGCAGGGGCGTAAGAACGGTGGGGGGATGGGGGGAAACTCCTCGCACTTGCCAGGTATGGGTGTCATTTGCTAACTTATAGCTTTTTGGGTGATTTTTAGTATTTTTACTACAGTCGGTCTTGCAAACAAAAAGGAAGGTTTCAGTAAGATACCGGTACGTGATTTTCGAGACTAGACTAGACATCTGATTTTAGAATAATATTCATTATATTATTTTGTGTGCAGTGTTTTCACTCCCAAGCAGACTGTCGACCGAGTTCAGTCAGGTAATCAATCTTTCAATGCAATATTAGCTTAAAAATGTAACCCTTATTCACAATTAAAAGCTTATCGCCATAGTACACTGTAAAGTGGGCGGACTGACAGCTCAGGCTCGATGTGGCGTCCGCGTGAATGCGTCAACATCGCGATTTGTAATGCACTGGCCACAAACAAGCCCACTTCACACCGTCTACAACTAGACCATGGCATAACACACTGATTACATTCAGATTGAGACTTTGATAACACGTGTTAACTTGGCTTCGTGTTACTAAACGGGACTCGAACTTATCCATACGATCAGTTAAATATTTATTCACCTGAACAAGGTCATAGAGACAACATGGGCAATACGCTCAAGTGCAAAAAATTAATGAATACTAGGGAAATAAATATTTTTAACATTTTGAATTTAAAATAACGCCAGTAAATAATTAATCGTATGCCTAATCAGAAACTATAGGAGTAGAATTTGAGAGAGATAGATATAGAGGTAGGATGAAGCTACGGATGAAATCAATCTACAGACAAAAATAGCTGTTGGCCACGTTGCTGATTTTCAAGATGTCTCCACTGCCCGAGAAAATATTCAAGATTATCAAAAAATATTCTAGTTTTTCACGACAGTTGAATATTACAGAACGGAACGTGAATTCCTGGGTATGAATTTATACTAGAGGATATAGCGGTATAATAATAAGCTAAATGTAATGGATGCAACCGATAAAGTAAGATTGAATGTAGACAACGACACGAGGCTACCTTGCCAATCTAGAGTGGCTGGCGCAGGAAATAAAACTTTGATTTTAAAATTAACGCCAGTCAAGGATTAATCGTATACAGAAGCGATGGGAATAGAATTTGAAAGCTATGGTGTAGGATGAAGCTACGGATGAATCAATCTACAGACAAAATAGCCGTTTCCACGTTTCTGATTTTCAAAATGTCTCGACGAACCGTGAAAATATTCAAGATTATCAAGAAATATTCTAGTTTTTTACGGCAGATGATTGTTACAGAACGGAACGTATATTCCTGTGAATGAATTTATACTAGAGGATGTAGCGGTATAATAATTAGCTGAATGTAATGGATGCAACCGATAAAGTAAGATTGAATGTAACTTATGGTACCTTGCCAACGTAGATTGCAGCCCGGACCGGCGTGGAGACGTGGAGATGCCTGCTTGAAGACTGGCTGACGACTGATGCACGGAAAAAGCACTGCACAATCTCCCTCACGTGAACCAGTGTGGCGCAATGATAACTGCGCAGCCTAGCGCTACAATCGTAGTCAAGAGCACAATGCAAATTTCATGATAATTAAAGTAAAATTTGAATTATTTCTGGGTGTTTCGATCATCATAAATAGCATATTATTTTTTGTGTAAATCTAACCTAGAGTTAGGTATCTATTTTAACTGGAGTACGTGATGAAATAGTTTATAAGGTGCAGTGTTTTGACTGATTGGAAATGCCGGGATCTTCGTGCGAGTTCAAGATCTCTGAGGTTGACGTTCGTGCAAGTCCGACCAGACCAAGGTCCAAGGGTGGTCTGGTCAAGTCACAGGGGGGATCAATGCCCCCCCCCTCAAGTTTGTCTAGGGGGCCATGAAACTTCGCTTGAGTGGTTGGGTTGAGTAATTAAAGTTTCAAATTGTTTGGGTGGCAATTCGGCGTCAAAGAGTGGCCAAATGTTTGTGAGATTCGCTGGATTTGACTATCAAACAATTTTTAACGGGCACCTTAGAAATGTAGGCTCACATCTTGTACCGTTGACTCGACAGAATACACATTTCACAATTTCGTCTTTGCAGTTTTGACTTAACGTAAACATATTAGTTTATCAACAAGATGCTGGAACCAATGTCGAGATACTTGTCCCATTCATGTGGAAATAAATAGGAATACAAAATAATATAGTTACTAACTTGGGATATAAAACATTTATTGATGTTTAATAAACCATAGCCAGCCTTTTATTCTCAATACAAAATTCACCATATTCATATGTGTGTATTCTCAAAAATATTTTTAGAGACTTCGGCCTAGACTTTTTATGAAAGTTATATTTCTTTGAAGATTGCAGCAATGAAACACCCTCCCGTAAAACATGAATGTTGTGATTAGGGTTGTCATCGTCTACAGATGCTAGTGTTAGACGCTGCTCATGTAGGTTATAGTAATAAGGCAGTTCCAGACTGCAGCGCCGCCGTCCGTGGTGGCAGAAGGGGGCGTGATGTCGACTAGAAGGAAGGAAACATACTTACACTTTGCACAATTATATGATAATAAACAGAAGTGAACATGAACATGAGCAGAGCATGAACGTGAACGTTAACATAAACATGAACATGAACGTAAACATGAACCTGAACATAAACATGCGCATTAACGTAAACATGAACATCAACATGAACGTGAACGTGAACATGAATATAAACGTGAATGTAAACAGAACGTGATCATGAACATGAACGTAAACATGGACATGAACGTGATCGTGAACATGAACATGAAAAAATTAACAAGTAAACATGATGCCAAAATATTAGCTCTTTGTAACAGATTGCTTACACTTTAACAACTGAGGGGAAGAGAACTAAGTGTTTGTTTACCCGCGTACCAAGGAACGTAGATGATCACGCCGATGAAGATCCCAGCACTGATCAGTGATCGCTACGATGCTTCCAACACCCACCTCGTTGACTCCTGTGGAAACAAACATAGTCTTAGTTACTCTTTAGTTGCGAAGATAAAGCCATGTTGCATTAAAATAACGATGGTTACAAAATATTATTTAAAGCATGAGTTTTTCTAGCGTAGTGTAACTAGGAAAACGCCAAGGTCGTTGCTGGTCGAGTGAGCGATCCATGTGTTGAGTACCCGGAACATTTGCATTTAAGTTGATTGATATATAAGGTATAAATGATAGGGTTTTGAGTGTAGTTGGTATAAGGGAGCGTCAACTGAAAGGCCATAATGCGCCACTCGCTTATGATAGGCTGGGGAGGAAAGAACTATGCTGGATCCAGCCTTGGCTCGCTCATTCGTCTAACAACGACTTTGGCGTTTTCCTAGTTATGTATAATTAATTATGTATAATTATTTAGGATTAAGACTTAAGATCAGTTGAAAAATAAACAAAAGGTATAGGGACCTAGTTGTTTAAGAATAAATTATATAGACATAGGACATGAGCCACGAGAGTGTTTTTTACCACTTGAATATCACATGCATCAACTAATTTTTGCGTTTAGTCCACTTATGTAATAGTTAGTTAATATATTGGCCTAGATTAATTTAATATGCATTCCACTTTCTGAACCTTGTAACGGCCATTAGTATTAACTAAACGGGTGGGGGTGGATTGGCAGATTAATCTACAATCATCTTTATAATTAATGCTTATGACCGTTACAAGTTGCAAAAAGTAAAATGCACATTTAAATTAATGTAGGCCGATATAGTTACTATCTAATAAATAAATCGACTAAACGCAGAAAGAAAATGCTACATGTGATATTCAAGTGGTAAAAAAGACTCCCATAATGGCTCATCCTCTCATTCGTGTCAAAAGCTAATAATATCAACAGTAATGTAAATAATTTAGATGTACGCTTATTATGGCTTTAGCTAGGAATAGAATAGACGTTAAAGAAAGAATTAAAGAAATATTATAGCCGATCCTTGCAGGTTGTCGCCTCTGACAGAGAAAGTATGGGCTGTACGGCTGTACTAAGCAAGCGTTTCTGTCATCATGTATCCCTAAAGTTATGTTTTACACTGAAAGTATGCTTTGTACAAAAATATTATACTGGTGTGCAGGTACCCGAATTTTAGGGTCGGGTCGGGTATTTGGGAGGAAAGCCTGAACGTCAAAAAAGGTACCCGCATCATCGTATCTGTATAATGTTTCGGTTTCTGAAATAGATTCTGCAAGACACAAAAAAGGATAAAATAATGGGGTATGAACTAGGAAAACGCCAAAGTCGTCGTTAGACGATTGAGCGACTCATGTGTTGATTAGGCTACCCGGTAACATCACATTACCTCCCCCTTCCATGGTTCTGTCCTCCCTAGCCTATCATAGACTAGAGTGGCGCATTATGGACAGTTGACGCTCCCTTATAATTTATGTATTTATTTATTTATATGAGTCTAGTACAGCACAAGTACCATTTTACATAGACAATCCTAATGTAATACATAAATAAAGTACAAATTAACAAATGATTATATGGAGATACAAAATAAACTCAAAATCTTATCGTTTATACCTTACATTTCAATCAACTTAAATGCAAACGTTCCCGGATACTCAACGCATGACTCGCACACTCGTCTAACAACGACTTTGGCTTTTTCCTAGTCTATACTTGCCTAAGGCGCCTTTATAACCCAGAATGTGGGAGACCCGGGTTCAAACAACGGTCGGGATAGTTTTGGTTATTTTGTTGTCTTTCTAGGACAAAAGCATTGTCGTTTAATTAGATCCTACACATTTCAGCTTATATTTTCAATTTATTATTTCTTTTAGACTTAAATCGCAACGGATTTTGCTCATTTTATTAGTAGATCTCAGTTAACTGGTAACGGATGTCTATTTAAAATTTCAGCTCAATCATGTTTGGCTGTTCGGCCGTTTAGTATTGCAGAAACAAACAGACAAACATTGTCACAACGAATGCCCGTTTGACTTGCGTTGTAAGACTCATTCGCTTCGTTCACTCGTCTAATAACGATAATTCTATGTAATCATTATTTACTTGGGTAAGAGGGTATTTCGACTATCTTTTGGGTCATCAACAATAGCAACAGCATTTTTTAACGCCATCATTTTATTTTAAGCCCATTTATCATGCTGATTGCTGATCATGCATATTCTTTAAAAGTTGAGTGGTCAAAATAGGGATAGCGGCCTAGTCGAGTACCTAATTAATTTTTGTTTTCAATTTGTTGACCAACACGGAGGAGTAGAATATCATACACAATTTGACTAATTCTAGTAAGTTGTCACAAATTTATTTTATTTAGCATTGTTCAAAACATTTGGGAGCTAAGAGCGAATACTATCATATCATAATACTAATAGCCCAATATAGTTATACTACTTGATAGGAGTTGGGAATGTTCGGCAGGACATATTTCCACAGCTCGTAAATGACGTGAGACTCTAGGGATCACGCGTTCGAATCCCGCTGTCGGCAATCATGACTGAACGTTTTTCAAGGTGTTATTCAGTCGTTGAGTTGAATACTGGGATTAGTCATTTTAAACAGCCCTCAGACATTCCCTTATTTTCCCAGGAATACCCCATCACCCTAATAACCTCCTTTGAAGAGGGGCACACCGAGTAAAACTGATTTCTTTAAAAACAATACGAGCACAAGAAAGGACATAGGATATGAAAATAATTAAGTGCGAATATGGTTTAGATACTTTTATTAAATACAAATGAAGCAATAAGTTAAGTTTTGATCGTGTCGTCGAGGATCAAGTCAGCGTTCTTGATGAGTCGGTAGAAGAAGTTGACTGCGTTGTGGTAGTGCTTGACGGACATCCTCTCGTTGTCGCCGTGGTAACGCAGGGCGTCCACTGGGGTCACCACGGTAGGGAGGAACCGGAAGATGTGCTTGGTGAACTGGGTGTACCACCGTGTGTCCGTATTGCCGATCAGGCAGCCTGAAATAGAAGTGGGTTTGACAACACTGTATGTGGGGATGTTTTCTCATGGTTAATATTTTAGATATAAAAAATAAGTAATTTTGACAACTTTAAAATGTTTAAATTAAGATCAATTTGGTTTACCCTCTAACTTATTTAGGTGGGTATGTATTTTTATTGAGCTTGTTAATCTTCATTAAAATAGTGACAAATAACTTTATAATTAACAAAATTCACAATCGTATCGTTGTGCCTAGATTTATTTCACCTCGTATTACATTTTGGACTTTCTGGTAACAAATAACGGGGATATAAGTACCGTACTAAAATGTGGAAATAACAAATTTGTGTATTTCTCGATTTGGTTGTCGGGAAACACTTCCGTAGGTGTAATTGTTATTGTTTACTTCAATTCAGGGAGACCCGTGGTTCGAATCCCGGTTGGGGCAGACTTATTTAATTTCTGAATTGTAGTAAATAATCAAAATCTGTGTAATAGCTACAACTTTGCTGCACACACATCACAATATTCAACATCCGCTGTAAAATAAATAGTCTTATTAAGAGGGTATGCTGAGGTTAGAACGAAGGCGAGTTTAAGCGCTCAGCTTTCTGGACTTTTTGGGTAAACGGTTGATAACACCACTATCAAATTTCACACTAACGTTTATAAAGAATAAATCTATGTTATCCATTACGAGTATTCCTAAATTAATTCATTGATTTTGAATTAAAATTTAGTTTAATCACAAAAATTTACTCAATTTTGGTCAACTTCGGGACATTATTCCAAGTGAACAGATTTTTTTAACTCAAATTTGCATAATGGAACCCAACGTTTAAATCAATGTGAACGCGCAGGTTAATTTGGTTTTATCGTAAGATAAACGGTTTGGTGGGAATTTCCAGAATTGTAATCCATGTTTTGGATTTCCCATTTTTTCACGTTTTGAACTTATGTCTCGCAATGGATCTTTAACGCTTATTTTGTGCAACCAATTACGGATATCAATATAAAAGTACTTTATTAACATCCATTCAAAATTCGGTAATGATATTACCAACCGTTCAGCAGAAATCATCAACACCTGTTTGCGCGCATTTGAGTTGGGCCAAGCTCAGCGTACCCTCTTAAATAACAATATTGATTGTAATAATGATTGAGGGAGACATACTCAATCAGTTGCTAATTTGCAGTAAGACTAAGTCAATCCTTCTCAATGCAAGATAAATAATTGGTTGTACAGATGTTCTCTCTCTCTCTCTCTCTCAGTGTATTTGAATCTAAAACTAAAACTTACTACTTGAAAATAAGCCAAAACATTAGCTTACTCCGCAATCATGACGGAATGTATTTGTAAACAGAAGGTGACTTTATTATTCTCATAGTTTGTAATACAAATTAGTACTTTCCACTTATCTAGGTATAATTTAAATGATCTCGATTATTTGCTGTATTACACAATGTAATACTCATATTTATAAGGTTGAATGGTAGAAAAGGCCCAACTGGCCTTAATCACGCCTTAAATAAAGACAACCAATCAATCAACCAATCAATCAATCAATCTTACCTGGCGCCACCACGGCCTCCTTGTAAACCTGCTTGATGCTGGTGGCCACCATCTGGAAGGGAATGGCGTCTGGTCCGGCGTAGGGCGAGACAGGAGGGGCCTCCAGCTCGTAGGTAGTGTTCAACATCACTCTGGGATCGTTGATGACCTTGATGTCGTATTCTATAGTTTCCTTCACTGTGCGCGAGGGGTGGATCCGATGGTTGATCGTCGCCTTGGCTACAGCGGGGACTACGTTCTCCTGGAGGATCAGGCGTCAAGGAAAGAGTTATTCATGCTCAAAAGTATCTTGCCAACTCGTTTTACATTAGTTCCTTGACAATACACTAAAAATTGTATTGAGATCAATTCAGAGATTAAAAAATCCATCTCAGCGAGGAATGGACTTTTTAATCTCTGGGTAGATTCCATAGAATCTAATAAAACTACGGGAGTGTTTTCCCGATTAATGAAATTTGGAAACTTACAAATGATTGACAACAAGTAAATACAAAATAAGATGCAAACAAGTAGCTATATGCGACGTGACAGTTTGATCTTTCTCTTACTGCAAGGTATCGTTTTGAATCATAATGCAAAATCCAGACAATTACCCATCCCCCATCTACATGCTACTCTTGGATATCCAATGGTACATTAACATATAAAGTTTTAAACCCTCATCCTGAAGCTCGTACCCAAAGTCTTTTCATCCCCACTTCATTCGACTTCTATCGTCACCCGTTTTCATCTTTCGCTAGTGTGAGGAAAGCGAAGGAACGCATCATAACCAGAACCCACAAACTGTCTAAGAAGAGACGGGTCTAGGGGCCCGATCCGAGATGTAAATCATGCCCATAAATCAAAGTATTTGACTGTAGTGCATAGTACTTATATCACGACAGAATGTCAACCCTACATTCTCAATGCCCCACAACCCACTCTGCCAACATGGCAAAACGCGGGTTTTCTCCCCTGGTAATACAATCATACTACATTGAGGGTTTCAGACCCGGTATTGTATATCTAAGCAAGAACACATGCTCGTTCATTGCATAATTCTCAGCTCAGAAAATTACATAAAAATGTGTTACGTACAAAACGGAAGCTTGACAATATGTACATGTTTAGTTCTTTGCAAGTTTGTTTAATAAACATTCCCCACCTTGACACCTCCATTGAATATCGTGATAGCAGAGGTCGTGCGAATGATGGCGTTGGTGAAGCTTTGCTTCTCGAGATTCGATTTTATATTTCCAGAAAACAGCCAGAAATTGTTGTACATGAACTTGTCGCCAAACGACATCTGAAACAAACATAACATTCAATTAAGCTGCAATAATGTTAAGGACTAAGTGTAGGCAATGACTATATTTATATTTTTAGGGAGCGAAGCTCTTTCCGTCCGTCCGTCCGTGTGTGCGCGTGTCACGTTTCATGATACAGACCGAACACACCCGTGAAAACCTACCTACCTACACGCTCATTTTATCGCTTTCAAATTACTCAGACAATTTTAGTCGCATCTATTTGTAATTTTATATTATTGTGTTATAATTAATTACACTTTTATTAACTGATTATAGAAAATAACAACAAATTAATTCAATTTTCTAGAATTAGAATCTGTCAAAATAGTAAAAAAAGGAAAGAAAAAAAAGTACTTTCTGATTGATTTAATGCTGAATATTGAAAATCTGATATAATAGGGGCGTACAGATGTCGTTCATTATCAAGTATGCCAAGTTGTATTAAGATGTAATGATTTATGGCTGAAGGACAATGAACGCGCCGAACATCAAACCACGCCGGCTGCCTCTTACCATGTTTTTGGGGTTTATATTGTCCTTCAACAAGGCTGATGTAGATGACGTTTTACGTGATAGTTAGAGTCAGGAGTAGGCCTCTTTCAAAGGGGATTCTTTCAACCAGACAACCAACCCTAACAACAAAACGGTTATTTTATCTATTTTTTATTCTCCCACGCACTAATGTTTGTGGTATTACAGAAACAATTAACGGACAAATAGGGTTTATATTATTTTGAACGTGTGAATGGGAATTGTAGGGAAATAAATAAGTTATGATTACTTTGGCTGCAAATTGAACTCTCGTGGGCACCATCGCTAGCACCTCTATCGTCTCTATTGAAGGCTTTCAATGTTTCTTAGAACTCACGTAGGGCAGCAAGTAGTTGTACATGTCGGCGCCAGGGCCAGACAGCACAGCAGGTTGAGGGTTGGCCTCCAGGCGCGACACCGCCGCACCTAAGATACCGATGGCGGTCTCTTGCGGTGGGAAACTGGAGTGACTTGGAGTCCCAACCACTGTGAGCTGCACACTGGCAATTCCCTTCTCCGATACGCCGATCCTGGTGGGGCATTCAACATATATCTATTAGTATTTCTAGTTGTTGTCTGTGTCAGATGTCAGCCCGATTAAAGAAATGTGTATATTTACTTTTTTATGAATGGTTTCACCTAGGTTTCAAGGTTTACGTGCAAATTCTTCGATGATTTGAAGCAATTCAGCACAAATTTAAATAAGTGCTGGACGAATATTTATTACTTATCTTTATTATGAAAATTTGTCTGACATAATATGGACAATGTAAAAAAACAATTATTGATATACATTCAATTTAAAAAATTAAATTGTTACAAAATTGTGCAACCAGAACACATAATCAATTACTGATTACACATTGAAATGATGACTGACTTGACTGATTTTTATTTATAGACTGATAAGATGATACTGAATACTGATGAACATTAGGTGGATCGATAGGGCAGGCTTAACGTAGAATGATAATGCGGGATGGAGCAGACAGCCTGACACTTACATGGCTATTTGTTTGTCGGTGACTGAGATGATACCAGTGCTGATGGGGAATCCCTCGTCGACCAGGAAGTCCAGTTTGGTGACGCCCCTTCTAGTCAGCTCCTTGGCTATCATCTGGTTGCCTTTCCTTCCGCCGATCTGAAAGACGAACCATTGCATTGTAGAAGGTCTATCATCCAACATCGGTGAAACTTTGCGCTCGTGCTTTGGCGCTGCGACCGGATTGGCTAAAAGAGGCGATCGCGCGATCGCGCTTCCAAACGCAAGTTCCTCATTTCCGTGCAACTGTGGAGTTTAACGAGGAACAACGGGGGGACTAACATACAGCCCCAAGGACGCTGTCCATCGCCGAACTCTGGCTCACACCAGACTTTTAGGTGCATTGCACCGGCATGAAAAATACTAGGGAGACGCTTCAAGCCCCACGACCACAAACAAAATAAGATCTCGAATAGCCAAAGTGCATTAATATGAGACGTTAAGGAATATCCAATCAATCAATCACAAACAGAATATATAATTGTGCTGATAAAGTATCCCCCCTCAACAACGAAGTCAACAAAAAGGCTATACAGATTACAGAATCTACATATAATTATGTTAAATTATATATCCCTCGTACATTTCTGCAACTTATCTAACACTCTCCGTACTCAATATTATAATACCGATACAAATGAATTATCTTGGAAATAGCTTATGAAAAATTACTTTATACATTTAATTTCCAAAAGTTAATTTTAACTGAATTTATTTATTTAAGTTTAGTAAACGCTGTAGGCCACTAGAAAACTTACCTCCTCGTCGTGGCCGAAAGCCAAATAGAACGTCCTTTTCGGCCTCTCCCCCTTCGACAACATGTACTCGAGGGCCTCCATGATTCCCTGGAAGTGCAATCATCAATTTGAATAATATACAATCATTAAGTAAGGCTCTTATCCTAAGAGAAGAAAGGAGTTGGGAGAGTACACGATGATTGTATATATATGCGATGATGTTTTGTTACAACATTTATGTACATTTTTAGTTTTAAAACTAGAAGAGTTCATTTTACAATAATTTAACCATTTTAGTGGATAGCAACTATTTATTTCATAATAAAAACAACGTTTCGGAAATTAATGTAAACTATTACCGTCATCAGATTATTTTGAAAAACATAAAATCATATTATGAAAAACATGTGTGTAAAACGTGAAATCTTTATCTACTCTTTGTTTGTTTTGATATATTTTTTGAAAATAACCTAATGACGGAAATAGTTTTTATTAATAATTTTCTGAAACGTTGTTTTTGTTGTAATATAAGGAGTTACTATCCACTAAAAGGGTTTCAATATTTTTGTAGATGTAAGTAATTTTACATTTTTTACATTTATCATTTTGTGAATAGTTGTTATTTGTAAATTGATTTATGAAGCGATCATAGCAAAAAACTTTTGAGATAATATAATCGTTGTTCTAATTTTATATTGGGTACTTTTAAAATAAAGTATCGCAGATTACATTGTTGGTAAGTATGTTATAGATAATGGTATCAATGTTACTAATGGACGGGCAATGAGCTGGGTCTCACCATAACTCCAGCCTTGTCGTCCATGGCCCCCCGGCCGTAGATGTACGTGTTGTTGACTATCCTGCCGCTGAAGGGCGGCACCTCCCACCGGCTGGGGTCGGCGGGGACGACGTCGAGGTGAGCGGCCAGAAGGTAGGGCAGGGTGCCCGGGACTGTCCCGTCTATCTGGTACAGGAGGCTGTACTGGTTGATCACGTCACGACGTATGTTGGGGTGGCGGTGGATCAGGGGGAAGTCTGCAAGGGAAGATCAACATAAACAAACACGTTCAGAATGGCTTGCTTTAGCAAGATTTATATGCATTCAAGGTTAAAAATGTTAGTAAGTGGGTTAATGTTTATATAAAATACAACAATGCCACTTATAAATTTTAAAATTCCTTGTTTTAAATTTTTTTAATCTACGGGCCATAACATATTTGCTGTTTCGAGTTGCAGGAACATAAATGATATTATGTGAGTAATTTATATTGTACTTTGAACTTTATTGAACACAAATACAGGAATGTCCATTGTCCACATTAAAAATCATCAGTTGAATAATGGATCGAGAAGGGGAATTCGTGTGTACAACAAGGAGTATGATACTTACTGTCTTGTAGAAACTTGTGCATCTCCAGGAAGCCAGCATCGTCTTGATTGTCGGCGTCGTAGGATACGGTCTGTATGCTCAGAGCCTTGGCGAACCTCCGACTCCGCTCGTCCATCTTACTCTCGTCTATCAAGTCTGTCGTCTCGAGATTCAGAACGCTCGGCACCATCACCTCCGCCGACGACACGAGGCCGGCGCGCATGAGGGCGATGATCAGGAGTAGGAGGGTGATGCCGACCGCTAGGCAGGCCAGTACGATCAGTGCTAGCTTCCACCAACTGAGATTCCAGCGAGCTCTCACTCGCTTGTGCAGACTGTACTTTCCCTGGGGAACACAAAATTATCATGTCAACAAGTTTACTGGTTAAAATTAACACTGTGCGGGTAGAGGCTGGGAAGTCGGGTCGGGTCGTGTAGAATATGAAGGTCGTAACAATATTGCATGTTAAATGGATAATTAATTTTACTTGGAATGTATCATACATTTTATTTTCTCCAGATTTTTATCTCGTGTGTGGATTTTAATTAAATAAATAAATAATGAATGACGTTTTGTGCACAAGATATGAATAAACATTTTTTGGACCGGCACTTCCACCAATAAAGTATGTTAATCCTTGACTGGCCCCTCCACCATAACCCCAAAAATAAATCGTTTTGTAATCCGAAACGGTGTGACTCTTTTGACTTTTGCATCGGCCCCCAAATACCCAACCTATCCGAAACTTCGAATATCCGCACACCACTAGTTAAAAATTTCCCCCATTCATTAAAAAATATCAATAAAGAGTGTATCCACTAGTTACGGAACTAACTTTCAGCGGGGCTCCGAACTAACTCTATGACAGTTGTTTTGTTCGTTTGCAGACCTAGTGTTAACACTCAAAGTGCCGGTGTTAGATCTTTACACTGGCTATTTCATGCGCAACATATTTGGAAATGGTCTAATGTTCCCTATTTACTGGACCACAAAGAATTAACAATCAAATCTTCGAATCTATCGTAGTTAGATTATTTAATTCAGCATTTAAGTTGACGTTCGATAAAAGCTAAGATATAATTTCTTCAAGAGTTCGATCGATGTATTGGGAAACCCCGTCTATCCTTGGCAGAGCTCTCACGCAGTGCAATCTTGTTTCTATGCTAAATAGATAGTGATTTATTGATATAACAGAACACGAGCTTAACCAGGTGTGCCCTGGTTGCCAACATTGACGGTTTCGCACAGGATATCATATAGGACACAGGAAGTAGTTGTGACATATAGGGCGAATTTCATATCAGTGGAGTTTTCTGTCAACACAGTTATCTAACGAGGGGCTGATTTTTTTAGGGGGCATTTTGATATTAACAATGGTTTAATTATCTCGTTTCTAACAAGTCGAAACATGTTTGTTTGTTCTACTTGTCTGCAGAATCTTTCCCACATAACCGTTAGAGCCACTGAGGAAAGAGTAATCTAGTTATTTAAAGTTCAGCAATAAACGATATGGATGTGTTTCGCACTATATTGCTATTGGCTTCACACGTTAAAAACAACAAACAATGAGTACTCAACACAATTATTCAGATGTAATATGACTATATTGGTTATATCTGCCCAGACAGCAGACTTATCAATCTCTTGTTGAGCTGATTAATAAATTTATGTATAATTTTTCAAAATAAAATTCTGCAATTTACATTAACGGTTGGTTGTTTGCAGGCGTTGCTAAAAGAAAATTGTACAAGCATTTTTTGCGGACATTTTTTGTGGTCAGCTAAAAAGGTTGATTAATGATTTCATATTATGTCCTTCACCCTCATGTATCACCGCTCAATGTCTCGAACACACGTTAAGCAACAAACAAAAATCAAATTCACATCAGTGGGATTTCGTGTGCTATTGCAAATATATCATCAAACAAAATGAATGTACAATCAGTAAATGTGGTTAGCCACAATGCGATAAATTCAATACACGTTATGCCTGAGTGATAACATATTCACTTGAAACAAACATTATCGTTATCATTGAAGTAGTTACGGCCTACATTCCTTCAATTTAATAAATCAATCAGTCAAGTACTTGACCTTGTCATTTACGAACCTTGTTCTCACGCGTATGCTACAAAGTATAAACAAACATTGACTAGGGAATTAAAAACTTGAGTTCACTTTCTTCTGCAGTGAAAACTGTGATTGTAAAAATTATTGTTGTCACTTGTAATTGTTTTAATAGTACCAATACTTTGGGTTCGAACCTGGTTCGTATAGAAACCTTGTTCACCAGACCTGAATGCCTACACAACATCGATAACTTGAAGGCCTCGTAATACGTACATCACATTATCAACTTTAATTCATGCGAGATATGACGATGACTGTGATTGTGATTGTGTTTAAATAATATGATGATTGTGGTTAGCTCTTAGCAAGCACAATGTTTGCATGCATGATCCGGCATAAGTTTTAAAGTACAACCTACCAGTAAGATAAGTGGTTGAACACTTGTCACAGTTGCATTCAAGACTCACGGGATCAAGTGTGTATTACTTCAAGATAATTAATGGACTATTAGCAACGTGTAAAGATCTATGCAGCTTATTTGTATATTATTGTTATTAAATACCCGATTTAAATAATATGATATATGTGCGTGTGCGTGTGTGTGTATGTGTGTGTAATAATAAATAATAATGCAATAATTATTATTTTCTTCCACGAATAAATGTGAATGTACAACTAACTATCCTATCTTTAACTTTTACAGCTACAGCATTCTATTTTTAAAAAATGTTATTATTGTACCAATTTTAAAACACAAGAAAACAAATAGGATAAATATGTGTGTACAGCTGCTAAACTTTAATAAATAATAACTTATTAATCCAATTTATTAAAATGTGAGTGTCATGTTTTATTAGTGAATGTTTACACCTTTCATTTTAACAATATCATCTTGAAAACGGGAAACAAATTTTTAAATCCTATTCAGTATGGCATATTTTTGCACAAACATGCTGGCCTTTCCTCCAAGTGTATGTTATAAGTACCTTGAGGGGCTCCGTGGCGTGCCGATCTCTGTCCATCGTGTCTGCGTCTATCCACTGACTATCCGCACCGATCACTACCGACTGTTGACGACGACTACTGTGAACGTCCGCTGAGTGGATATATAAACCAACCAACAGATAAGGTGTGATTCTCAGAGCTCACTCTCTATGAATGTACTGTGATTGTCGCGAACACTAGGTGGATCTCTTATTAGATAACACTAGATCTTTTAGATGCCGAGAAAACTATTGTGGTTTTGTCTCGTTGAGTGCAAGTTGTGTTTATGGGAGGAGTTTTCTAACGAGCCCAAGGCAGAAGGCTCATTATCATTTATCTACCGCTCATATGGACGTTTTAGCTTGTGCAAATATTAGCACGGTGATTGGAATATTGATTTTAAAGTTTTTTGCTGGAAGCTTATGAAGGACGAATGTTTTTTCTGTCGTTGACTTTGAGGTTATTTTAAGTTGATGGGACACAGAACAGGTTTCGTTATATTCTAAGTATAAAACTGATGTAGTAATTTCCGTTAAACCGCAAACAATGAAAACATTGTTTGGGCATCGGTTACCCAGTCCATCTTTTAAAACAAGCGTTTGTTTTATTTTGCACTGCAGGCCTACAAACAACAATTTACAATAAAAAATAAAATAATTTAATTATTTATTTAACGTCTATCCTATTCAGTTTAAAAACAAATTTACAAAAGAGAAACAACAAAATAAAAAAAATAAAAAAACTGTACATGTTTGTGGTTTAACGGTACACACTACACAGTACGGTAGTTAATGCTAAAATTCAATTCATTTGCCATTAAATTGATGTTTAGGTATGGAGGTAATTGCCACTTCACTTCAAATTGTATTCCTTAGAATTTACCAAGCAATGAATAAGTATGTAGTCAAGATAATTAAGAATGTAAAATATCAATAATGTAACACATAATTTACGCAAACCTTAGTGTTTTTTAGACGATGTTTTAGTTTACTTAAGTATTTTCGCAGGACCTTAACGTGTATCCTTAAGATTGATCTCAATTTTCTCAAGTATCGAGAAAAATTGACCTAAATAATATAAAATCCCGTTCGCCAATTAGAATTTATTAATTTTACAATTATTACGATATTGTTTTAAAATTTGTAGTGAAACATTATATCTTAGTCATCGGTTTCATTCATTCTTCAGCTGAATCTCTTCGTCATGCGGGAAGTGTACGTGACAATACTCTCCCGCCTCTTTGCAAACTTTCTTCGTCATAGTTAATACCCGTGAGACGTTCGCTGTGGGTGTCGGGTGACGCTTTAGTGGGTGTGACGTGGACTGGCGTGACGGTTTCAATCTCAGTCTCGGTAATAAGCTTTAGTTGTACCAATATTGTTTGAGGTTCCTTACAAATAAATAAATAGCCTACTCACTCACACATACAGAGAGTTAGCTGAACAGGGAGACACCTGGTGACCTCAAGTGTATACCCTACATTGCGGATACCTTCAAAACAAGACTGTGACTTTTTCCCAGACACCTTCCCCTCCCGACCAAAAAAACAAAACTCACATTCTAATTTTATTACATTTATAGAACATTAAAAAAAATACCTTTGATATAACAAATTTAGTGTAAATATCACAAATTGAAACAATGGACGTAATACCGACAGTGTTGGTTCAGGCGTAAAGCGCTAGACTCTTGCGGGTTCGAATCCCACCACTGGCAATCCTGACAGCAAGTTTTCTCAGGGTTTCTTACAAGGGATGCAAGTGGTACATTCTCTTCACAAATTGTCCAAATTATAAAATATCAATTATGTTAGACACCTTGAGAAATACATGCATTGCAGCCTGGTTAGTTTTCCTGTACAAGAAAAAAAATGCTGTATGTGTTCCCACATTAAGTTTTTTAAGGATTCATTAAAATATGAGTTGATAACTTTATGTTCTTAAACTGTGACGCTGATGTTCTACTTTATAGTATTGGTATATCTACTGGACCTACATACAATATTACCGAGAACATTTCTCGATTTGGTTTGTCAGGAAACACTCCCGTAGGTGTAAAACAATTCAGAAGTTAAAAATCCATCCCGACCTGAGTTCTAACTCAGGTATCCTACATTCCACCTAGAACCGGGTTCGAACCCCGGTCGGGATGGAGTATTAACTTCTGAATTGTATTTAATATTACCTAAAATATATTGTATTTCAAGTGAATATTGTTTGAAATGTGACAACTCTCAAGATATCTAGCGGTGATTCAGAAGGAAATGTACGAGAAGTACACCCGGCTTGTTTACAGGATGCGTGGGCCCGGGTTCTCGTGATGTGTACGTGCGTTTACCCAGAACCCCGAGAAACGTCTTATCACTTCCGTCGGTTCGCTTTCAAGATCCGCTATCTCGTCTGTTCCCATGACGTCACGGCGCATCCTGGAAGATCATGCTTGACCGAGTTCTGGCTAGGAGACCACTCGAGTGGTTGCAAGAACCTATATGATAAACCGTGCGATTATGTTTGATTGGTCAAGGTCAGATGTTGTTAGCAGATCTCTCATAATTTGATTGATAGTTCTAAGATATTCTATTAGCCATTCTTCTTATCAGTGCTTATTCGGCGACTTTGAATTGAAGATTCTATTTATGTAACATATTTAAAAAAAAATTATAAGTGCAATTTATAATACATTTTTTCTTCTTCTTGTATACACAAAATACACGAAAATAATTCTAATATACTTAGATTTCTTATTTTTTATTTGGTGAGAATCAAACTTACAGATTGAAGAAAATAAAAACGAGAATATAAAATATGGACACTTTTCAATATTTGATTAAAACAAAAAAAAAATATATATATATACAATGAACATAAATAAATAATAATATCACCATACAATCTTTTCAATCTTTTCAGGACACCAACAGATAATATACAAAATGTTATATTCCTAAATTTAATATTATATAAACAATTATGAGTAATACTTAGTCATGGTAACTTGAAACGAATAATATGGGCTTATCAAGGCAATTTTGATTATAAATATGAATGTAACCACCTTAAATGAAAACCATAACGCATCACATAAAAATAATAACAAACCGAATACTTCCATGGAAACTTATAACGATTATGGTCAATCGAACTCAGAATTGCCCCAATAATTCTCCCAAACTAAGATTCAATTTGATTAATTTAGATATCACATTTAATATTTTATTTTATTGTTTAATGCTATACACACAAAATTATCATATGAAGATAATCTAAGTATTTCTAGTAATATGAAATATAGGGATTGGCCTGATGATGTTGTCAGTATCCACCTTCAAGATCTGTCACCGATGTCCTCTGTCTGGGCGATCAGGAGGTCAGCGTTCTTGATGACGCGGTAGTAGAAGTTGACCGCCTTGTGGTAGTGGTCGATGCTGAGTCGCTCGTTGTTGCCGTGGTAACGCAGAGAGTCCTCGGGGGTGGCTATCAGCACGGGTAGGAACCTGTAGATGCGCTTGGTGAGACCCGTGTACCACTTGGTGTCTGTGTTGCCGATAAGCGTAGCTGTGAACCGGGAGCGCAAGTTGTAGGAGCTGGGTAGAATTAAGGGGCTCTGCATGGTGTGTTGAGGAGGTTGGAGAAGGGACATTGGAAAACTTTATCCCATAGTTGGATGAGCGTAGCGAGCGTAGCGAGCGAAGCGAAGATTCCATTTCACTACACTGGAGAAAAAATCCGGAGTGTTTTTTTTTTTTTCTTTCTTTCTTTCTTTCTTTCTGTATTTTTGTATGTCTGTTAACACGATTCCGGCTAAACCGATACTCCGATTGCGATGAAATTTTATGGAGGCCTTCGAAATCTCTGAACTAAGAACTGCCACGTTTTTGAGCGCAATCGAAAAACTATTTCTCATGAAAATCGCAATTTTACGATTTTTTTCGATTTTTTTAAAATTTCTTCGACTTATAACTCCTACATGCTTTTATCCGATTGTAATGATTTTTTCACAGAACCTTATTTTTATGAATTGATATTTCCTGTGAAATTTGAGTGTAATCAAATATTATTTCTCATGAAATCGCAATTTTACGAATATTTCAATTTCTTCGGCTTATACATCTACATTCTTATCCGATTACAATATTTTTTTCACAGAACATTAATTTTATGAATTAATATATTCGTGTAAATTGTGGCCAATCGAATAATATTTCTTATGAAAATTTAAATATCACGATTTTTTCCTTTTTTAAATACGATTAATTAAAAAAAAAAGTTAATTTTTTCATTAATTAATTTAAAAAAATCTTCCAACAAAGTTCTGATTTTTTCACAGAACAACAGAAAATCCGCATAACCATGGCAGCTCAATGCACCAATTACGCTCATCCAACAACGCGGCGGGACTTAAGCGTTTTCCTAGTGAAATAATAACTAATATATGTATACCAACGACCATAAGTCAATCAAGGGGTCTTGTTGTCTCTAGTACACCCATCCCTTGATTTACTTCTGTTCAAGGGTGTACACCACTCCCAGACTCGTACTAGCTAAACGGTGGACAGAAATTGAGACCCATGACCCATTGAAAATGGAAAGTATCCTTAAATAAAAAATTTATACCATTAGAAAGGTATCACCTGCATTTTGTTAGATGTAATAGACCAAATTTTTGTAGCCAAATGCAAACATAACACGCAAAACAAATCAAACAAAATAATGGCGAGGTTGGAGATAATATTTCTTTACCACTATGAACGTCAGTTAAACAATCAACTCTGATGTACTATTAAATGCCTACCTGGCACGACAACCGCATCATTGTACACCTGATGGACGCTGGCAGCTACCAGCTGGAAGGCGATGTCGTCATCGTCCGTATGAGGCGAGACCGGCATCGCCTCTTTGGAATCCAGAACCTTGATGTGCACCCTGTCATCGTCGATGATCTTCCTGTCGTAGGCGATGGCCTCGGCCACCGTCTGCGAGGGATTCACTCGATGGTTGATGATGGCCGTCGCCAGGGGCGGGACCACGTTGGCCTGGAAATAGATGAGGAGATAGTCTCAGATAGTGAATGAATACAATTATCTGCCTCACGTTACAAGATGACGCAAAACAACAAACACACAAAAAACATCATGCGTTGTTTACCGATTATTGAATCAAAGGATGATGATGCATGATTGATGATGTATGATACTGCTTCACTTAAATAGCTAATCCATGGAGAATTTCTATGTGCCCGTTGTCTCGAGGCCGGCAATCCTGAGTGAAGTTTTTTTCCGAGGTTTTCCTCAGTCGTTAATGCGAATGCAAGGGATTGAATTATCTTAAACAGCCCTCGGACATCTCTCCAGATTACTGTCCTAACTCTAATATATACCAAGTTAGTGAAGAGGGGCATGCATAGCACCCTGGGCAGGTTTCCCAAAATAACCAATAAACGTTTAGCAATTTGCACCCTATTTTGGGTACTAACGTAGGCTTGTAAAAAACCCTGCCTCACCTTGATACCCGCGTGGAAGATGGTGACAGCTGTCGAGGTTCTGATCATGGCGTTTGTGTACGACTCTGTCTCAAGGTCGCTGACGGCGATACCGTTGAAGAGCCAGAGATTGGTGAAGAGAAACTTGTTGGCAAAGTCCATCTGAAACAAATACATCTTTAGAATTGAACACCGCACAACATTTGGATTGTACAATTCACAATTGATCGAATATGCCTTCCTCGTTGCCGTATCGGTATTTTTTGTTAAATTTTACGACTTGGATTACTTAGCTATTAAAAAGCTATTAATAAAAGCGAATACATCGTTTCATTATTGAAATAAGTTATGCGACTTGGCAACACCGCGGGTACTCACATATGGCAACATGTAACCGAACGTGTCCACAAGGGTGGTGTCTATCAAGGCGGGTTGAGGGTTCGCCTCCAGTTTGGCGAGGGCGTCTCCCAAGATCCCGATGGAGGACTCTTTAGGCGGGAAGCTGGAGTGGCCTGGAGTTCCCTTCACACTTAGCTCGATGTTGGCACTGCCTTTCTCCGAGACGCCAATCCTGAGGGAATATCATAGCTTTAGGGTGAGACCTCTGGATAGGGATTAAGATTTAATGTTCAATACAAGGAATTATTTTACATTGTCAGCTACTTTGTTATAAATAACTTTATTTCATTATCGGTAACTTACTATCTGTGGAGTGGACTGTTAAGGTAAATATTCACGAAGAACCAACGGACTTTTATTTAATTTCTGATCGACTCATTGGTTTAATTGGATGAGCGTAGCGAGCGAAGCGAAGATTCCATTTCACTACACTGGAGAAAAAAATCCGGAATGTTTTTTTTATTTTTTTTATTTTATTAT
This sequence comes from Sweltsa coloradensis, assembly GCA_024449915.1. NCBI lineage: Eukaryota > Metazoa > Arthropoda > Insecta > Plecoptera > Chloroperlidae > Sweltsa > Sweltsa coloradensis. The sequence continues at coordinate 620,148 of JAMZAV010000353.1, read as the reverse complement.
TGTGTTTTTGTTAACACGATTCCGGCTAAACCGTTACTCCAATTACGATGGAATTTTATGTAGGCCTTCGAAATCTTTCAATCGGAAAATTATTTCTCATTCACATCGCACAGCGCAATCGAAAACCTATTTCTTATGAAAATCGAAATTTCACTTTTTTTATAACAATTCTTTGACGAATAACAATACATGCTTTTTCCAATTGTAATGATTTTTTCACAGAACCTTAATTTTATGAATTAATAAATTTGTGTAAAATTTGTGCACAATCGAATAATTATTCCTTATGAAAATTTCAATATTACGATTTTTTCCTTTTTTAAAATTGCGATTAATTAAAAAAATTTAAAATTTAAGTTAATTTTTTATTTAATTTAATTAAATTTAAAAAAAATCTTCAACTTAGTAATGAATTTTTCACAGAACAACAGAAAATCCGCATAACACATGGCAGCTCAATGCACCAATTACGCTCATCCAACAACGCGGCGGGACTTAAGCGTTTTCCTAGTTATTCATGAATATAATTATTTAGTTGTATGCATTTTGTTGCAGAGCATAATTTTTTTATTGACATATTCTTTATGCAACAAACCTAGTAGCAATTATAATCACTAGTATCCCTAACACTTTCCATAAGTTGGAGTTATGCCTAATTTATAAATATGATAGAAAGAAACATTATCTTATCTTGTCTATAAGCGTACAGATAAACTTCTTTTTGCTAAATATACTATACCGCATTTACACACCCACAGTACATTTCGGTTACAGTAATTAATAACACATTACGATTGACAGATAAAGGCCATCGTGAGAAATAGGATTAATGTCACTATAACATTGTCTTCCGTTAAGCCTGTTATTTATACACCGATGTGAAAACTATAACAACAATTAATTATCGTGGACTTATTGAATATCTCCACACATAAACAAACATGTTGAGAACAAAATAATAGTTCTGTAGTCGATTAAGTATTCAGGAATTAAACACATACGCGTTCAGTATAATATTATCTAGGGCGACGGTCGTCGCCCGGCAGACAAGCGCATGCGACTGCTTAGGCGACACGAACTCCAGCCCTGTATACAGCTACCAGAGTTGGGGGGTTTTCAGCTATCTGCACACGCCGCCCCGAAAGAGTTACAATCTTGAAACTCGGTATATGACCTGGTATGTGGTCCATGACATACCAAAAAAAAAATCAACCCGATCCGACAACACATTCTGTGTTAAAAAGGCTCTCAACATCGTCAAATTCCTTTCGGCTGGCTGGCTGGCTGCTAGTTCTCTGCGAAAATTAATTAAGCCTACAGAGAAAACGGTAAATCTTAGAACTATGAAACTTGGATCACACTTAGATGTACTTCAGACGCAGTGACTTTTGCTTTCAAAACCAAAATCGGGTAATAGGGACCGGAGAAAATCCAAATTTGGATGATGATCAAAACGCGTAATTAACAAGGCGTGGTAATTTGTACAAACTTGAAATTAAACATGCTATTAACCATTATAAATATCTTGCGTCCAAAACACAAGGGGCTAAATTTGGGGATGACCATGGGCCCAAAAATGACAAAAAAACATATCTGAACTTTAAGAAATGAATCATTCAAAGAAAACGCTACAACTGAGATGTTTCAAACGTGGAATACATTTTGATATCTCTCATTCTTTATCACTTTTGAATAAGGAAAGCAAAATTGGGTAACGGGTACCGGAGAAAATCAAAATTAATTGAATTTATTTTATTTTATTTTATCAAAAGTAGGTAATTCCGTACTCTTATGAATAATATGCTATACTGAGAAAACGGTTCATCTTAGAACTTTGAAACTTGGGCCACACTCAGATGTACCTCATATAACCAAAACCGGGCAATTGGGACCGGGGAAAATCAAAATCAAAATCAAAACGCGTAATTACTCAGGCGTAGTAATTTGTACAAGCTTGAAATTAAACATGCTCTTAACCCTTAAAACACAAGGGGTATCTTTGGGGGACCGTGGGCCCAAAAATGTCAAACAGCAACTTTGAACTTAACAAATTTAATCATTCAAAGTCCATCATTCACACCTTGATAGCAAACGAACAACAAAAAGATGTAATATCCAACCAAAAACAAAAATTTGTAAAAAAAAAAAAAAAAACGGCAGCCAAAGCTCTCCTTCAAAAGTCTTCGGCTGTGAATGCTGTGAGATATAGAAGTTGAGCCAAGCTTTTTATTCTTTCTCCCTAGTTTCGCTTTGAAAATAAGTAAGATCATTTCGCCTGTTGACGAGCGCCAAGCCAACGATTTTTGTGATAAAAAAGTTAAATTTTTAAACTCGAAATCATAAAAAAATGGCTTGGCCATTGAATTTGGTTCATGGCCAAGAATTCATCATGGGGGGTTCATGGGAGATAAAGATCTCACAGCATTCACAGCCGAAGACTTTTGAAGGAGAGCTTGGCTGCCGTTTTTTTTTTTTTTTTTTTACAAATTTTTGTATTTGGTTGGATTACATATTATTGAAATATACTGTAACACTTACACAGTGAAATCCTCTTCATTCTATTCAAGTCCTAATCAAATCCTAATTGTTATGAAAATAATTCATTTGTCATTTGTTTTGTTTACTTTTTTGAACGTATTTTGATGTATTTAGAATGTACATGTTTATGAATGACAGGATGAAAAGTTCATCTCGCAAACATAAGGTAGTTAGTGGGTGATTATCTTATTCCCCAAAACTAATGGCGAGCTCTAGCACTCATCGTTAAAAACCATTCCTATTCCTTTTTACGATCTCCCCAACGACGACGACAACGGCGATATGAACGATGACAAAGACGACAACGGCAAGACCCTCTTTACCCTCCCATTGCCTGTTGCTGGATCTCTCCAGTGTCCAGCACATGTCTGACCTACTCACATCCCCTAGGGTAGAGTAAGCCGTAATCACCTAACTGTTGACACGCCAGTAACTAAATAAATTAAAAAAAGAACAACTTTTTTTTGTAAGTACTATATTGACCTATTGCCGCAGGAGCCATGATATTAAAATCAATATTACCACCAACAATCCTAAATGAGTAACAGCCCTAATGATGTGATTCTGATATTGATAACCAATTAACATTCACTCCATTATTGAGGTTAGGTTTGTCATGTGACTGTGTTTGAATCACATGCTTTATTAGTGCCCCATTCGTTCGTGTATGAACAGTAAAGTCAACACAAAACAGACCATAATCATTGTCAGCTTTGTGTGTGATCTAAACTTACATTGCTATCTGTTTGTCGGTTTGCGTTATCATGCCGATCATCATGGGGAATCCTTCATCCAGCACAAAGTCAAGCAGGGTGACGCCTCGGTCTATCAGCGCGCTCGCTATTTCGTGTGCGCCAGTCTTGCCGCCGATCTGGAAAAAGATTCGTGTTCAAAGCTTACTTATTTCAGAAGCCAAGAGAAATACCCACAAGGTCCACAAAAATGCAAGAAACAGAACTATTATTTAGAAAAATAATTTTAAATATAATTATTGAATCGTTATCATATAATTAATACTGATTGTCACCATGATTTGAGCAAATTCTACTTGAGAAGATGATTAATTTCAGAACTGCCAAATGACGATTATGGTGGACTAAGCCTAGTTTAAAGGTTCTAGGAAACTTATTCTATTGAGAATTTATTTTGAAATGGTAATAACACTTTAAACATAAGTGAATTGATTGAAATGTTGGTTGTATAAATGAGTTTATGAAAAGAATATTATAATTTAAAAATCAATGCGTTTGTAGATAAGAAGAATAATTATTTGCTAAGATGATTAGATTCGATACAGAACATTAATATACACGTCGATCTCTAGCAACACCACACATATATCAGCTTCGGAAATATACATAAATTTATTTTTCGTGGTTAACTTTCCCACTGACAATCTTCAAATTATACGGTATGAACATTTTTGGGAGTAAATATTTAGGTACTATTTTATAGGTATCAATTCGGCCCCTCTATGTTCTTATATTGTATTTGGTGGGAGTGCCGGGTCCAATGTTAAATAACTCATTGAGTCTCGTGTATTCTTGTCGAGTTACTCAACTGTCTCGCACCATATAAGTAACTAAACTAACTAAATAGTTTTCATTACACGACATCTTTAATTACGCTTTACCACTCGTTAATTGCAACATTTCTTAACGAACGAATACAGTGTTGCATAGGTATCATTGTTGTTCAACTTGACAGTTTGATGGAACACGATATGCATTATTGATTTATTATTTACTACAATTCAGAAATTAAAAAAGTCCGCCCCAACCGGGAATAGAACCATGGATCTCCCGCATTCCAGACATGCGTCTTAACCACTAGACCATCAGGACGGGTACATTTTAACCTCTTAATTGTAGTTGCATTATACATCTGAATGGATGAAACAGTACTGTAACGAAAATTTACATTAAAAAAAAACAAAACACGCAAATGATGTCTGCTATTATAGTTGTAGTAAAGGCACTCAAAATAAAATACTTATGTGCATTTATCTACTTAATTTGGTTTAGTTGTCCACCTTTGTAAATCAGTTGTTATTACTAAATAGGATAGACGTTAAACACATAATTAAAATATCCTTACACTACAAGCAATCGTTTAATAAATCAAGTAATCAATTAAGAACGTTTAGAAGATACAAACTCTCGTCTCGGTAGCTGTGCGAAGCCACTGTTGAAAAAGTTGTTTTTCAAAGAAAAACGTAGAAATATTTTATTTTCAATATATTTTGCCAAAAGCTGATTTTAGTAAAAAAAAATGGATATAAATCATCCCCGAAAAGTTCATATTAAACGTCAATATACAAACGTTTACTACATAGACATAACATTTGATCATGCATATAGGATATTTAAAGTAACATATTATATTAGTCATCACTCAACGATTATATTATTGTGATAAAATGTAATTTTGGCTGTTAATTATAAGCTCACCTCTTCATCATTTCCAAAAGCCAAGTAGAAAGTCCGTAGAGGTCTTTGTTTGGTTAACAGCAAATGTTCAAGAGCTTCCATGACTCCCTGAAGGAAGAGACAATATAAGATAAGTAAAATGGCACATTTTGATTTACATATTCTTATACATGGACAAAATGAAGGTACAATAATCAAAATAATTATGCTCTTTCTACCTTTCGTTTATTTTAACCATGTTTATTATTAAAAGTATGTGATTCATTCATTGAATATTATTTTATTGAGCTGTGCCAGGTTCAACTCGATCTATCAACAAAGACAAGCAACATCACGCATGGTACCTCCAACAAACTAATCCAGGCTACAACACTCAGAGTAAAAGATATTCCCGACCTACCATAATCCCAACCTTGTCGTCTATGGCTCCCCTGCCGTAGATGTATGTCTTGTTGACAATCTCCCCACTGAATGGTGGCGCCTCCCAGGACGCGGGGTTGGCGGGAACTACGTCCAGGTGGGCGGCCAGGAGGAACGGGAGCTTCCCGGACACACTGCCCTCTATAGTGTAGAGGAGGCTGTACCTGTTGATCACCTCGCGCTTGATGAAGCTTGAAGAGTGGATGCCGGGGAAACCTGGAAACCACATATTTTCAGTTCTGTCTCGTCAAAATTTGTCAAGAGTTACTCCAACAACTCCGTAGATATATTCCATACATCACACATGCATTGCGTGTGTTGGGGTTAGGTTTTCTTCATTTATTTATGTAATTGCTTGGGATTACGTCGTCTCAAACATCCCATTTCAAATTCCCTCCACAACTATGCACCTTAGATGGATAAGAAACTTTTATTGGTCAGGTTTCCAAAAAGAAAATTAACATAAATTCTGTACGACGGAAATATTTTTAATAAAATTCTCTTCCAAGTAAAATATTCACAAATTTCTAGCCGTTCTCAATTTTTTATTATTATCTAAAACGTTTTCTATTAGCATAGCATAGTTTTACATTTTGGTTTGTAAAATGTTCGTAATGGATTTTTTTGCAATAAGTGTTGTGTCTTAAGTTAGGCTATTTTGTTTTGAAATATTTGGTATGGCGTATGGGTCGATAAATCAACTTCATTGGTCGTCTCTTATTGTTATTGCCATAATACTCAGTGAAATTTTCACCGTACTTGATATCATCGTAATAAAGTAGATTGTGTCCAGTCTGTAGACGCGAAAGAGAAAGCCACCTACTCTGGTTGAGGAACGTGTGCATGGCTAGCAGTTCCCCAAACTCTTGATGTGTGGCGTCCAGCGAGACGGTCTGTATCCTGAGAGCGGCTCCGAAGCGCTCGGCCCTCTCCAGCATCCGCTCCTTGCCTATCATGTCCACGCTCTCCAGCTGCAGCTCCCTGGGCACGTGGATGCCTCCGTGCGAGATGATCGCCGTCCTCAGGAGGGCGACCAGCAGCAGCAGCAGGATCACGACCACGGGGACACCCACCACGAGCATCAGGATGCGCGTCCAGCGAGGCACCCACCGCTCCTTGCGTCTGCTCACCAGACCGACCCGCTCCTGGAGGAAGTACACACGTTAGGATAAGAACAATAATAATATATGTGAAAAAACAAATAATGGATATTTATTAATTTATTATTAAAAGTCTTATACAGCACGTTAGTATCATTTTACAAAGAGTCTAACTACATCTAAATAAATGACAAGGTGATTATGACATTGCGAATGAAACACAGAGAAAAAGAAGGAGATGGTTATAACCAGTTAACAAAATATCAAAAATATGAATAATAAGAAATATAAAGATAACATTGATAATGCATGTCAAATATCAACATGGCTTAAAAGCTGTTAAACCATTGCAAAATTGGTAAACTTCATATATAATAATAAAAATATAAAAAATTGATTGTATGTAAAGGACATGGGACGTACACACTACACAGCCAGCGATTAAAGCTTTCATGTGCAATGATGGACGTCACTTCTTCCTTGCAAATTCTTTGATATGAGCTTCTTTGTTTTTGAATTTTTGTTGTTTTTTGTTTTCTATATCTTTTTTTGGAACGGTTAACGTATATTTATTATAACCGTAATATTTATAATATTTTTAATATCCTGTTTGTTCAATATTATACACAAGACGTTTTATATTTCGTAATTGTGTTTATTTATGACTAACCGTCAGCTAAGAAAATCAAAATAGTCCCAATTCCACAAAACTTCAAATGAAATTTAAAAATGCGGAAACGATAAAAAAAATATTATTTATTGCTTGTCAGTACACAATAATTATAATAATCATTAGTAATGTCACAAAATGCATTGCCCTTAAACATAGCATTTTGTTTGATATCCATATAAAAATAGAAAAATATTTTTTGAACTATATATGCACTCTCTTACAATCAAAATCAGATAATTTATCAAACACTTAATAAAACTCAACAGTTAAACACAAACGGGCATACAATAAAACAATAACAACTATTAACAATTAATTAGAAAAAAGTAACATTATAACTCATATCAAAATATATTAGACATAAGTAATCCATCCAGTAAAAAATAATGATACACCAAATCAACTAAGCATATTATTGTGATAATAAATCATTTTTGCATGCAAATCTTTGCTTTCAATAGTCACATATTGTAATAAAGAATCCATCCTGCAGTTAAACAAGTAAATTACAACGAATTCAATTTTGCAAACATAGATTATGAAATAATTTTCAATTCATAAAAAATAGCAGTGCACAGTATTATTATATTAAGAAAATAATGTGCTGCTTACCATAAGTTCCATACACCCCATATTTGTCTGATTGTGTAGGCCTGTGGATACTGTATGGCTGACAGACACAGAATGAAAGAGTGAATGGTTAGAAGCTACCAAGAAAACACTGGAGAACGCTATCGAGGTATTGAGGATAAGAAATAATCCCAAGTGGCTTCGCTACCGACTTTATTAGGGAGCTTAGTTGCTTGTCATAGTTGGCTTCCGTGCGTTTAATAATAGGTGTTGGAATAAAAGAAACCTGTGTTGTTGCTCCACACTGACCCGCGATCACGGCCAATAAATCTCATGACTTTTATTGAGGAGATAAGTCTTTAAATAGCCATGTCCTCTTCACGACAGACCACTCGCAGGTCACGTGTTGAAATACGTCATTGTCTGGTTCAGAATGATACACTTCCAGTAATTTACAATCGGGATTTTTAGATACTAAAAAATATAAATACAATCAAAGAATTGTGCAGATTGTAGACCAAGAGTCATTTTCTTGTTTGAAATTGTCTAAGATAGTTTGGTATTTTGTAAAAGAATTTTTACAAGGAAAGTAGTTGGTTAGGGAAATAATATTTTGTTATTCTCGTATAAAATTTAAAATTTGAATAAAAATAATACTTGGGTTTGTTTCCCCAACAAACAAATAAATAAATACATTCGTATTTAGAGTCTACCCACTCAGTCTTATAACTGATTTTCAGTGGGGGACAGTAAAATAAAGCGACCAAGCCAACCATGTAGGCCCCGACGCAATCGACGAGTGAGCGATAACCAACCAAAGATCAATATTTCTTAATATTAAATATAGCAATCAGTGATATGGACAGTACGAACACCCGCGGATCAACGCCAGAATCAACAAGGCCGATTCAGAACAACTTTCAATAATTTATTATGTGCCTCGTTGCTAGGACGGCTCCAAAGTCACCGTTTACAAATTCCTAAGTCAAGAACTGATAGACTTAAGCGCGAATCAGAAGTTAAAATCTTCTGACTTTAGAGGGAATCGAACCCTGGACCTTCTGCATTGGAAGCAGAGACGCTAACCACAAGACCAACGAGCAAACAACAATAACGAACAATTTATTGGACTACGTTAACTACACAGTTCTGAAACGGTTTGGTCAAAACGGTTCAACTTGAAACGGTTTGGAGATGTTGAAATACCATGTCGGTTTTGACCAAAAAACACTTAAGTTTCAATACACTTTGAAAGGGATTTGGAAAACTTGAATCGGTTGATTTACATACCAAACATTTCAAGAGAAAAGATAACGCCATGACAACGCAATATATCAATCTCAGAATTCAAATATTTACTTGAATTTAAAAAAAAATGTATTTAGAGTCTACCCACTCAGTTATATAACTGATTCGACTTCCGATCTGACTTATGAAGTTAAAAACATACCCTTGCACCATTATTTATACTTTTTGAAAAATCTATACGGCCGCAATCGCAACACCGTTAAGATAAATACGAAGAAATTTCACTCTCAACCAAGAAAATTGTTTTCCAAAATGGTTAACGTGTGGTAAAGTCTCGAACCGTTTCCGTCGAATCGGTTTGAAATCTATTGATATACACTTATTGTTCAACCTGTTTCAGCCTGAATAATTTTTAGTTAACTGGTTTCTGTATGGTAAACGTAGTCAGTGTTTTTTTAGATATTGAATATAAAAAACAAAAAACATGAAAATATAAAAATTAGGAAATCGGTTTTGAAGAATACCTATCAACATAACAAATTGTATAAAATACCCTTCGTGAAAACGATTTTTTGTTTGTCTTTTTTATTTTTTATTAATTAATTAATTTAATTTAAAAAAATTGTTTTGAATTAGATTAATAAAATAAACAATTAGTACCGAAAGTAATCTACTTTATTTAATTTACACAAATTTATTGCTTACCTACAGATATTTTCGTGATACGTTCAGATATTTTAATGAATATAAAACGTGAATATGAAGAGTATTTTAATTAAGTGCTGATGCAACAAGAACTCGGCTTTTTTAATTAACAACCGAAATGTCTTGAATGATACGAGCCACGAGCACATTTTAATGAGGATTGTTTTGATTGGATAAAGGTATCAACATAAAACTGTAAAAAAATGGGTAAAATAAAATCAAATGATGACACATCAGTTTCGAAAAATCTTGTTTATTTCATTCATACAAATAATAATAAATAAGCAATATGAAAATACGCATTTTATGAAGATATTAATGATATATTTGTGAAAAAATTGATGACACAAAAATGAGCATTGTCCAAACACACATAATATACACTTTTTTTTAAGGCGCGCGTAGAAATTGTTAAATTGTAGCCAGAGCAATACATGTTCACCAGATCGTACGTTTAAACACGCACACTAGGAACAATTTCTTTTCTAGTTCTATTAATTGCTTTCCTTGTATGGTCTTTTACCTTCGGCTCATATAGTTTACACATTTTCAGACTTTTGTATACATTTCACACTTAAACATGCTACCAGTCGACGACCAAATTAGACCAAATTACCTCTAAAGCCGTTCTGGTTTATCACGACTCCATAATAAACAAAGCAAAATATATTTTTATGAGGAGCTCAAACGTTTTACCTTCTGTCTTTGTTACTGAATATCATGGGATGAAACTATCTGATCTACATGGTATGTTATTCTAAGACGTTTTACCTGCTGTCTTTGTTACTGAATATCATGGGATGAAACTATCTGATCACCATGGTATGTTATTCTAAGTCGTTTTACCTGCTGTCTTTGTTACTGAATATCATGGGATGAAACTATCTGATCTACATGGTATGTTATTCTAAGTCGTTTTACCTGCTGTCTTTGTTACTGAATATCATGGGATGAAACTATCTGATCTACATGGTATGTTATTCTAAGTCGTTTTACCTGCTGTCTTTGTTACTGAATATCATGGGATGAAACTATCTGATCACCATTAGTAGAGTCATTTTCGACACTTTTGTGACCGTTGAGAGACAATGACGATTTTTCAACGGATTTGTCCTCTAAGAAGGTTTTATAAAAAATTAAGCCCCCATGCCCCTCGCGAAAGTGTGGGCATACCCGCCAGGGCCCAAAATCCAATATGGCGGCCGTTTACCACATCTGACACTATCTTTGCAATGGTTTAGCCTAGAGTATCGCGTAGTATGTGGTTTTTATGGTTTTGAGGGTCGAGGAATTCGTTTCTGAAGTCGGTTTGGCGATTAGACCCATTTTTTAAAGCTTTGAATCCAAGATGGCCGTCGATTTGCAGCTTGGAATAGCCAGGTATCTCGAAATCGTAGTAGAACTTTCATATAAGACTCGAATGAAAGCCCTGTTCACATAATTTTGAATAATGACAGAAGAGCTCTCAGATAGTGCTCATAAATCTAATAATTGGTCAAAACTTCAATAATAATACGAAAATATGTGCTCCTTTTATAGACAATTTAGCGATTTTCTAAAGTGCTGTGATAAGAGTGGCTATGGCACATGAATTGAGAGACAATGACGATTTCTCAACGGATTTGTCGTCTAAGAAGGTTTTATAAAAAAATTAAGCCCCCATGCCCCTCGCGAAAGTGTGGGCATACCCCGCCAGGGCCCAAAATCCAATATGGCGGCCGTTTACCACATCTGACACTATCTTTGCAATGGTTTAGCCTAGAGTATCGCGTAGTATGTGGTTTTTATGGTTTTGAGGGTCGAGGAATTCGTTTCTGAAGTCGGTTTGGCGATTAGACCCATTTTTTAAAGCTTTGAATCCAAGATGGCCGTCGATTTTGCAGCTTGGAATAGCCAGTTTCTCGAAATCGTAGTAGAACTTTCATATAAGACTCGAATGAAAGCCCTGTTCAAGTAATTTTGAATAATTGACAGTAGAGCTCTCAGATAGTGCTCATAAATCTAATAATTGGTCAAAACTTCAATAATAATACGAAAATATGTGCTCCTTTTATAGACAATTTAGCGATTTTCTAAAGTGCTGTGATAAGAGTGGCTATGGCACATGAATTGAGAGACAATGACGATTTCTCAACGGATTTGTCGTCTAAGAAGGTTTTATAAAAAATTAAGCCCCCATGCCCCTCGCGAAAGTGTGGGCATACCCCGCCAGGGCCCAAAATCCAATATGGCGGCCGTTTACCACATCTGACACTATCTTTGCAATGGTTTAGCCTAGAGTATCGCGTAGTATGTGGTTTTTATGGTTTTGAGGGTCGAGGAATTCGTTTCTGAAGTCGGTTTGGCGATTAGACCCATTTTTTAAAGCTTTGAATCCAAGATGGCCGTCGATTTGCAGCTTGGAATAGCCAGTATCTCGAAATCGTAGTAGAACTTTCATATAAGACTCGAATGAAAGCCCTGTTCAAGTAATTTTGAATAATTGACAGTAGAGCTATGACTTCTGTTTGAAGCACAACTTTCACAATAACATCTCTTAATTAGACTACAATCATTAGTGCACTCACTACATTCACCATTACTGTTCGTCTGAATCTGTTGACTCTCCACACTCACTTCTCTCATCATCGCTGCCACTATCTTCACCTCTGTCATCTGGACAACCACGAGTTTTGAGCTGCTGGGGCAAGGGGGGTAGGGTGTGGCGCACTGGTCGGCACTTCCCATTTAGAATTTCCCAGCCATGACCAATGGGGGAAGGATGATCTAGCAGCTCGTAATGGAGCTGGCAATACACAATGTAATTCGTCCTTTGCACATGGAGATCCAACGAGTCGTCATCAGGTGGGAGTCGAATCGTACTCTTGTTCTTCATTTTGTGCCACTTCGAAGCTCTGGCTTGCGCGCAGGTAGCATCTGCGCTTTCAGCATAGACTTTTGAGAGGACAAATGCTTTCATATTTGCTCTGACTTCGTCCTCTAGCTCCAGACTTTCACCTACTCTTACAAGAAGCTCTCTGGCCTCTGAGTCATTGATTAATTTCTGCAATATTTGTTTTTTGCCATGCCCATAGAACCCTGATGTGTGGTCACTGCCTGTAATGACATGTAGAGGGATGATGACATCGGCGACCTCTGCTGACAGTAGGGCATTGCAGTTGATCATTGAATGCTTGCGTTTTATCAGCAGGTCTCCTCTGAATTGTTGTGAGACATAAGCTGCTTGTACATATACATCTGTGTCCTCGCTGTCTAGAACAACTGCCCCAGTATAATTCCCAGCTCTCAACTTGGCATACGTTGAAAGCAGCATTGTGTCTGCTTCTGGATGCTTGAAAACGTACTCATCGCTCGTCACACCAGTGCTCAGGTTAGTTGACGTATTGTCTTCACAATATATGACACCACTCCGAAGCTGACCAATTTTTGTTTTCATCTGTTCCTTCACAAGTCTCTGCAGTCTGACCTTATTTCCAGAATTGACCATGAGCTTATTGAATTCAGCAGCTTCTGGAAACGCGTCTTCAGGCTTAGGGAAAACATTTGGGATGTGTAGATGTTTTGCTGCCCGTCGATCGTGCTCATCATCCTTGATGCTAAAGGGAAGGTCATACTTGTCGTTTAAGAGTATGATGAGACGTGCATCAGCGTGGCGTGAGAGAATTATCGAGCATATCTTATCAAGGTAGTCACTCCAGTGGTACCTCGAGCCGTCCCGTTTCCTAGCCTCACGGTCCTCTGGTCTGGGGGTGGCTAATCGCCAGATCATCCCCATATCTACCAGACTGACGTGATCCCGTGGTTTCTCTGCAATTGGTTCTAAATCAAATATATCTAGTAACTTGCTCTTCGCAGTCTTACGCATTGAACCATCGACATTGTAGATTGAGAGGCACTCCTCAGTCACTCTCCCTACAAGGGCTGTCTCAAGTTCAATTTTACCTGATCTCTCTGCAAGCTCAAACAGGGCCACTAGCCCTGACCTCTCCATCTGGGCCACTTTCATGGGTGTACTAGATGATGTACAGATCTGCTCAGTAGCGAAATTCCGCCTCTTATTTCTGTGGATGGTTGCAGTTAAAGACTTTGTTTTGGTGAAAACTCGCTCTTCCAGAAGGGTTTCAATCTGAACCTTACCATGCACAAGCGCCGTCTTGAGGTCAAGCAATAACTCTGGGGAGGCTACCAGGCCAGACTGCATTGACCTCAATGTAGGTAGCGAGATGTCAAAGGGCTCAGCACAAAAATCTTTCATGCATGCCTGCAGATCCTGAATTGCCTTCTCATCCTTCTTTATTCTCGATGGTTGGCACTCAACATGCTTTCTATAGCGACGCTGGCATTTGAGGTTTCGATTGACAGTCGTCTTTACCCTTGCGACGTTGTTTGCGTTCCTTGTTGTTGAAAACAGTTGCTTCTCATTCAGCATCACAGCACTTTAGAAAATCGCTAAATTGTCTATAAAAGGAGCACATATTTTCGTATTATTATTGAAGTTTTGACCAATTATTAGATTTATGAGCACTATCTGAGAGCTCTTCTGTCAATTATTCAAAATTATGTGAACAGGGCTTTCATTCGAGTCTTATATGAAAGTTCTACTACGATTTCGAGATACTGGCTATTCCAAGCTGCAAATCGACGGCCATCTTGGATTCAAAGCTTTAAAAAATGGGTCTAATCGCCAAACCGACTTCAGAAACGAATTCCTCGACCCTCAAAACCATAAAAACCACATACTACGCGATACTCTAGGCTAAACCATTGCAAAGATAGTGTCAGATGTGGTAAACGGCCGCCATATTGGATTTTGGGCCCTGGCGGGGTATGCCCACACTTTCGCGAGGGGCATGGGGGCTTAATTTTTTTATAAAACCTTCTTAGAGGACAAATCCGTTGAGAAATCGTCATTGTCTCTCGATTCATGTGCCATAGCCACTCTTATCACAGCACTTTAGAAAATCGCTAAATTGTCTATAAAAGGAGCACATATTTTCGTATTATTAGTGAAGTTTTGACCAATTATTAGATTTATGAGCACTATCTGAGAGCTCTACTGTCAATTATTCAAAATTACTTGAACAGGGCTTTCATTCGAGTCTTATATGAAAGTTCTACTACGATTCGAGAAACTGGCTATTCCAAGCTGCAAATCGACGGCCATCTTGGATTCAAAGCTTTAAAAAATGGGTCTAATCGCCAAACCGACTTCAGAAACGAATTCCTCGACCCTCAAAACCATAAAAACCACATACTACGCGATACTCTAGGCTAAACCATTGCAAAGATAGTGTCAGATGTGGTAAACGGCCCGCCATATTGGATTTTGGGCCCTGGCGGGGTATGCCCACACTTTCGCGAGGGGCATGGGGGCTTAATTTTTTATAAAACCTTCTTAGACGACAAATCCGTTGAGAAATCGTCATTGTCTCTCAATTCATGTGCCATAGCCACTCTTATCACAGCACTTTAGAAAATCGCTAAATTGTCTATAAAAGGAGCACATATTTTCGTATTATTATTGAAGTTTTGACCAATTATTAGATTTATGAGCACTATCTGAGAGCTCTACTGTCAATTATTCAAAATTACTTGAACAGGGCTTTCATTCGAGTCTTATATGAAAGTTCTACTACGATTTCGAGAAACTGGCTATTCCAAGCTGCAAATCGACGGCCATCTTGGATTCAAAGCTTTAAAAAAATGGGTCTAATCGCCAAACCGACTTCAGAAACGAATTCCTCGACCCTCAAAACCATAAAAACCACATACTACGCGATACTCTAGGCTAAACCATTGCAAAGATAGTGTCAGATGTGGTAAACGGCCGCCATATTGGATTTTGGGCCCTGGCGGGGTATGCCCACACTTTCGCGAGGGCATGGGGGCTAAATTTTTTATAAAACCTTCTTAGAGGACAAATCCGTTGAGAAATCGTCATTGTCTCTCAACGGTCACAAAAGTGTCGAAAATGACCCTACTACATGGTATGTTATTCTAAGTCGTTTTCCTGCTGTCTTTGTTACTGAATATCATGGGATGAAACTATCTGATCTACATGGTATGTTATTCTAAGTCGTTTTACCTGCTGTCTTTGTTACTGAATATCATGGGATGAAACTATCTGATCACCATGGTATGTTATTCTAAGACGTTTTACCTTCTGTCTTTGTTACTGAATATCATGAGATGAAACTATCTGGTCTACGTGGTATGTTATTCTAAGAGATTATACGTTATCAGTCTCAACCAAACTCATTTCACTAGATCACGAGTTCGGTTTAGTTGTGTTCGTTAGTTTGTTCGTGTTTGTGATCGTGTTTGTGTTTGTGAATGTGTTCGACTGGACCGTGTTGACCATGAGGTCCGCGTTCTTCATGAGGCGGTAGAAGAAGTTGACCGCCTGGTGGTAGTGTTGTATGGATATTCTCTCGTTGTTGCCATGGTAACGAAGAGAGTCCACGGGATTCACGATCGTGGGTAGAAACCGGTAGACGTTCTTCGTAAAGTCCATGTACCACCGGGTGTCGGTGTTGGCAATGAGGACGCCTGAAAGAGATAGATTGAAAGTGACGCTGCAATCACAGAGCGAAATAGGGCTCTTCAACTGTAAGGCAGTACATTTACGAAACTTTGATAAAAGCACCGAGTGAAAGAGAGACTACTGCAAAATTGTGCTTTGGGATACGCCCTCAAAAGGTAGTGTACATACGACATCAACGAAGGGTCCATGATTATTAATAAATTAAATAACAATGTATCTTTGTTTAAAGTAAGAAACATTAAATATAACATTTATTTGACATTGTGAATAAACAAATATGAAATTTCATAAACTTTTGGTGGAGGTGCCGTTTTTTTTAGTTAATATTATTTTGAATGGAGGGTGCGATAGAAAGTTTTCGTTTAACAAGCTTTTCTTGATGGAGTTTATTTATTAAACATAATTCAATCATGACATGACATGACATGATGGACAACAAACAATGTGCCTTTTCGTGGACTATCAACAACGAAAATGTCACTGTTCTTTCGTCTTCGAACAACTTTCAACTATTTTACACAATCTTCATCAATTATTGACATTTTTGTTACAAATTTTCGTTATTAATCAATTAATTCATCACATAAATCACTGTACAATATCATTTAAGTATTGAATATTGTTTTATAGACCTAGTTATTGTTGTAAATTTGTTAACCTGTCGCATGTTTTCTGAAATTTGTATGTACTACTTATTATGTATTTATATGTTTTTATATCTGTATTAGATAAATCAATGTTAAATCTGCTGTATTTGAGTGTCAAACCAATAAAAAATGTAAACAAAATGTATTATATTTCTCATGATCACTCGCTCGACCTAGGCACACTGCAGGTGGTTATGTGAGGGGAAAGGGTCGTACACCAACTGACTATTTTTAAGTTGCGAATTACTTAAGTTGTGGTATGATGTGAGCTGGGAAGATGTTGAAGAGATACGATTGTGGTGGAATAATTTGGTTGCTCCAACCAAGCTGACCCTGCCAGCAGTAGGAAACGTCGATGGATAATGATGGTGATGATGTGGTTGGACTGAATCTTACCAGGCACGACGACTGCCTCGGGATACACCTGCTTGATGCTCGTGGCAATCAGCTGGAACTGTACAGCGTCGTCGCTAGAGTAGGGTGAGACGCGGCTGGCCTCCATCTGCCCTTGTATGGTGACCTTGACTCGGCTGTCGTCGATGATCTTCTCGTCGTAAGCTACCGCCTCGGCGACCGTCTGGGACGGGTGGACGCGGTGGTTTATGATGGCCGTGGCCAGGGGAGGCACCACGTTAGACTGAAAGACAGAATATAACATTTTATAACAACAAGCCATTAGAAACATACAATCATTAGTTCTTCAGAATCAGTTACTTATTGACCTAAATGTATTGAACGAAACTTTAAAAAATGTATCGTGTATTTTTATCAGTCGAATTTTAAGTTAAATTAAACACGATTTAAGTAATATTTGATTAGTGTTTTATTTAAAACAATTTGATTCTTCTGACGACACTCTCAATACTTTTAATCGTAGAAACCACTCAAAAAATTATACAACAAAAATGTAAAATAATTATGAATACATGTACACAACGTTTGCACAGTTTAAATTGTTTTACATTTAAACAAATAAAATTCACACTATTATTACTTACGTGAAGGAAAAAGCAATTTAATTTGCATTGGTTAGTTATTTGATTTTTTACAAGTTTCAGGTGTCAAAAGTGTTTAAAAACAATCGTGCTATTCACCTTGATGCCTGCGTTGAATATGGTGACTGCGGTCGTGGTGCGGATAACGGCGTTAGTGAAGGACTCGGCGCCCAGGTCCGAGATCACTTGTTTCGAGAACAGCCACAGGTTGGTGTAAAGGAACTTCTTGCTGAACTCCATCTGGGGATAGTTCGGCCAGTTAGATTCACGTACCATAATAAAGTTTTCAATATATTTTGAAGATTTCTCTTATAGCAAAACGTTCTACTGGAAAATATATTTCTTCGGGAATTGTAAACAATATTTCATAATTGGAGAAACAATAACTGCGTGATTTATTTTAAATAAAACTTTGATATAAATAGTCAAATATGTTGGAACAGGCTCAAGCACCCATTTCCATCCATCCAACAACATTCAACGAAGGATGATTGATCTTCAATGGCCTTGAATCGTAGGATACTGTAGGTCTTAGGGTGAATTAAGTCGCATCTTATTTTTGAAATCAACATTCATTAATGGGATGACTTGCAAAACAAATCTCAACATTGTTTGTCTTCAAATTCAGAAATCTTAGTTTTAAATATAAAAAAAATCAATCTGGTTATGCTTTAATAGTGATACACCTTGTATTTTAAAAAAGTATACATTCGTCATTACATGTTTTAAATATTTACTTCCTACTGTTATAATCCCGAAAAAATATTGTTCTTCATTTGTTAAAAAAATAGTTAGTACAATAAAATTACACAGTTACAAAAAACGAGGCTGAGTTAACAGTGTACAAAATATGTCGCCGTTTATGTTATATTTTATTACACATATACGTATGGCAGTTTGAGTGTAACAGAGGCAATGCTGAATGCAACGACCTTGCAATACTCACAAAGGGGACCATGTACTTGAAGGTGTCGGCTTCCGAACCGTCTATGTGTGCGGGTTGTGGGTTCGCCTCCAGTCTGGCCACCGCCGCCCCCAAGATCCCGATAGAAGATTCCTTGGGAGGGAAGCTGGAGTGGCCGGGAGTGCCGATCACTGTCAACTCCAAGTTAGTGTTGCCCTTTTCTGCGACGCCAATCCTGATGGAAGAAGAAAATTGATTTATTTATTTCTCGGCTATTTTATTCAGCAATAAAAACTGAGTTACAAACAAAGACAATTAAATGTTTAATGAAATGAAAAAATGGTAAATAACTTGTTTATCTATTTTTTAACATTGATTACCAACAACAACATTGAAATTGAATTTACGTTTTAATATTGTTCCAGGCCAATAAGCTCTTTTTATAGAATAACAACATTGAAAGTTATGTCATTATGTATGTGTACTATTTTTAATGAGTTTGAAATTGTTACTTATTTCATGTCATCTAGCCGAGGCAATAGAAGAATAGTTACAACCAATCAGATCGTAACCCAATTGTTTTGTTTATAATACATTTCAGGGTACAAATAAATCTAGAAAATCATCTTGTCGCACCGCTACGTAAAGTTAGGTAGGCCTATAAGAAAATACACTTACATTGCAACCTGTCGATCGATTTGTGTCATTATTCCCGTGCTGATGGGAAAACCTTCGTCTAGTAAGAAGTCAAGCACCTTGACACCCCTACTACTTAGAGCAGCTGCTATGCTCTTTGCGCCGTTCCTGCCACCAATCTGGGAACAACAAATATCATCATTATGGGCATTGGGCAAGTTGAAGGTAACATTCAACAGAGTATGATGGACTCAAAAGTTTTGAAATATTATTAATTTATTACTTACAATTGTATAATTTATAATTTATTTATTGGTTCACTCAAATACAGCATTACTGTCATTTTACCATGAGGTATAGACTAAAATAAATTTAAAATCATAAAACATCAAATCCATCAAATTCAAAATATCAAAATTGACCAGAAAGGGGGTTTCACTACACATCTGCCATCAAGTAAAAGTCATTTAAATCCCAGTAGTTTCTTCCATCCGTAGTTTCTAATAGCTCTCCTCTTGATACTTCATTATATCCTTTCTTTCGTATCCACTTCTTTGACATTGATCAGCTGCTTATATATTACTCTTGCAATAAGTAAAAATACCGGTGTACGTGATTTTAAAATAATTTCAAACATAAACATAAAAGCGTCTACTTGGGAAGCCCTGATTTTGGTTCGTGCAGTGTGCTACAGCAATAAGTATATTTACCTCCTCGTCGTGGCCGAAAGCCAAATAAAACGTCCTCTTCGGCCTCCCTCCTTTTTGAAGAATATGCTCAAGCGCCTCCATAATCGCCTGAAACCATACAAGTTCACATCAACCTCTTGTATAAATTTGTTGACTGAGTTTCAGTTTTGTCATTCAAAAAAAAAAATATGAACACATTTACACAGTTAGGCCCCTAACTTATTTATCATTATCGTGATGAAAGTGCATTAATATGAGACGTTAAGCAATATCCAATCAATCGTAAAGTTTAAGATAAAAAAGTTCAAAATAAAATCATTTAAAACTACTAGAATAGAGCTTAAATTAGATGTACTATTCTTTAAAAAAATTAAATCAAATAAATTAACAAAAGGTTGTAATTTTTAGTTACTGGAATCATAACATTTTTGAACTTATTTTTTGCAAACTCTTCTAAGTGTAATATTGACAGTTATTATCATTTGTCCTGGAAACTCACAAATCTGCTTCAAATTGTTTTAAGATTGATATTTCAAGTCACTCTCATAATCGCTTGCTTGTCTGGAGCTACTCTTACCATAACCCCGGCCTTGTCGTCCATGGCGCCTCTCCCGTACACGTAGGTGTTGTTGACGACCTGTCCGCTGAAGGGCGGCACCTCCCAGGACGCGGGGTTGGCGGGCACGACGTCCAGGTGGGAGGCCAGGAGATAGGGGAGCTTGCCGGGAACACTCCCCTCCACCGTGTAGAGCAGGCTGTAGTTGTTGATCACCTCGCGCCTGATGAACGCCGAGGTTTGGATCAGAGGGAAACCTGTGGAAGAGACAGGGATTTTCATCAACCTTGTTTTATACACATGTGCACATCACACAGACGTAGCAGGTCGATCATTTATGACTTTGATTCGGGAGGAAACTATAATAATAATAATTTTTGTGGGAAGCCTGCCCAGGGTGCACTTCATGAGGGGGTATGGTATGTTGCGGTTACGACAATTGTGAAGGGATGTCCGAGGGCTGTTCAAGAGGACTCAATCCCTTGCATTCGCATTAACGACTGAGGAAACCTCGGAAAAACCCAACAGTCAGGATTGCCCGTCTCAACGGAATCTGGACTCGGAACCTCCCTAATCAGAGCCAAGCGCTTAACGTTCGAGCCAACACTGTCGGTTCGGGAGGAACCTGATCATTAAACACAACCAGCAAACTATGACTGCGATATTTTCATTCCGTCACTTTATCAAAGGCTAAGATTATGTCCTGTTAATTTGGATGTTGTTTATTTACATCCCTAACTTTATAAACATAATTTTTCTAGGTAGTCATCTAAAGAAGGACATTTCCAGGCAGCTCCCTACGAAACCGGTATAAATAGTTATTGATAAGCATGCTAACTATTTGAGAATCGACGATGCTTTGATTGTTCACGAATTCATACTTAAATGGAGATAACGGCTATTAATCGTCCTTCTGTTTTGGGGAATGGTCGTGGTGCTCGAAGCTTCTCCCCTGGTATTCTTTAGTGCCAGGTGCGAAGCACCATCAGCAAAAAGGTGTATCTCTACTCCAGGCGGCATAGGTGGCAAGTCCGAAGTGAACACGTTAAAGAGGATAGGGCTAAACACTGATCCCTGGGGAACCCCAGCTTTAATGGTGCGTTAAGAAGAGTTTTCACCCAGCCAGGAGACCGAGAAAGTGCGTTCATTAAGAAAAGAGTAGATTAAGTGTTGCAGGTACTCAGGAAAGTTGAACTTAGCTAGCTTTTCCACTAGTCCAGCATGCCATACAGTGTCAAACGCTCTCGCGACGTCCAGGTACACTACTGCAGTGGATCTGCCAATGGTGAATCCTCTCTCAATACCAGTGGTCAGGCGAAGGAGCTGGTGCACGGTCGAGACGTTTTTGGTGAAGCCGTATTGAACCTCCAGAATAATATTGTTGACTTCAATGTGCCTGTTGAGCCTGGCCAGCACCACTTTCTCGTAGACTTTTCCCAGGATGTTCAGAAGACTGATAGGTCGGTAACTTCAAGAGTCGCGAAGTGGCTTGCCTGGTTTGAGTATGGCAATTACTCGAGCCTTCTTCCATGAAGACGGGAAAAAGGCATGCTCTCAGGGATGCGTTAATAATCGACAGAAGTCGTGCGAAAGCCTCTGATGGCAGTTGAAAAATCACTAGTCTCGATATACCGTCAGGACCAGCAGCTTTCCGTGGTTTGGAGCCCTTGAGGATGACAATGAGCTCTTCCATTTTTTACAGAGGTCTTCTTCGTTTAAGGAGAGGCTTCGATGCAGTGTTGTAACGGTCCATTTACAGGTCCGTCAAGATCAGGAGAGTCCTCGGCCGAGGGGTTGGGAGTAAAAGTCTTTTTGAGCAAGGTCGGCCAGAACTTCGGCTTTCTCTTTGCAGTTGAGAGCTAAACCCTTGGAAGTTATGAGGGGCGGGTTCGGAGTGGCTCTACGGGCAAGTGCCTTTGTCATAGGCCATATCGAGTGGTATTTTACTGAAAGTGTGCTTAACTTCTGTTCCCACTGGTGTTGTCGGTGCGCTGCGATGTCTTTTCGTAGTTCTTTGGCTAGGCGGTTGTAACGAGCTTTGAGATCCGGAGTCCGGAAAGCTTGCCAGTGGCGGCGGGCGGCGTTCTTGGTTGCAACAGATCTCCTTAGACCCGGTGGAAGATCAAGATAGTTAGGTGGAGGTCTAATGACTTTGGGAACAGCTTCCTCCAAAGCCACAGAGACACAGTCTTCGAAGTTACGAAGGTAAGCATCTATGGTGGTAGGCGAGATCATAAGAGGAGTAGGTCGGAGAAGCCTGGACTGCAAGACGGACCGAAATCTAGGCCAGTCAGCCCGTGCATAGTTAGGCATTGCGCGTGTGACATTGGCTTAAGTTATGTTAGTCTAACTAGGAAAACTCTTAAGTCCCGCCGCGTTGTTGGATGAGCGTATTGGTGCATTGAGCTGCCATGTGTTATGCGGATTTTCTGTTGTTCTGTGAAAAAATTATTACTAAGTTGAAGATTTTTTTTAAATTAAATTAAATTTAATAAAAAATAAACTTAAATTTTAAATGTTTTTAATTAATCGTATTTTTAAAAAAAGAAAAAAATCAACAAATTGGGATTTTTATAAGAAATAATTATTCGATTGCGCTCAAATTTCACACGAATATATAAATTAATAAAATTGAGGTTCTGTGAAAAACTTATTACAATAGGATCAAGCATGTAGGTGTAATAAGTAAAAAAATTGTTTAAAAAAAGAAAAAAACCACAAAGTTTCTATTTTCATTAGAATTAATTTTTCGATTGTGTTTAAATTTCACACGAATATCTTAATTCATAAAATTAAGGTTCTGTGAAAAAATCATTAAAATCGGATAAAGCATGTAGATGTTATAAGTAAAATAAATTTTTTAAAAATCGAAAAAATCGATAAATTGTGATTTTCATGAGAAATAATTTTTCGATGGCGCTCAAAAACGTGGCAGTTCTAAGTTCAGAGATTTTGAAGGCCTCCATTAAATTTCATCGCAATTGGAGTATCGGTTTAGCCGGAATCGTGCTAACAAACTAATACAGAAAGAAAGGAAAAAAAAAAAAAAACATTCCGATTTTTTTCTCCAGTGTAGTGAAATGGAATCTTCGCTTCGCTCGCTACGCTCATCCAATTATGATGCATTTAGTGTAGGGAGTATTGAACTCACTTTGCTGCAGGTAGGCGTGCATCTGCAGCAGCCCCTTGAACTCCTGGTCTCCCTCGCTGACGGAGGTGGTGTTGATCTGCAGAGCCCACGACAGTCTCTCTGTTCTCTTGTTGATCAGCGTCTTGTCGATCATCTCCACCTTGTCAACGCTGAGCGCGGCCGGGACCATGATGCCGTCGTGAGAGATGAAGGCAGTTCGGAGGAGAGCCACAAGGATCAGGATCAGGCCGATCACAAGGGGAATACCCAGGACGATCAGGACGATCTTCTTCCAGTGCAGCGTCCAGCGGTCCTTCACTTTGCTCGCGAGACCCATTTTCACCTGGAACAAGATATCAGGCGAGTTAGAGGGTTCAAGTGCTCCCCGGAACAAGGGTGAATATCCCAAATTGATAATGTGTAGGAGAAGCCAAAACCTAATTAATTAGTCTACATATCTAATGTTAATGAAATTCGTTTATTGGATGAGCGAAGCGAAGACTTCAATTTCACTGACCCCCAAAAATTTAGCTCGGGTGTTTTTTTTTGTTTTTTTTTTTTTTTGTTTGTTTGTTTTTCTGTCTGTTTGTTAACTCTCTACCAGGCAAACGGCATATCCGATCTTGATGAAAATTTGAGGGGACCTTCGAAATCTCTGAACTTAGAGGTGTATTGTTTTTGGGTACAATCGAAGAAATATTTCTCATGAATATCGTACTTTTACGATTTTTTTCGATTTTTAGTGCGATATTTTCGTGACATTTGGGCCGATTCTGACCAAACGGGTTGGGCTAAAACGTTCATATTATACATGGACATTAAGGTTATGGTGATGTAGTACCTTTTGAAAGAAAAAGTTAAAAAGCTAGCCGGAATTCATAGAAATAAAGCTATTAATATAAGTTTTTTTGATTTTTATGCGATATTTTCGTGCCATTTGGGCCAATTCTGACCAAACGGGTGGGGCTTCAACGTTCATATTATACATGGACATTAAGGTTATGGTGATAAAGTACCTTTTGAAAGAAAAAGTTGACAAAGTTACCCAGAATCCATAGAAATAAAGCTTTTAATATAAGTTTTAACGGTAAATAATAACAAATTGACAAGTAACAATAGAAACTTGACAACAATCACCTACAATGCGTGGGCAGCAAAACAAAGCAACAAAGCACTCGCAAAAGTAAAGATATCCCACGCAGTCTAAAAACTTTATAAAAAGCTCATCCATCAACGCGGCGGGACTTGAGGGTTTTCCTAGTGGAATAACTACTACAAAATCCACTTTTTGTAAGCAGTTTGCACCGCTAGGGAGAAAGATGGACTGATTACCTGATGAACAATACCTGGATATGAAAGCCTGTGGAGCATAAATTAATTCAAATTAATTGAGATACCTCCGCAAATCTTAGCCCATTGTTGTCGAGCTTTATACCGCGCTTGCTTTGCTTACGAGAGGAAATGTAGGTCAACCAATCACGTGATCTTATTTACCCTACTAGGAAAACGCTAAAGTCCCGTCGCGTTGATGGATGAGCTTTTTTTGTAAGTTTTTAGTTTGCGTGGGATCTATTTACTTATCAAGTGCCTTTTGAACGCATTGTTGGTGATTGTTGTCAAGTTTCTATTGTTACTTGTAAATTCTTATAATAAACCTAAAAAAACTCATATTAAAACCCTTATTCTCTGGATTCTGGCTAACTTTTTCAACTTTTTCTTTCAAAAAGCAATACATCACCATTACCTTAATGTCCATGTGAAATATGAACGTTGTAGCCCCACCCGTTTGGTCAGAATCGGCCCAAGTGTCACGAAAATATCGCACTAAAAATCGAAAAAAATCGTAAAAGTACGATATTCATGAGAAATATTTCTTCGATTGTACTAAAAAACAATACACCTCTAAGTTCAGAGATTTTGAAGGTCCCCTCCAATTTTCATCAAGATCGGATATGCCGTTTGCCTTGTAGAGAGTTAACAAACAGACAGAAAAACAACAAAAAAAAAAACACCCGAGCTAAATTTTTTGGGGGTCAGTGAAATTGAAGTCTTTGCTTCGCTCATCCAAAAAAACGTAATTACCATCAAGTTACTAGGACTAGGAAAACGCTAAAGTCCCGCCGCGTTGATGGATGAGCTTTTTAAAGTTTAAAGTTTGCTTGGGATATCTTTACTTTTGCAAGTGCTTTGTTTTGCTGCCTACGCATTGTAGGTGAATGTTGTCAAGTTTCTTTTGTTTCTTGTCAATTGGTATTATTTACCGTAAAAAACTTATATTAAAAGCTTTATTTCTATGGATTCTGGCTAACTTTTTCAACTTTTTCTTTCAAAAGGTACTACATCACCATAACCTTAATATCCATGTACAATATGAACGTTGTTGCCCCACCCGTTTGGTCAGAATTGGCCCAAATGGCACGAAAATATCGCACAAAAAATCAAAAAACTTATATTAAAAGCTTTATTTCTATGGATTCTGGCTAACTTTTTCAACTTTTTTTTCAAAAGGTACTACATCACCATAACCTTAATGTCCATGTATAATATGAACGTTGTAGCCCCACCCGTTTGGTCAGAATTGGCCCAAATGTCACGAAAATATCGCACTAAAAATCGAAAAAAATCGTAAAAGTACGATATTCATGAGAAATATTTCTTCGATTGTACCCAAAAACAATACACCTCTAAGTTCAGAGATTTCGAAGGTCCTGTCAAATTTTCATCAAGATCGGATAAGCCGTTTGTCTGGTAGAGAGTTAACAAACAGACAAAAAAACAAACAAAAAAAAAAAACAAAAAAAAAAAAACAAAAAAAAAAACACCCGAGCTAAATTTTTTGGGGGGTCGGTGAAATTGAAGTCTTCGCTTCGCTCATCCAACAAAAACGCTCAAGTCCCGCCGCGTTGATGGATGAGCTTTTTTTAAAGTTTTTAGTCTGCGTGGATATCTTTACTTTTGCGAGTGCTTTGTTGCTTTGTTTTGCTTCCCACGCATTGTAGGTGATTGTTGTCAAGTTTCTTTTGTTACCTGTCAATTGGAATTATTTACCGAAAAAACTTATATTAAAAGCTTTATTTCTATGGATTCTGGGTAACTTTGTCAACTTTTTCTTTCAAAAGGTACTACATCACCATAACCTTAATGTCCATGTATAATATGAACGTTGTAGCCCCACCCGTTTGGTCAGAATTGGCCCAAATGGCACGAAAATATCGCATACAAATCAAAAAAACTTATATTAAAAGCTTTATTTCTATGAATTCCGGCTAACTTTTTCAACTTTTTCTTTCAAAAGGTACTACATCACCATAACCTTAATGTCCATGTATAATATGAACGTTGTAACCCCACCCGTTTGGTCAGAATCGGCCCAAATGTCACGAAAATATCGCACTAAAAATCGAAAAAAATCGTAAAAGTACGATATTCATGAGAAATATTTCTTCGATTGTACCCAAAAACAATACACCTCTAAGTTCAGAGATTTCGAAGGTCCCCTCAAATTTTCATCAAGATCGGATATGCCGTTTGCCTGGTAGAGAGTTAACAAACAGACAGAAAAACAAACAAAAAAAAACAAAAAAAAACAAAAAAAAAAAACACCCGAGCTAAATTTTTGGGGGTCAGTGAAATTGAAGTCTTCGCTTCGCTCATCCAATCAACCGAGGAGAATGACCCCGCCTCGATATTGTTTGTTAATCATGTAATCATCACATATGCAAGATTATTAATTCTAGTTTGCTGGAAACAAAATCTCCTGCATACTTTCAGTGTATGATAAGGCTATCACGAACATAACCGCAAACTGCAAATTTAACGTTAAACCTGGAGAATAATCTCACAACGCTGCAATAAGTTTTATCATTTAAAACGACATTGTAATCAGTCTCGTACAGGAAATTATGTAATTGTGAATTTAGTTAAAATTAAAAAATTAAAAGCAGGCCGTTTAAAAGGTTCATTCCGTGAAAGTGAGATTGTTGGAGGCCAATACACGGAAATACACTTCACTTTATCTGTGGTTGAGTTGACACCAGAATTACTCTCTTGTTCATGATATGAGTATATTTGTTGCGTCGTCTGCGGTGGGTCATACGATTGGTTCGCAGGTCCAACGCGTATGATACTATAGGTGGACGCGGGTTCGAATCTCGCATAAGACATTTATTTTTTTTCTAATTGTTCTTCACCCTCAAGTATCACTATTCGTGCACCGTCTGTGCCCGGGGAAGAATATGCTCAGATAATTCATCCTCAGCTCATCGTGTAAAAGACGAAAACAGACAAAGTAGTTTTGGACCCCTCAAATGATATCTTGAGATGACTAGACCACAAAGGGTATAAATATATCATTTTATAATTATTTACCAATGTTCGATATATTCTCTGATTTTAATTCGTTTAAAAAATCAATCCGTGATTGGACTGCAGTTAAAGGTCAAAAGCATTCCCCCCCCCATTCTTTTATAAGCACATTCCTGCTAATATTTTTACATAAACGTTATTTACTCTTATTTTTGTTGCACTTACAATTTTGATATATTTGTTTATTGTTCATCACCGTATAATTATTTGTTAATTTGCAGTTATATTAATGTAATTTTAATTTTAACTTTATTTAAATATTATATTATTATATTATTTATATATTGTCTGTGTAAAATGGTACTTGTGCTGTACTAGACTCTTATATAAATAAATAAAATTGAAGGGGGCTCTCAATCAAACATTTTCAAACTGAAGGTTTTAAAGATACCATTTTTATTAAACATTCTTTGTCTGAAAATTAAACAAAATCGCAGTAAAATGTGAGACGTGGTTCTTTCAGGCCGTGCCTGGATACGGGGCCGAAAATAGTCTCATTATAATGACAATTATAGTTTGTGATAATCGCATGAATTCTAGATAATGCGGCATTGTCAAAGACGTTTAGGGCCATTATTAATTCTATATTTACGATTTGTAAAGCTACTTTTATCGGACAACGTTCCATTTTATTGCAAGTCTTTAACCCTAAAGTGCTATCTGTCGCTATCTTTAACTTTCGGCAATATATCTTCCAAGTTCGTAAACCTGATGATTGGCGCCGAATTACTAGAACATTAATTCATTAATATTATGTTATCGCGTCAAGTTCAGGGTTGGGAATTAACTAGGCGAGAGATTCCTTCACAGGAATGCGGACAGCGTGTTTTCCTCATGTTTGTATGAGGAAAATGGTTGATAGATTTAAAAAACAGGCGATAGATCGCGACACATACTTAAAACAATGGCACGCCCTTCATGCATAACGCCATTATAAACAAAGAAGGTACGAAATAATTTCGTACTTTTACGAGCGAATATTTATCAAATAAATGAACAATAAATGCATAAATACCGATTTGGGTGTCTAGTACACGAATAAAAAATTTACTTCTTTATATGTTTTTACTGTCAACTCGGCTATCGTATAGGAACCAGTGAAATTTCGTACAAAATTGTCTTAAAATGTGTAAAATTTGCAATTTACGGCCTTGAAAAATACGGACTACTATTTCTGATGCGATATTTGAGTTCCTATGGGTGATTTAACGGAAAAATAGTACCACATGCCGAGATTCCTCCGAAATTTGGTAGTCTTTCTTATTACACTTTAACGTCATCTTTAAAGATGACCGCCATAGGTAAATGGATTGCGAGACGAATAGACTCCTGGTCTAAAAATGACTATTTGGGTATGTAGTATACACACGACAAAAATTTAGACCTCTACACCAAAATGCCCAATTGGTCCTTATGATGCAACATGGAAGCCGGACTAAATGGGCCCTAATAGTGAATTTGAGGTTCAGGTTGGTCATATTTCGAAAATATAATGATATTTAGTCTTGATAATATAATCATTTTCTAGAATGGCGTCTCTGACAATTTTTACGTATGCATATTTGTTACTACTGTTACGAAAATTTTATTAACGTTTGTGTTTTTCTTGTAGATGTTAAGTGAACGATTTAAAATTGTAAAAAGTTCTCTGAACAATCGAATACGGTCGATAAAACCATAGCTCCATCTTTATCTACCTAGGTCATAGTGACAGTTAAATAAACCTTTACCTCATCATGCAATAAGTCATAAAAATATAGTATCTGCTCCATAAACACAAACGCTATGAACGGCCTAAGCACATTTTTAAACAATAGTGTTATTACTTATTATATTACCTTTTATTTTGTTTTATTGCGTACATAGGTTGACCAGCAATTCATGTTAACGTTACAAGAGCAAATACGTCATTGAGAGCAATAAAGTCAGCAACGTAGACGATGTTATGAAGTCAATAAACCTGGTATGTAATCCCTTGATCCCGTGCATGCGCCATAAAACTGCAGCGAACTATCACACCACTCAAATTGCACATAATCATCATTAAATGCAGTAAACGATTGCAGACAAGATCTATTGCTAAGGAGACCGTATCGGAATCACAATCTTACTGTATAGATCTCACTCATTCTTAGGAGTATTGCAATACGTATACCGCATGGACTAAGAGCATTCACGAATACAGTTGACATTGATGTAAATTTAAAAACTGTCCACAGTGTGCCTATGTTGAGATCCACGTGTGCTTCCTGAAATATTTGATTTATTTAAATTTATATTTTGCACAATTCCTTATCCAAAGGTAACTCAAAATTCTTGTACTTTTGCTAATAAATTATGTTAACCTTGTTTCTTAATCATGGGATAATATATATTCATAATTATTGTGTATTGCTAGCTTATTCGACATTAACCTTAAAAGAATGTGTCTCGAGGTAGGCTTAGGCAGAACTGATGTTATCTGGTGAAGTTAGTTATAAAGAGTAACAGTGATATTTTGTCCATAATGAAATCCACAGCAGAATATACTACTTGTCACACGTAGCCCATTTGTGAGTCACGTAGCCCATTTGTAAGTAGTACACGTAAAGTCAATTATGTTTCCGTAACCCATTAAATCTACTAGTACTTTAAAAGTAAAACTATCCATTCACTCTTCAACCTATTGATCATATAAATAAATGTGAAGTTTCTCTTAAAAAAGCTATATCAGTTACATACTAGTGGCCTTGACAACCTAATCCTGTGCTTAACAGTAAAACTAAGCGTACGTTTGTCAAAACACAGAGTAACATACCAATTCAACTTTGTTATTGTATTTGGTGATGTCTTACGAACGCAACACGCGTCTTATGATAGAGAAGAAAGAATGCGCGTCTTGATCAAGGTCGGGCGGTTGATATCTGTCGGACGTTAGGAAGTTAAAACCGTAGTCTAATGTTCTGAGCAGTAATATCATTCTTTATTAACAGTGTTGACCCAACAGACCAAGTTAGTTACTTAGCTAGTGTGGATATAGGACGCACGACACCTGAAGTCATTAGTCCCCTTCTAGGTCTTCTTATCTCAACGTACAATATTTTGTTCAAATAATGCAAAGCATACATTTAATAATTTATTTTACAACAATCTATTTTATATCATTTACAAACGTTATGTACATAACAAACATAATGGATCAGCCCCCCCCCCTTCCCCCGGCCGAACTGTATGTCCGTTCTTCCGACTGTGCATGCGTATGTCGATCACGTCTCACGACAAAAAACAAACATGACCTCCGGTTGACATGCGTTTTTTTGTTGGCATTGCTTTAAAAAAAAAGGCTGAAACGAAATGTTTTTGTGACACTGTGGGTCTGGGGGTCGAGGCTTGCCCCACCGAACAGTGGTATGTCTATTTACCCGGCATCTCCACCAAGTATAGACAAAAACTCAGAACGTTGTATATTACCGGTAAAATTACCCTCTTTGTTTGGGTTCTTTCACACCCTAGGTTGTTACAAGATAACCGTATGCATTATGTACTTAAGGGGAGGGCGGCATGCTCATTTACGCGCATTCAAATTTCTCAGCCAATTTAAGTCGCATCTATTTGTAATTTTACGTATGTCTAATTGTATAAAAATGAATCATGAAAGCATCCATCATATGATTTTTTCATTAATTGATAAAAGAAAATAAACAAAAATCAATTTTCCAAAATCTAGAATCTGTGAAAATAGTCAAAAACACCCAAATTACTACGCATTTTCTGATTGATCGATGATAAATATTGAAAATATGATATTATGGGGGATAAAAAATGTCTTTCATTATCAATTTTGCCAAGTTGTGTAAAGATTAAATGATTTATGGTATGGATGCAGGACAAGGAACAAGCCGAACATCAAATCGCGCCTGCTTCCTCTTAAGAGGATGGGATAGTCGCGAAATTAAAACCACGCGAAATTACAGTTTTTTCGTGATATCTCGAGAACGATGCAAAATATCCAAAAACTGATTGCAGACAGCCCTGTGGTTTTGGGAGAACTATAGCCTGTACGAATACATGTTGTAATGTGATGGTAATTAAGTTTTTTATTTGATATATTATTTAATTAATTAAATGCATTTCTTATCCAAACCGCACCGATTATTTTATTGAATATTCTTTCCTGCATTATATTGCTCTAAAAAAACCACAGGGCTGTCTGCAATCAGTTTTTAGATATTTTGCATCGTTCTCGAGATATCACGAAAAGACTGTAATTTCGCGTGATTTTAATTTCGCTACTATCCCTTAAGATTGAAAATGGAATGGTTCATATTTCCAGTGCACTAAAAGTCGACATTTCAATAATATTTCTCGTGACCCCACTTCAATAATATAACGCACTGTCGGTAATAAACAAAATATCATACACGTAAACATCTAGTAATATAATATTTACACTTCAACTGACAAATCTTCACTTACAACATAGAACTTGTATGGCACAGCTTCACTGTGCAATTCACTGTGATGAAAGATTGCGATCTTGTTATCCATCGAAGCTAAGTGTGCGAGAGTAATGAGTCTGAAGGCACCGCAAGTGTGTTGACGTTATGCCATGTTGTCCCACATGAAACGACTGAACAAAAGTGAAGCGAGCCGGGTGATTAACGCCCCTAACATGTTTTTAACGGTTTTGTGCATGAGCCGTTGTCATGGCAACTAAACAAACAAAACGCTTCGATTAGTGGTAAAAACAGTGACTTTGGTATGTCCGGTATTTTTAGAGGGTGTTTATTATGATAGCGTGACGAGTGTGCGTTTACTAAACGATCGTTGTCGGGACTGGTTACAGGTGTCGTGACTGACATCCACAAGCAATAAGTTACAGGCGGGAGAGTAAACGCAAAAATATTGAATGGCGTGAGAGAGTAAACGCAAAAATATTGAATGGCGTGAAAAGAAATAAACTGAAGATTGTGTTTATTTGGGATGTGTAGAGTTTGCTGTAAAGGAAGGTTCCCAAAAGAAATGTTTAGTATAACAAATTCCACCAAAACGTTTGCTGTATTGATGGCTTATACAGGACCACCTCAAGTGTTAAGGACTTAAGGCTGTTGGCTGAGCTCGAGAAAACCAGGATTTTACGCCGAGGTTTATTCGGACCACTGGAAGCTCTAACGTTTGTCCTATCGGGTTGTGGTTTGCACCGATGTGTTAAGTAAGAATGTGTTATGTCGCTATCTGAGAACATTTTCCAAAAAATGCTTTCTTTTGTTATTCACTGACCGTAAATATGCCACCAAACAGGTAATTTGTAGTAATTTCGCAAGCGGGCGTATGGGAAAAATATTTGAAATGGTAAAATGGGCTCTGATAACGACATGCGCTCATCCCTTGTTTACATCGTCCCAAATATTCAAGTTTTTTAATGGAAAATTGGAGGTCGAAAAGTGGTCCAGACTGTATGTGAAATTAGCTGGATTTTCCGATCAAGCGAATTTTTTAATGGATTTAATGGACATTTAACACCGTAAAAAAAGTTGGCCCGAGCTCATCAAACAGACTTAATTGTTAATGTTAGTCGTTGTCGCCTTCATACTTCACAAATTAAACGTACTGTGCAACATAGAGTGAATCATCACTTGATATCATAAATGATTAAACATTTATTTATATTTTACTTGTTGTTATTATTAATTGTTAAGTAACACATAATTAAGTTCAAACAAGTGATAGTTTGAGATTATTGTATTTAGGACCTAACCCATTTACTGACTTACTCACAACATAACAGCTGTTCACCAAGATTCAAGATCATTTAGTCATTTTAAGAAAACATATGGCGAGAACAGAAAATGGCCTGTGCTTGTCATAAAAAATTTCAGCTAGGATTGCCGGTGACCGGATTCGAACCCGTGACCTGTCGTATAAGAGTCCCACCCGTTATGTATAAGATATCTTTGTCGCCGCGCTTCAGGCCTAAATGTGTTAGTTAGAGTTTTGTACTTCCGATTTACTAGGCTTACCTGGAATCCTGATTTCTGATGGTTTATATTCGTACGATTTGTGAAGAACTCATGATGTTTCCTTCTCCTTAGAGCATTGCCATTTATAAGATCCATGTCAGCTTATTGCATGCAACGTGCATACCACAACTTCCAGGGTGGTTGGAAACTGTGGCATCAAATTCGAATGGCAACTTATATGCTGATCCAAACGACTTGTTCCCCTATTAACCTAATTAAAAATGTGTATTTTTAAAAGCAAAGATAACAATTTAAGTCCAACAAAGGTACGTGTTCCGAATTCTCACGTATTTGTAAGCTATCAGCAACATTTTATCAATTCATTGTGAGTTGAGAAAAGTAGGTTTTTGTTACATTTTCGCACTTTAGGAATACGATATGCGTTTATAAATGATCAGTTTTTATATTGATTGGGCTCACAAATGATTTAACTTTGAGATAAAATTTCAACCAGGTAATGAATACTCATTTTGTAATAGTTTTTCACTGCTCAATCACTAACCCAATCACTAAATCACTCAGTCACACTCACTCACTCACTCACTCACTCACTCACTCACTCACTCACTCACTCACTCACTCACTCACTCACTCACTCACTCACTCACTCACTCACTCACTCACTCACTCTCTCTCTCTCAAGTCAATTCTGTTTATCTACACGTTTTAATTATTTTAAAACCGTTTATAATAAACAAGTAATTGTCTGAACTTATGGCTCTAAACCCCGACAATGTCGTTGAGTGTTATATATACACGCACACGAGTACGACAAGGATGCTTACTCACCCAACTGGCAGGGACTCTTCACGTTGAATGCCAACAGAGAACTAGAGTCGAAAGAAGTTTTCAGCTTCGGACTGCAGAGCAAACACAGCCGTATCTGTGCACGCCTGCATGTTTGCATTAGATTGGGGGGGGGGGGGGGGGGGAGGCTTCTAAAGGCGAGGCAAACCAAATGGAGGAATTCATAAAGGTGTAATGTCCTTGTTATTAGTGTTAGGCATAATGACTGCTCTTTGTACATCGTTCATATTTTTTTTGAATATTATTTTGTTACGTTAATTTTCATCATTAATCATTCCATCAGGCAATCAATAACATTTAAATAGTAAATAAAATGATATTGCATCTAGACACACAAACTTTCATTTAGTATATTTTAGAATAACAAGATTCTATAGTTCACTTATTCAAAGTTTTTTATAAAAACATAATTTTAAGCCAGAAAGGTAGGTCAGTTCAGTTCAGTTCTCAATAAAATAGTACTAAATAAACGTGTGTGTCGAAAACATCATCTTGTAAGTTTACTGAATCTTCTTGTCCACGTAGTTCCATTTCAAAGGCGATTTACAAACCATTGACTAGTAATTCACATTTACTCAAACATTAAAACTGTATTTATGCCTACATTACTTTGTATAGTGCTCCTATCAGAAAACAGAAAATTCTGTTTTAAATTTGGAAATCATCACTACAATCATCATTATCATACCTTTAAGAATAATTTTATTTGCATATAGGGCAAACAATTTGATTTTAATTGATGCCCTTATTCTTTTGAAGAAGGTATTTAGTAAAACTCATACATTTAATTATGTATTTAAAAAAAATGCCTTAAATGTTATATTGTTTGTATTGATATTGTTTTTGTGGGGACTCCAAAGTAAACAACAAGAATATTAATAAGTAATTTACAGTGGCTTTCTAATGTTTGCAAAGTATAAAATCCACCATTGGTCAATTTTGAAGGCTTCGTCCATTATTTTACAAAACATTTTACATAATAATTTCTGTAATTAAATTATTTATTTTTCGAATGTATGTTTTGTGTATCTTCATAAGCTGGATCCTTGTAATCGCTTAACAGGAGAGTCGATAAAGAAGTTTCCCCTTTGGGGAGGTCCTCCAACTCCCTATACCGCCCTGGGTTAAATAAAAAGTCGGTTTTTGGCGTTTGGAATCTAACGTTCCGCGCGACTCTGTGTGACGATTGATGGAACTACTTCAATAAAACTACGTCACTTTTCTACTAGTAGTTAACAGTCGATGACGAAAAATGGCGGACACGTCAAAATATTAAATACGATCGAATGTTGGAGAATGTTTTCGCATAAAGTAAACTCTCTTTATTGATGAGAATATTGCTGATGTAGTAGACCTAAGCCTAGAACCTAGGCCGACAAAATGTATTGTTTACTATTTCGATTTGAATGCCAATGGCGTACTTCCGTCGGAAAACAGCTGTATTGTGGGCTTGGGCCTAGGCTACACTAACGTCCGTAAGGCTCAAATAACCCATATCTCGATTAATTTCGCACGAAAATGTCAGTGACGCCTGCGCAACACTTTATAGTATAATAATAAATCAAAAGTAAATCGTTTTAAAAGGCAAGGGCCCTGGGCTTATATGATTGAAATAAAATTGAAGTTTGACGTTTCGTCTGTTGTTTTGTTTATTGCATTGTCACTGCATATAGATAATCTACTGACCGTATTTAGCGTGCAGTGCTTTTATTAGTTTCACATTTGAGCCGCCCTGAGCGCGCAGAACGTTAGATTCCGTTTTGACTTGGAAGTAAGGGGACCTCCCCAACGGGGAAACTTCTTTATCGACTCTGCTTAACAGTAATGGTTAGGAGTCAACAAGTTGTTTTTTTCTCTGTATGTCCATTAAGTGTTAAAAGTAATCGTTTGAATGAATTCCCGAAGTGTATCTGAAGAAGAACTAGAATAAGGCTTTCTTTAAATTTTATAAGGGAGGCCAAAATTAATTTAAAGCGTATTATCTATTCTTATTCACATCTCGTGTAGTTTTTGTCGCGTCTGTACCAATTATAAAGTGCAATACTATAATCTTAATACACTCGTAGTTTGCTGTGCGTCTGTACTAATTACTAAGTGCAATACCCTATTTAATCATAATACTCAAAACCACTAGAAAAAACGTAAAGGTCAGGGCTTTATCCAGGACATTATAATCGGTCGTTGGTTGCACACGGGGCACTTTATCACACATTGCTTGACACACACATTAGCACATTCCTAGATAACGCATTGTTTCTTGTGAGTTTCACAGTTTTAATAGTCGAACACCGTTAACATAATAATTTGAACGACAGTAAGCCCACGACTCTGATTCTGGGAATCCCGGGTTCAAATCCCGTCGAGACCAGCAATCCTGACTGAAGGTTTTTCCGAGGTTCCAAGGTCCTATTAAGCAGTCCTAGGACATCCCTTCACAATTGTCCTCACTCCAATATACCTAGTTAGACACCTGAAGAGAAGAATACATTGCACCATGGGCAGGCTTCCCAAGAAAAAAACACTTTAATACAAGTAATTATTTTTAAATGTATATATATATATAATTCTGTTCGTGCATTTTTCCATCGCCTGAATCACGACAAATCCGGTAGAAATCTAATTATATATTTTCTCATTTTAATCCAAATGATTATTTATCGACTAATTTTGACCACATCCTCTACACAATCAAAAGTTCAACGCTATTGTTGCGTAAATATGAGGCATTAATCGCAGACAAATACATTATTAATAAATAATAATTAATAAATAAATCAAGTATGTAGCCCATCAAACGCATCTTAAAACCATTATCTCGATCCACGTGAAAATCACTCTAAGTCCCAACGAGCTCTGATAGAGATAAAGATAAGGCCCTAGTTAAGGTGTCAACCAGACTTAATCCCTAGTTCTTCAAATTATGATTGATGCTCGCTCATATTTGATTTGAAATAGTACTAGGAAGCTTCGCAAACGCTTTTTTAGTCGCGTTGATGGATGAGCTTTTTTGTAAGTTTTTTATTTTGCGTAGGACCACTTTTCCTTTGCAAGTGCTTTTTGAATGCATTGTAGGTGATTGTTGTTAAGTTTCTATTGTTACTTGTTAATTGGTATTATTAACCTACAAAAAATCGTATTAAAACCTTTATTCTAGGGATTTTGGCAAACTTTTTCAACTTTTTCTTTCAAAAAGCAATACATCACCATAACCTTAATGTCCATGTAAAATATGAACGTTGTAACCCCACCCGTCTGTTCAGACTCGGCCCAAATGTCACGAAAATATCGCACTAAAAATCGAAAAAAATCGTAAAAGTATACGATATTCATGAGAAATATTTCTTCGATTGTACCCAAAAACGTGGCAGGTCTAAGTTCCCCTCCAATTTTCATCAAGATCGCATAATATGCCGATTGACCGGTAAAGAGCAAACAAACAGACAGAAAAAAGCAAAAAAAACAAAAAAAACAAAACAAACAAACAAAAAACAAAAAAAACAAACAAAACAAAACAAAACAAAACAAAACAAAACAAAACAAAACAAAACAAAACAAAACAAAACAAAACAAAACAAAACAAAACACCCGAGCTAAATTTTTTGGGGTCAGTGAAACTAAAGTCTTTGCTTCGCTCATCCAATAAAAGTACGAATGATGTAAAATTAATTAATACTAATTTGAAATAGTAATGGTTTCCTTGACTTAGTACCAACTGTAGAGCATTCGACAAAAGGATTAGTTTATGAATGGTGTATTGTTTCCAAATGGTTTTGAAGATTAGAAAATATAGATACTCCCAGCCTTTCTATATATTAAGATTTTGTTCTCACGATATAACTTGTTGGGTCCTCGTGTTTTAACTACTTATATATGAATTACAACTAGTTAGATTTTAAACTCACCATAGTCCGTGGAACAAGCGTAAAAACATTTCAAATCCGGAAACCAGCACCAAAATTTAGGAGCGAGTAAAAGACATATTTTAGAATGTTATTTTCACGGGGGACACGCATGGTAGCAAATAAGTCACCTGTCATGGCGTCCACAAGATGGCCGCCAAAATAATTCTTAAAATTGCTGTAACTCAAGAAGTAATCATCAAATTTGGATAAACTAGGTTTTGTTTTATTTGGTTTTTAATGCTCTACAAAAATGTCATTAGGAATTTTACCGTTCATACAATAGTTTTAATTATATTTATATATTATTACAATGTATTGCAATTATAGCACTTTTTGGTATATACATAATTATTTATACGTAGAATTCGCTAGATTGTCATAAAATTTTCAGACTATACTAAAATAACGCCAATTAATCCAAAATTTAAAGTCCCGAAACTAATTCCTGTAACTTTTTGATTAATTAAGCATTAATTAAATCTCAATTAAAAGTTTCTTATTCACTTACCAAAGTCACGTAGTGTATCACACAAGAACAATATGACCACAATGAACCAAAAAAATATTAGTTCCAAAAATTAACTTCAATCACTTTCCTATTAATTCAATTAATTCAATTAATTAAAAATAATGACAATAATCTCAATTAATTTTGTAAAATTAACATAATGTGGTCGACCTTGGAATCATTTTAAAGCTAGTTTTAAGGCGAATAAATGTTATGAAAAAATTAATTAATTAAATTAATTAATCACCAAATTAATTACATTTTAGTTAAATTATCCCACTTTTGACATATGTATTGTTATGTATACCTAGAACTCGATCGATCGTCATAAAAATATACTACTTTACTGACATAATGCCAATGAATCCGAATTGTCATGTCCCGAAACAAAATTCCTATAACTTACCGATTAATTAAGAAATTAAGTGAAGAATTACTTATATCTCAATAATTGTTGTTGTCACTCAATTAACACAACAAAATGCCAACAGAAGTATCAAAAATATAAACAATGCGAGTATAATTTTAAAGATTTATAGTCCCAAAATTAAGTTCATGCTACTTTCCCGTTAATTGAATTAATGAATGAATTAAATTAATTGATATAATCACCATGTGTTGTGTAAAATTAACACAGCCACACTGGGAACCATTTGCATGCTTATTTTACAGGAAAATAAAAAACCACCGGGAAGAAACTAAGAAGATTGTTGATGATATGCTTAATCAAGGAGTGATTCAGCCATCTGTGTCTCCTTGGAGTGCTCCTGTCGTCCTAGTTAAGAAGAAAGATGGATCAATGAGATTTTGCATTGATTATCGCCGCTTGAATGACGTCACTACCAAGGATGCGTATCCTCTTCCTCGTATGGGTGACATGATGGATTCATTTAGTTCGGCACGGTTATTTTCCAAGCTAGACCTGGCGAGTGCTTACTATCAATGTGAGGTTGCTCCAGAAGATCGAGAAAAAGCTGCTTTTGCTACATCATGGGGTGGTTTGTACGAATTTAAAGTTTTACCATTTGGGTTGTGCAATGGGCCTAGCACATTTCAGCGTCTAATGGACTTGGTTCTAGCCGGATTGAACTGGTCTACTACTATGGTATACCTGGATGATGTTATTGTTTTTGCCCGAAACTTTGATGAACACATGATTCGTCTTCGAGAAGTATTTCAGCGTTTGAGAGAAGCAGGGTTGAAAGTTAAACCATCCAAGTGCGAACTTTTTCAAGAAAAGGTACAGTTTCTAGGTCATGTTATTTCGGCACAAGGCATCTCAACTGATTTGGAGAAAGTATCTGCAATAGCTAAATGGTCTATTCAATTTCCAGTTGAGGAACTACGTTCATTTTTAGGGACTGCTTCATATTATCAAAGATTTGTTAAATCCTTTGCTGACATTGCTTCTCCACTTTATCGGCTTACTCAAAAAGGTACTAAATATGTTTGGAACGAAGAGTGTGATAGTGCCTTCCTGCAATTAAAAAATTGTTTGGTGTCAAGTTCCGTATTAACACATCCTCAGCCGGAGTTACAGTTCATACTGGATACTGATGCAAGTGGAACAGGCATTGGTGGTGTGCTGAGCCAGATACAAGATGGAGTGGAACGTGTTGTTGCATATTTCAGTCGCACTCTTACCAAAACTGAGAGAAACTACAGTGTTACAAGAAGGGAGATGCTTGCACTACTCAAGTCAGCGCAACACTTTCGACACTATCTCTATGGTAAGCGGTTTCTCGCAAGAACAGATCATAGCGCACTTCGGTGGCTTCGTTCGTTTAAAGACCCAGAAGGACAAGTGGCTAGGTGGTTGGAACAACTCAAAGAGTTTGACTTCGAGATTCAACATCGCCCTGGAAAGAACCATGGGAATGCAGATGGACTGTCTCGTCAACCCATAATCAAGTCAGGTCCAGAGATTGTGGAATATTGATACTACATGGGTACCAAAATGGTCAAATGAAGCACCGGTGCTGAGCCCTGCTCTATTTAATGTCTTCACAGCCGACATGCCACCTCCGCCGGAAGGTGTTACCTCGGCAATGTTTGCTGATGACTTCGTGGCTCTGTCAACTAATCGTCGCCCATGGATCGCAGTTCGCGTTGGACAACGTTACCTTGACACTATTTCAGACTGGTACGCAAATTCACGCATGGCCTTCAATGTGGAGAAGACTTCAAGTACTCTCTTCTCATGGTCTAGAAAACGGCCTCCTCCTCGGTTACGTCTCAATGATGTCGCCATACCATGGGCACCGACCAATAGATGCCTAGGCCATAACTTTAGACCGTAAACTTACGTGGGGCCCACATATCCGGTCAGCAACTCAGAAGGCAACCGGTAAACTCGTCTCCTTGTACCCCTTCTGCGGAATGCACTGCTCTCGGTAACGGCCAAGCTCCGCCTCTACACGTCTGTAATCCGTTTAGCGGCGTTATATGCATCTCCTGTCTGGGGAGGATGTGCAGTATCCCACCGCGACCGACTACAAGTGGTGCAAAACAAGATTCTTGGTGTGTTCCCTTTCTCTCCCTTGCTGGACACGAATGTCTGAGGTTCACGCTGACCTCGGTCTGCAAACCGTCGACCAATGCATTGCTGCACAAGCTGCCAGATTTTACGCATCTCTAGAAGCGGTACCAAATCCCCAGGTTTCTGCACTTGCCCACATTATTCCGAGAAGAAGCGACGTATTCCCGCGCCCCATTGCAGCTCTTGGACCTCGTTTCTTGCCTCCACGTCGTCAGGCACGGCTTCTGCGGGCTCGTCAACGTCTCATCGCCGGTCGTCGTCGAGTGGGTGTAGTGGACCCACGACTAAGACCTCCGTGACGATAAAAATAACTCTTCTTGGATGTCTCTTGTGGGACTTTTCTGCCACGGATGCAAATCCTAGAAGTTTGTTGCCATTTTCAAGTTCCGGCGGTATTTTACCGAAATCAACGGTGCCTGTCACCAATTACCATGCAGCGCAAGGACGCTGTCCATCGCCCAACTCTGGCACACATCAGATTTTTAGTTATAGGTGCTTCGCACCAGGCACTAAAACTACCATTGGAGAGGCTTCGAGCCCCACGACCATTCCCCAAAACAGAAGAAGATATTCAATCTTTGCAAGCTGAGGACAGTGCATTATTTCACGTTGTACATTGGATAAGAAATGGCGCAAAACCATCTTATTTTGAAGTAGCTCCAATGGGGAAAACGGTTTTGAGTTTATGGGCTCAATGGAGTCGTCTTTTGGAAAGGAATGGACTAGTATATAGGTTGTGGGAAGAAGATAATCATCCAGACAGCTTACAGCTTCTACTACCGAGAAGTTTGATCTCGGAGGTATTAAACGAACTCCATAGTTCACCCACAGGAGGTCACTTAGGGATATCTAAAACTTTGGAAAAGGTTCGAGGAAGGTTTTATTGGCCAGGGATGCGTGAGGACATAGAGTTATGGTGTAAGAGGTGCACAGCTTGTTGCAGCCGCAGAGCCCCTATACCAGGGTTGAGAGCACCACTAGTAAGCTATGGATCAGGTTTTCCACTTCAAAGAGTATCGCTTGATATACTGGGACCCTTGCCTTTGTCAACAAGAAAGAATAAGTACATCATAGTAGTGGCCGATTATTTCACAAAATGGGTCGAAGCGTATGCAGTTCCGAATAAAGAAGCTGAAACTGTTGCTGAAAGGCTAGTTACCGAGTTCATATGTCGATTTGGAGCTCCAATGGAAATCCACAGCGATCAAGGTCGACAGTTTGAATCACGGCTGTTTCAGGAGATGTGTCGGATGTTAGGCATGACAAAAACAAGAACCTCACCGTACCATCCTCAAGGTGATGGCTTGGTTGAACGTTTTAACCGA
Organism: Sweltsa coloradensis; assembly: GCA_024449915.1. NCBI lineage: Eukaryota > Metazoa > Arthropoda > Insecta > Plecoptera > Chloroperlidae > Sweltsa > Sweltsa coloradensis. Next base: position 576,919 of record JAMZAV010000353.1, on the reverse strand, counting down.
ACGCTTCTTGAAATGCTTAGCAAATGGGTAAATGAAAATCAGACCACCTGGGACGACAGATTACCACATGTAATGATGGCATATCGTTCAAGTCCTCAAGCATCTACTCAATTCAGTCCACATTTTCTTATGTTTGGAAGAGAAGTTCAACTACCACTGGATGTAGTGTTTGGCCAACCTCAACAACAAGTGGCAAGAGAGAGTGATTATGTGTTCAAACTAAGGAATGATCTTGAAGCAGCTCACCAAGCAACACGGGAAAAATTAAATGTTTCACAGAAGATTCAAAAATCCTATTACGACCGAAGATGTGCAGGAAATCAATATCAGGAAGGGGATCGTGTTTGGCTGTTAAATACTGTTGTGAAGCCTGGACGTACACAAAAATTGCATTGTCCTTGGGAGGGTCCATATGCAATTCAAAAACGTCTTTCCGACGTCACCTACCGAATTAAAGCAGATGGAAATGGACCCAATGGAAGACGTCTTCGACAGCGTATAGTTGTTCATTTCAACCAATTGAAACCCTTCTTTTAAGGGGGGGATAATGTAGTGTGGATTGGAATACACTAGGCAGTTCATATGTACAAGTTATCTAGTAGGCAGTGTTTAGAGATGTTGTTGATAAAAGAAATGAATGTTGTTATTGTGTAAAATGGTGTCTTCTCGAATGTTGGAAATATAATTGAAATAAAAGATTAAATAGTTAATACGCATTACATTTCTATTTGTCTATAACAAGAGCTACATTAGTCGACAATTATTCTAAATCACTATGTTGTAAATCAATGCGTTTTTAATTGCTGGAAACTTTCAAGTTTTAAGACTGTATAATTTACACAATAGAACACAACACAATTCCTAATATTTATACCCGATTAAGTTGTGAATACGTCCCTGCGAAATGCGAAAGACTCCCTCACTAATATCCACTTTTATTTTATGTCCCTCCAGCTCATCGGTGAAAATAATGACTGAAGAGGATAGACAATATATATATATATATGAATATAAGATTTTTAAGCATAAGCCCGCTTTAAGGACATAGTTATTCATAGCAGATATATATATAATTTATATAATTTGCATTGCCTTGTTTATTATGTTTGTTTTATGTTATTATTGTGTTTTTGTTTCGTTTCCCTCTTGAAGTGTTTTTGTATATTGGGTTTTTTACTTGAGTTGCTTTACTGTCTTTGACAAAGATTGGTGAAATCCAGTCGAAACGTCGGATTAAATAAACAATATACGTGGTAAACCGAAAGAAGTAAATTTAATTATTTAAAGATGGTAACATATATATATATATATATATATATATATATATGTTATATCGCAGACTTTCACTTTTTAACGTTGGAACTAATAATAAAACCACACGGACTACCCGAAAATACAATGTCTGCATATATATATATATATATATATATATAAAAAAAACACTCAAAAAACTTTTGTGTTTGGAAAACGTTTCTTATTATGCATATACACTATTAGATCTCTCCACCCTCTAGGTATATTTATGACGCAACTATGTCTTCGAGTTTTAAGCACATACTAATTGTAAACTCACCAATAGCTTCTGTATACCCATGCTGGTTCTTCCTCTTTAGATGTGTGCGGTGGGCTGCTGCTCCCTCAATGCTTATATGGGCGTCTTCGCGTCACCAAGAAAGCTCGACCACGCGGTCGTTATCTCACCCAAGGATTTAGCTAAGCCAACACCAATCGGTTCTATTGCACGTGTGATTCATGTCGGAGTTTATTTATTACCCCCTTGTCTTTCTTTGACGGCGAACGCATTGTAAACGTGGTCCCATTATTTTATTTTGGAGGTAAGAGAATAGACGAATTCACGTTCTTTAGCCTTAAGGCTATTTTTAGATGGTGCGATGATGCATTGTGTATTATAAGCCTTTGTTGGACGTTCATCATCTAACACTTTCACAAAATCATAAATCGTTACGAAAGCGAAGTTTTAAATATATATAGTTTTGTCATAAAAGTTAACTTTATATTTTTAATTTGTGTTTCTTGTTATTGATTCAAGCAAGGTTGATCATCTAGTTATTTTATTCTAAAATTGTCTTGTTATAATCAACACTTTAGTATTTAACTCAGCAAATTTGGAGATGTGTATTAGGGTGTGAAACCATCGCAGTGCCAGCATGATTTATAGTGGGGATGTTTCTTACCCGGCACTTCCACCAATACAATGTCAATAATAAATAATTAAATTAATAATTTATATTTTGTCTGCGTGTTCGTCGTTGACAATCCTGCATATTAAAATAAAGCAGTAGCATTAGTTAAGTCATCAAGATTTATTCCCCTGAATAAGAAAATATGACGTAACATTTTAGTTTATTCATTATTATTTGATTTATATGTTCCGCAACACATTCATTAATTAAATGTGTCACGAGGATGCCAGAAAGAGCATTGCTCCAAACACACTTGAGGACTGCCAACCTTATAACAATTAACATATGAAAAAAGATAACAACAAGAAAAACGAACAACATTATAGCAATTATTAGTAAAACTATCAAAACGTGTTGTGGTAACTTCCGGAGAATTGATAGAAAACAAAACGAAAAAAGTTCCGAAAGTCTTATTGATTCTGGATTCGTTAGCAGGTGGAGTCGTGATCAACTTGTTTGGTCGGTGTTTCCTTTTAAAAATACCAGTTTCTAGTTGGTCATTGTTCGTTCGTCGATAGCGCCGGCGCCGACAGGGTTGGCTAGGTCTACTTTAACTAAAGTCACCCACTGAAGATCAGTTATCTGACTGACTAGGGGAGACTTAAAATACGAATTAATTAATTAATTAATTAATTAATTGACTGTTTACAGGAGACTTAAAAAACAAATTAATTAATTAAATTAATTATTTGACTGACTATAGGACACTTAAAATACGAATTAATTAATTATTTGACTGACTTATACGAGACTTAAAATGGGAGTTAATTTATTAATTTTTAAGAATACATGGCAGTATTTAACCTTTAAATAATAAATGGGTGATATTTGGACAGTTCAAAAAATGTCCAAACAGTAGAACCAATTGGCAGTTTTTATCCTTTGACTGAGTACAACCTCAGATGTATAATATAGAGCATATTACTAGTATTTGACCAAAATGGCGTTTTGTGTGTAAATACTGTGCAACATTTATCAATTACCAACACCTTAATTGAACGTAGCAAATTGTAATTTAAAAGAAATGTCAAATATTTTTACAACCGATAGTTCGCCGCGAGTTTGGACCTTGAATTGCACGCACGAAACCACATTGGCGCGCCTTTATGAGTGTTGCGCAACTTTGCCTCTGTCAACACAGTAATATCGCGTTTTCCTCATGAACGTACATTACAGGAGTTTTATGAGGAAACAATGTAGATATTGGATCAATGTATAATAAAGAGCAGTAGTCTTATCACGTCTCATAAAATACATATTTTTTTCTGGAAGGGTACGATTAGTGTTCAAGTCCATTATCCAAGACGTATAAAATAGATTCGTGCATAGAATTCTTAGAATGCATTATTGACAGTTTGTGTTTAAACGCAGTTTTGTCTTCCACAATGATCACTACGTATACGTTATTTTTTCAATTCGAAACACGAATTAAGATTTGCCATTTTAAACCAAATCCAATTCTCTTCCCCGACGACGACGTCTAGTCACGACGATATGAACGGCACTGGAGATACCACGCTAACCAACCCTCTGCCCGTTGTTGTATCTGTCCAGCATGGGTCCATCCTCCTGACACTCCCTATGCTAGAGTGGAAATGACACTTTCAGGCGCAGTGATCACCGATGTTGACTACCAACTAGGCGATTTTGTGTACTTTAATGCATGGTGGTTAGTAATTTTGTTTATTTATTTAAATTTAATAAATTGTGAATTATTTTTTACTTTTTAGAATAGTGTTTTTGACTTTTTGTGTTTGTGAGCAACAATAACCACTTTTCTACGGAAAATACAGACTTCCCTTGATACTACAGTTTTATCCCCCCAAACTTATGCAGTGCCTGACTGACAGAGATTTTATGGACAATACAAAAATAGCACAGTGTTAAAAATAAAATCAGGCAGTTTTTTTAAATGTCCCGGATCTTTGGTTAATTCATAACTCGATATAGAATTGAGACAAAATTGAAAAACAAAATGTATCGAAAAAAATCAGATTAAACCAAATTTTTACTTTAAAAAGTTGTCACTGCTAATTTCGAATTTACAACAATTCCAAAATTTAGCAAACATTTCCAACATTTTGACCAAAAACAAAAAAAAGATATATTGAAATTATATCAAAAAGGAATTTTATCAAATGATTAATTTTGATAAAAAAGTTGATATAAAAAGTCGTGTAACAATGAGTTAAAACCTTACTGTGTACGCGCCCGTAAACTAAATGAACCAATAATCACTTCTGACGACAAGTTGATATTAGTTGTATCTGTGTATGCTGTTTCAGTAAAACAAAGTCTACAGATGTAGCATGTTATCTTCTTCTCGGTCTAGACATGAGACGACTCTTCCTTTTGGATTCGTCTTCTCTAGCAAAAGTACTCCACAAGTAGGTATTCTGAATCACGACCTCTCTTTATCAAGTTCCCCCGATGTATGTTTTACTGTATCAGCAAACACACAAATCACACAAATCCCCACAGAGTAAATAAAGAGTGACTGTTTGAAGAGAAGTCTGGCATGAAGTATAGGGTATAGGTCGGTTGCCCGAACATGTAATAAACGCACGGAAGGTTTCTCTGAGAAGAATGTTAGGAGGCAATCAAGTGCAGAGACCACCAACACTGACGATGTACGTAGTTTTCGTTTCACGGTTCACGTTTATAATTTTTTTAATGTATTGAATAGTATAGGCCATAATATAAACTAGGAAATCGCTTAAGTCCCGCCGCGTTGTTGGATGAGCGTAATTGGTGCATTGAGCTGCCATGTGTTATGTAGATTTTCTGTTGTTCTGTAAAAAAATTCAAGACTTTTTAAAATTAAATTAAATTAAATAAAAAATAAACTTAATTTTTTTTTTAAAAAAATTAATCATAGTTTAAAAAAAAAAAATCGTAAAATTGCGATTTTCATAAGAAATAATTTTTTGATTGCGCTAAAATTTCACACGAATATCTTAGTTCATAAAATTAAGGTTCCGTGAAAATATAATTGAAATCGGATAAAGCATGTAGGTGTTATAAGTTGTAGAAATTTTTTAAAAATCGAAAAAAATCGTAAAATTGCGATTTTCATGAGAAATAATTTTTCGATTGCGCTCAAAAACGTGGCAGTTTTAAGTTCAGAGATTTCAAAGGCCTCCATAAAATTTCATGGCAATTGGAGTATTGGTTTAGCCGGAATCGTGTTAACAAACACACAAAAATACAAAAAAAAGAAAAGAAAAAAAAAAACATTCCGGATTTTTTTCTCCAGTGTAGTGAAATGGAATCTTCGCTTCGCTCATCCAATAAAATATGTTTCGATTAGTTGTCAAACAAAAAATAGAAATTTTGTAAGAAGTCTCATCAGTTTTATCCGGTGCGACCCTCTTCAGAGGACTTCTTTATATAACTTTCAGAACGGTGTAAATTAAAAATACTTAATTATTTATGACGTTTCGCTGCCAATGCGTCTCGTCATAATAAATGCCTTAGTATAGATTTTTTCAAAGATTGATCATTTTGACTCTATGTTTTTTGTAACGTGTTTACATTTTTAAGTAGCTATTTTCGGATGAGTTTTGTAGACCTACTCTCAACAGCTTCAAGGTAACATCCTATGTTAATATACAAGTTCAGTCAACACACTGATCTTGTAGCGCAGAACAATCGTATGATTCATATACCAAGGACGACATGCGTATTTTTTTTTATAAAAATAATAATTTTATGAATAAAACTGTTGAGACCTTGGCGTAGTTGTAATATTAATGGGCAGAGTGGATAATTTCAAGATAATTCAGGTGATGGAATTTTTGTGAAAGGTCATATCCCCAATTATTCCATTTTTTTAGTATAGCTTTAAATCAATCAAATCAAATCTAAATCTCTTTATTTTCAGAAGATACACTGAATATGACAACCGTGTTTATTAGCCCCTCATGAGACTAGTGTCTCGCTAGAGGGGCTTTTATTGTAGGATTGTACAATTTTCTCGATTTGGTTAGTCGGGAAACGTCGGGAAATTCGTAGGTGTAATTGTTATTATTTACTACAATATTCAGAAATTAAAAAAGTTCTCCCCAACTGGGATTCAAAAGATTAAAATGTACCCGTCCTGATGGTCTAGTGGTTAAGACGCTCACCTGGAATGTGGGAGACACATGGTTCGAATCCCGGTTGGGGCGGACTTTTTTAATTTCTGAATTGTAGTAAATAATAATTGTACAATTTGTTTTGGACGGAGTGTAGGGTATGTGGAGATAACAGACAATACCCTCTTTAAATCACAATAAGTAAGTTAATGCAATACTAAAAGTAAAATACCTAAAACTAGAACTAGTACTAGTACTAAAACTCAATACTAACAGAAAGAAGACATCAAAGTAAAGGTTAATTGTAACACGAAATGAGATCCAATTTCTTCTTTTAAGTTGTTTGATTATCCACTCTTTCAGGTTTGTGTAGACATTTGAGATGTGCCCTTCAGTCTGGTCTGCCGTCAGCCGGCATCGATCCGATACTTCCCAGATCGCGCGTTAAGAATGAGTTACCTTGACAGCTGTTCACGAGAGGAATAACATGGATACTTTGTCATGCACTCGGTTAAGCCCTGTGTGACCCTTTCAGGTGACCAAACTGTGTAATTCGTACTGTAGGGCAATTGTGCGGGAAATCTCCAAGGTATTTCTCCAAGGACTCATTCTCTTGAATTCACATTCGAGACACAAGAAAACCATAGAAAACACCTTCAGTCAGGATTGTCGGTGGCTGGTATCAAACAAGTGACGTCACGAGTCAGAGATTCACGTCTGTCAATAAAAGGGGAAGGTTTCGATGAAGAAGCCGGATTCGGAACGCATTTGAGAATGCCCGTCATCAAAGTTCGGATGAAACGTTGAGCAACATGCAGCCGCATGCAGCAGCATGCACTAAGAAGCTTAGTCTTGAAGCTTCTTTTGTTTTTTTGTTTATAAGTTTTCGCAGTTGTCAAATATGAAACAATCAAACCTGTACTTTGCATCCACCTTTACACATTAAGGTTACAGAAACAAAAAATCAAACTGATTGCATGACTACAACCTTTATCTTAATTTAAAAATAGAATAAGCTGTTGAATAAGATTTATTATAGGAAGCTCCATACACAATGGTAAGCCTTTAATGTATTTTTACGACAAAAGGTATTATTATAGTGAGAAAAGTGTCTCGTCACTGGATTTATTTTTGGAATAATTTTGTCTACGGTTGCGATATGTCTATGTCTAGCCTGGAAACGGAGGCTTGCATAAGTGTGCCACACAGAAGAGGGTATCGGCCAGAGATAGCGCATGCACGTCATGTCTATACAGGCTTACTTATATCTCGTAGTTTGGACTTGGTGGACATAGGAGTTAATAACGAGTTCTAATAATTTCTTAATAGTATCCAAATCCAATTAATTTGTGAAAATGCAGAGGGTAGCTGCTAGAATATGCATTGTAGCAGAAGTGAGTAAAATAATTGATTGTGGCTTTATCTTAGTCATTACAATATGTATTGTTGTGAACTGCTTACATATTTTCACTTCAACCGATGCCAAAAATGTAATTCAAATAATGACATATATACTATAATTTGAATATACAAAATTAACATAAAAAATAAAACAACATTTGTAATTATGTCATTGGATACGTAAATTAAAAATTAAAACACCAGCATAAAAATTAATATCCGTGTTCCATCCTTCAGTAAAATAAACTTTGTCAATCTCAGGTTAATACTTACTTCATAAAGATTTGTGACTAACAATTTAATGTCCTCTTGTAAAACTAGGAAGCTTCGCAAACGCTTTTTCAGGCGCGTTGTTGGATGAGCGTAATTTTTTTAAGCGAAAAAAGCGTAAAATTTCGATTTTCATGAGAAATTATTTTTCGATTGCTCTCAAATTTCACACCAATATTATAAATTTATAAAATAAAGGTTCTGTATAAAAATCGTTACAATCGGATAAAGCATGTAGGTGTTATAAGTCAAAAAAATGTAAAATAAAAAAATAAAAAAACGTAAAATTGCGATTTTCATAAAAAAATTATTTTTTGATTGCGCTCAAATTTCACACGAAAATATAAATTCGTTAAATTAAGGATCTGTGAAAAAATCATAACAATCAGATAAAGCATGTAGGTGTTATAAGTCAAAGAATGTTATAAGTCAAAGAATGTCAAATCGAAAAAATCGTAAAATTGCGATTTTCATGAAAAATTATTTTTCGATTGCGCTCAAATTTCACACGAATATATAAATTCATAAAATTAAGGTTCTGTGAAAAAATCATTAAACTAAAACACAGCATGGCTATGTTTTGATGGGTTGAATCTATTTATTATTTAGAGTTTCTCTCCTACCCTAGATGACAACCACCACCCCCTTAAATTTTAAAAACATGCTCTAGTGTTTGAGCATGTTCGTAGATAGTTCAGACAAAATATGCCTCCTGATATAGTATGTGAGAAAAAGAACATAATATCGGTTCTCTTTTTTTTTATCAGGTACAAAGTACGAAGTGACGTCTTTGTCTTGTATCTTTATAGTAGGGTAGTAAACTTTGCCACTGTATCAATATTGTATAAAACCGAACAAATTGTGCTATAAATATATAAAATAAAAATACCCCTCTTATCAATTTTCTTGTATGCAATACTTACTTACCGACAAATTGAACATAGAGAAGGCATCATTGCCTATTGCAACTAGGATCAATATAAGCAATTCATTTATATTGAGCTTCTTTTGATGTTGAAAAATAATTATCATGATCAATTTACGATCTGTTTACTCGGGTTTTCCGCAAACAACAGTGTTATAAATGCCAAATGGAGAATATGTTTGAAAAAAAGCAAGCTGTATAGAGTAATTACCTATATAATAAAACAGGAACAAACTTCCAAACAACAATAATAACATGTGATGTTATGTAATAAGCCAACAACAACGGCAGCGAATCCTCAGCCCGAACCGCACATCATTCGATATGTAGGCCTACTTGAGTGTGGTCAGTTATATTGACAGTTTGAAGTGTTTCCGTGTTATAAATCACGGGTAGGCCTAAACTTCGTTTTCACTTCAATCTCTCTAAAAGTTGTTACTTATACTTATAGTCTCTCTTATCTTCGGAACATCACCGAGCCACGTGTTATTAACTTGTAGTCAACCTTGCGTATAAAGTAGGTTTTTAAATCTTGATTTGTATGGACGTTCCAATACGTCGATTGCGTCGGGGCCTACAGGGATTTACTGTCCCCCACTGAAAATCAGTTATGTGACTGAGTGGGTAGACTCTAAATACAATTTATTTTATTTATTTTATTTATAACGAATAACGAAGCCTCAACGCTAACACAATACATAATACTCTCGTAAAAATGTTATAAGAGCTAGTAATACTTAGCTGTGAGCAAGTTCATACTTTATAATAATATTAATTTTTGGAGCGTGAAAAAGTGGTTTCTTCCGAACGTACGTATTTACCTTTTACCATAGATTCAAAAACACATCCAGATCTGGCATTCAGGCGGATGTGAGTGTTACGAGATCGAGCAAAAAGATAATGCTAAATAATTGTGTACTTTTTTGGATAGAGATTTAGGATGAAATATTTAAGTTGCGTCAATGATCAAAAGAGTTCGTTGCATAATTCATGTATTTAATATATTAAGGTAATGTGTTAATAAAAATGTAGTGCAAACTGTTTATAAGGTTTTGGTCCAGAATATTTTACAGTATGGAAATATAGATCGAGGAGGAGTTTGCACGTTACATCTTAATTCATAGCCATACAGAAGATATTACTTCGAATTAATTTTAATAATCGCTCGCAGTTTTCTTCTGAATTGACTTTCTATTAAGCAGAAGTGCTAGATGTTAGACAAAATATAAAAGCAGTTTTAATCCAAATATTCAGAAATTTGAATTGTTACTTATAACCAAGAAAACCATTTCGATGTCTCCCCGATCCATAAGACTGTCAGTACAATTTAGTAGTTCCTCGTTAAAAAAGTCATTGGGACAGCGACATGTAGATTACCTGGGTCCTAAAATATTTAATAGTGTCAAAGATTAGCCATGTTGATAGTATCCCGACGGAAATAAAAAAGACACGTTTGGTATTGTTTAAACGAAAAGTAGAGGTTTGGTTATTAACTCTATTCGTAAGCTATCGGAACTTTTTGTTTTAATTTGCCAATGTTATCGACAAATTGCGTTGCACACTTGTGATATATTATACTTGACTCTTGTATGTTGCTTCTATTATTAGGAAACGCTTAGTCCCGCCGCGTTGTTGGATGAGCGTATTGGTGCATTGAGCTGCTTTGTGTTTGCGGATTTTCTGTTGTTCTGTGAAAAAATCATTTACTAATTGAAGATTTTTTTAAAAATTAAATTTAATTAAATGAAAATTAACTTAAATTTTAAATTTTTTAATTAATTGTAATTTAATAAAGAAAAATCGTAATATTGAAATTTTCATAGAAATAATTATTCGTTGCGCACAAATTTTACACAAATATATGAATTTATAAAATTAAGGTTCTGTGAAAAATTATTACAATAGATAAAGCTATAGGTGTTATAAGTCAAAGATTGTTTTAAAAAGAAAAAACGTAAAATATCGATTTCATAAGAAATAATTTTTCGATTACGCTCAAATTTCGTACGAATATCTTAATTCATGAAATTAAGGTTCTGTGAAAAAATCATTACAATCGTTAAAGCATGTAGGTGTTATAAGTCGACGTAAGTTTTTAAAATCGAAAAAATCGTAAATTGCGTTTTTTATGAGAAAATTTCCCGATTGCGCTCAAAAACGTGGCAGCTCTAAGTTCAGAGATTTCGAAGGCCTCCATGAAATTTCATCGCAATCGGAGTATCGGTTTAGCCGGAATCGTGTTAACAGACACACAAAAATACAGAAAGAAAGAAAGAAAGAAAGAAAAAAAAAATATTCCGGATTTTTTTCTCCAGTGCAGTGAAATGGAATCTTCGCTTCGCTCGCTTCGCTCGCTACGCTCGCTACGCTCATCCAATTAATTTAATTTATTCTTATTGCACACTGTTTTTTTTTTATCGATTTGTGTGTATTTTTTTTTAATCTTTTGTCACAATTATGGAAAAAAGTGTGTAAACCCATGACCCTACAGACTATCTGTACACCTTTTAAACAAAAGTTAATTTGCTATTGCCAGCCTGTCCACAAGGATATTTTTCCTCATACGGGCTTCAGAGTTTTTTGTCCTGGTGTTATATAATTACGTTATTATATACTTTGTTTTGTAAAAAAATATTTTATTGTGTTTATTTAATGTAAATGGATTCTTGTGGGAATAAAATGGATTGCAAATTGAATTAAATTTCTAATATTGAGATATCCGTTATGTTTTTCGTATGATGACAAGGTTTTATTTTAGCCCATAGTAAACGGCACGGAGGGATTCACCATCAGCTTCACTTGGTGTAGCCCTCATCGGGAGACCAACAGGTTATATTCCTGACTAGGTTTTATCAATTGGCTTGTTCACTGCGACTTTTACTCACCACGCTGCGCTATTGTACTAACCCCCCACCGCCGTCTGGATGCCTGTAAAGGCGGATATAGAGTGTAGACGGCGGTGATAGCCCAACTTGCGGGTGTCATGGCTGCTCATAGCTGTCAGCAGCCTACTGTTTTTACTTTTTGCATAGTTTTATGTTGAAAGCAAAATGCCCAATTGCTGTGTGTATTCGTGTAAGGAGAGAGGAGGGCATACTGTAGTGTTTATTACTACAAATAAATACAATCACACATAATATACTGACAATGTGTCTTTATTTGGCCTCCTGCCTACGTAACCTCTCTCATGTCAACAAATCAACATTGGCTAGGACTAAGCCCTAGCTTTGCTGAGGCGTATGCAAGAAGGGCCTAGGCCTATACTTGCTAATTTATAATACCATGATATTGATATGCCTAGGACTACATCTAATGCTGAAGAAAAGCCTAGGCCCTAGTCCTTAGTAGCCTTATTCCAAGTAGGCCTAGGTCTAATCTCAATAACAGTGCTAGGCCCCAGGTTTATAGACTTCAAGGGCGCCATCCACGTGCTTTCAGCTCTTATTAATTTTCCTATAGTTCACGTTTTCATTGTTTAAAAGTTTAAACAACCAAAAATATGCTATTGAATAAAATTACTTGAAATAGGCCGTACGACTACTTACGTAAAACCATTGATTTAAGAAAGAAGGAATGGTAAAACAATACGTAAACAAACAATCTAGGAAGCATACAGATTTGACAATGCAGAGCCTGCTATACATAGTTTATTTCAAACACCGCCACGGTCTTTGGGCAGGGTCCACTAGATACCTAACAAGCAGCTCGGAATAAGTATCTTAGTATCTAGTGGACTCTGGTTTTGGGGGTTAGTGCAGTGGCGCGATCTGCGCGGAACTTTGCGTGAACAAGCCAATTGTTTTAACTACATGAATTACTTCTTTCTGAATACGTCAATACATTATCTGATAGTTCCACCAAACATTTTGTCGGGGAAAACATGCTCAAAGTCACTATTTTTAAACGTGTATTAACCCGCTAAACCTAAAAATTATTTCGTTCAGGCTAAGTAGATTTGAAATTATGGAGTTAAAAGAAAAAATATTGGGTTCACCATTAGCCATGAAAAATTGTAAATTTAATTTTCTAGCTAGTCAGTAAAAATGTTCCTCTTAAGACCACGTTACCTTGGAAGATTTTGGTGAGAAAAATATTGATCATTATTTACAAACTTGTTGATTATTTATAACTTAGCCACTTTATTGAGTCAAAATACACAGATTACCAAGAAGAGGTGTAAGTAAGTTATGCATATTTTTGCGTCTCTGAGTGTATATTTGTGCACAGTTTCAAAATAAAAAAACATTTCAAGGTTCATTTTAGAATGGTTCTATATGCTCTGGTTAAGGTGAACAAAACATATGCAAATTAAGAACACATTTCGCATTTCATTTTGTAAGAAAACCAATAATGTCTTGAGAGACACGGGCGTTTAAATATGTAATAATATCACTCGTACCGTAGAAGTTACTGCTAATTATTGCTCTTTTAAATGTGCCACCGAAAAAGAAGTTTCCTTCTTCAACGTTAAACGATGTATCGACTTCTAGATAAAGATCGCAGTTGTTTGCACAAAGACCGACGGATGGCAGCACTGTATTGAATGGTGGGGCCGATAAAACAGCTTACGCTCTCCCCATCAAGCAGTCACATCATATGTTGATCTTCCTCGCACATGTGTCTGTGAAATGGAATCATGAACGTGGCAATGATGTCGATCCTTATGTTTATGTAGTTGATTACAATTATGGCATATTAATCGAGATTTTACTGTAGTAAATACTTCTGGAATGCAGTGCATGCCACTCTTCGTTAAGCCAATGAGGTCCTGTTATCTGTGGTAGAACACTTCAGTCACAGATAACAGTATTACCAGATTTCTCAGAATAATTCGCATTATCAAAACCTTCATTGAAAACAATCATATAATTCACTAACATAACCAACATCATCATAACATATTTATTTCCCTCATCACAACCTTAACCATATAAGCCATGGCCGAAAGATTCATCCAAAGAATATCCTTGTACCATGACCATAAACATACTGTACATTGCAATTCACACTGCAGCTGTTGCATTCTAAACAGTCATTCTTTAGGATTATTACATTGATACTTATTAAAAAAAATTATAAACAATTTACTCACCTTCATACTTAATTATTAGAAATTCTAAATACTTTCCATGTTTGTGTATTTAGCGACCTTCTATATTATTTGTTTATAATGATTACATAAACTCATACTAAAAAGGTCTTTCAATAACATTGAGTGCTAATGTATGTCTTATTATCTTTGTCTGGAGAAGGTATAATTGGTGAGCGTAGCGAGCGAAGAGAAGAATAATTTTTCGATTGCGCTCAAATTTCACACGAATATATTAATTCATAAAATTAGGGTTCTGTGAAAAAATCATTACAATCGGATAAAGCATTTACTTGTGTTACAAGTCGAAATAATTTTTTTTTAAATCGAAAAAAATCGTAAAATTGAGATTTTAATGAGAAATTATTTTTAGATTGCACTTAAATTCCACAGGAATGTATTAATGTAAAAAATTAAGGCTCTGTGAAAAAATCATTGCAATCGGAAAACTCATGTAGAGATAACTCTTTTTTTTTAAATTGAAAAAAAAATCGTAAAATTGCGATTTTGATGAGAAATAATTTTTCGATTGCACTCAAATTCCACACGAATAACAACTACAATTCAACTACAATTCAGAGCTTAAAATGTACCCGTCCTGATGGTCTAGTGGTTAAGACGTCCACCTAGAATGTGGGAGATCCGTGGTTCGATTCCCGGTTGGGGCGGACTTTTTAATTTCTGAATTGTAGTAAATAAAAATAAAAAAACACGAATATATTTATTTATAAAATTATGGTTCTGTGCTTTAACCTTTAACCTTTTTTTTAAGCTTTAACCAATTTTGAATAAAATAAAAACTTAAATAGAACTTCATCTGTAACGATATCGATCGCAAACTCCCGTAATAGTCTGGAGTATATCGGTGGTGCTACCACACTAACTTTACCAAGGAAATGTATGTGATTTCTCATCCAGTGTATCATTTCTTGTACTGGATAAAGGTCTCATTATTCCAAGCTATTATTTTTGTAGTTCAAGGCACTACACAGTTCTTAATTATATCGTAATTAAGTTGAATTTATGGTAAATTTATCGTATTAAGTCATTGAAATAGGAAATATGATATGCTTTTGGTGGAGGTGCCGGGTAGAGTGAGAAAAGTTTTACCTCCATAAGAATAGCATTGTTGGTGTAGGTGCCGGGTCCTCACTTTTTGATTTTATTTATTTATTTATTTATTTATTTATTTAGTTACGAAGATTGATAAGATGAGGAGCACGAAGATAAGGAAATAACTAGGAGTAGAGAGTTTAAACTTTAAGCAAGGGAAAGAAAGGCTGAGGTGGTTTGGACATATGAAGAGGATGCAGAAGGACAGGATCTCTAAGCTACAGTATGAAGAAGACGCAGAAGATACAGTATGAAGAAGACGCAGGAGGCCCAGACTGAGATGGGAAGAAGTTATAGCAATGGATTTGAAAAAGAGAAATGCTGCTTGGGAAAGGATTAACCAAGAAAAATATTGGGAAGAACGAAAAACATGGAACAAACTGGTGGAGGTCCCTGAGGAAGAAGACAGAGGAGAGGAAGGAAGTGAAGTTGATGACGCAGAGGAAGAAAAAGATGATGTGGGAGAAGCGTCAGGCATGGCTAGCCGGCTTCGATAACCCCGGGGAGCCAAGAATGTGGTGGGACCCTCCCACTCCCTACCCGACTTAGTTGGAAATAGGGTTCGATATTGTTATTATTTCTATGTTATACATTCAGTTTAAAGTATAGCACATGACGGTGAATTTATTGAGTTTTAAATATTATGTAGGTCAGTCAATGTACTTTAAGAATCAAATTGCGTCTCAGTACTTGTACTTGCTTTCACAATTCTTTGTATATACATTTAAAAAAATACTAGCCTTTTTCTTCGACAATTATTTTATCCTGGCATGACAAGAGAATTGACTTTTATTAAACGTTGATTTGTTAACTCAAATGGCAAGTGGAAGACATGCATTATAGGTCGGCCTCAAAATATATAATAATTGGAATTACATCGCACCGTACAGTGTACATGCATGCGTACATTCGTTTTTTAAACATTAGCCAACGTTGATTAATTTTTTTACATTTTTGTTTCTTGTAAGATTAAATCGCAACATATTTTTCTGAAAATGCTATAACAACACCCACAAAACTGGTCACAGAGGTCTGTTTAAAATTTTAACGCAATCTGTTCAGCGGTTCTTCCATTTCTTAACGAACTCTCGCACAGACAGACAAAATCAGTAACAGAGGAAGTCTCATTTGAGTTGAGTGTTAGACTCAGTCGCTTCGCCCCCTCACCTAATAACTTGTTAAATTACTATGTTTAAGTTAAGCTTGCTTGAACAACAAGTCATCACTTCATCATAGTAATTTATTGAATAATTACGAAAGCAAAATAGTGTTATATATTGTATGGCATTATTGGACATATTATTGACACAATTCCAATATTAAATTTTATACTTAATGAATTGGTGATGTTGGTATTAGGTTGCAAATAAAAAAGTCAGCAAAACAATTTTAAATTTGAACGATACAATATGTTTATGGATATGTCGTTTGACACATATATAAAAGTCGCATTCTAAGAGATTGAGCAAAGTAGCCGTTGTTCCAATACAAGTCCAGGTAGGTCGTCCCAGAGTTTGCGCTTGGCTGACCACGCTACGCTTGTTGTAGCCAGTTGTCTCGATTGGTCCGGCTGAACAGAAAAAAATGGCGTGAGAGAGAGACAGAGGGAGAGAGATTGATTGATAAAGTGGATTATTATAGGCAGGATTAAGACGGCGAATCAGAAAATGAGGGTCTTTGTGGACCAGTGATTACTTTATGGTTGTCATTTCCAAAAACATACAACAGTATTTTATTTGAAACATTTATTAGAAAAATTATTTTTTTATTTTTTATTATTGTTTATTTGCCATAGATAAATAAATATATGTATACAATTGGACATTAAATTGAGCCTAGCTAGGCATATCATCATCATATATAAAATTAACATAAGACTTTGTCTTATATGTCTAAGTGCTCTTTTTTCAAAGTACGTAGATGTAATGTATTATTTTTTTGTACTTAGACTTATATCTATATAGTACACTATTTAAAAGTGACTAAATATTTTAGTTTTATAGAAATATTGAATCATAGTCCTAAAATGCTCCTATTTAAATATTGACATCGTAACGTGTATTTCGATCACACAGCCAGATTGTTATCCGTACTGCAAACCGAACCCAAATGTTTGACATGAAAGTGTTAATTGACACTAATTACTTTTTTAAAGCTATGCACCTGTGCCTGATCCAAGCTGTCAAAGAGCTTTCAACATTAATGGAGTTCAACGTTAATAAGTGAAATTTGATTCATAATGCCGAACGGTGTGTTTTGATTTTATCGAACACAGTTTTGAAATCCTACAAGTGCACGGTTCGTATTTGATGCTGTTCTAAATAAAGTTCGTATTTGATTTTCAAATTACATGGTTAACGTGGTAACGTACGTGTAATCCATGTCATATTAAAGGACCAATGTAAAACAATACAAATAATGTTGATGCAAGGTTATTATGCATTCTTGCCATTTATAAGCATTTGCAATGTCAAAATATATAACATTGGAAACAATGGTTCCTGGCATTGTTTGATTATCGCACCAAATTCTGTGAACAGTAAATAACAAATTAATATATTTAGCATAGCCTTAAAGGGGTATTTAACCGCTAAACTCAAAAAATATATTTCATTCAGGCTAACTAGTAATGAATTTAGCAACTAACAGAAAAATTATTGGGGCCACCATGACCTCCCAAAAAATTGTCAAACATGACATTTTTCGAGCTAGGTCCCATCGGCAAAAATCTCCCATAAGAAATAACATGGGGACGATCTTTATGCCCCGTGACCTTGGAGGATTTTGATCCAAGAAAATATTGGCCATTATTGACGTACTTTACAGCCTTTTCTGTATATTCCCTATATTTTGTTTTGTAATTTGGGCAAGTGGTTCGGTTAAAATATGTTGATTTAACCAAGAAGGGGTGTAATTTTGAAATGCATATTTTTGTGTGTTTAAGTGTATATTTGGGCACAGTTTCAAGACACAATGTTATAAAGGGGCATTTTAGATTGGTACTATGCTCTAGTATCTATATGGACCAAAAAGGAGCAGGTTAAAGCCGATTTAAGAAAATTTCCCAAAACACTAATTTTCGTAAATTTCTGGATCCAAAAAATTGAAAAATTCGTTTTAAATCACAGTTGCAAGATATAATTTTTTAGACGGTCATTTAAGTGTAGTATTGTGCTATAGATCACGTGGTAAAATTAATTTTTTGGGTTTTTAGCCCCTTTTTACGTTTTCGTATTACTTCTGTTATCACCCTTGATTATTGGAAGTTTAGCAGATTTGCTGATGTGGTGTAATCGTATTTTCCTTATTTTCCATAATAAAGGCCAAAACAAATGTTATTTAACTTAGAAAATGTAAAATAATCGTGATACCAAATATATAAACAATGTAATTGACAAATCAAAAGTTGATTTATACGATAATATAATATATTAATAAATAAAGTTCTCTCACCTTTCAATTCTAGTGGGTACTAGCTACTAGCTATATGAAATCAAATTGTGGCATCAGGCTGCGACACTTGATACTTGACTTGATGTATTCAATAACAAATCTTATTTCTTATATCACTCTTCTTTTCCATCTGTCAAGACGTCGATCAACACTTAAGAATCTGATAATAAATACTGATCTTATCTGGAAACCCAGAAAATAGCGATAATATAGTAAACAAGCTATAATTGATTTATATTTTAAGGGAAGATAACATTATTGTGTTTAACAATTTTTCTGCAAAGATATTTGGAAGGTAAGTCAATTCTTTCCTCGAGAGAGATGGCTCATGCGCGACGAGCGAGACTGATTCGGAAGGTCCTTGGTCCGACGCCCGCCACCAAAAATCCTAGCTGACGTTCACCAAGTTAAAGTAGCCAAAACATTCTACGTCTCTTAATACGGCTGACAAATACCTTATTAAATGTAATTGCTTTACTTTCTATAAGAAAAACTAGAAGCCATTTAATGCACCATTACGGGAGATTCAATTGCATGTGAATACTGAGCTAAAAATATTACAAAGATCTTAGTGTTTGTTTGTTGAAGGTCAGAACAACAATTATTATTGTCAATTCAAAAACATTGTTTATTTATGAGTGTACTTATTAGATAACTGAGTGCAAGTCTCTACTCGGACGCCTGTCAATTTAGGCTACTTCGTTTTTGCAGTGTTCGTCAAAAATGTCCGTTGTAACACAATATTGACGCGAAGTTAAAAGTAATGAAATTAAAATTTTTTCGTCGGAAACCTGTTATAGGGTGCAATTAGCCCCTCTTCAGGTGAACTAGGTATGTGCGGATAGGAAATTGTGAAGGGATGTCCGAGGGCTGTTTAAGAGGACTCAATCCCTTGCATTCGCCTTAACGACTGAGGAAAACCTCGGAAAAAAACTTCAGTCAGGGTTGCCGGTCTCGACGGGATTCGAACCCGGGACCTTCCGAATCAGAGTCGAGCGCTTAGCGCCCGAGCCAACACTGTCGGTTAAAAGTAGTGCCATGATTTTGCGCCATGATTGTCAATATCTTCAAAATAGCCCCGTCGAAATCGGAATTTCTGAGCGAAGTTTTTTCGAGATTTTCTTCAGTCGTGAATGTGAATACAAGGGACTGAGTCCTCTTAAACTTCCCTTGGACATCCCTTCACAATAATTGACCTAACTCCGATGTACCTAGTTAGACACTCAAAGGCGGACAAGTATTGCATCCTGGGCAGGGTTTCCATAAAAGTATTAAAAAACAATTAAATAATAAAACTTAAAAAGACGTTGAAATCATTTCAAAATATCTAAAATTTTCCATTAGACTTACTTACACAAGAGTCGAGGTATACTTCATCAATCTACTTACACTGAGGAACAATCTACGTACCCTCTGCACTGGACGCAAAATAAACCCTGACTTATGATTTTGTTTCTCAGTAAAATTTCTTTGAGTGTAGAGCATAATAACACAAGTAGCTAATTTGGGGGTTTGTTATTTGCACAACAAGGTAGCAATTAAGGTACAGCAATAAAGTAATCATATTGGCATTCTCTTAGAATCACACCAATAGAATACGAATTCTTGGGTATTCTGCATACTCATTGGGCAAATTGTCCAAGTCAACCTTTGATGGTTAAAAAATGCAGAATGATTGGGGTAGCCTGGGCGGTCCCAGATAGACTGGGACCAGAGATGTATTTTTTTGATGGTGGGTAGTGGGTTTTGGGGGGGGGAAGGGAGGAGGGGGGGGGGAGAATTTGTTGCCTTGGGTAGCCTTGTTGCCAGCGAATACCGAAGAGTCCACCATCGGTGATTTCCCCGTTTATTTCTTGGTGACAACTTGAGTCCATCCGCATCAAGGGGTGGCCTCTTTCTTTTCAAGTGGACGTGTGATAGCGATGACAGCGTTATATAGGTGGACATGGAACGCCTTTGTTTTACGTTTGGGAGTGGCAAGAAATCCATTTGGGTCCTAACAGTAACGTTTGTACGTTGAGGGATGTCCTTTTTATATGCGTGTACCAGTTTAGTCGGAAATCCATAAGTGCACCTGGATATTCGGCATAAGAGAACCAATTAAGTTCGGTCCTCTCTAGGGTGAGATATGGAGTTCCGCCTCTTGGTGATTAATCCAGCCTTGGGTTTTAATGGGTTTGTGGTATTGCGCCACATTTAGTACTTCATCGCCATTGTATTGAGGCCTGCTTGAAGTTTTGTTACGGAAATGCTTGTGAAGTACGAGGGAGCTGCTATTGCAAAGTCATCGGCGAACAAGTGAATGTAAACTCCCCGGGGTAGTCGGTAGATTGGCTGTGATAAGGTTGAAGATAAGTGGACTGTGTACAGACCCTTGCTGGACGCCGGCATCATTGAGCATGGCCTTAATCTAAGCCAACTCGAAAGAGAAATAAGTAAAGATGTAAAGAGGTGCTGAAGGTGTTAATTTTGTCCGATGTAGTTTAAGGAGTAGACTTTCGTGCCAGACAGTGTTGAAGATCATAATTACTTGTGAAATCACTATCTGTTAGAGGTGAAAGCCTTCATGAAGGACACGCTATCACTTTATCATAATTTATTGAATAATTACGAAAACAAAATTAGGTAAAATATTTGTATTTTTTATTTGCAAATAGATTTATGAGAAATATTTTTGTATCAATTCCTATATTCAGTCTTGTATTTAATGTATTGGTGTTGTTGGAGTTAGGTTGCAAATAAACAAGGTAAACAATTTTTAAGTTGAAATATATATTGTGTTTATGGATATGTAATTTGACACATATAACTAAGTCGCTCTCTAACGGTCTGAGCAAAGTAGCCGTTGTTCCAATACATTTCCAGGTAGATCCTCTCAGGGTTAGGGTCAGGTTTACCACCCGAAAACTTGTTGTAGCCAGTTGTCTCGATTGGTTCGTCTGTGAACAGAATAAACTGGCGTAAGAGAGATGGACAGAGAGAGAGAGACCTCCAATTTTCATTTCCAAAATTTAAAGTGCTGGTAGTATGATGACAAATTAGGCAGAGTCATGGTGCGATCAGGGCACATTTCAATATTTCAAATATTTGTCCCCTACTCATGCTTGGGAAATTACTACAAATTACATTCATAGTGGCATATTGACGGTCAGATACTAAAAAAGGTAAACACTGGAAAATGTGCTATGATCGCGCCATAATTGACATTTTGGTGCAAACCATTACCTGATAGGTTAAACGACGGAGCTTCCAACTGATTCATCCTAAACCTCTGCATTTTGTGTCAAAGCATGGATGGCTCTTGTTTATCCAACAGTCTCATGAATTAAATCATTTTAAAATAATTTTGTTAAATGCCTGCCCAGGGTGCAATACTTGTTCAGGTGTAAATCAGGTATGTTGCGGATAGGACAATTGTGAAGGGATATCCGAGGGCTATATAAGAAGACACAATCCCATGCATTCGCATTGACGACCAAGGAAAACCTCGAAAAAACCTTCAGTCATAATTGCCGATCTCGACGGGATTTGAACCCGGGACTGACAAAAATAGAGTCACGAGCTTAACGCTCGAGCCAACACTGTCGGCCAGCCTAAAGAACTAAAAGAGAGTTCATTCCATTCAGCTCACGAGCCGATAACGTCAGGATGTAGTAGGTACATTACCGAACACAGTGACGAAGACGTTGGTGCCGAACTGCCTGGTCATGCCACTCCAGTAGGAGTTTGATCCGAACTCAGCCAGCAACGCGTCCACCATGGCCTCTGAGCGGGGGATGACCAGGTGCGCACCCTCTGACGCGCAGATGGCGTGCGCCTCTGGCCATGTTGCCAGACCGTCCGTACGGAAGTAGCCATAGCCGGGGACGTGAGTGTAGGTAGCCCTGTGAAGACAAGTCGTCATTGGTGTCGTTTTAATGCACAATTGTATATACTTTTGTTAATACAGCAAGCGAAAACACTGGAAACTATGATTTACGTTATTTTTTTTATGTAACCATTAATAACTTATATTTTGTAGCGGAGTAATGATTCTATTGTGTAAAGTGTCGGCGAAATCAGGTTTTATAGGCGATAGATTTACGATACAGATGAAATTTACCAAAAAATTATGACTTTATTTTTTATAAAACATTAAACAAATGCTTCTATTTTAGTAATGACATCGCAACGTGTATTTGATGTTAGATTATTCGTTATCCGTACTACGAACCGAACACATATTTTGACATGAAACATTTGACACTAATTACTTTTTGAAAGCTGTGCATCTATTCCTGCGCAAAGCTGTCAAAGAGCTTTCAACATTAATGGAGTTCAACGCCAATAAGTGAAATTTAATTTATAATGCCGAAATGTGTGTTTTGATTTTAGCGAACCACGTTTTGAAATCCTACAAGTGGTTTGTATTTGATGCTGTTGTAAATAACATGTTTCAAATGACAGGGTAAACGTTATTACGGACGTGTAATATATTTTGTATTATAAGACTACTGTAACACAATACATGTTGATGAAAACTTTTATTGAATATTCTTGCCATGCTTTTGTATAAGCAATATTGGCAGTATTTGGCAATCATTGGAAACATGTTCGTGGCCATGTTGAAATGAGTGCAAAGATTAGAGCGTACTCACGGTATCGACAGCTCACAGATGGAGACGTCAATAGTTGCGCAGATCGAGTCTTCTAGTCCTGTCCTCCTGTATCCACCGCAGTTGTAAGCGTCAGAGTTAAGAGGGTATCCAGGACTCCACTTGCTGTAGGCCAGGTGGTCGAGCTTTTGTCCTGCACATAGAAGAACGAGTGACTTCAAAGATTAGTCATTTACAAAGTTACATTCCTATTTCTCATGCAATTATCATTTACTTATCATATTCTAATTTCTATTATATTTTACTATTTACAAAAATTTGCTTCAATAGTTAATTTGTAGATTTGTAGGTATATTCTTGATATTTTGACCTGAAATATATGTATATTACATGTCATCGGTTCATTGTAATGTAACGCACTATATCTAAATAGAAATTATACACGATAACCTTTTGCATTTAAAATTATATAAATATACAAATATATGGCTTTTTTTAATTTATAAGTAGTGTTATTGACGCAATATGTGTACACAATAATTCGTCTTAAAACTCACAAAAACGTCAACTGTATTTTTGGCACTCCCAGATTAAATTTGAGAATGTGTTATGATGAGTATTTACCCTTGAGAGTCTGGTAGTTTCCCTCCGAGAAATGGTCGTGAAATCCCACATGGATGTAAGTCAGGCCCCTGGCTATCATCACGTCCCTGATTGCCGAGGCCTCGGCTGCTGTTTCAAGAACCACCAGGTGGCCTTCATGCTTCTTGCACTCCTGCAGGGGAAACAGACAAGTTACTGAAGTCATCGCAGTCGAATACAACATTCTGTAGTAAACTACAAAATATAGAAAACAAAGCATTTCTTTGGTTTGTGATCCACTATTTTGTTCACAGCTGATTGGCTGTAAGATATTTAAGAACTAAATTATAGGTTATAACCTCACTACATAAGAAACTGGTAGCGATAATAAAATAAATATCGAAATTAAGGGAAGGGCACCCAAAAAGTGAAATAAAATTCTTCACAATATATCACTAGTCCAAGTAAAAATGATGTTTGACTTTACGTTATATCAGCATATAAATACACCTTGAGTTTATTCTTAAAAGCCGCAAACACATTTTTAGGTTAAAATATCATTACACATCGTTATTACTACTCATAAGATTTGTATTTTAGTGATTTATTATAACTTGGATAAGTTGCTTCATAACATATTGTAACATTACCAATTTTAGGCCTTTATTAAATAATAATAATAAAATGACAATTTATAACAAAAACATTTATAAAACTCTTTAATGTTTAGTCAATCAATCAACAAACTTCAACAACAACAAAAGTGATTTTTTAGTGTCAATTAATATAATACTACAAACATTTAAATAATCCTTCAAACATGCGCGGTCTTTTAATTCATTTTAAATACCAGGTGAAACAGAATAATGCGTTATCGACCAAAGCATCGAACCACAGATAATAGAGTACACTACGTAGTGTACTCTGTTATCTGTGATTGAACCATACTCGTGCTACTATCTTGCGGCAACAAACTTCAACAACAACGATTTCAATTTGACAAACGAATCACTTACTGAGTATGCGTCTGTCCAGTTCATTTTGACATTGTTGTAAAGGTAATGACCGATGCCAGGAATATCTATGAGTTCACCCTCTACTCGGTTGCTAGTGGCTGGCAACGCGCTGACACACAGCAATGTCAGAGACAGGAGTGTCAGCGTAGGCAGCATCTTGAAACATTAGGACAGCGTTTTATTTAAGTTCATATGTAAAAAACATAGCACGGTTACGACAGTACCAAAGATAGTATGATTACTAATATTTCTCGATTTGGATAGTCGGGAAACACTCCCGTAGGCGGAATTGTTAATATTTAATACAATCCAGAAATTAAAAAATCCATCCCGATCGGGGTCAATGTCGTATACAACGTTGTATTACTGTAATGTCGTTGGTGGAGGTGCCGGGTTGATTCAAAACCCCTATGGGTTGAAGCTAGACTCGTCCTCCTGACCTACACGGCACAATAATGTTCCGTGTTTTCCTTGTAGAATGGCAATTTCAACAAAAAACATGTGCCAATAAAAGTTAATGTTATATTAAATCGTAAGACAAGGCACTCGCAGAGAATGAAGGGCGGGCGGAGAGACAGAAGAAATACCGTACATAAAAGTTATTCTGATAGGGAAGCTTGGCTTCGAAATACGAATGTTTTTTGCTCAGACCAACATTACACACTTTTATATAAATATAAAAGTGATGTAAGTAAGCTAGTAAGTTTTTTTTATTCATTTGACTATACAGAGTAAACGTATAACACTTCCGTCTATTCCGTAGATAAAGAGATAGGTGGAGTGAAATGAATAAGGTAATTCTAAAAGTTAACAAATGTTATAAATAGTATATATATAAATATAGGAATACAATTGTGAAACAAAAAATGCAATTACATTTACAAATGATGCAAACAATAATTATTAATACATTGTTAATATTGATATTAATGACAGTCAACAAGGTAATTTATTTGGGAGAGCCGTCGGATAGGAACTAATGAAGTGAGTAATAACTGTTGGAAGGAGGACAGGAAGGACTTAAGATTAGGTTTGCAAGAATTGTCAGATGGGCATAAGCGAATTTTATTCGGAAGGTTATTATAAATATTTGATGCTAAGTAGTATGGCCCTTTAGAGAAAAGGGAAAGATTATGAGAGAAAATATAACTAAATTGCTGGAACGTGTAAAGTGGTCATGAACAGTTGTGTTTTGCTGGAAGATGTGGGCATTAAGGCGAACAAAATGAGATGCTGACTGAATCAGGACACATGCTAGTGTTGGGATTTCTCGACAAGATCGCTTTCTAGAAGCTCCCGCTATTATCCTGATTGCTCTTTTCTGGAGGATGAAGACTCTTTTTTGCATGAGGCGATGCACCCCAGAAAAGTGTATCATACGAAAGGTGAGAGTGGATAAATGCAAAATATGTAATAATCAAAATACGGGGTTGGACTATAGTTTTAAGTATATAACACCCACTAAGGATTTTAATCATAAAAGTTTAAATGAGTAAGAACGAATAATGTGGTTAGGTCTACTTCCAATTTGGATTAGAGGGCTTGACAGGGGTATATTTTGGGGAGTATGAAAATACATGTATACTGTTTTGGGAAGAGATAATGAAAGAATGTTTTGTTGGCAGTACTGAGATATTTGCACAGCCTTTTGATTTAATATCATTGGGAAGCTAGCTATAGTGTTTGGGGGCAGTTAGCAGATGACTGAAGTCGTCTGCGTTCTGTATAAGAAGTCCACCGGTTAGGTGTAGCTGCAGGTCATTAACATGAATGAGGAAAGCTAAGGGACCTAATATCGAGCCTTGAGGGACTCCTTTAACTAATTTTTTAGGAACTGAGAGAACTGCTTTTGTTAAATTCTTGTCAATAGTGCGGATAGCCACTACTTGTGAGCGTCCAGATAGGTATGATGAAAGCCAACTTAGAGCAATACATTTGATCCCATAGTACTCTATTTTTGACAGAAACGTCCTGTGATCAATTGAATCAAATGCCTTGCTAAGATCATAAAATATGCTAACTGCCTGTTCTCCTTTATCAAGGGCGGAATATACATGTGAGAGGAGACTGAAAAGAGCGGAATTTGTTGATCTATGTTTAAGGATACCATGTTGAATTGGTGAAAGAACGTTGTGATAATTGAGATGCGCCATAAGGCGGTCATGCATGATGTATTCACAAATTTTAGAAAAAGACGATAAGATTGAGATGGGGCGGTAGTTGTTTTTGTCAGATTTTCCCCCTTTTTCTTATAGATTTGGTATTACCTTTGCTACTTTAAGATCAGAGGGAAAGATGCCTGATGAAAATAGACTCATTTATAATGTAAGATAGAGGAAGAGATAAAAAGTGGGAGCATTTTGCCAAGAGTGATCATGGAATTTCATCCAGCCCAGCTGAGTGTCTTGTGCTTAGTTTTTTCAATATATTTGCCACTTCACTGGTAGTGGTTGGCTTCAGAAAAATTGTTTGAACTGGGCTAGGGGACCTTCTTGGGTGATATTGTGAAGAGGGTTTAGAATTCCCAGTTGAAATTGCTGATTGCAAATTAATGGCGGTGTAAAAGTTATTGAAAATATTGCCCAATGAAATTGGGTTAGATACTAGTTTTCCTTCATGCATTATGGCGATACTTTCTTTGGATATGGCCGAGGAAGTCTGAGATTTGATTACAGACCAGGCCATTTTAGAGATGTTACGGGAGTCGGCTATTTTGCGGCTATAAAATTGAAGTTTTGAGTGTCTAATTTTTTATGGCATGAGACTTTTTTAGGGCCAAGTATTGCTCTTTACTAACTGATCTATTTTGGTAGTGTTTCAATGATGAGTGCAGATTTCTAAGTGCTTTTCCCTCACAGCAAAGAGCCTGAGTAATCCATGGTTAACCTACAGGTTTCCGAATTTGAATTGTTTTCAGAGGAAATGCTTCATTGAAGTGAACCAAGAAAGTGGACACAAAAAATGAGTATAAAACATCAGCATCTGTTGTAAATGATAAAGATGACCATTGTTTACCACCTAGCCGTGAGATAAAGTGACTACTACCAAGCATTCTACAAATAAACCTCCACCAATGAAGTGGAGAAAAATAAAGTATATGATCAAATTTGCTGTAGTAAAAAAGTCTCATTTATGCCTTCGTCACAAAACTTCATTAATCACCTTTTGTTATTGTAAGTTTGGCCATGTGTTCTGTCATGGTATGCTCGCATTTTCCGTATTTTATATTATGCATGCCAAAACATATTATTACAATATTATTAAACTTAGATGATTTATAATAATATAATATTAGTAAGTATAATTCTCCCACCTTTGAGTACGAGTTGGTCCAAGCTATGGAAACAAGTTGTGGCCTCTACCTTCAACACTTGAGTTGTATAATTCGATAACAAATGTTTTTTCTTATATCACTTTTCATTGCCACTGTCAAGACGTCGATCAACACTTATCTGCCTGATAATGAGCACTGCTCTTGTCGGGAAACCCATAAAAAATAGCAATGCAAATCCTAACTTACTTGCATCATACAAACTTCGAATATTTCCAATTGTCATTGCATTTGTTAAAATTTAAGATATGCAAATATTTATAGATTTATAAACGTTAATTATTGATAGTAAAGCTTAATTCTCATTGATATTGTTAAATGAAAAAATAAAAAATTGTATTTTGAGTCTACCCACTCAGTTAATATAACTGATTTTCAGTGGGGGACAGTAAATCAAAGCGACCAAGCCGACCCTGTAGACCCCGACGCAATCGACGAGTGAGCGATAACTAACCAATGATCGATATTTTTAATAGGAAATATAGCAATCAGTGGTATGGACAGTGCGAACACCCGCGGATAAACGCCATCGAATAACTAGGCCGATTCAGAACAACTCTGAATTTATTATGTGCTTCGTTGCTAGGACGGCTCCAAAGTCACCGTTTACAAACTCCTAAGACAAGAACTTTCGATAAACATATTAAACATAAAGATAAAACAGTGAAGATAACATTATTACGCAAGACAAATTTTCTGTAAGCATATTTTGAAGGTTATAGTCAATTCCAACACCTATAGAAATAGCTCATGCGCAATCGCGAGACTATGATTCGGAAGGTCTTTGGTCCGACGCCCGCCAGCAGCAGTACTGACTGAAGGTTTGCCAAGCTGTAGAAACCGAAACGTGTCTATGCCTCTTAAAAAAACGGCTGCTTATAACATGATGTACCAAAAAAGCGTTATTTAATTAATTCAAGATGCACATATTGTAATATATTATCTCGGCACATTTTAATTTATGTCTTAAATATTATCATATACAACTCATTACAAAATTTGGGAACATCGCTGTCATCTACATTTTACAATTTTAATTATTTGAGATAATAATCTTTTAGTTAACTTATACTCTAAATTGTGTACTATTTACAATGAGTTACAAAAAAAGTATGAGTAATTTGGAGTAGCCTATAAGCCCACATAATACTTATCTGTATATTGCAATTTTCGGGTGCAGTTATATTCAATAATTAAAAATATTAATAATTTAATGTAGTAAAGTCTTCAAATTGAATGCTTTTTCATGGAGAGCTCTAAGCTCTAACCTAAAATTAATGAAGGTAACTTGAGAACAAATTAACCTGCATTTAGCAACTAAGTTTTCATTATTATTTTCAGTGGTTTTATGGCAATTCTAAAAACTGGTTTAGTGTTTGATACGGGAAGATAAATTATATTTATTCAGTTTCTCGTTTGACAATATATCAAACCATCATGTTTAGATCGCTATATGTATATGTTGGAGCTGAACTGCCACAAACTAATTCTTTTAACCAATCGAAACTCCTCTCCCAAGGAAGGCCACGTTTTCATTAATCATTGAACTTGTTTGGTTTGCAATAGGTATAATATTGTTTGAATCCGCCACTTTGTTTACGTCCACCATTTTATTTATGTCCACTACTTTGTTTATGTCCACCATTTTGTTTATGTCCGCCACTTTGTTTATGTCCACCACTTTGTTTATGTCCACCACTTTGTTTATGTCCGCCACTTTGTTTATGTCCACCATTTTGTTTATGTCCGCCACTTTGTTTATGTCCACCATTTTGTTTATGTCCACCATTTTGTTTGTGTTCCCTGTTGGGTTCACGTCCGCGTTCAATGGGACCGTGTTGACCATTAGATCCGCGTTCTTGATGACACGATAGTAAAAGTTTACCGCCTGGTGGTAGTTATCTATCGATATCTTCTCGTTGTTGCCATGATAACAAAGCATGTCCTCAGAGCTGGCAACCGTGGGTAGAAACCGGTAGATGTTCTTCGTGAAGTTCGTGTACCAATGCGTGTCGGTGTTTCCAATGAAGACACCTGAAAGAGACGGCGGATGTTAATGACGGACATGGATGGTCATGGACGAGGATAAATAAGTGTTGAGCAGTCACCGAACCCAAATACACGAGTATGATGGCCTACAACTAAGTTTTCAGGGGATTTTCTCTTTACACCTCTAGAGCAAAGTCCAGTAAAGTAAATAATTCAATTCAGACTTCAAACCAGAGCATATTTTGGTAAGTGATTAGTGTGAATGCAAAAAAATGTAAAGAATGGTAAAAAAGAAAGAAAAACAAACAAACAAAACACAACCACACGAACAATAACCACGGTCAGAAATAAAAACACTTACCAAAAAGTACGTAAATTTTCGGAAGTTCTGCTTCCTTCCTCAGACGCGAAGGTTCGTGTGTTTGTGTTTTTTATATCCTCCCGGTGTAAGAGTCTTGTTTTTAAAAAAAATGTGTTTAAGTTTCATTT
The DNA here is from genome assembly GCA_024449915.1 of Sweltsa coloradensis. NCBI lineage: Eukaryota > Metazoa > Arthropoda > Insecta > Plecoptera > Chloroperlidae > Sweltsa > Sweltsa coloradensis. The sequence goes on along the minus strand of JAMZAV010000353.1, from coordinate 546,386 downwards.
TGAAACAGCAAATGTTGTGTTAAGTGAAGGTATCTACAGGTGCCGAAAACGGGAGGAGAACGTTGTGGAGTTAGTTTAAATAGCGGGTGACAACAAATGTAGTAAATCTTACCAGGCACGACGACGACCTCGGGGTACACCTGCTTGATGCTCGCTGCAATTAGTTGGAACTGTACAGCGTCGTCGCTTGAGTAGGGCGAGACGTGACTTGCCTCCCTCTCGTGCAGGATTGTAATGTTGACTCTTCGGTCGTCGATGACTCTCCTGTCGTGTCCTATTGCTTCGCGAAGCGTCTTGGAAGGCAGAACTCTGTGGTTAATGACAGCCTTTGCCGAGGGAGGGCTCTCGTTTGACTGTAACAGTAACAGTAACAGTAACAGTAACAGTAACAGTAACAGTAACAGTAACAGTAACAGTAACAGTAACAGTAACAGTAACAGTAACAGTAACAGTAACAGTAACAGTAACAGTAACAGTAACAGTAACAGTAACAGTAACAGTAACAGTAACAGTAACAGACAAGATACAGTAACAGTAACGTAACAGTAACAGTGAACAGTAAACAGTAACAGTAACTGTAACAGTAACAGTAACAGTGAAGTGTGCAGTACAAGTAAAGTAACGAAATAGTTGCACAGTAAACAGTAATATTGTAAACAGAACAGGCACTAAAAGATACACAGTTACTTGATCGTTCCAAGCCTAGGAAAATTGTTTTTGATTTCCTAGTCCAGAATTTCGCTATTGAAAGGACGTAGCGAACGTAGTGTTTCCATTGACTTCAACGATGTTTTGCGAGCAGTGGTTTGTGTGGTGTGTACGTTGAAAATCAGCCGAACGTCTGAAAATTGCGCTGAAATTTTAAATAGACACCGGACAGTTTATTGAGAATGCTAACAAAATCAGCAAGATTCATTGCGATTTAAACCTACAAGAAATGATTAAACTGAAAAAAGACTTCCCAATGTTTAGAAATTTATTAACGACAATGTTTTAGATTTTGAAAAGTATTTTAGTTTGTTTTTCGCCTGGCGTGAAATGCCGTCCCATGCAAGGTCAGTCGAATTTGGACGTCAAGGTACCCCCAAATTCCGCTCGTAGATTGAGTAAACCTTGCAATATTTTCACGTATTTCGTACTGGCTATGTACCTAGTGGCCCTATTGCAACAGATGATGGACTACACTCGTTATATGCATTTCAAAACATGTTTAATATTTTTGAAATACATCTAAAAATTACAAAATCTTTCCCGACCAGGGGATTGAACCCACTTCTTTCAACATTTCGGCTACAAGGGCGCCTTAGCAACAGACTAGAAAACCCCAAAGTCGTAGTTAGACGAGTGAGCGAGTCATGTGGTGAGTACCCGGGAACATTTGCATTTAAGTTTGATAATCATATTCGTATAAATAATAGTTTTTTAAAGTTTAGTTGGCATACGGGGAAGGGCGCGTCAACTGTAAGGTCATAATGCGCCTCTCTAGCCTATGATAGGCTAGGTAGGCCTAAGGTAGGGGGAAGAAAAGTAATGTAATCGGGTACTCAACACATGGCTCACTCACTCGTTTAACAACGACTTTGGCGTTTTCCTAGTAAATAGGTTGCTGAATAGAAATTTCTATTATGTCACCTGGTATATTATCAAGTTGCTGAATAGTGTGCAACAGACTTTTAATCGAAATTATATCACTATTTGAAATAGATAATATTGTAAACAAACGATGGAACAAAATACAGTTACCTTGACGCCACCTGTGAAGCTAGTGACCGCAGTCGTGGTGCGGATTAAGGCGTTGGTGACGGGTTCCTCTCCGAGTTTTGCGAGCACTCGCTTGGAGAACAGCCACAGGTTGGTGTAATAGAACTTGGTGCTGAACTCCATCTGGGGTAAATTTGACAAATTACATTTTTAATTTAAAGTTAATAATATGCCAATGTACAATTTGAAAATATTGATTGTTTTATTAATTCAAAATTATCCTTATGACATATTGCAGCTAAGACTTGGTTCATGAACAATAATGGTATCATAAATGTATTAGTCTGTATAAGTTATAACACTGTTAAACCATTTCGAGATACTGTCGTAATAACGCTACATAGTTTTATTTTTAGCAATTCATAAGAAAAATTATATATTTTTGGTGTAAATAATCATTTATATTTCCTAATGGGTCTAGCTCTGCAAGAAATGGCGACTTTCCTTACTACAACTTTTATTCACTCACATATGGCATCAAGTACTTGAACGTATCTTCCTGGACGTTGTCGATGTGAGCAGGTTGCGGATTCGCCTCTAGTTTGGACACTGCTTCTCCCAATATGCCAATAGCGGTTTCCTTTGGGGGGAAGCTGGAGTGGCCGGGAGTTCCCTTCACACTTAACTCGATCTCAGCGTCCCCTTTCTCGGCGACGCCAATCCTGAGAAGACAATGTAATATCAATATTTTGGTTTAAAAAATGAATATTTAAATTAGCCTACGGTTCTTTGCAATGTGTCTCTAAATCTAAAAAGTATTTACATTCTTAAGTTTAAGCCTTCTTCGTATGTTTATGGAAAATAAACGCCATAAGAGCTCGAAGTCCTGAAACCCTTTTTATTTTCCTTTAAATCATAATAATATATCTTTATGATTTGGGACAATAAAAACCCAAATTGTTCCTTTAATTATTAATGTAATTAATGTGTGTGTGTATTTCTAACAATGTTGTTCTCGAAACAACGATCGTTCAATTGGGTACTTACATTGCAACTTCGCGGTCGGTTTCCTTCATAATTCCTATCGTGATTGGCAAGCCTTCGTCTAGTATGAAGTCGAGCACCTTTATACCCCGATCATTTAGAGCATCTGCTATGCTCTTTGCGCCGTTATTACCACCGGTCTGAAAATTAATCATCGTATTAATAATTTGGGTTAAATGTCCACAAATTTGACAATATCTTAAAATTGAAATTGAATGAATGAATTGAAAACGCTTTCTTTCAGTTTAAGTCTTGAATCATCTTTTGACATAGTGTCATGTGTACTGTGACCGTTATTTTCATACACATGGCGGTTGGATATTTATTTATCTATAAAATCGAGACGTCATCATTTTTAGTAAGTGTACAGGTATTATGCATTGTATAAATACCTCTTGGTCGTGTCCGAAAGCCATGTAAAACGACCTTTTGGGTCGATCTCCGTTGAGAAGCATGTGTTCGATAGCCTCCATTATCGCCTGAAACAAGATCACTTTGTAACCAACATCAGTCATCGCAAGGTTCTCCTTTCTGTAGTGCGAGCACATAAAAATATAATAAAACTAGGAAACGCTCAGTTGGACGCGTTAATAAGCGAGCACGTGCTATAGCTAGACCCACATTGATTGATTGGATATTGCTTAACGTCTCATATTTATGCAACTTGGCTAATCGAGACGAAGGGAGGGACGTAAGGGATGACGCGGGGGGACAAGGGGTGGACAGGCCTGTCCAGCCAGCTACAAGCGTATGGGGAGGGCAGGGGTTCCCCTACGTCGTGGTCGTCTCCGTCTGTGTCATCATCCATCGGTGTTGTCATTGTCGTCGCCGTCGGGGAGGTAGTCAAAGGGAAGGGGAAAGTTCCCCGACGACGACCCAGATTGCACATTTTTTTAAATTTTAAAATTTGCGACGTTCGCTGTCCATGGGACCATGTTTCCAATATTATTTATTATTGCCAAGGTATTTGGGTAAACCCATTGGTCAACCTTTACTTTTGTGGATAAAATCCACCGCCATCTAGAAGACCTTGACATCATTTCCTTGGGAAAACTATTTTAACTCTTTGGTAACAAATAATACACGGCTTCCTCGATAGTATTTTGATTACTTATAGGTGGCAGTGCATAGTGGCCAGAAACCTCGTGCGACTTTTCGTTGCCATGGTAACGTTACTTTTGTTAAAATGTAATTTCCATCTACACTATACTTATCGGATCAAAATAAAATTAAACATATTCGTGACCGGACGGACATTCTAAATGATTTGGCCACCTCAGATTTTGTTGCCATTTAGTTTTAAAAAAAAAACTTTCGATTAACTTTAATGTAACTTTGTAACTTTTTGAACGATTTTGCCACAAAACTAAGCTTGCGAATGGTTCAAATTTCAACTCAATCCGATCCTCCGTTCGAACGTTATGGCGGGACATACAAAAAAAAAAAAAACAGTGACTATTTTTTCCGGCAGAGTCAAATGGAAACTCTTAATGGCAAGCAAAGCGCTTGACAGGGTCCACCAGATACCTAACAGCAGCAGCTCAGCACAAGTATCTAGTGGACCCTGAGCGATAGACGCTCAGTCTCCTATCCTTCACCCCGAGTGCTAGCGTGCCGATTAGAAGCCATCATGAAAAGGGAAAATTATTTCTCTGTCACACAGAGATACTTTAGCTAGTTCTCTTATCTAACGATTTAAGTGGCTGTGGAGTTGTTTGTTGTTGAGCGGATGGGCGAGCACCGCCGTCAGTATTTAATAATTCGTACATTTAGATGGCTGTTTTTCCCCTTTAATGATGGCTTCTAATTGGCCCCACGGCCATACTGAGAATCGAGCATATTAATTGAATGTCATTGGTCGTACTACTCTTACATCATTACAAGCGTACGCACCATAACCCCGGCCTTGTCGTCCATGGCGCCGCGGCCGTACACGTAGGTGTTGTTGACGACCTGTCCGCTGAAGGGCGGCACCTCCCAGGACGCGGGGTTGGCGGGCACGACGTCCAGGTGGGAGGCCAGGAGATAGGGGAGCTTCCCGGGAACACTCCCCTCCACCGTGTAGAGCAGGCTGTAGTTGTTGATCACCTCGCGCTTGACGAACGCCGAGGTGTGAATCAGAGGGAAACCTGGAATCAACACTTGCGTTAGTTATTTGACAGATTCAAACCAGTACTTCAAAGATATCGGGCGTTAAATTCAATGGGTTTGCATTGTTTCAATTGTTTAGGTATTACCTGGTTTATGCAAAACTACAAGATGAATGAGCCACAATGAATAACAGGAACCAACTTGATCTTAATTATCAACAAAAATGTTAATATTTCAATTCAATTCAGAAATTAAAATATCCAACCTGACCGGGATTTGAACCCGGGTCTCACACAATTCAGATACGACAAGGAACCTTAAATATTAACTATTTGTTCTGAAATATTAACAATTTCACATAAGGAAAGTATTTTTTGATCAATTAAATCGAGAATCAACAATGCTGTAACAAGATTCGCACATACTTTTCTCCAGCAACAAGTGTATCTTAAGTAGCCCCTCTAGGTCTTGTTCCGACGTGGTGTTGATCTGCAGAGCCTGCTGCAGTCTCTGCGTCCTGCCCTCTATGAGCGCCCTGTCGATCAGCTCCGCCTCGTCCAGGCTCAGCTCGGGCGGGATGGGGATTCCCTCGTGAGTGTTGATCTCAGTCCGCACGACCACCACCAGGAGCAGCACGGTCAAGACTCCCAGGGGAATCCCCGCGACCACGAGGATCTTCCGCCAGTGACGCATCCAGCTCTCCTTGAACCTCTCCCCGGGAGACAGGTTCTCCTAGAACAAGTGCTATGTTGCATTCGCCTCTCGGATTCCATAGATGTTGCAGAAAGTTATGCCAATATCCACATTTTGGTTACCTCCAAAAAGGAGCTGAGGTACAAAAAAACTCTCAAATTAATGAACTGATTAAACTGAGCAATGTTAAAAATTAAAAATTAAATTCCCAAGAAAGTACCTATATATGTAAATATATTTAACCAAAACAATAACAACAAAAAAAGTTAACTCACATTTTAGTTACTATTTATACTTATGCGAGTATGTATTTAAAAAAAATCTAATCAATATTGTATCAATGAAAACAATCATTTACCTCATATTTACTGGCCTTCGAAGTCATCCTGTTGTTGCCATCTAAAACAACATTCAATTTAGAAGTTTGCGATTCCAAGTCATAAATACAATATATCAATCTTCATATAAAACAATATACTTTTATAACTTAAAAACAAATTACGTGATGCTTTGCGATTTATAAGAGTACCAAGTGTATTAAATATCAATTGTAAAAGTAGGCTTCTCCGTACTTACTTACAAATTATTACTTATTTATACGTACACTTCTTATATATTCATATATTTGTGATGAAAATGCATTTAGTTTAAACTGTTCTCTAAATAATTATACCCAAGCCTGGATCACACTTACAGGTTTAAAACCCACTCCGGAACCTAATTAGATTGCGATCAATTCAGCTTTGTCACCTGTATTTGGAAAAATATTCAAATGCTAAAACGCCATCGCGGAGGGGTCTTTGAACTGGATTTATTGTTAAAACATTTTTTTAAAAGCAAACATGTTTTACTCACCCACTTGTTCTTCACTCATAATTTTCTACAATCAGAAAAATATAGGAGATTAATGAACTGAGCTGTCTCTTTTAAACTAATTCTTACTTTCAATATTACTTGATGAACTGTTACCAAGATTGAACACCGCCCTTTGAGTTCGGATTTATTAAATACCTATTAACAATACTCTTGTTCCAAGTTGGTTTCGTTCGCGTTGTTGATTTCTGGCTCAATGTGTAATTCGATTGGTTTCAAATGATGTTTTTGATGTGAAGTTACAGCGAATTCTAATTACTGTATCCTAATAGGAAAGTAATCGATTGAGTAATAAAAACTAGACGTTTACAGTTTGATTGTCAATTGGTTTTGTGGTTGCACAATCAATGGTGTGTAATTAAGGATTAATAATGATTGCTTAGATTTTTACGTAAGGTCATTTTGAAGTTAATTTGAGAACAGAACAGTTATTATTACAGCACTCTAAATCGTGTTCTCTCCCTCTCTCTCTCCCTACCTCCCTGTCACTTTTAATAGGTCAAACATTCAACCAATCTACCAAGTGATTCGTTAGGTGTATCAATAACATCCACATTACTTTTAAAAGCAACCCTACTGTTGATAAAGTTTACAAAGAGGGTGCTTGACGTTTATGGTTGTGGGCTTACTCCACAAGTAATCAATAATTTTTTTAATGAAATAGCTGTTCTCCAATGAGGATAGTTTCAAATACATTTTTAAAGATGTAGGATAGCCTACTCTGAATGTGGGAGACCTGGGTTCGAACCCCGGTCGGGATGGAACTTCTGAATTGAATTAAATATGAAATAAATTATTTTCTTACTTGTCTTCCTCTCAGTCACAATAACTTATTTTATTGGTTGATATCATAATTTCATGTTTATTGTGCGAGGTACATAGCTTGCATTCAAAGTAATCGCACACTTGTACAGTAATGTAATATGATATTGATTTATTAATTTTAAAGCCGTCAGATACAAAATTAAATAAATTAGATAAATTGAAACTGATTTAAGTTTTCGCTGACAAAGGCATGATTAGAACCACTCAATTATTCTGGGTAACATTACATAATGTGTATACGGGATATTTAGCTTGTTGTTTAACGACAGGCAATAACACGGATACTCACAATGTTCAATCTCGGTGATAAATAATCGTCCATTAATTACCAACAAACAATGATACATTAATAAAGTAATTTACTTGATTCGAAAACAAATGCCATTTAACTTTAACTGACAATCTACAGCCGTGACAACTTTTTAAATTAAAAAGTAATTTAACATTTATGTAAATGGGGACTCATCCGAAAAACGAAAATAACATGCGAGCTGGCTCAATTAAAGAGGCACTAGCGAAATATTTTATGTTTTTTTGATGAGCGTAGCGAGCGAAGCGAAGATTCCATTTCACTACACTGGAGGAAAAAATCCGGAATGTTTTTTTTTTTTTTGTCTGTTTGTTAGCACGATTCCGGCTAAACCGATACTCCGATTGCGATGAAATTATGGAGGTCTTCGAAATCTCTGACTTAGAACTGCCACGTTTTGAGCTTAATCGAAAAAAAAGATCTCATGGACAATCGCAATTTTACGATTTTTCGATTTTTTTAAAACTTTCTTCGACTTACAAAACCTGCAGCTTGTCCGATGTAATGATTTTACAAGAACCTTAATTATGAATTGATATATTCGTTTAAAATTTGAGCGTTATCAAAAAATATTTTTACGAAAATCGCAATTTTACGACTTTTTTCGAATTTTAAAATTTCTTCAGCTTATAACACCTACATGCTTTATCCGATTGTAATGATTTTTTCACAGAACCTTAATTTTATGAATTAATATATTCGTGTAAAATTTGTGCGCAATCGAATAATTATTTCTTATGAAAATTTCAATATACCGATTTTTTCCTTTTTTAAAATTACGATTAATTTAAAAAAAATAATTTAAGTTCATTTTTTATTAAATTAAATTAAATTTTTTATTAAAATATATTTAATTTTAAAAATATCTTCAACTTAGTAATGATTTTTTACAGAAGAACAGTAATCCGCATAACACATGGCAGCTCAATGCACCAATTACGCTCATCCAACAACGCGGCGGGACTTAAGAGCGTTCACCACCCCTTTTTTAGGCAATTTTCTGTTTGCTCGGCTGAATGACATCACAGTTGTTAGAAATTTTGAACATATCTCAAGAAAGTGGAAATAAAGGTTTCTATAGTAACACATTCCTAAAATTTGTTTTGAAATAATTTATAAAAAATAAATTAGATTTCACGAATTTCAATTTTGTTAAAAAGTCCAAAATTGACTATATTCGTGAATTTTTTCTGGCTGATCAAGTCAAAATTTTGAAAATCTATGACTGTTGGAACGTCCATGTATGCTTTATTGACAAGTTTGCAAAATTGTATATACGTAGGATGCTTTTTGGCCGAGCAAACCGCTATTTACTAACTATCAAAAGGGTGGTGAACCCTCTTAAGCGTTTTCCTAGTATTTAGCCTTGCATGTAATACGAAAATTAATATTTGCTGGCTAAAAAGGAAATGTATGACCGAGAACCGTTGTAGTCTTTGATGGCAAGTAATAAGAAGAGGGTCAGCCATATTCTCAAAGCTTAAACAATAGGGCGGGGCGGGGGGGGGGGGGGGGTACGCGGTGGCACATACTATTCGAGTGATGGTCCGTAGCGTATGGCTCTACGAGGACGTAGGTTCGAGTCCCGAATGTTGCATGATTTTTGTAATCGCCCTTCATCGTCATCTATCACTACTCATTGTCTCAAATAGCCTAAGTGCATTACTAAGAGACGTTAAAAACAAAAATCATCTTAAACCTGAGTTAAAAGTGAAACTTCTGAACTGAAGTGGCGTCACGTGACATTACTAAGAATATAACTTCTCTGAAGTGGTATGTGCTGCTAAACTGTTACTTTCCGACCACAGCTACACTAAGTTTGAACATTCGAACACAGCCCATGTTATTTTCCATAATTTCGTACGAGTGTTTGATCACTTAGTAGCTGTGGTAGTAAAGTGACTGTTGTGCATCTGGTTTTCAATCTAAGTGGTATAGAAGCCGCAATGTACGTTGGTACTGGGTAGTGGGTATGTTTCAGGGTAGAGGGTGGATGCTAGAGAGTGGAGGGTGCATCTACTCTACCCGCACAAGATAGGTTGTAGGGTAGAGGGTGAATCTATTCTTTAGTCGCACGGGATAGGTTGTAGGGTAGATGGTTGAGGGTGCATCTACTCTGTCCGAACTGCCCAGTAAAGAACCAATGTACAAACCTAGCACCCAGTACGAATGTGTCGGTGGGTTTTCGACTAGGCTCAAGTCCTCTACAACCATGGTGGACGGCGAGGCGAGGTGACTAGAAGAAGTTATCAAACACAACTGATCTCGCGACACTTCTGGCGGCTCGCCTCGCTGGATTCGTGTGGAGAAGGTTGGAGGAGGAGAGCGGCAGCGGCATTCTGGTAGGAGGGGCAATACATTTCTATAACACTGCATTGAAACTATTGTTTCAGGAAACGTTTGCACCCTGGCACAATGGGGGGTCTGAGGCGCACAACCCCAGATTTATTTTTAATTTTAACTTTGTGAAGGTGGTATTTTACTAGATTGTAACGTGTTTTCGTCGATAATAATTGCATAAAATGAATATTATTCACATATTGCTAGTTAACAAAATCTTGTTGCTTCAAAATTCAACGATGCTCTTGTTTGATATATAGGTGGGGGGGGGGGGAGTCTTGATTTTGCAGGGGGAACAAGTACCCCCTCTTCCCCCCCCCCACTGGCTCCGGATCCACTGGACATTGTGCCGGAAACTAGCCTCGTGGGCTACTAGGTGTGTTACTGTTAGGTGGAGACTAACCACCCTCTCCAAATTAATGTGCGATGTAGCTCTGGGTAATGTTGGTTGGATGGGGGGGGGGGGGGGGGGGGGATAAAAGACATCAATTTGACGATCCCGAGAAAAAAGGTACTAGCAGAGTCGATAAAGAAATTTCCCAACGGGGAAACTTCTTTATCGACTCTGTACTAGGTAGGTTTATTATTTTGTTTTGTTTTTGTCTGTGTTTGTTCTATAGACGGATACACAGTCCGATCTTTATTAAATATTCAGGAGACCATCAACATCTCCTAACACAGACATGCCTGGTTTTTCAGTTCAATCAAGAAAACTTATCTAAAAATTGCCTTTGGATGTTTTGTTTCAATTCACAAATTAAAATAGAAATGAAATTTTTTATTAGGACGTACTTTGTACATTTCAATTTACAATTACACAATTTATAGTGTATATGTCCTATTAGCTTATACAAAATAAAGTTTACTAAACTAATATGATAATGTCGTTATTTAGAAACACATAATATGGAATAAATTGTAAGTAACCATAAAAAAGTGATAAGGTTCATTAACAGGCAATCAATTATATTAAATCAGCGTATCTGTAAAGTAATCATTTAGACAATAGTAGTAAATGTCATAATTTAGAAACACATACGATACAATAAATTGTAAATAATTATTAAAGAAAAGTGGTATGGTTCATTAACAGGCAATCAATAATGTTATGTAAAATTTATGTGAGAGTATCTGTAAAGGAATCATTAAGACAATAGTAAGCTTTTAGAATTAATATTTGTTTAAATTTTTGTTTTAAATGGTCACAGCTTGAAATGTTTTTAATGGAGCCTGGAAGATGGTTGTAAAGAGATTTATGTTAGTAGTTTTGAGTTTACTTGGCCAAGTTTTGTGTGATATGAATTTAGCAGTAAGTGTGTGTGTGTGTGTGTGTGTGTTTGTGTGTGTGTGTGTTTTTTTTTTTTTTTTACGTGTGTCATGATCATGGACATCCGCATTTATTGAGTAGGTATGTATATATTTTTTTTTACTAATATTGATTTGAGAATGTGTAAATATGAAATTGTGAATATTGAGATTTAAAGCATATAGACCTACGTCAATTTATTATATTGAAAATTAGTTGATTGTTTTACCAAATTAAGTCGCAAAAGTAGGAAGCATTTTAGCTGAGAAAGGGGTTTGAAAGATCATAGTCTGACTGTGTAAAATATAATTTGTATTACAGATACCGAGCGGAAGTTCCATTGTCAGTGCAGTGATGAGTGAGAGAGAGAGGTACTTTCGCATCTCTCTCTCTCTCTATCTCTCTCTCTCTCTCTCTCTGTCACACGAACTCTCGTTGCGTGATCCCGGCAGATCTCGACACAAACAGCCGACAATTAAGTGGGATGCTGGTAAACTAAACCCGACACCAGCGGCGATTTATATCACGGATTCTTCCAACAACAAAACAACCACAACATTCATTCCCTTGTAATGTCACACACAAGAGGTGACCGCCGAATTTAATTACAACTTTAATCACATTTGTTTGTTGTTGCGTTGGAATGTCCAATATCAACGTTCAACATTAGACTTGGCTAAAACAATACAACATGGCAGTCTACCGACCAGGGTTCCAGCCGTTAATGGTGCCCCTGATCAGTAAAGGCGACAAAGTTTGCGAATTTTCAACGTCCAAATGACTGAAAACACGTTAAAAAGTCGGAAATGGTATACGACTGTTGATGGATGTAATTAGTTTCGCAATCAAAATCGGAATCTCATATTATTATATCTTGCTGTCAGTTCAAATAACAGTATATTCATTATCATTCCTCTAAAAAATATGAATATTATTGAAAACTCAAAAATTATGTTTTCATTATTATTTATAAATAGTGAAATATAAATAAAAAAATAACCCGTGAAATAAATAATTATACAACTTCTCTTTGCGGAAACTTAAGTAATAAAATAATTTGAATTGGAATAGGTACATTTTAAATAATTTAGTTTATGTATACGACATTTAAAAAACTTTATTTGGTAAATAGTTACATGCAATCAAGAAAACGTTTCTTGTTAATTAACTATATTCTGCTTTAGAAACAGAACGTAGGACAAGTAAGCGTCCTAAAGCCACAGTCAACAGGCAGAGTTCTTGCAACAAACCATCACTACAGAAAGTTTGGACTTTGGATGCGCTACAAGTTACAATAGTGGACATAAAAAAAATCAACTGTCAGACATTTATTGCGTGCTTACTTAGTTATTTTCTAATGTACCTCTAATGAATCAATATGAGGTTATATTTGTATAAGTATTAGCATCAATCTCTAGCAGCCACGGTGTATAACAAAATGTGTGCAGAAGTACTATCGTTGAGCATAGAAAGTTAGAAAGTTTCAGCAACAAGGTCTGGGATAAAAGAAAACGTGCTTGAAGGTCAACGGGAAGGGGGTGGGTTGTGCCAAGCAGATGTAGGGCTGCTTTTGAGGATTCTCGCAAGCGATGTCACAGTGGGCCTGGGTCTTCTTCTGGAATACTGCGCAACGGTTCTTGTCACCTGGCTTCGGACAACCATCCGCCCACTTGAAGGACGCAATGTCGTTCACGTTGGTGGGAGCTGGAAAGAAGGGAATATTAGACTCACATAGATCAACTATAATATAGTTAGATATATCTACTATTATTTATATTATATATTATATTCTATTATTATTATATTATCGAAAAAAATTGAGAAATAATAATAATTATAATATTAATTAGAGAAAATGACTTGTTTACTTTTCCAAGTTAAAAAATGATGAATAATAACAATCGAATAAAAACTATCAGTCTGTTTTAAAATTAAGGCCTCTTATTGAAAATTATTTATGTGACTTAAGGGTAGACTCTAAATAAGAATATATTTATTTAATTGAAATAAATTTATTAATTCATTTATTAATTCAAATCAAAACGCAACGTTACCCTCTTCATCAGACATGACCGACCAGACCGAGCTGGGATCCCTTATGACCCCGACCCAGACCTCCTGGTCATTGGTCGCTCCAGCGAAGGCGGCCGGTTTAGCGAAGAGCGCGTTCAGTAATTCCATCTTCTGAGGGGAGTCGGCAGCGAGCAGACTTGCGTTCACAGCCTCGCACTCGCTTATTGCCTGGACCAGAAGGCCCGGCCTCTTGGATTCCCGGATGCTGCCCAAGTCGCCGACTGTTTGGAATGCACCGTCATCTAGAGGACGTCAAAGGAGACGTTAATCAAAAGCTAAACATATTCGCTTTAGATAGAGAGTCGACGTAAATTATGAACTAAACAAAACAATAGCGTTAAAAATACATATTTCAGGAGTAACGATAATTTTGGTTGAAGATCGCGTGAGCCGTGACGTCACAAAGGCTGTCACGTCGAGTCTCAGCCGAGCGTGCGGTGGCAGAGTTGCAACTTCCGGACGTGATTTGAGTAGATAAACTCCAACGTATTGAACAACAGGATTTGTGATTTACATCTTTATTCTCCTAGGAGAAAATATTTCTTACAGACCAGAAAACCAAGTTTCGTCAACGTTAGAGATGGATTTTCAAATTTTCAAATTTTCCTAAATGCGATATTAATATATTTACTTAAATTTTGTGATAGAACTTTCAATACTCTACTTATTATATTGAAAAAGAACAATGTAACGTCCAAAAAACACATTTAAATAATTAATACCTGTTCTATTAGTTTCGTTTATATATAGAGAGAGAACTTTTTTTTGGTTGATTAGGACTCTGTTGTACAGATACAATTGCTACAACTACTCAGAATAAAAATAGCATTCATTGATTAAATACAATTGAAAAAGAGGTTTAAAATTTAAATAAAAACACAAGAAACGAGTCATAATAATAAAATTTAAAAATTACACGTTTAGACCATTATGATTACTAACCCTTCAATGTAACGTTTGTTGGCGGACTTGCGTCTGTATTGGATTGTGGTCTGTCAACTTGGTCTTGAACCTCTGTACCTGAAACTAAATGTGAACAGTCTATATTTTTGGAATGTTTGTGGTCAACCAGCAGGCCCACAATATAATAAAAATGAAAAATTAATTTTAACAGCCCAAGTTATTCTTCTGAAATTATGAATAATTTAAAAATAAAAAGCATCTATTTTCTGTTGGCGACAATCAAATATCAGAATACGAATCAATTGCATCTGTAACACCATCACATGTAGAATGGTGTCAGGAATGCGGAAATCTGCTGATACCGATTACTGTAACGCGTTGGCCTAAAAGCCGTATCCTGCCTGAGTTTTGAGATCCATTGATAAACGACACGCTATTTGGGAACACTTAACGCAAACCAAGATTGTCAATATAGATAGTGACGAATGTAATGTTATAAACGTATGTTCCCAAATGAACCTAAACAGTGATATTAGTTAGTCAATACTTAAACAGTATATTCGTGGAATGACATTCTTATCTACTTTGTATTGCAAATCTTGTAATTGGTGGTTCACATTTCAACACCTTTTCGACTTATCCCATTGGATTAACAGAATCAAGTCATCAATACAGCGCATCACGATTCGGACCAGAACTCCAAATTCTATTGTGATATTACTTTTTTCCCCAACATAAAACAAAACATTTTTCTTTATCTTGTCCGGGGCCCAGGAAACATTTCCCTTGTCAGCTCTCAACACGCTAAAAATAAATTGGAATACAACTTTCACTCAGGATTGCCGGTGATCATGATCGAAACGACGACCTACAGGCTTAGTCTCGCGTTTAACGCATGAGCTTGCTTGTCGGTAAATAAAAATCATTTTGTTTAGCTTAATATCTTGGATTCATAATGTCATTAAATCCAAAATCTTTCACTTGCTTTACTCCCATGTAACTACCCCCTATCATATGTTATTACATAACTTAGTTAATCTAGTATGAAGATTATTTAGCTCTTAAGCTGCACATGAAACTTGTGTAATTTTCATATTATTTTAATGTTTCAATATGTTTCTGTAATCCTGTTATTGTCATGATGTGTTGTAATGATGAAGTGGTTGGATGGAAGAGAAGGCCAAACAGGCCCTAATCCCGTCATAAATAAAGACGACAATCAATCAATCAATCATTTATCGGGTCAAGTCACCTTCCCCCGCCGCGGCGCAAGTCACCACCGCGTTCTCCCACTTCCCCGTGGCCATGCACATCACTTTCTGGTAGCTCTCGTTAATCTTGAAGTTGTCGGGACACTGGAACACCGCCTTGGTCCGGGCCTGCATGGGTTTCTTGCAGTCCACCGGCTGCGTCGCCTTGCCTCTCTGTGTGAAGCACTTGATCATCACTGTGCTGGATGTGAGCGGAGGACACGTGGCCGCCTCTACCGACACCTTCTACAAGTACAGAACAATGTCTCGGCTTCATTTACTTTCATATGGCATTGTTTATTATATAAGTTTCAGCGATTTAACTCAGAGAAGAAAAATAAATCCTAGACAATTCATTCCACATTCCCAATTAATGTCCGAATTCCAAAATACCAAGTTAGAAGAGGCATGCATTGCACCATGGGATGGGCACGTTTCCCACGAGAAATTAGAAATTGTTTTAACAAAAATACAAATAAAAAATAACGACGATTCTAAAAAAGGAAAAATATAATAAGTGTAATTCTTTGTAATTTCAGAAGTGCTCAAATATGGCATCTTACACAAGGTGTAGCTGCTCAATGCAGGTATAACAAAAGAATTATAATAACTATTTAACCTTGAAGTTAATATAAAAGTAGTATTATTGTTTAAACACATTAGTAAAACTTGTGTGCCAGATCGACAGTTTTATGTGAAACAACCAAAAAAGTAAAATACAAAATAAAAATATTATGTGGATTTCTCTTACCATTACCACGACCCAGACCGCCAAGAATAGTACACTACGACCCGTCATGTTGAGCTTGGTGTTTCAACTGAGGTTCGTGATCCTACAGGCCTCACACCTTGGTCAGTACGTCCCTCACTGTTAACCGGGGTGGTGACCTCATTAGGGCACAAACCGACACCGACGATCCAACAAAATATTTTCACCTCGTCCAATGTTGAAGGTTTTTAAACCGCGACGACAAAGCGGCCCGATCATAAATGTCACACGCAATATAATATGATTAGAAATTGAAATAATATTTCCTCAAAAAAACAGGAAGGATGTATGGTCGAGAGAAGTCGTGGAAACACAGGCCGCGCAATACACAGTTATATATTACACCGTGTTATAAACGCGATCCACATAGTAATGTCGTTGAAAGATCAAAACGTGCCGCTTTCGAAAAACATTTTTTTCCAACCTGTACAGTGTACTTGAACTGTGAAACGAATTCTGGACAAGCTGCTTCCTATTGAGTAAAGTCTATCGTATCTGCAGCTGTAAATATACAGCTAGTGACATACTTGCTGATTACTTACAGTTATGCTTATTAGATAATATAACTTTAGTGTACTAGCATTGATTAATTGTTTTTCTAGTAATTTAATCACTAGTTTTATTCTTGAAACTCTCAATAGGCCTACAATAATAATGATTAGATTATAAGATGATATGGGCAATTTCAAATGACAATCTTTGGGTACTATTTTATAAATAAAGTCCTAATTGTGCAATTTTTAGACGAGTGAGCGAAGCGAATGATGATTTTATAACGCTACTCGATCGGGCCTTGTCGTGATTAATGTTTGTCTGTTTGTCTGTTTGTCCGGGCTCATACGGCCGAACGGCCAAATAGATTGAGCTGAAATTTTAAACAGACATCCGTGACCAGGTAACTTAGAACTGCTAACAAAATGAGCACAATCCATTTCGATTTAAACCTACAAGAAATAATAAACTGAAAAATAGGCCTACATGTGTAGGAATTCTTTTAACGACAATGGTTTTTCTTTTGAAAAAATCACTGTCTCTTAGATGTTACTCGGTTGCAATGGAGGCAGTGGAAAAATATTTGTAATGCAGTTTTGCAGTGACAAACTAGGTCTATCAAAACTTGCATGTTCAAGGTACCCCCAAATTCCGCTGGGAGATTGAGTAAACCTTGCAATCTTTACTCGTATTTTGTACTGGCTATGTTTTCCATAGTATTGTCACAGTTGATGTAGACTAAACTGCGTTATATGCATTTCAAAACATGTTTAATATTTTTTAAATACAATCCATTAACTACAAAATCTTTTCCGACCAGGGGATTGAACCCAGGTCTTCCAAATTTCGGGTATAGGGCGCCTTAGCCAACTAGACTTGGGAAACGCCAAAGTCGTTGATGGACGAGTGAGTGACCCATGTGTTGAGTACCCGGGAACATCCGCTTTCCTCCCTTATACCTAAGGCTGGATCTAGCCAAGTATGGGGAATGACACCGGGTCCGGGGGGACTTTGGCGTTTCCAGAGTAGTAAAACATAATAATAATAATATGTTTTATGGACGTGTGAACGATTCTAAACCACGAGTATGTTTTATGAATAGTGTATCTTTTGAGCAGTTTCAAAATATTTTTTGTTTACAAAATATCAGAGTTAAGCTCTCACATATTATCTTGCATGTGCGAGAACTCGTGTACAAAGATCAAATTTCAATAAAATAATCCACTCTAAAATAATAATCTTAAGAAAATGCAAACATAATATTTGCTTTTGTGACCCCTTAAAATCATTAAGATCGTTCAATGGTATTCTTATATTTTACTGTCACTTATATTTTACTGTCAACAATAAAGACACCTTAAGACAATCCTATATAAATATATAATTTTTTTTAAAGTTGTACATAAATGTCAAGATTATACACATCTCCAAATAAAGTAAGAAAAGGACTTTGACAGTCACAAAGTGTCTTAACATAATATGCCTAAATCTCTTATAAAATAATAACATGTTAACACGTTGTAAAAAATAAGTTGGTAATGGTAATGATCAAATAATTATGGTGGACAATAAGTGCACAAACGATTTACAAACACAAAACAAGAACGACTGAGATCCAATGTATAAGAAACGTTGTAAATCAGCTTCAGCAAGGCAGCGAGTCATCTATAATATTTTGTAATTACGCTTGGTTTATATTATTACTTGTAAATATAGCACACTAAGTTCTAAACCCCCTGGCCAACAAGGGGTTCTGTGGGAAGCGAATGTCCTGTACCTCTGAACCACCTGTGGAGCACGCCTGCGTGGCAGCATCCTACGGGAGCCTCGGATCTGCTCTCCCTGCTCTGGACCAGTCTGGTGGTAGTTGCCCTGGAGACCGGAAGCCAGCTGTGTCTAGCGTCATACACGCGTCATACACGCGTCATACACGGGGCGCAGCGCGAGAGTACACAGGGGCGGCCGCGGGGGCACCAGAGGTAAGAGAAACACGTTTTGTTTATACTTTAATAATACAAAATACAAATAATATTCATAACACGAGAATTTTGAATCCTTTTTGTAAGTTTAAAACGGGCTCATATGGCGGGAAGAGAAGTATTGATAAAGTTTGAATTTTTTAGTCTTATTAATATTAAAATAAAAATTATAATTTCAAAGGTGTTTTCAAAAAACCTTGGAATAATATGAGAAATAAGAATTCGTTTAGTATTGTATAGTAAGTAAGTTTAAAACGGGCTCATATGGCGGGATGAAAAGTTTTGAAAATGTTTGATTTTTTTTTAGTATTATGAATATTAAAATAATAATTATAATTTCAAATATGTTTTCAAAAAACTTTGGAAGATTAAAATAATGTTGAAATTGTAGTTAACTTGCGTTTGTACTTAACTCTCTTCATTGAGCAATTATTATAGCGTTGAGGAGAGAGAAAAGTAATTTGAAAAGAGTAATTTGCGATTCACCGCTTCAACATTCGTAAGGTTGTCTTGAAGAATGTGCAATACGTAATTCCTGCATTAATTTACTAAACATTCCTACCCAACTACCCTGAGCCTAATTGACATGCCACCAAGGGGTCTAATATATTTACAAAATTAAGTTCCTGAAAGCGTTCAACAGAATTGGAATTGAGGCACTATACTCATGACTCGAACTCGAATCTCTACCATTCATCTCCACTTCATTCTATATGCACACTTTACCTTGCATTGTCCGTATCAGGTCTATCAGGTCTAACCGTCCAACCCAATTTATGTTAATGTTTTTGGCATAAGTAATTAATAAATAGCACAGTGCATTTGTTTTTATATGAGTTTCTATAAGTCGAAGAAAGACAAATTATAGTATATATATACGAATAAGAGATGAATGAAAAATATTTTGTGTTGCGAACACCAATAACTACATAAATATATTACTAATAAGTTTGAGTGGGATCGTTCTAATAAATCAGTTTGTTTCGTTTCGTTTTTCTTTATAATGATTTTTTTTCTTTTTTTCCATTTTTTTCCCCCCCTTTTCCTTTTTTGCCCACCCCTTTTTTATATTTGAATTAATTAATTAATTGCATAATATCCGTTTTGAATTTGTTACCAAAATTGTTGTGTTTTAATGAATTGTTGATGTAATCGTACTATTCATTGTTGTGTCTGAATCTATGTAATTAGATTTATTTAGTTGTCCTCTTTTGTTTCCTTTGTAAATCAGTTTTTTAACTGAATAGGATAGATTAAATAAATAAATAAATAATTTATTTATTACCAACTGTAAAAACCACAAATGTCTATGGTTTTCATAAATTTAGACGCTCGTTCACGCTGCTTTGCCGGATTCTACTTTGGTTCAGCGGTTCCTTTAGCACAGACATCTCGACATGCTCAGAACTACTTGAAGCGAAACAGCTGAAGCACGATAAACGCTGAGACGCTAAACGAAATGTCGAAATTACGTTTTAACCCACGTTTACTTTCTTGAAAGACAAACTTAACGCGATCAGGACAAAGTTACTTGAAATGTACGTCAGGCCAAACAGCGAATACAAAGGTCGTAGTGAAATGTTTGCCTTTATTTATCCCACGTTCTTTCTGCTCTAAAACAAAAGCTCAGACAAAATTTACCACGTTGCCTCTATAGCTTGTTGGAATGAGAAGCGGTTCGGACCCAGTTTGTTTATCTGAATACACAATACATAATTTAATTTTCCTTAATGCTGAATGCTCTCCAAGTGTCCACAAATGCGCTCTTTACATTAGCTTGGAATGGGAATGCTCACCTAGTGTTTTCGTGTAGACCGAGTAAGTGAGGGAAACTATATCCATTACCAATACTAATTGCCATGAAACAACAGCGTCTCGTGGTCTCTGTGGACCACATTATCAAGTTGGC
The DNA here is from genome assembly GCA_024449915.1 of Sweltsa coloradensis. NCBI lineage: Eukaryota > Metazoa > Arthropoda > Insecta > Plecoptera > Chloroperlidae > Sweltsa > Sweltsa coloradensis. Next base: position 525,828 of record JAMZAV010000353.1, on the reverse strand, counting down.
TGATATTGGTGCCTTGCGTCGCCTTCATTCTCACTATATCTTGCCCTCTGGGCATGTGACCCTAGACCTCTGCTCTTCGATTATACATATTCTATTGTAGAAATACAAAACGTTGAGTGGAAACATAAATGTGAACAAATATTGACCAGGTCCTAGCAGCTCGTCTTCCTTTCAACTTAAAACATAATAAGATTGATAGTTTTTAACCCACGTTGTACCATAGAGGGCCTAAACTAACCACACAATTTTAGATGCGGATAGTAATTTCTATCATTTAAAAATGTTGAATGAAATGTTATTATAATTTGACACAACGAATTCAAGAGTAACTACGTGACGCATATAGAGCTATAATATCGTGCTAAACTTTGTTATAGACATGCATAAAAAAACGCCTCCATCGGGGTTTTTGGAATGAAAGTCATTAAAAACGTTTCATCTTGATACATAGTTCAATTTGAGCCGTTTGACAAAATGCTTGATCTAAATCTTATATTTTATGCAAAATATTTTTGCAATTCAAATTGAATTTATTTTAAAGTAAACCCTCTTATAATTTCTTTGTTTAGAACCAACATCTTCTAAAGATAAAACGAAGTACTCGTCGCTTCCCTAGATTAACAACATGCATAAATGTTGCACACCTTTAATTAATTAAAAGCCAAGTGGTTGGAGCGAAGGATCATCATAAGAAGTACGGAGTCTTGTGATATACGAGTTTTAATTCTCGTCATCACTTGTAGCAAACTCTCTTAAACTTTATTAACATGAACAAAATAACGTCGTCGAGTACAGGGTGCCAGCAAGTAAAGGTGTCGTCTGTACAACAAACATGGATGCAGGATTCATCTTGTTATACCCTCGTCTATTGTGGCTGAAGAATAAATCACAATCTCAATGTCGCCTACCCCTGTGTAATTAGGAAGATTCAATTTACTTCGCGTATCAATTTCGTATTCCCAACACAACGCACAATTAAAATTGCCAATTTAGAGGATGAGCTCAAACTTAAAGCAATCCCGGTCTCATAACGAAATTAAATCACAGCCCAGGGATCCATCAAATTGAAAAGTAAATGCTTAACAGAACAATTTTGGTACCTAGTACGGTTATAAGACTAGGCTGCCTTCACTGGTTTATTCAATATCACGTTCGCGATTTTAAGAAGAGAGATGAAATGTATTTAGAAATGGAGCAATATCTTGTAACACAATGATGCTCCTGTGATGAAGACAAAAGTGATTTTCTCGGGAGATAATGCGATAAATATAATTGAATTGTCTCTTACATCAAGACGACAACTCTGTGTGGCGTTGTCGTGAGAGATGCTGCTTGTAAAGACAAACTAGTTATCAAAGCTGGAAAATGTACAGAAAGTAAAATAGATAAAATAAAAGCAATCCATGTTTCAGCGTCTATACCGTACCTGCAAATATAACAAAATACAATAAAAATATGAACCACACTGTTACAAATCTTTGGCCGTGTTGCATATTACTTTTTTCCAATAATATCAAGAAGGTTGTGTAGTACACCTCAACTTAAAGTTTTGTATTATCATGTCTAAAGGCTCATTCACAACCAACTTAGCCGCTAACGTATCCTCTTTCTTTAGGTGGATGTTCACGATGACTTTTTCCGAGGTAAAGTTCAAGCTGTACAAAACCTTAACTTGCATTATAAATTTGCATCCTATTTCCTATTTTGTCAATATTTGAATTTAAATAACATTTATAACAATCAAATAATTGTGTTCGACCGGTAGTTTAAATTAAACGAACAGCATTTTTGTCAAACTAATTTTGTTGTTGTTTCTTTGGCATCCATCTTTGCAATATTTTATCCTCTAGCTAGGCGCTCTCCGACTGGTTCATTCTTAAGGATAAGTTGATTTCTAATTTAAGTTTAAGGCTGTTGTAATCAGGGTGGGGTCAAAACCTTAGAAGTCCATGAAAGTTGGCTGAATGAAAGAGTACCTTTAATACAACAGCGAATTTTTTTTTTTTTTTTGGTCGGGTCATAACCTCACTATCGACTATTATATGTCGTTTTTTGACAATAGTGTAGCCAGCACAGATAGTGCAAAATTAAATTTTGTGAATCGGTTTTCTGGATATAGTTTCTTTAAACCTTTAGCTACAACTTCAACTATAAGGACAAATAGATTTCTGAAATATCAGTAGGTTTACGATTTTTTTTGCCAGACGATACAAAAATAAAAAAAAAATCATATTTGTACCGTTTGACAAAAAAAATCGTACACCAACTGTATTTTCAGAAATCTATTTGTCCTTATAGTTGAAGTTGTAGCTAAAGGTGTTAAGAAACTGTATCCAGAAAACCGATTCTCAAAAATTAATTTTGCAATAACTGTGCTGGCTACACTATTGTCAAAAAAACAACACATAATGGCCAAAAGTAAGGTTACGTCCCGCCCAAAAAAATTTTTTTCGTTTTTTTCCTGTTTAAAGTAAGGCCCTCTTTCATTCAGAAAACTTTTCAGCCATGTTTCTTCAACTTTCAAATTATCGGCCAGAGGTGGTACAATAGCCTTAAGGTTAAGTTTTGTCATGAACATACATGTTGTTTTCCATAAGACAAACCTTTAAGTTAGCTGATAAGTCAGCGACTAAGTTGGTTGTGAATGTCTTTTCGTTTTCCTATAAAATTGTTTCATCGAAGAATCTATATTGCAACAAAAGTACTATTCAAACAAACACAACATATATCACATTTCAACGAGGTCATTAAACATGTGTTTTAGACTCCGCTCTTGTTAGCAATATGTTCAAATATGTGCATTAATTCGATCTTTATTATATTATGGGAACGACAAATTGTTGTTTGTAATCCAAGATACATTTTATTTACATATAAATCAATCGTTTTATAAAAGCGTAATGCTTTAAATAAATTATACATTTAATCTAGTTATCTGTAAGATCTAGTTATCTTTGTTTTATTTTAAATACGGTCCTCCGAATCGTTTCTCATTCTGCCTTCGCTCTGCCTGCTTCTCTGCGGCCTTCTCTCTCTGTCGGTTGAGCAAGTCTTTGTACTTGTTCATGGACCTCTTTGCAAAGAGTTCGATCTGGTTGGGAACTCCCTGGCCCTCGTACCACTTCACAGGATCCACCTTCACACAGAATACACACACAATTATCAGCTATTACATTCAGGACGTGAGAATTAATTCTGGCTGTGAAACAGTCTCGTTTAAGATCCAGTAGATACATGACCTACAAATTTGAAACATAAATAAAATAAAGAAATAAATCCGTATTAAGAATCTATCCACTCAGTCATATAACAGATTTTCAGTAGGGCACAGTACACCAAAGCGACCAAGCCAACCCAATAGGCCCCGACGCAATCGACGAGTGAGCGATAACCGCCCAAAAATCGATATTTGTAATGGTAAATATAGCAATCAGTGGTATGGACAGTGCGAACACTTACGGATCAACGCTAGAATCAACAAGGCCGATTCAGATCAACTTTAAGTTTATTATGTGCCTCGTTGTTAGGACGGCTCCTAAGTCACCGTTTACAAATTCCTTTGATATTTTACATATTTTATTATATGACATTACTGAAAGTGTTCAGAGCGGGTGAATGATTTATCTGCGATGAATCAGCCACCATCTCCTTCTCCTTCCGCCTCCTTCCTCTCCCCTCCCCTCTTCTCCCACCACAACTCAATCTCTAAGTGAAAAAGAGTTTCCTCCCCAAAGACATGTTATTCTTTTAACAAGAACCCATAGGCTCGGAGTAAAACAACAAACATGCACAAAAGTAACCAAGTCTTATGCATTCGACAGAAGATGAGATTTAAAGTTTTTTTTAGTTTTAAACAAAGCCTCGTAAGTCCGGAAAAATTCACACTTGTCCACATTAATCACCACTGATATTTAAAGTTGTGAAAGTAATAAGTTTTCTCACAAATTGATTACCAATGCTGATAAATTAGTCAGTTCTGACTTCCAAGGGGAATAACATCTGGATTTGAAAAGTCCGTTGCGGAACGTTGGGTGAATGGGGGTTAAAGTACTAGCGTACATTGATTGATTAAGGGGCTAAACCTCCCATTTTTGTGAAGCTTCTAACAAGGCGATGGGCAATGGAGGATGAAGGGCTTATTATAATGATAAATTAAACCCAGATATAAAGGCGGAACCAACTTAAGAATTCAACTGAGCACTTCATTTTATCACAAGTTTTTTTTGCAGCATAAAACTCAGTTGCATTTTATGGTTAGCAATGAAATAAGTCTATTCGAGAACACAACATTGAAATAAATGTTGACAAAATGGCAAGAATCGCAGTGGATGCAAGTTTAAGTTGAGTGAACATTTACAATAAAAGTAATCGGTTTATGGTTCACTTTTAGTTCATAAATCAACCAAACTATTTGAAATTCACTTCCTTCTTTTAAAGTTGAACTATTATCCATCTATGTTTTAACTTTTTAAATGTCATTTTTGTAAAAGAACAAAACACCCTCATTGCATGATACCAACACTTCCCGAAACGTGAAGTCCTCGATATCAAATCACTGCACCTCAAAGCCCGACTTTGGTTACCACCGATATAAACTGATTCTGCAGTATTCACCTTGTTGACTTTAATTTTCTCCGACGGATCGACCACACAGCCTAGTTCCAGTCGGATCGTCTTGTGTTGCGCATGGAACACCAAGCTCATGTTGGACTGGTCTAAGATTCTGAATGATACGTAGTCGTTGACCTTGAGCGTGATGGGCTTGAGGGGGGCGATGCCAGGGAGGTGATACCTGAAACAAGGTGACGTCCAGTGTACACACGCCAGTAAATGTTATGGCTGCCTCAAGGCAACCCTGTCGTAGACTGAACGGAAGATGCTGTGAGCGCACTGTAGCCGGCCAGCTCAGCTCAGTTCGAACGCACATTCCTCGACAAATGGAAATGGACGTACTGCGTGACTTTAGGAGTACGTGCATTCTGATCGTCGAAGAATGTGCTTTTGAACAGTTGAGCCGAGCTGGCCTTGAACAATGTGCTCGTGCAATGCACAAACACACTGAAATTCTCTACGTCCGACTGGGAAATAATTATCAGCCTGAATTCAGTTAAGGGGATGTAACTACAAGTTTATGCAGTCTAGAGTGTATCAGGCGGCTTTTGGCTCTGGGCATATCCACGACCGATAACTGTGAGTCGAGTACTTGTCCTTGGTTGTAAAATATAAATTACATAAGCCCATATATGCTGGTCAGAACCAGCCACGGGTAAGAGGAGGAAAGGGGGTGTAGGGTTCTCTCGTCGCGGTCGTCATTGTTTTGTCGTCATCGTTCGTGGTGTAATTGTCGTCATCGTCTTTGTGGGGTCGTCAAGGGAAGGGGAGGGGGCAAGGTCCCCGACGACGATTGCCACAGCTCGCCTCTAGTTTTGGGGAGTATAATATACTTCCCTCTTATTGGCTGATGTTTGCGAGGTGGTCTTTTTCTCTTGAATCGCCTTTTAAGGTTAGCAGAGCCATGCTCTGGGCCAATTCTACCCCGGGCCCAGACGGGGTGAGCTTATGGAGTTGAGCTCTTTAGTAATTGTTGCAAGAGGTGTCGGGTAAGCCACTGCACTGGAGAAACTATCAAGACTTCAAAATGTTTGTTTGCAACAAGGTCTGATCGTGAATGCCCGGATGTATTTCCGAGGGCGTGATCAAGGAAACAGTACGTGCTTCCTACTTGTCACGGAGAGCGTGAATCTCAGCTAGTTCTTGCTTGTAGTTCTCTTTGGCGATATCCTCCACACTGTGGACCTTCTCCGGTCCGTCCCCTCGTCCGTCGGCCACCTTCTCCGTCAGATGTTGATGTGAAGTCTCCTCGGGAATGTCCGGCCACACTTCGGTTCCGTCCGGCTCCATCCGGCCCCTCTCGTCGTCACCACCACTAGGTACCGGCGACTTCCGCTTCTTCTGATTGCCACTCTTGGGAGTGCCTTTGCTGTCAGTGTCTTTAGTACCTCCACCAGCCTTTTTCTTCTTATCCTTTTTACTAGAGTTTGATGAACTTTTGGATTCATCAACGTTCTTGTTAGATTTGGTTTTCTTTGCCTTTTTACTGGAATCTTTGGAGCTTTTGGATTCACTTCTGCTCTTTTCAGTTTTCTTCTTGGATTTACTAGTTTTGCCTTCGGATAATTTCAGTTCACTGCTCGACATCTTTCCTTTGCTTTTCTTCTCTGTTATTTTACCTTTTTGACTTCCCTTTTTCCCCTTCACTTTCTTATCGTTCAGATCAGCGTTCTACAACACAAGGAACACATATTTAGTTATAATGTACGGAATTGTTGCTCTTATTTTAAACAGATGTACTTATACTGTTTTACCTAGTTTAAAATTCAAAATGCAGGTAAAACTACTATCGACGTCTCACCAAGCTGTTGTAGCCAAAGCTGACTCTACCTATTTCGGTTTTGTTTTCTTTATCTTTCGGCTTTCCATTACATTCATTGTCTTCTTCTTTTGTCTCGATCAATTCTTGCTACATTCATTTGTATCACCTTGCTACATTCATTTGTATCACTTAAATAATATATTGTTTTACTATCCCTCAATACTATCTTATTTCTTCCCACAAATATTTATTTCACCTCTTCTCATCTCTAATTGTTCTCTGCGTCTTTTTAAAGCAACGTCAATGTCATCGAAATCCTCTACGTACTCATGCTCTTCATGTGTCCAAACCTTGTAGCCTTTCCGTGAAGTCTTACAGTGTAGGCTTTCGTTTTTATACCATGTGTTTCAGAATACAAAATAATCTACAACAGATCTAAAATAATTATAAAGTAAGTTACTTTGAAGACAGATTTTCTCCTCATTTTAAAAAGGTATTGCTTCATATGCGCCCCTCATTATTGTCAAAAAAGAAAATGATTTTGATGGTCTAACACAAGTAATTATGATTTATGTACAGCTACACAATGAATCTGAAGACAATGGTCCTGTACATTAACAGCATTTGAACGTGTAACACCAATGAATAAACTGCACTATACTGTAATTAATTATTGCTTTATCGATAACGTTTAATCTTGTCTTGGGAATGGATGCCATTTAGGGTCTAATTGCGTTTAATTCCCCCCCCCCCATTTTTACACAAGTGTAATGTACAGTCCAACTAATTAATTAGCACTCACCATCTCGTTTAATTATTGTTCAAATACGAGACAAATTAAGAAGCTGTTAAATACTAATTGGTCCAAAGATTATCAAGCTAGACATGAGAACGAAAACTTGGGGAATGTCTAAGTGATTCTATCATAGAAAGGGCGAGATGTTTTCTGTTGAGCTGAGAACCTCATTCACTCCGGCTATAACGAATCGATGGTACTTCATGTTAATGGCCCATCTTTGGAGTGTCAAGCATCAAGCTGCATAGTTTGGCATGCGAATAGCAGCTGTATACATTACACGGTTACGTAATGGCCTCTGCGATAACACTCCCTGTGACGAGTCTGTGGAGAAATATCGTGTCTGTAATAAGACTTTATGAAGACGTTGCAGCAGGTAGTAAAAAAGTATCGTTTATCGTGAATCCACACTAAAAAGTTCATGGCCAAGAACTATTTTCTATTTGGCTGAGCGGGCCCGAAAACACGTTTCCCAAAATATGTATAAAATAGTAGTTTTTCAGTACGGTATAAAAATTCTTCAGTGTTTTAAGAAGATGCACTCCCCCCATTCCATAGTTCCGAATGTTATAAGTTATTTTGTGTGCCCAATTATGGTATTTTCTACGACTGAGTGTGTTTAAAAGGTGCAACGGTACTGGTAACGGTACTGGTAACGATACTGGTAAACGCATTAACGATATTCAAGATACAGATTAAAGAATGAATTAACGATATTCAAGACACAATGCCATATTAAAAAATGAATTAACGATATTCAAGACACACATTGAAAATTAATCTTACATTCTTGTCACAGATAAGTGTTAGCTTGAGAAAAACAAGCAATTCAAATGGTGTTTTTTGCCAAAATGTATCCACAAATTGTTTCATAAAAGTCGCAATTATGGAAGTGTACAATGATTAAAATGGAGACAGAATTGGAAATTTTAAAAATAAATTTGGTCCTATGCAGCACGTTACAGTTTCTAAACGAATTATTGCTTCTTCAAGACCCGTTCCCCATTTGAAACGTGAGTAAATAAATATCAAAATGTTTTTAAAATACTGGCATTATAAATCATGCCCCAAGAAACTTCACGTCGTTCAACTGTATTTCATCCCCACGTTCTCAGCTAGACTCGTCTGCATAAGCCTACACCCCGGGGTGATTCAGACCGCGCATTCAGCCCTTGCTTACAAAACAAACTTAGTCTGACAGATCAACCTTAACCATCGGTGAACAAGACCAACTTTCGGCGCCAGTTCGAGATCATTAACAACCATTAGCGGGATTAGATGTTCGGTGTGATTTAGCTAGACCGAGTTCGGGTGGCAGGCAAGCCTCACAGACGCAATCAATTACTTCAGCATCCTTAATAGACCGCCGAACTCAACAGTCAATATGTTATAAGTTTCAATGACGTTGCTTGTCGCTCCATGATATGGTTAAATAATAGATATTGAACACCTTTTAGGCTAGATTAGCAGTGTCCAGTACCTCCGCACAGGCGCGAGCGTAGCAAATTGAAGACTCAATCTTCCATGAACAAAATGGCGGTTTGGCGTTTTTAATTTATGCATTTTTAATGCATATAAGTATTTTACTGGATTGTTTGATATGGTTTTAGCTTGTGTAGCATGGTATTGAACAAACAGAAACAATACGAAGTTATTGCATGAGGGAATTTAGTAATCATTCGGTGTTGATGGCTGTCAACCTGGCGGCAATCTTGAGAACTATTTTGGCTACAAATCGGGATTTTTCCAACAATTCCACCAATTTCAAGATGGCTTCTAATTGTCACGGAAGTGGACCACTGACTGCTAATCTATCCTACAATAGGTGTTCAATATCTATGGGTTTAATTTACCACGCATTGCAATACAAAGTGTGAGAGGCATAAAGAGGAATTTGAAAAGTAATATTGCGAACGAATACTCAATTGATATAAATAAATAAGATTGTTAAATGGTGTGTGCATGACCGTGTATTTATGTGTACGTGTACTAATAGGAATCATTGATATTGTAAATAGTTCAGTTTCAACAGTAAATGACGTGTTTGTCATCTTAAATAACACCTTTATTTTATTAAGCACCAAATGCAAGAACATTTTCTGTGTTAGATAAAAGAAACTAGTAGAACAGGTATTTATTCTTTAAATAAGTGTTTATTGGACTTAACACTCCTCATCAATATATTTTTTTGGTTATATTTCTTCTTTTATTCAAAAGTCTTTTTCAAACTGAAGGTTGACAAATTTGATTATTATGTTTCATGGTTATTTTGTTTATAATCTTCTTTTATATGGATTATTGTAAATTTTCCTTTCTCAACCTTTCGTTTGAAAAGACTTTTGAATAAAAGTCGAAATATCACCAATAAATATTGATAAAAAGCAGTGTTATGTCAAATAAACACTGATTTAAAGGATTATCTGTGTTGTTCTACCGTAATGAATGTACAAACATTTAAGTTAAATTTGTTCCAGGCAATATGTGAGCATAGTCCATATGCAATACCCCTTGTACTTAACTTGTATATCACTGATAAGAGATCAAACTTAATTGAAAAAAATTGTCAACTAAATATGACAAATGGAAGAAATATTTAAATACTTTTTTGTAATCTTGTTAATATTGACTCGCCGTAGAACTATGAGACGAATACCGACAATGTGGAGCATGCCTAACTTGTGAGACTTTCAGGAGATCAACATAATGTTCCCCGTCGCCGCGACATCATGACTGAAGGGAATATACAAGTGAGTCACTCAAAAAGTTACGCCGGGTAAAACTGATTCATTCTACGAAAATAGTTTTTTTCATAAAACTATTTTGAACATCGATAAAATTAATGCCAAAGTTTGATAATTTCAAGCTTTTAACCCTCATTAAACAAGGTAATTTCCTCACAGCGAGCGCCATAAAATACCCTCTCCGTGTTTTCCACTAAATTTAATTTTATGGCCTCAAATATCATGTATGCGGAGGATGAAGACCGCAGATGCGGCAAACCGGCCATAAAGACAGACTGTAGTGTCGTGGTCACAGCTGAGGATCGAGTGCTGGGTCGCTGTTTGAACTTTAGTGCCAGCACTATCGGCAAAACTTGCAAGCAGTTTGCTACGAGACCATAGCTGCCCGGGTTACTAAACTGATAGCCGCATGAGCTATATCAAACATATAACCTGATCAGTTGCTGCACAAATAAACTGCACAATGACATAAAAAATAAAGTTCTACAAAGAGATTGCTTTTGTTCAAGACCATTTTCACTTGGTCAAAAAGTTTATTCAAATTAATGCCTTTTTCATTTGTTATTATTATTATTTTCTTAAAGGATTGCCACCATTTTTTTTACGGCTTGACGGTCGGGTCGGGTCGGGTTTCGGCTCGAGTCAGGTCGTGTAGAGAGAATACTGCTGTTATAATACTGCACGTTAAAATGAATAAATAATTTTACATGTATTCATTAAAATTTTTTTTAAATCTTACATTATAATGTTCTCACAAATAATTTTCTATTGCCTGGTTTTTAAATGAATTGCCTTGAATTTAGGCTATAATTAATTAAGGAATGTCTGGAAAGGAACCACAACCAAAAAAGTCTGTAATTCCTGGACTGACCCCTCCACCATCTACCGAAAATATATTTTTAACTACCCGAAATTCGGGAACCTCTTTTTGACTCGCGGGTCGGCCTTAATTAAAATACCCGATCCGACCCGAAATGTCCGGAAACCCGCACAACTATAGTTTAGAGACGTAGGCCTATAATTAATATTAGGTTATGGGAGCAATATCCGAGGGCTGTTTCCAGAACTCAATCTAGGATTCCCTTTATGACTGATAAACCCCTCTTCTCTTGCACATCAGAGACCAATTAGATTAAATCATCGCACCGTAGCGTCGAGCCACTTCTGCAAACATCGGATTGCTGCTGCCTAGCTGCTCAAGCGGTTTATACACCCTCTCACTCGTGTTTAAACGTAGACCCGAGTCTAACAACATAGTTTTCTCTGTAGTTAGTTATGCGCAAAGTTCGAATCATGTAGCACTTGGACAGTCTAACTCCAGTTAACTCGCAACCTCTACTAATGTGATTGGCGACGTCTGTAGAATCACTTTACACGACATCATCAAAGCTGTTTGATTGGCAGGAACATCTGTTCTGCTTAACAAAGCACTCGGAAGCTTTAAGATATCACCTAGTGTCTAGACTTAAGAAGGGCGTTCAAGTAGATGAATCAACATTCTACCGTTCTTCTGCTAGACAAACAACTTAATCTAATTTATTTTATTTTCTATTTCAGTTAACTCATAAACACGGTTTACGTAAAAGAATAGTTATTTCGAGCTGTGAAGCACAAAATATGAAAACTTATAAACGCTAAACATTAACATATCGACGGTGAAAATGGATAACTTGAATCGTTTATGCTTAATGATTAATGATGAACCATCTTACATCATAAAAGCATTTATGGCAATATATCTGCCATATACCAACGCCAATTAGTCTACCATTAAAGCCACCATATTTTACATAGAATTAAGAGTTACTTACCATATCTTTAAAGTTGATTCAACCGGTAATACATAAAATTTAGATTGTAGGTGGCTAATCATTTTTAAAATGGTTATAGCTGTAGATAGCAATGAATTTCACGAGTAAAATCGTTGCTTTCGTTAATGAACACACCGAGACGTGACTGTATCGGCCTTTTATTTATTTATTTATTGTATACCTTGCAAATATGTATTATACATGGTGGCAAGTAGGCTATTCAACAATTTTATCTTAACTCAACAATTTTCTTTTAAAATTAACAATTAATTACAGTATCAACACGTTAAACATCATAAATGGTATTCTATGTATACCTCTTCCAAACATCCTTAACATATATATTTTTTTTTATTAACAATTAATTACAATATCAAAATTAACAAACAATGACCTAACAAATATTATTCTTTATCTCTTCCTCCAAACATTTAATTAATTTGGATTCCTCAACAGCTGCAGCTGGCAATTTATTCCATTCCACAATTGTTCTGTTTAAACAATCCTCCCAACATCCTTCTTTTTCCCATTACATTCCAACTTCCAGTTATGGTCTTTCCTCCCCTTGTAAAATCCTTTTCCATTTTTCCACTAATCTCATTCCATCCCTCCATTCCTTTCGTAGCACGAAATAAGTTACACAGTCTGTTTCTCCTTCTTCTCATCTTCAGAGAATCCCATCCTAAATCTTCTATCATTTTAGTAACACTATCATAAGTTCTTATCCTCCTTCCTTAGAATCAGTTGTCCATCTCCACCTCTTTACTTTTCCAGTTACTCTCCTTGCTGCTAATCGCTGAACCTTGTCTAATGCTTTTATATGTTTATCCTTATAAGGGTCCCATATCGCACTTCCATATTCCAAAATTGGTCTTATTAGAGATTTATATGCTTTAGCTTTTATTTCTACGTGAACTCCTTTTAGCTGCCTCATTACAAAATTTAGAGAATTTATTGATTTTTTACTTATATGTTCAACATGTTGTCCCCAATCTAAATTGTTATCCAAGAACATTCCCAAGTATTTGTACTTGATGACAATATCTAGTGTTTTACCACACAACTTATAATTTATTTCCGCTTTTCTTAGCTCTGTTAAATGAAAAAACCTTACATTTCCTCACATTCAAACATATTTTGTTGTATATATTTATTTAACGTCTACCTTATTCAGTTAAAAAAAAACTGATTTACAAAGGAGGACAACGTCTACCTTATTCAGTTAAAAAAAAACTGATTTACAAAGGAGGACAACTAAATAAATATAATAACATAGATGCAGACACAACAATGAACTACAGTTAAGTAAATATTTGAAATAAGCTAGTAATATTACAACAATAATGCATTAAAACACAACAATTTTGGTAATTAAATTAAACCTATGGTCAGATAAATATAGTTGCAATGTAATGTTACCTCGCATTTTATTACTTCTTTAATGCGTGATATTAGATTGATGTATTCATTTATTTAAGATTAACATTTAAAATTTAATTTTATGGTCATATCCCATTAAGAAAAATTGTGTTCAATGGTCAAATCGTTCAGGGATTCTGGCATCCAGTCGGGATGTCATTGTTTATATTTATTGTATTAACGAAACAACTAATTTCCCGATAACTTCTAGCATTGCTTCACATTCTCACATTTATATGATTTGGTACAAGATGAACATATTTTAAGCTGCTGAGCTGACATTTGCAACACAAATTTATTGACTGACAGTGCACTATTTTATCAATTTTTCCATACTTAAATATTGGATTTTTATTGTAGGCCTACTTTGATTTTTGTTGGTATTTGGATTAAAGCATTGTGAATAACTATGTCGTACAAGTTTATTTATAAGTATTTATATAAAAGAAAGTAAAAATAATTTACTTATCTTATAAAAGTAATGTCTTAGTTTATAAAGTACTTTCATAAATCCTAAAGATCATATAAGTAATGCCTAGATTTAAGTAAAGGTACAAATGTTTGCGTGAGTTGCAAAAGGGAAAGTAGGGGACCCAATGCTTACCCCTTCCTCCGGCACTGGCTTCTTCTCTTCTTCGTCATCAGAGTCCCGCTCATGAGACGCCTTCTCCTCTTCGTCAATCGTCTCTCGCGTTCCCAGATTCTCCACACTGTCTCCCTTAGTGAACTTCACTGGCCACTTCCACTTAACTGGCAGACCATTAGGACCATCTATCAGAATGCCCTCTCGTTGCGTGAAGTTCAAGCTAAACAGACAATACTGCTGCTCTAGTACCTTGGCCTGTTCCACTACAATGAGATATCACTACGAAGAGTTTAAAGGCTGACTTGGGGTTGACGACAACGTATGATAACAGCTAATATAACCTTTTTTGACTAGCGGAAATTATTAAATGTGGTTCTAAATACTTTATTGTTTAACCTAATTCTCACTGACTAATACAGCTTTGGAATGGTTACTTCAGAGTAGATAACATTCTTCTAACACAAACCACTTTATGTATTTGTACATGTAAATTCACTGACCGTATTTTCCCAGCTTCGTCGTAGATGACTCCATTCCCCCAAGAGTCGAACATGGCACAGATTCCGGCTCCCCGAACACGACCAGGGCTAAGGGATGATCTGTGTTTCTTCTTCAGGACTTTAGTATGTGATTGATGTTGGTGTGCGCCTCGGCTTGCTTTTATGGCATGTGGCGCAGCCTCCCTTTTGCCTTTAGAATGAGCTCGAACTTCACTGTTGCCTTTAGAATGAGCTGATCTTCACTGTTGCCTTTAGAATGAGCTAGAACTTCACTCTTGCCTTTAGAATGAGCTCGTAGTTCATTCCTGCCTTGAGAAGGCAGCCGAACTTCACTGCTGTCTCTATGTGGCGCCCGCACCTCACTTCGGCCTCTAGCAGGCTCGATCATCTCTACTAAACTACTGTTCAGCTTGGATGGGTTGAAGATTATAAATCTGTTGCATTTGCGACCCCGTTGACGTAGCACTGCCACCTGCAACGATGCGTGCAGTAAGTAACAACAACAAAAATAATAACAAGTATGTCATTATGACAGCACAACAGCAATGTGCACCTATTATGGGTCTAACCCCCACCAATATTTAAACCATCCAAAATTAAATTTTCGTAATAATTCAAGAACGCTGCAGTGAGAAAATGGTAAGACCGCGATGTAGTTTTTTTTAGAACTAAATCCTGCTTGAAAACATTCAAATGATGTGGTGATTTGGTTTTAAATCATTTAAATGTTTTTTTAAAGACATTTTCGATTATTATATTTGAATATTTTTCTTGGTGATAACGTTCTAACAAAACATCGTTAGTGTCCGTAGGTAATAACTATTCTGTGTTTTGCTGTGTTCTTGAGAAATTACTATAAAAAGCTGCAATTTCGCGTAGTTTTAATGTTGGCATGGGTTTACCGCCATAAGTTTAAAGAAAGACCTATATTTGTCTAAAGTTTTGAGTTCGAGGGTTTACTCTCAGGGCGTAAGAAACGGTCATTTGCCCTGTCAACCTTGGTTCTAGATTGGGCAACGAACTAAAGCTACTACTAACCTTGCCATCCGGGTAATAGATGCTACCCATGCCATTCTTCTTGAACTGTGCCAGTGGTTTGCCGCTTGAGTAAGACAAGTGTAATGGTTTGGGTCGTTCCTTGAACAACAGCATGTGCGGCTTGGAAGGAATAGTCTTATACGTGACAACCTTGAAATACGAGGTTTAGTTTAGAATTAATACTTTCGCTCTTTGTATAATAATTTAGTATAAATAAATAAATAAATCCGTATACCCACTCAGTAACACAACTGATTTTCAGTGGGGACATTAAACCAAAGCGACCAAGCCAACCCTGTAGGCCCTGACGCATTCATTTATTTATTTTTTAACATTATTTAGCAGTATAATCTACACCTACCATATCCCCATTTCAAAACACTGAAATCAATTTCGGTACCACCTGTTACAGCTTATTAGTCTTCTAAAAAACATTCAGTTGCTCATCACTCATCAGTAGTGATACATTAAAGAGTGTGCAAATATATTGGTATTAGAGGAGAACCAAATTAAATACATCGATGAGAATAATGTGCAAAGCCAAGAAATTTGGTAGCAGTCAAGCCGAATACCAGTACCAGAACTTGCTGTTAGCATTATTCGCCGCAAGCGGCTAGGGGGCCAGTATATACACAATGTGTGTAACTTACTTTGCCTAAGTTATACCTCTTAAAACCACATAATAAAATACAACATAAATAAATGTCCCCCACTGAAAATCAGTTATGTGACTGAGTGGGTAGACTCTAAAAACGGATTTATTTATTTAATTAAATTAACAAATAATATAAAATGAGATAGTAAAGGGTGAACAAAATGATGGTGAACAATAATTTGATGATCCAGCATGGTATCACTTGATTTTTTAAAATTTTAAATGCGTTCTCATTAAGAAATTTTAAAACGGTTCTTAATATCATTTATTTATTATATATAAATAAATTTGAAGAATAAAAATATAAAAATTTAAAAAATTTATAAAAATATTATTATTATATAAGGGTTATAACAAATAACCCCTCCAAAAATACATATAGACTTGTGAATAGGAAAAGGCCAAAGTCGTTGTTAGACGAGTGAGTGAGCCATGTGTTGAGTACTCGGTAACATTCCCTTTCTTCCCCTACCTAAGTCCTCCCTAGCCAATCATATAGGCTATAGTGGCGCATTATGACCTTACAGTTGACGCGCGCTTATACCAACTAAACTTAAAAACCCTATTATTTTTACGAATATAATTATCAAACTTAAATGCACATGTTCCCGGGTCCTCCACACATGACTCGCTCACTCGTCTAACAACGACTTTGGCGTTTTTCTAGTCTAGTTGGCTAAGGCGACCTTATAGCCGAAATGTGGGAGACATGGGTTCAATCCCCTGGTCGGGAAAGATTTTGTAATTTCTAGATTTTTATTTAAATATATAAAACATGTTTTGGAATGCATATAACGCAGTTTGGTATCTGTGATAATGCTATGGAAAGCATAGCCAGTACAAAATACGTGTAAATATTGCAAGGTTTACTCAATCTCCGAGTGGAATTTGGGGGTACATTGAGCGTGCACATTCGATACCTACACCTAGGGCATTGCATTTGTACAGCCAGACAAATAACAAAAAAACAAATTTTTTTAAAAACAAAACCATTGTCGTTAAAATAATTCACACACAACGCTGCCTATTTATAAATTTATTATTTTTTCAGCGCAATCTGTTCAGCGATTCAGCTGATTTTCTACGTACACAGACATAAACACACATACAGAATCAAGGAAAAGCCGTTTGAGTTGAATGGAGATCGTCAGTCGCTTCGCTCCCTCGTCTAATTATGTAGGACTTCAATATTATGGTAGTAAACAAGATAATGAAAAACATCACGAATGGGATCATACTCTGGGTAGGTTTATGTATGATTTACGTATTGTTTTATTGTTAGAACGATATGGAATACCTACTAATTTTCCACGTCGAAATTTAAATACGCGTGGGCTAGAAGCGAGTAATCTATACTCGCCAGTCGTTCACTTTGATGCTTTTAGAGACCAACATATTCCATATGACGATTGCCCGAAAAGCAACGAATTTTCGGGAATATATAATATAGACGCTGTTGCCTCTGTGATCCTTTGTATTGTTGTATGTGACTTATCTAAAAATAAGTCCAACCCATCGGGGAAGTACTATGTTTTTTTATACAGCTGGCGTACATCGTATCAAGATGATTAACTGATTTTTGTTTGTTTTGATACTGGTTTAAACATAAAATAATGTAATTATCAAGTGCGGCAATGAATGTTAGTGTTTTATCTTGTGTAGGCCTAATACCTCCGTCAAATTTCATTCAACAAATTTAAAACTCAGCTGTCAAATTTTATAACGCGCTACATTTTGTAACTTTAGCGGCATTTAGGGCTTAGTCGAAATTACTTTTACACAATGCATTAATTAGTTTGGTTTAAGTTCATGTGTGCATGGAGTTAAATTAGCAATTTCAATTTCGATTACTGGCAACGCAGATTCGTGGCATTGATTTAGCGACCGGGTTTAAAGGCATGCTGTTTTGTTGCGAGATTAATTGGTTGGTTTAAACTAATTTATGTGGCGGTGGGAAAGGAAATTGGGGTAAATCCACTACTGGCAAAAGGCTTACGGCCTTACGGGGATCAAAAATGTGTAACGGAATATTGAGCGGAGTGCGTTCAAAGAACGAGTGGTGAATTCCACTTGTATCATGATTCTACAAGTGTTGAAAAAAGCAGAGGATGCTTCCATTCGCAAAATATATTTAGTGTTGTTTAATAGGTCTAGAGGAACGGCACTCACTGCGAGAATGTCTGTCCGTCTGTTTGTTCGATGCCACGGTCAAGCGGCCAAACAGATTGAACTGGAATTTTAAGCAGACATCCATGACCAGTGTACTTAGAACTGCTAACAAAATGAGCAAAATCCTTTGAGATTTAAACCTACAAGAAATAATAAATTGAAAATTTGGCTGCAAATGTGAAGGATTAAATTAAACGACAATGTTTTTGTTTAAAAAAAATAATTTTATCGATTTATCGATAAACGGTAACCAAAATGTATCGAATCTTGCACGCTGAAGGTTACCCAAAATTCCACTCGGAGAAACCTTGCAAACTTTAATCGTATTTCGTAGCACTGGCTATAATATGTTTTCCATGGTACTGTATAAACACTTCAAAAAAATGTTTATAATTTTCCAGAAATAATAAATTTATCCATATATAAAAAATCTATCCCGACCGTTGCTTTAACATGTTAAATGTCATTGGGTTGCTTTGATGATATTGCCTGCTAAAGATGTTAAATCGCCAAAGTGTGAGAGTGAGCGAGCCATGTGTTGAGTATCCGTTAACATTCCCTTTTCCTCCCCCTTACAAAGGCTGGATTAAGCATGGGTATTGTCTCCCTAGCCTATAGGCTTGAGAGTCGCATTATGGCCTTACAGTTGACGCGCCCTTATCCCAACTAAACTCAAATCCTATCATGAATAAAACCTTATTATATCAATCAACTTAAATAAACATTTTTCCGAGTACTTGACACATGACTCGCTCATTAGTCTTACAACGACTTTGTGGCGTTTTCCTATTTAGCTGCGTTAATAACAAAAGTTTCCAATCGTGGAAGAATCGTTTAGAGATCTGTAACAATAATGTGCGAATTATTATTTTTACAATTATTGTAGATAATAAGAAATCAATATCATTTTGCTTCCAAGCCTAAATCGTATGCACATTAATATTATTACCGACCCCTAAATACTATATTCTCGTAAACTAATGTTTTACATGGCGATAGACAATCAGAAGCAAGAATTACTGGGACAATACTTTTGAGTCCAGGACTACTTAATATAGTGGTATTGACTTAGTCACACGAGCCCCACCTTGTGAATGATCATCTCCTTAGGAAGCACCGTCCACCCTTTCTCCACCCACTTGTGATCCGAGAGGCGGTACTGTATCTGAGCATCGTGAGACCAGGGGACGACTTTCTTGAGGGTGGGGGAGTCTGTGCAATATAAGACAGGTAGATAAACATAAGAAAGATAGAGAAAGTTAAGATAAAGATTACTAGGAGAACTCAGAAATCACTGTAACGACACCAACAACACTCCTGTCAGGGTACTTGGCAAAGATTATATTTGTGTACTCGTCTTTCTTATGTTTTCAAATCTACCTAAAATTAACAAAAATGTGTGGAGACTAAATACTCATCATGGTCATGACTTAAGAAATTAAGTGCTTAGTATTCTTCACTTCTTCAATCTTGAAGGGGCTATTACCCCCAAAAATAATTTTATTTCACATAATCTACTAGCACAATACTACAATTAATGATCGTTTTAAAAATGTTAACTGTGATTCAAGTCGTATTTCTTAAGTTTTTTTGATCCTGCACTTTGCGAAAATTAACTTTTTGGTCAATTTCTTTGATCGGTTTTAACATGCAATTTTTTCCCCACATAGATACTGGAGCATCGTACCAATCTAAAATGTCCTTTTATAACATTGTATCTTAAAATTGTGCACAAATATACACTCATTTGAGATAAAATATGTATTTTAAAATCACACCCCTTTTTGGTAACTAGCATAGGCTATTTTGACCAAACTATTGCCCAAATTACAATTCAAAATATTGCGGATTTACAAAAAAAGTAATCGAGTACGTCAAAAATGAAAAATATTATTTTGGATCAAAATACTCCAAGTTCACGGGCCATGATGATTTTCCCCTTGTTATTTCAATTGTAATAAATTAAGAATCACATTCATAGTCAGCCTGAATATAACATATTTTTTGTTGAGCGGATACTAAATCGATACCATTTGGGATTCTCTATCTCCAATCCCTGATTGAGGTACAAATTCAATCACTCAGAATTTGGAAAGCATTTGAGGTTTTGTATACCAAGAATTGCAGTTTATGCGTAGACAACGCGCCCTCGTCGTTCAGACATTATGTGTAAACGAAACGAATGCCACAAACTTCAATAATTCATATGGCTCTTATCATACGACAATACTAATCCATCACAAATAAAATATCTCCCTACTTCTATCATTCCCCCAATGCTTGTTCAAACAGACATTATATCGTTGAATCAAGGTCCAAGGTCCACTGTCAGTGTAAAGCTAAATGTCCAAACTTTCAATTAGTCTTTATGTCGATGGTTGGCCGAAAATTTCACAGTCAAAGAAACATGGCTGAAAAGTTTTCGAATGAAAGAGGGCTTTACATATAACATGGGGGAAAATGTTGTTTTTTTTAGGCGGGACATAACCTCAATATAACATAACTCAAAAAACAAATAATGGCCAATAGTGTAGCCTGCACATCAAGAGCAACAATAAATTTTGATAGTCGGTTTTCTGGATATATATTTTCAAAACACCTTTAGCTTCAGCTTTAGCTATAAGAAAAATAGATTTAAAAAAATAACATTTAGTGTACGACTTTTTTTAAATGATACAAAACTCGGAAAAACTCGTATTTGTAACGTTAGACAAAAATTTTTGGACATTAACTGTTATTGTAGAAATCCATTTTTCCTTATAGCTAAAGCTGAAGCTAAAGGTGTTTCGAAATTAGGCTATAACCAGAAAAACGATTCTCAAAATGCAATTTTACGCTGGATGTGCAGGCTACACAATTGTAAAAAAAAACTGCATAATATCCGATAGTGAGGTTATGTCCCGCACCCCTAACATTTATTTTTTGTTGTTTTATTAAAAGTACATTTTTATTCAGCCAACTTTAATGGACTTTTAAGGTTTTGACCCTAATGTGATTAAAATAGTCTTAATGATCGACTCCGCCAATAACTGATTACCGTATGCTTCAATCACAGACTTTACTCAAGATGAAGGCCTAGGCTTTAGCTTTTTACCGTTTGCCTCGAGCTTCGAGGTCGCTTTCGAGGTTTTACTGTTCTTATCCTTCTTCCCTTTCTTATCGGTTTTTGGCTTCTTCCCCTTTTTAGTGGTGGCGGTTTTTGCAGACGTCTTTGAACTCTTAGCGGCCATTGCGGACCCCGCCTAGTTAAGCCTGTTACAACATTTCAATACGATCAATCTCTCAGCTACTCTTTTGATGATAGGTTCTTAAACAAATTAGTTGATCTAGAAGTTTTTAAAAGACGGTAAAATTTTGAGTAAAAAAGTGTGTTGGCAAACTTCATTATTGTCATGAAAAGAAACAACAGCTAAACATACTTCCAATGACGTACAAGGTACTACATACAACGTACTGTAGATCAGACGAGTCGTGTAGCTTGTAATGTATGTCGAGTGCTTTGGCAGTCTCGTGTTTTGCGAGACTGTCCTGCGAGAGCTTCACAAAGCACTTGAGTTGAATATGTCACGCTATAACTACATACAGACTCGGACCACATCGCATTGTCCGGTCCGTAGCGTTCACGCGTTCAACTGGAAGTTTGACTAGAAATTACACATTTCACGATCTAAAAATAACCCCTTCGGGATGAAAGGCGCATTGAAATAAACTACCCTCTGAAAGGGCTCGTTCAAATAGTCTGCCTACACAGTTGGACAGCTGATGGCAAAGAGTAATGTGGGAATGGTGACAGCAGGAAATGATTTAGCAAACGCGTCCAATCAACCAGAAAAATGGGTTGATTTAGTACTCATTAATCGCTATTCATTATTATACTTGTCATACAACCCTAAAACAAACAACCCTTCGACCAGTAAACTTTATTAAAATATTAAAATAAAGTTTGCGCAGTAATGACCCCTTTGATTCAACTTCACAACCAGCAATATCTGATCTATTGTTTTCTTAATTTGTGTTTATTTTACTAGGCTGTTGGTAAGTTGACTCGAAAAGTTTAAGTACATCTATACGCAGAATATTTTAGAATTGCCACTAAACAAAAGGATTCGCAAATTGGCATTAAATAGATATCAAGGAGAATGAAGAGAATAGTTTCGGTTTTACTTTCATACTACACTCCGATCAGAATCTTTGAAAAGAGTAGCCAAAAGATGCTTCCCAGCGTTCGTCTAGTGAATTACAGAACCGCAGAAGAAATCCTTAGTCAGGATTATCAGATGTAATCGAATTAACGGCTTTTCGGATTGGCTTTCACTGAGATAATTCGATCTTTCTGCATAAGTTTGTCAGGCACAGTAAGAGGTGGCATCAATGAGTTTCTAAGAACGCTATCAGCGAACTGATGAATTTATAAATGACTGGGAAAGTTACATCAACTTTTCTTATTACAAAAACGGAAGAAAAAAATTCGTGAAAGCTTAAACTGGGATTAATACAGTCTGTAAGAGCCCAAAGATGTTGGTGCTTCCATCCAAGGCTACTTATCAAGTATAGGTAATGTGGAAGATAAAACGCGCCGTCCAAGAAAGAAGCGTAAGAGATAGAGCTGCGTAGGCCAGTCTAGTATCGTACACCTAGATGTATTGGACAGGATGATGGACACACCGTCTACTACCGACAGAGGTTTAACATGAGATAACGCTCGATGCTTGAATACTCGAGATTTACGGTTCGACGCCAACCACCGGGAATATGTAGTAACCAAGGATTTCCTTAAAGTTTGAATGATTTGATATGGTCTCGTTCGTAGACTCTCCCTCTGCTATCCTCACACCTTACATCTAGCTAGGACCATAATGCCTAAAGTTGTCACTTGAACTAAGAAAAACACTTCAGAGGGGATTAAGTATTTGGTTTTATATCTAGTACAATATTATACTGATATAAACTTACGTAAATTTATCTTTGTTTTGTTTGGTGGTGACGATCAAGGAGAAATAGCATGATTCTATAATAAATATTTGTCTCTGCACAAAAGTTGTAATTTTTGCAATGTGTATATAGTATTTTTAAAGCCGTTTCTATAGGACGATTGTGTGCACTTCAACACAAAAACAATGCGTCACTTAAGTGAGGTATAACATTGTTGTTATTTGTTTTATTGGTCATTTACTAATTATTTAACTTTTTTAGTTCCGTGGTGTTGCGTCAATTTCAAGTTTCAGTAAATTTAAATGATACGCATTGAATGTGTTTGAAAAGAACCGCGTATTCTAGTATGTATATGTATGTGAGGTTTTGGTCACGCCGCCCACACAAT
The DNA here is from genome assembly GCA_024449915.1 of Sweltsa coloradensis. Classification (NCBI taxonomy): domain Eukaryota; kingdom Metazoa; phylum Arthropoda; class Insecta; order Plecoptera; family Chloroperlidae; genus Sweltsa; species Sweltsa coloradensis. The sequence goes on along the minus strand of JAMZAV010000353.1, from coordinate 502,420 downwards.
AGTCTGAAGATAATTTAACATAATTATATCTTTTAACTTTCAAGAGTCTTAATACTGATTTTATAAGCGAATTGAATTAATTGTAACAGATGTTATTTTAATTAAACTTCACAAAACATAAAAATTTACCTACATTATAGTTCAGTAGTAGTAATTCACACATAAACTAGAATATTATAAATCTTACATATGAAAATAAAATAAATGAAAGATTAATTGCAATTTAATCGACATACTGTGCACTGATTTCTATGAACCAGGATTATAATGCTTACCATTATTACAATTTGATGCTTAAGTCACATTGGATAACTTAAGTAAACAATAATATAATGATTATTTTATAGAAATAACATATTTTGCGGTTATTTAGCTGTGCTCGATTACTTTGCACAGTGAAATAGCCCGCAAAATATACGGTTTCTCTTATATTTCGGGCTGTGAAAGCATAGTCTTATGATTTGAAAATATTATTATTATTATTAATGCAATGTGTAGCTTGTAAACAGTAACAGTCTTTGCATAACTACGATGATCGAAGTTGGGGATTTTCTATGTATTCAATAAGAGAAGTTGTGTTTATAAGTCTAATCAAGTTTTCAATTTGTGTTGGTGATTACTTGATAGTTTTAAACTAGTCTGGTAATTGGACGAGTTAATAATTCAGTAAATACATCTTTTTTTACGATTGAGACTCATTAAAACAACACAACCAATATATATAATTAATGCATTAAGCCTATATATAATGTTATAAGCGTGGGCCTATTTGTTTGCGAGGTACTCGTTTGAACATAATTTTGTGCAGAATAATTAAAGATGGCAGTTTAAAAAACGTTACAAATGAAATTAGAATTTGACTGTGAAGCTAAAAATACTATATAGAAAGTCGTATGTAATATCATGAAGTGGGTTTATTCATTTCCTAGTCTGCTCATTTGCACATAATATGCAGAATAATTCGAGATGGAAATAAATTAAAATTCACATTGAAATGACGCGGGAAATTAAATTAGGTTTTGAGTGTAGCAACATAATTACTGGTCGTCCGGCTTTCCACCACATGACGTTCCAACTCCCTGCAAACAGCAGCATCAGCCCGCGGTCTGACAGATCACTGTGACATGATGGCCGAGGCGTGATTACATCCCACAGGCTGTGATAAACCACGTGACATGACGTCGGCAAAACAGCTGATTAGTGGCGGTCGTCATCATTGTCGAAGTGCACCCTTGCATGGGATTGTTTGGATTTGTCCAGTGTTTCACATCGCAGTAATCATGTTCAATTATTCGCGTATTATATTGCTAGCTGGTCATGACAATGCTTGTAATGTACGTTATTCTATACTGTTGTAGCTTCTATCTCATTATTCAAAGGCAGACGTCAAAGCCTTTAGCTTGGAGCATGCTAACAAGCGCTTGCTATATAGTTACCTCAGAATGCGTAAAGCGTTTTCTTGATTGGGGAAAAATTGAAAATTTCCAGCGACCTTAATAATGGAGCTTTTTAAATTGATCGTGCCGTTTTGAACGGTAAAATAAGAAATGAAATTCATATTCTTTTATCACCACCAACGAATGACGATACTATTTAATTTTAGGCGTGTGCAGTATTTAGTTAGGGGTCGGAATGCAAGTGGTCAGAAGTTATACATATATTTTTGTCTCTCCACTAAAATCCAAGATTTTTTAAAAACTTTTATTTTCATCATTTTCATTCATTTGTGTACACTGACGCATATATTATTGGCTAAGGCATAATACACGTACGGTGAACGTGTACCAACCGTGAACAGCATAGTAAGACTTAACCAGAAAATTCTACAAAATTAAATTTAACCAGCACTTAACCAAGAGAACGAATCGAATTTCCATAAGACCCCCGGTTACTTGTTCAAGAAAATGCTTCCTACGTTTCCCTGGATGCTATTTAAAATAAAAGGTTAGGACTTATGCTCGTTTCTAAAAAAACTCGATCAAAAGCCAGCCTCGTACGGAGAAATGTCTAGACTTGGTTTGAACAATCAATCGAGCTATGGCCGACAGAAACCGGTGAGTTTGAGTTACTATGCCTAGAAGACGTTTACCTCTCTCAGCGATTATAATATAATCCGAAGCAAAAACTCTTTCTACCTTTACGAAGTTAAGGGCTCTAATTATAACATTTTAACAAGGCCATTAAATTCTAAATGTAATCCTGGCATCGTTATTTCATACGATTCGTAGAGTTCAAATTTCAACTTTTTTAATATTTTTTTTTTATAAAGAACCAATTTCGTTTTCCCTTACAAATGCTTACATAGTATTATCAAAGATCTAGAGAAAAACATAAATTCATGGTTAATAAAACTAAATATCTTAAAAAGTATGCACGTTTCATACATTTGAGCAATCTAAAGACCTATCTCGTTCTATAACATTACTACTTACTTGTGTTTGTTTTTACCCAAAAGAAATCTAACTGAATGAATGAGTGATTTGAAATGTAATTTTAAACATGCAAACAAAGTCGAATGAAGCGTTTCTGTTCTAGAATTGATTAGAAAAGAAAATAACTATTGTATACAGTATATAACTTACAAATCAATGCTGATTATTTACAAATGATGCCAACCAACGACATTGTAATTTTGTGTGTCAAGATAGAAAAAACGTGTCTGTGTTTGCTAATGCTGTATTTGCGTTAGTGTGTATTTATTTATTTATTTATTTTATTTATTTATTTATTTATTTATTTAACGTCTATCCTATTCAGTTATAAAAACTGATTTACAAAGGAGGACAACTAAATAAATCTAATTACATAGATGCAGAAACAACAATAAACTACATTTTTGTAAATATTTGAAATAGTAGCATTACAACAACAATGCATTTAAACACAACAATTTTGGTAACAAATAAAAAATATATATTATATGCATTTAATGAATGAATCAAATATAAAAAAGGGTGTAGAATGAAAAGAAAAGAAAAGAAAGGGAAAAAACAAAAGGAAAAAAGAAAGAAAAAGACAAAGAAAGAAAAAAAAGAAAAGAAAAAAAAACATTAAAAAAGAAAAACGAAAAGAAAAAAAACTGATTTATTAGACGATCCCACTCAAACGAATATGAGGTTTGCCAAAAATCAGGAACAGCAAATCAGGGAGTATAATCAAAAACTTTCGCGGAAGAAACCACCGAACGCGAAATCTTTATTCTTGTGATCAATCTTCATTTTTGTGTTCAAATCTTGATAACATTTTAGTCCAAAAAATCTTGACTCATATATATAATTATATCAGATATATAATTATTTAAAATTGTTCATGTCAAACTGATCACAGCAATGATACAGGACACCTAACTCAAGTTGCAAGCTCCATCAGTGGGCGGCAACCAGACAATCTAGGCAGAAAAATATAATTGACAATACATTGTTTATCATAAATCAAAGCAATAATGAACAAACAAAGAGAAAAGCAAAATCATTAACAAGAACTTATGAAGGTAAATTAACATTACACAAATACACAGACAATAACTTACAAATAAATAGTAAAAATCAATTCTTTGCTCTTTGATTCATTATCATTGCTTCAATTTTACTTTTAAATTGTACAATTCCTAGATCAGTAAACTGGCTTCTAATATCATAAGAAATTGAATTCCAATAGGATACGCCTCTGTACATAAATGACTTTCTAAATGCTTCAGAATTTAATCTAGGAACTTCCAATGAGTTTATTAAAGTAGATTTTCTATCACGATCAACAATTTTAAAAATATTTGGTGGAATACCTAAAAACATACCTTTCAATACTTTGTATGTATTTACCAGCACGCTATACTTCATCCTAATATTTTTTACCGGGTCCGTGGATTCTAGTTTAAACATGATATTATTATTATTACAGTGATATGGCAAGGTGGTTGCTACACTTCTTATTTAATCTATGATAGAGTGTTCAAGCAAAAGTTGGAGCATACTTCTTAAAAAACTCTAAACAAAGATCGCTTAATCTTATATTAAAAGAAAAATGAGTTTTTTCTTCCAGGTAAAGCTAAACTCTCGGAAGTGAGACAGTGTTCTTGTAAAATAAATTTCAGAAATATACCTCTTCCTTACACGGTTCCAAGACAAGAAATTTCTGTGAGCAGTGTCAAAGCATTATTTAACTTAACCCTCCCTTTTATAAAAGAAAAGAGTGTTATTGTTGTTGAAAGTATTTATGTTTTAATTCAAAAGAATTTATTTTATTTTTATTTTTATTTAATTGAACAAACAAATAGCTTCTAATTAAATTATTGTAATTCACCCACCAGTGATTCACATAAGAAAAAGCAAATCGACTTAAAACTCGAGGGGTCGAAGTTTCAGTTGAAGCCATCATCGCCATCGCCAATCCTGACGGAAGAAATATTCGTGAAAAGTAGACTGATGTTGATTGATTACCAACCAATTAAAAGATAAATTTTTTATCACCAACATTTTCGCATGGGGTTGACCTTTTACCAAAGTGGTTACATTGTCCGTTTGGTGCAGCACATTACGGGTATAGAAATAACGCGTCCAGCATAATCTAATGAATTTTAAAACCTTGCAGTACTTGATTCATAAGATTTCTTTATGCCCGTAGGCTGGGAATTCCAAGTCCCCGTTCTGGGCCATGCCGCTTTGATATATCTTGACACTGCAGCAGAGATACTGTCTAAGCTGTATAGACGGGCTCCGATTTCATGTTTTTACTTTCCGAGTTGGATCTCCCGTCTATGATCTAGTGTTCGCACTGGAGATAAGTACACATCTCTTTCGATATTGCCTCGGATACGGAGCTAAGCCGCCTGGTGAAGTGGTTCTGACAGAATGTTCCTTACACAGACAACATGCTACACTAACACCCCTCAGCTGTGAACTACATTTCACACACAATACATTTGTAGCTGTCAAGTGCATTTCTAAAGAACAATTTACATTAGTTGTAACTTCATTCTACAATGTGTAGATGTAGTTCGAGGAAATTGTATACGACAGTCATTGTGACTGTGAAATATTTTTAAACGTTTTCCGGCCCTTTGAATTTTTTTTAAACATAATAGATTTTCAGAGGAAAATATAAGACGATGTCTCAGCAGTAAATAGTTTTATCCTCCTAGGTGGTAAATACTAGATATTTATAGTCGTTTTCCATTAACCACTATAATTTGTCAAATCATTATAAAAAAATTATTAATTTCAAATTATATTTATTATAATTTTTGATATTCCATACTGCCTTGAGCGGTTTGCCTGAAAGCAATGGTAGATAAACACTTATATTCACCATCGTTGGGCATTTATCATAACAGTAATAACAAATCGATATCTATGCAGACTAAAAAAGCTTTTTAAACTAATTTAAACATTTTCCGGGAGACGGTGCAGCTTTTACCGAAGCCTTTAATATTTGTTAATGACAAACGCAAATAAAAGATAAACCGTTTCTTCAGAGGATTCCGATTATGAAAATAATATGTTAATTTAAACCTACTAGCAGGGATTTGGAAAGTGGCAGACTGCTGCTCGATCAACAATTTAGGGACTTCAGACAATATTTTTAGAGAAGAAAAATTAACATTTTGACGGAAAGTAGCGAGTTCAATATTTACCCATTAGGGTTTCTGAATAATTCATGTGGTAATAAAATCAGACACTGACGGATTGCGAAAAAGTTAGGTTTTATGGAAAATTATTCCAACTAATAATAAACAAAGGAGATGCAATTTCCAGTAAATGCAAATCATATTATTTGTGTATTCATAAAATAATAATAGAAAACCTGATATTAAAATGCATATATTAGGGTGGTCTGTAAAATCCTTTAGTTAGGTAATCGAAAAATATATTCTTGTTAATAAATTTTACAAATTTTGATCTGAAAATATTTTTATCGAAGGTAAATTTTATATTTTACCTGATTATTTATTATGTTAGTTAATACATATGTAGGCCTTTTATATGTTGGTAGAAGAGGGCAAACCCCCCATCACATTATATGTCTGACAACACATTAAAAAAATATACAATTCAAGAGAACACAAGTTTAATCCAAACACCACAGAAATAAATAATTGCGAATCAAGAAAGTTGCTTACATTTCTCATCGAGCATTAACAAATCCTCACTTTATCATTGAATGAATAAACTGATCACATTGCAATGTTATTTTTTGCTGCAAACAATTATATCTCATGCGTTAACTATTAATCACCTACCATTATCTTCCTAATATATTAAAGGCTGAGGTGATTATGAGTTTGAATGGGAAACAGTTCTTCACCTAGCCAACAGTCGGAGAAGCACATACAATAAACAGCGGGCATCACCATCTGTTTAGCCATTCAGTTGCAAACAACTAGAGGCAAACAACAGATCATCAACATAACTCTAATGATTCTGTCGTGGACAGAGTTGTTCTAACTGGCAGTGGAGAAATGGATAAGGGGATGGCAGGGGGAGGGGGGGGTCAAGGGGGACAGGAATCATAACTAGATGCTTGCACTAACTGACGTCATCTTTAATCAAAATTAACTTTTAAGGGTTGTCACGAGGCGTCCTGCTGAAGGAATAACATTCATTGACGTTTTAAGTTTAATGACCCGTTCTCCCTCGATGACTCAGCGTTTAATTAAACAGTAAAACTTAAAGAGAGAGACAAGAGTTGGATGTGTAAGAGAAGGTTGTTTTTTTAACGAAGATTTGTACAAAAGTCAAGCTTTAATTCATTTCCAATTCCCATAAGTCATGATTATGTTGTACAAAATTAAAATTAAGTTTTGAACTCTTTAACGAATAAGACGACATGCTTTTTATTATAGTTATAAAATGAAATGATATTGTCTGTTACTCAATATGGTACTATTCATAGTATAGTTGCAGAGTTCATAGAGTCATATTATGATAAAATAAATCGTACTGCACACTTATGACGCTTTTTATCTTACCTACAATGAGATATCTAATATCATTCACAAGTCATACCATGCCAATTTAATATCGCTTCGAAATTAGATCTCTAGAACTAAGGTAGCCGGGGCGGGGGGGGGGGGAGGCGGGGGCGAGTACCAGAAATTTTGAATCGAGTCAAGTATATTTGCAACTCGAAATCGAGTAGGTATAAAAAAAGATTTGGTGGAGGTGCCGGGTAGCTAATAGATACAGGCTACCCGGCACCTCCACCAAAATCATTTTTTTTAATTGTAATTCGTCCGGTCATTTAAGCGAGTGATAATGAAAACATCCGTATGTTATTTTTGGCGCCACCTAACCAGCCCTGTTTAGCCAAAATAGTATGGCCTGTCTATTGATAAATTCTTCTTTTTTTTAATTAGTTTTAATCTTTTTTGGTACCAATTATAAAATTTTTATCAACAGTGCCTTGTAGTATCAATAATTGAATGATATGTCATAGTAATTGATCAATAATTCTGTAATATGAGATTACGTTTTTAAATCAATAAAATGTTGTCTTCACTTTTAGACCCTACACCAGACTAGCATGTGAACGATATTATACATTGGTTTAAATTATTTATTTTAACTAAACGAGAATAAGTACGGTACTGAGTTATTATCACAGACAAAACGTTTTTAGAGCCTTGGTTACTAAAATCAAATAATATGCTTTATAATGTGTACAGTCATGTTCTTCTGAGATGACTTATAAACTTTAGTTGAGTTTCTCGTGTGTTTAAACATGGAGGGAAACTGGCTGGTGTTGGAAAGTAAACCACAGTTGCGTAACTCGTTAGATGAAAACACTTTGATGTGTGCAGTATCCACGACATCAAACAGATGGACGTCAAAGATGTTTCCCGCGCTTTTCATCAGCCCGACAACAAGGATAGTCATTAATTACTCATTTTGTAAACAGGCGTGTAACACACTCTTGTTGTGTGTGCCTCATTGAACATCTGGTCCACTGAGTGAGTATGAGGGCTGCCCAAACCAGAGGTTATACAGTGTCAGGACAATAAATACAAAATACCATCATATTATACGGGTCTATTTACTAAGTTATAAGCGAAACGACAACTTTAGTGAGAAGAGCAAGGGAGCTGCCACCTTGAATTTTTATCATACCAAATAAAATAGTCATTATTTTCATGTTCTGTATGTAGTTATTGCATACGGTTTTAAAAGTGTAAATCTGTAATTTTTATCAATAAAAAGCTTATACGCTTGACTCAATGCTGCAAGCATCTGACTGCAGCTATACACAAGCTTATAAGTTGCGTATTGGCAACAATTTTAATGCCGTCTGCCAATGTTTCCTTAACGTAATGAATACATACATACATACATGCTGCAAATGTATGTAATTTCTATTTAATTTGGTATGATGAAAAATTCTTGGTGGCAGTTCTCACTTGCTCTTCTCACTAAAGTTGTCGCTGTCGATCTACTGTAGTCACAATTATTAAATAGTACCCCTCGAGTACCTTAATAGGGACGAAAGCTACATAGTGAAGAGATTGTCGAAGAAGGATATAAAAATAAAATAGTTCAATATATTGTTTTAATGTCCAAATCAAGATTTTGGTGGAGGTGCCGGGTTAAAGTTCTCAACATTTTGAGTGTCGCTATCCCTGCTTCGCCAGGGTCACCAAAAACATAATGTATTCTCCTTGTTCAAGAACAATGACATCTGCTTGTCAATCGAAGATCTGTTTGGTATTTATCTTGAGAAGTGACACAAGCACTGACGGATGGAAGGAAGGACGCATGTACGACGGACGGACAGAACTTTTTCCATCTCTTCCACGCGTTTCTACCTCAGTACTCCGCTACCTGATTAAATGTAGCTACATCTCTTCCAACCTTCTTATCATCTTCCCACTTCTCCCCAATGATTTAAAAACATAATTTTGATGAGATTGGCCTCTTTTGGAAAGTAAATGTTGTGCTTTCACTGTCTAGCAACCATCGTGTTAGGCAATAGTTTAAATATTGTTTTATTCCCAAAATGGTTAAGTTGCTATGTTACTTGTTTGCAATAAAAACGAAACACGTGTTACATGTATCTGTATGTTTCCATGTATTTGATGTTGGTGTTTATTCTACATGACTGTTTACACAGATTTAATGACCGTATAAACAACCTGTAGGCGCGTGTATTTAGCTGCGTGTGCCATGTGGGGTATAGTTTGCAGGAGGGGAGGATTTTGTGAAGCAAAAAACTCACCAAATTAAAAAACATGCATGAGTTGTTAGTTTAAAAGCAGTGTTCGGTCTGATAACTCACTTCAAACAGAAATAACTGTCTGCACACTAGCGTCGGGAAAACGAACAGCGTTGCGCTTGTATATTAAGCAAAGCTTATAGAGAACAAAAACACAATGTTTATCTAGGAAATACAAAATGTGGACCTATACAAACAAAACGATGTTTTACTTCAGGGTATTTAACAATAAGTTCAGACAAATTTGGTTTTCTTTAAAATACGATAATTTCTCGATGAAATCTTTAATAAATCTTAATTCAATAACGGTTTCGTTTGTGCTACTGATAAGTCAATTGGTAAGAGCATCGGTACGTAGAACCAGAGGTTTTGTGTTCAGTTTTCAATGTGGCATTTTTTACGATAATTGATTTCAATGAAATATTTTGTCTGTAATAGTATTACTTTATAATGAATAATGTATTTTTTCTTATTTTTAAATGATGGAAAAATCCAAATGTAAATTTTACACATGCCTACCGAATATTACTCTTCAGATAGTGTTACCGTATTTTTAACTACGATTCGCAATACTGAGTTTGAAACTTTTCCACCCCTCATTTTGAGCAGCATTAATTTCACACCCAGCGAAGTTGGCAGAGAGAAATGATAGATGAATATTAATCCAGGGATGAATAATGGATGCGATATAAGCTCACAGGGGATCCATCATGCGCGGACACACTTTGAATAACGCAAAGACGGGTTTAATTAGAGCCTGGGTGAATATGGGTAGTGAGTTTCTTCTTCCACATTCTTCGTCTTTGAGCTTGTGCGAACATACTCACACACTCGATAACCATTTGAATAACCATTCTTTTACTCTATAAACTGTATTTCTATCAAGGAAGCAAATGTTTTAAATCAAATGGAAATCAATCCAGAAACTGTGAAAAACTTCTCAGCCTGGTATTGAACCCGGGTTGGCGCTCGTATGCTGAAACCTCTAAATAACTAAGACGTTTAATTTTGTAACTTCTGGATTGTTGGGGAGTTATCTTAATAGATTGGATCAGTACTGTTACGAATCCTTTGCCTTCATCACATGTTGTGATGTATTATAACTAGGAAAACGCTTTAGTCCCGCCGCGTTGATGGATGAGCGTTTTTGTAAGTTTTTAGTTTTTGTGGGTCCACTTTTCCTTTGCAAGTGCTTTTTGAATGCATTGTAGGTGATTGTTGTCAAGTTTCTATTGTTACTTGTTAATTGTTATTATAAACCTAAAAAAAAAACTCATATTAAAACCTTTATTTCTATAGATTCTGGCCAACTTTTTCAACTTTTTCTTTCAAAAAGCAATACATAACCATTACCTTAATGTCCATGTGAAATATGAACGTTGTAGCCCCACCCGTTTGGTCAGAATCAGCCCAAATGTCACGAAAATATCGCACTAAAAATCGTTAAAAAAAATCGTGAAAGTACGATATTCATGAGAAATATTTCTTCGATTGTACCCAAAAACGTGGCAGTTCCAAGTTTAAAGATTTCGAAGGTCTCCAGAAAATTTCATCGCAATTGGAGTATCGGTTTAGCCGGAATCGTGTTAACAAACACACAAAAATACAAACAGAAAAAAAACAAGAAAAACAAAAAAAAATCGTAAAATTGCGATTTTCATGAGAAATAATTTTTCGATTGCGCTCAAAAAGGTGGCAGTTCTAAGTTCAAAGATTTTAAAGGTCTCCAGAAAATTTCATTGCAATTGGATTATCGGTTTAGCCGAAATCGTGTTAACAAACACACAAAAATACAAACAAAAACAAAAAAGAAAATCGAAAAAAATCGTAAAATTGCGATTTTCAAGAGAAATAATTTTTTTATCAATTTTTCGTACGGTGCAGTTCTAAGTTCAGAGATTTCGAAGGTCTCCATAAAATTTTGTCGCAATCGGAGTATTGGTTCAGCCGGAATCGTGTTAACAAACAGACAAAAATACGAAAAAAAAAAAGAAAAAAAAACTTCCGGATTTTTTTCTCCAGTGTAGTGAAATGGAATCTTCGCTTCGCTCGCTACGCTCGCTACGCTCATCCAATAAACCAATGACATCATTATTAAAAATGTCTGAGTTGATGCATACGCCGGACAACTGCTTACAATAAAAAGAGCTTGCGTTTGTTTTTATTTTTCATTTTCATTTATTTATTTTTTCGTGTCCCTTATTTGTATTTGATTCATATTATTTCATTTTCAGTAACAATAATGTTATCACAATGAAATTTGTATAACTAGCTCTGTTGTATGTTCTCTTCTACGTTGTGTTATAAACTGCTAATTGCAACAACTTTTCTTCTTTTGCAGAGTTGACGAAACATCATCCAATCAATGGAGCGAGATTAATCTGGTTTAACGTCCAGATCAATTAATCATTGGATCATTAGTAAATTAATCTACATTTCCGTGTGCGTTGCAAAGAAGAAATCATAACCGACAACAGCAGCTACTCGGTTCCGTCTCGTTAAACTGACGTTCGTTAAAATAAACTTTTCTAATTACAGTTGCTTTCCTACACAAGAAATTGTGAAAACGTAGTTTTCATAATAATATTAAAAATAATCACTCTTGATGTAAATTAATTTAGTTCATGTCGTATCGTATTCCATAAACACAAAACATGATTCTAAGTGAAGCTCTTCAAACTCTGCACATTCGAGTAGAAGTTTAGACAACTTGTCACGACTGTTGCCTTTACTTTCGGTGAGGTGAAAACGCGCGATTCGTCGTAGAAGAAAGAAAATTAATTCACTAAACCTGAAACTTTCAAAGCTACGTAAAGCCGATTAGTTCACCGAAGCATTGACATTCGCTAAAACCATTACCTTGCGTAAACTTGATTATAAAATAATTTACTTCAATTCAATTCATAGGTTTTTCCAAGGCAAAGTAAGTTTATAAATTGAAACTTTAAAGTGCTTCCATATAATATTGTAGTTATTATTGAGATCTTTGAGGTGCACTTTAAAATTGTATTTGACTAAATGCCAGGGTTTGACGAACTGTATAGGCTCTGTTAACCTACAATAATAGTCCTACAATTAATTGTTATTCACAATTTGCAACAACCAATAGCAAACGTACAACTCTCGCACGCGAAATAGTGTATGTGTTGGTTTGCCTACGCATTGTTTACGATTCCACCACACTCGTCTGTGGTATTCTAATACCTACGTCACAGTAACCGCATGCTGAACGAATCCGAAGCCATACGCAGAAAAGCATAAAGGTGATTCTTATATCCTAGTCTTATCTACCAAAGAGGTTGAGAAGTGAAGAGCGTTGAATGCGAAAGATAGCGAGAGAGAGACAGTTAAGGAGACGACAGGTGGTTTGTTTCTGCGGCTCCCCAAGCGATCTTCCGTCATAGAAGACAGTGTATATCTCCCCAGCGATACGACCTACTAGTGATATATTAGAACTGAATGCTCTGAGAGAGAGAGACACGGTGATAACCTCGAACCCAACCGTCACCTCTCCTCGAGCTCTGGCGGGCGTCATCAGAGAGGACCGTGACGTCAGAGATGACGCTGCCCCGACTACAAGTGTCGTCCCCTATCACGCTCGCATGCAAGGTAAGACCGTCACATTACAATTAGAATTAGGGGATTTACACTTGCAGGATGTGACACTTTGAAGAATTTAGACGTCGGGAGATTGCAGTTACGGCGATCTACACTTCCGGGATGTTTGGAGACGCAGTCATGGGAGTTTACACCTTCGGAGTTTGGACATTTCGAGGTTTCGCACTTCGGAATTTTTTAAAAACGCCATTGAATGTCATAAATACGTTTTGGGTGAAGACAAATCAAACAACAGTCTAAAAGTATGAACAATTATTTAATGTATTTCAAATTTGTGTCCTTTCCTGTACAATGACGTAATTAATTTTCCAACTCAAATAATTAATTTACTCAAATCCTTAGTAAATTAACCCGATTGTTTTAAGTCACGCGGTTTAGCTTTCATTGAAAACTTCTGCAGACAGAATAATCAGCTGACTGGATCTTAAAAGCTAAAACGTCACGTGTTTGAACCGTAGTTGACAAACTCTCCACCAGTTTGACAAATGCAATTAATAAAGTTCGTAGAATATCTTCTCGACTGATATAGGATTAAACGCGCTGAGAAATACTTGGAAGATTTAGAATCTGGTTAATTACGTTATTGCCAGAACGGCTATTTTCCAAGCAGATAATTCTTACAAATGAAGAATGATTGTCAGGGGAACAATAGTCAATTTAAAGCTAGGCAATGAATGAATGAGCACGATTGTAAATTTGACTTCATTCAGATTTCAAGTAAAATGTGAAACTTAATTTAACAAGAACGTAGAAAATGTAACTATCATTAACATCCCCCTTTAGTTATCCGTCAATATCCAACGTAACAGCGTGACTTGATTTCTGAAATTAAACTGTCAATATTTCTAGTTTGAAAAACGAACTGTAATTTGTCTTTAAGCTAAATCATGTTATTTCAGCTTGTATATATATATATCAAACTCACTCCACACTGTTAAGCTGTTTTTTTTTATCTGGTTACTATTGGTGACCTGCAGAGATGCTATAGAGGCGATGCTCAATGAATAACTAATACTTAATGGCCGGAATGGGACATCATATTCCTCTTAGCCATAATGGTTCAAAACTTCCATTACGGTTTCCATTACGAATGAATCAGAGCGAGGTATTCCTACCCCATTGTGTTTTACCCCAGACACCGATTTCTGTCTAAACAGGGTATGCATAACTAATACGTTTCGTTTACCAGAGTTCTGGCGAGGGCATTGTCCGGTTAGATTTCCCGAGATACAATTTCAGTGGCCTCTTATTAAAGCCCGGCATTACAATCGAAACATCATAATGGGCTACCAACCACTGTGCAATCTTATCAAAATGGTGATGACATAAAAATATCAATTTATTTTGTTTGTGACAGTAAAGGTGTTACAGAGTTACATTTGACCAAGTCTACTGGATATTCTTGTGTTGCTGGTCAAGACTGAATTATACGGTTTAATCCAATCGATGTCCTTAAATTTCACAACCAATTATAGTTGGGTTAGAAAATTATATTATGAACAGTTATGCCATATTATCTTTTTTACTATTTTTACGCTTGAATCCCTACATAAAAATGAAATCTTGTAATAAAACTTACGTCTTTTATGTAACTAGTCTTCTTCAGACACCGTTTAAAATATGAAACGAATTACACAATATCGTAGTAGTAAAAAATACACAGCAAGAGTGCCAATCAACAACACAACGTAAAATGTATCTTAATGGCTGAAGAAATACTTTGAATGCATTTCTGCAATATGACATCATTGAAAAGAAACGCAGCATATAATCTTTATTTGCGATAAAATTTTACAAGTTTGCATTAACAATTAAATTCCTTTTTAAAAACTTACAAATTCATGCTACACTCGTAGAAACGTTTCAGTTAATATTGAATTCGATTCTCAACAACATCATTTCATCGCTGTTTAATTATAATCACGTAATCTATTAGTAAACCAGTGGCACAATTGTCTGAGATAACTTGAAATAAATCCATAAGTGAAGGTTTTTAAATCTAGTTCATTCGTCTCTAAATCATGGGTGAGTCGTTTGAACTCCAGCTATACTTACATTCTTAACTGTCGGTCTTTCCATTGTTCGAGAATTCCAAGGATCGAGCCCTCTAATATAGCCCTGAGAGGTTCGGTCCAAACTAATCGTTCACCTTTCCAGTGAGAACGACAAGAAGTGTGAATTTACTCGTGGTACGTTTACTTTGACAGATTTAATATCAATAAGGAACCATAAAGGAGCGACTGTGGGTATTTCATTCTTGAACACAGCTTACAGAACAGGGTCGTGCGTCTAGCTATAGCGTATCCACACTCACTGTTTTTCAACTATCACCGAACTCTGGTAAACTTCCTTCAATGCTAGAGACAAGTTGGAAACTTTATTAATTACGATTGACAAAGACGGCGAAGACTCAACGACATCTTGAATTTAATCAGACATCCCATGTTTCGAATACAGCGAGCGCATCGTGGAAAGTTCAGACGTCTCCATTACAGCTTTGTAAAATGTTCATTATATTTAGATAATTAAATAAGTTTTGTTTGCTAGTTATGCTGGCAATGTACAGTCTGAAATAATATACTCGTGTGAATGCTCTTGATTTCAAGATTGTAGTAGTAGCCATACGACGTCAATATTCTCGTCAATTGACGTACACTGTATTACAATTTGATTTACATCCAACACATTGCAAGTTTCTGAAGCATAACGAATTAATTCAAATTAATATTTTGAGTAGACTTCACCACTTTCATTATTACAAACATTGAATAACAAAATATCAGGGGTTGGTGGTTCTCGATATTTTTCAATTTCATATATTTTAGTCCCTGTCTCCCAACTCTGCTCGCAAGGTTATTCATTCAGTTCTCCGCGCTCGACGCCGCCGTCTAGAGTCTAGACACACATTTGAGAGCCGGCCTGTTCTAGTCGGTTAGAAACACAAACCCTAATGTGTCTGCACCGTCTGTCACGAAGTCTGCGGTTCAAACCACACACAACGTTTACTCTGCGGAGAGAAAATTAAAAATTAGTCTTTTCAGCTGAAAGTGAATTGTTTGAAGTGGAAAACTATAAGTTGTAGAGTACAAAATTAAGATTAAAGTTATGCCTTCATAAGTTTGAGTTGGTGTAGTAGAAAACTGGTGACCGTCACCCAAGCTCTGGCCTCCAGGGAAAATAACTTGAAATATCTGCACACAACTACCTTTGCCCCACAGAATATAGACTTTTATTACATTTTAAAAGGTGAAAATCAATAGGGATGGATAATATGAATAATTTTTATAAATAAAAATAGTTTATTTCATAAAAATGCGGTACATATCAAAGGAAATTAAAAATGTAGAATTTACCTATAACGGAAATCAGAACCCAGAAAAAACGAACTTTACCTACGGGAGTGTTTCCCAACTAGCTAAATCTGGTAACTCAACACAAAGTTTGAGAAGAAAAGAGAACTTCTGTGACGTACGTGCCTTCAGCTGATCATAAAAACGTACTCGCGACGTGAAAGTGCGCCCACCAAGATAAATAAGCCGTCAGCTGGACATCAGCGAGAGTGCGAGGTCAGCCAGACGAACACATTTGTTCCGAGCGTGGAGGTGCTGACCGCAGCCTGCGTCGTAACCTCACTGCCATTCCGCCCCAGGTCCTGCCTACCGTATAATTAACAAGACCCGCCGCATCAGCGAGCTTGTGTTTGGGTACGTTATTATTATTTGTTTATTTCGTACATTCATTAGAATAACACACATACAGATGGATGCAAATAGCGAACCTATTATGATCCATTATTTGGACATTTGAACTCATCATTGTTGTGACATTGTTGTTGTAATATAATTTCAAATATTTACTTAACTGTAGTTCATTGTTGTGTCTGCATCTATGTAATGAGATTTATTTGGTAATTCTCCTTTGTAAATCAGGCTGAATAGTATAGACGTTGAATAAATAAATAAAATAAAATAAATAATATGAAATATAACAATAAAAAATATTATTATTATAATACATCGTGTATGAAAAGTAAAACACACCCCGCTTGAACGAATTTGAGTTGATCACACCCCGCTTGAACGAATTTGAGATGGCCATAAATTTAATAATTTATAATGATATTGTGATTTCACCTCAACAGTACTAACGATGGTTAACAACAACCTTTTGTAATCGGTAAAAAATGTATGATACCACACAACGTTTTAACCATATCACTAGTCCAAATTATACAATTTTAATAAATGAATGATATTTTTATAATACTTGTTACTATAAGCTCAAGCTTTAAAATAAATTGCAGTAACATTTCCATAATTTCTATCATAACCCACATTTTGTCACATTCCCACCCGGAGTTTTGTCTACGTCAGCGTTTGTCTCTTCTATCGTTCTCAAGATGAATACTGTTGTCAGCAAAACTTTCAATCTGAGTTCCCTATCTCCTAGGATGGCTGCACAAGTCATAAAGTCCTCGTACACAGGACCCTAGCGACTACTAGTTGAGGAATGCGGCTTCGCAGTCGCTAAGTTTAATCATTCCAATGCAGAGGTCCGTGTTCCAACTACGTTTGTTGGAGTTGCAAGGCAGATTTTGTTTGTTTCACATGACTTAGGAAATTCCTTGAGTATAAAGCACTGTCTGGATTCAGGGGTCATGCGGGTTTATTCCCGAGTCATATGTAGTAGGAATGTGAATCTGAGATGATTGTCTAATGTTTCGACAAGCACGGATATGACGAAAGTATCTAAACGAGGGGGAATCCCTAGACCTAAATATGATTTCTATAGAAAGCAATTAAGACGTCAAATGTTAGAATGAAAGAGGGCAGATTATTTTTTATATTTTTTTAAGGGACAAAACCTCAGAATCAACAATTATATTCAAACTGTCTGAATCAATCCAGTTGGTTCAAAATTCAATTTTAAGCAACTGTTTTTTGTGTATTTATTTATTTTATTTATTTATTTATTTATTTATTTAACGTCTATCCTATTCAGTTATAAAAACTGATTTACAAAGGAGGACAACTAAATAAATCTAATTACATAGATGCAGACACAACAATGAGCTACATTTAAGTAAATATTTGAAATAGTAATATTACAACAATGCATTAAATATTCAACAAATTTGATAACAAATAAAAAGGATATTAAATGCAATTTATGAATGAATCGAATATATAAAAAAGGGGGGGGGGGGGTGGGGAAGAAAAAAAGAAAAAAGAAAAAAGGAAAGGAAAAAAATAGAAAAAAGAAAGAAAAGAAAAAAGAAGAAAAATAAAAACATTAAAAAAAAACGAAAATTATCTATATATTTATATATATTATAATTATCACTCCCATTATCTACAACCTACATTAAAGGCAAACTGGTTTTCTGTAGTTTCTGGCGTTGTACGATTTTTTTCGTTGAACAGTACAAAATTTGATATTGTACCGGCAGGCGAAAAAATCGTGCAAGGCAAAAGAAACTGTTGAAAACCAATAATACTTATATTCAGGTTGTAGATAAAAGAGTTAAGAAACAATATTCAAAAAACCGCCGCTCAAAATTTAATTTTGAACTAGTTAGATTGATTCAGACAATTTGAATGAATATAATTGTTGATTCTGAGGTTTTGTCCCGTAAAATAAAATCAAAAAAATAATCTGCTCTTTTATTAAGTCCCTCTTTCATTATACTAACTTTTAAGACGTATGTACTGCATCATTTAGAAATCACATTTAGGTCTAGGGATTATTATAGAGAACATATCGCTAAAAAAAATCCTTGTGCATCTAAATGTTTGGTGGAGGCGCCGGGTTCTAAGACGAAGCTTATAAATAAAAATGTTCCTCGATAGTTCTTGATAATTATTATTAAGGATGTTCCGAGCACTTCAAAATTGAAACTGTCTGGCGAATAATCGAAGATCGAAAACAAAATAATCTAATCGAAATAATGTACACTACGTTTATGATCGAGAATAGGGAATATTCCACTTAATATTTTATATTTTATTTTAATTCTTATTCATGTATTAATAGTCACTGCACTTTTTTTTATTTAAAAAAAATGTTTTTTGTGTAATTTAAACAAGAATTAAATGGGTCCCCCAGTTTGCGCGCCAAAAACGAGCGTGCGCCATCTTTGGACGGTACTACGTCATAACTGTGTTGAGTCAAGGCCAATTGGAAACTAAATGTACGTATATTTGTACATATTTACATACAGACGGCGGTGCTCGCCCACCCGCTCAACACAAACAACTCCACAGGGATGTACATTTTCACCGTCTTTTGTTTTTTTTTGTGATGTGACAGGAGATTTCGCGAGATCATTGTGATAAAGAATAACGAGCATTTTGTCTTGAGTTTTTGCATAGCCTAGGACTATCATGGTATTCTTTATCTACAATAGGCTTTAATTAGTCATCAAAGTAAGGTTTTTGTGCGGGATGTGTGTCAGAACATGAACGTGCAGGCCTAGGGTTGGCAAGTTAAGCCTAGGGCTTGTCAAGTGAGTAATTTTAGTATTCACATACCAATGCCTATATCCTACAGGAACGATTTGCCTAGACTGTTGTATTATAAATAATTTTCTACGTCTAGGCCTAGACCTAGGACTGTTTCAGTTTTGTTTTTTGATTGCAATGTCAACTTTTCTCGTTTTCTGGCTAGGCGTTAAATGTAAAATGTCCGCCATCTGTTTACATTACTGTAGGCTACGCTAGGCGCTGCTTTGTTTAAAACACCGCCGTCTTGATGTATATCTCGATCCTACTATAATACTATTCCAACATCTTTGGTCTGGATGTTATCCAGACGGCGTTGGATCAACACAGTTCTGACGTCACAGTCGTTTTTGCCGCTTTAAAAAGTGCTGCTTTTAAAACGGCTATAAATCACTGGATTATTATTTCACGGAAAAACAAAGTACATATTTGTAATCGGGACGAAATACTTCTTCTAAAAAATCTATTCGTACAGATTTGGCGGAAGTGGAATATTCCCTATTTTAAAGTTTTTACATTGATAACGGAATCTTTGTTTTAGTTCGTAGCACCACCGTTGTTTGATACTGATTGAATCTCAGTGTGAACGCATTTTAATGTGACACGAATCAATTTGAAAAGACTGATAACAGAATTCACTTTTATTGTTAGTCTCAATTACGTATTTAAGGAATAAGATATTAACTAGTTTTAGTTAAATGTTTACATTATGTAATATTTTCTTTGGCAAAGAGCTGAAAGTTTCTGGGCACTTGAACTATATAAGCCTGTACTTTAAAACTCATGCCGTCCAAGTCTTAAGGGTCAAGCTCGTGTATTGCACTAGGACTCTTCACACAGTGGTTTCTTATTGCTTCTGTTGGGTATTATACTCCTGGTTATAACGGCGTGTTTACTCAGTAACTGAGATCCCAGGCCAAGCTATGAGATGGAAAGAGAAAACAAGAACTAAGAACCAAGTTATTTGCTAAGCCGAATAAAGAGCATTTGTAGCCTTTTCGCTCCCTTCGACCTTATTTCTCTCAGCGAAAGAATCAGTGATTGAAAACGCACTGAACCTGCACTAATAGGTCGGCCGCGGGTCAAAATTACCAGTTGGCACGCAACTCAGAGCAGTGGCTGGCTAGTACTACATGAAACATACATTATACCATATGCAGCAAGAGTTCTAAGTATTTGGAAGTATGACAAGAAAACATTTGCAAAACAAGTTCAGTTTTACACTAGTTTATTACTTTAAAGTAACATTTATTGTTCTTAGTTGAATTCATTTTCGTTGGATCAAATAATAATGTCATCGCAATTCCATTAACTTGAAACATTCGTTGAATATTACTGTGATAGCTGAAAATGTATAAGCAAATTATGCATTGTCGTAATTCCAGTGATTCAGTATTTAAATTACAGGGTTCCATAGAAATACATCTCATGATTAGATTATTCACCACATAAAAATAAGTAACTTGTTTTATTTATTCATAGGATTTGATTATTTATATGTAAATTCACTTATTATTTAAAACTTTAGTTTCACTGGTTGTTTTTAAGGGATGGCAAAAATCTCTCCTAAACTCACTCCGTTGAATTTCGCATTATATTTTGAACACGCTTCTATTGCGTTTTAAAATGAAATTGAGCTCTTACCAACTAGACGTGCCAACTTTACAACATCCTAGCTGCACACGACCAGATGACAATAAGATCTCTAAACCCTACTACCTGACACTAACCTCCTTGCGGAGTGACTTCCTGTCTAGGCGTCTGCGGAATACGCATGGAAGAAACTAAACGATGGATTGCTTCACTATTTTAATCCTGGTGGTAACACTGTTCGGGTGACGTTCAAGCGAAGTTTAGAGAAAACTAATTCGGACAACCACTGTGCTACTTCTTACATATCAACGCCGAGATTGGGAAATATATATGTGTGTTGAATGTATCAAACACATTCTAACTGTAATGAAGAAAAATACAGTCTTATAGTATCGTACTTTGTTTTATAACATTTGCAAAACTTTTTTTTTTAGAAAAAAATTGTTTGTTTACACAACATAGTGTTTTATTGAATTAATTTTAGCTTTTTAAATATACCAGATAACAATGACGAGTTACAGGGCAAAAACTTAAAGATTTGTTAAGTTTGTAACATTGGTAGTAATTATATTTATTTCGAAACCTAGATTATAGGAATTGATTTAAAATTTTCATACTTTAATCAAAATTAGAGTTCATTTAAAACTGGATTT
Organism: Sweltsa coloradensis; assembly: GCA_024449915.1. Classification (NCBI taxonomy): domain Eukaryota; kingdom Metazoa; phylum Arthropoda; class Insecta; order Plecoptera; family Chloroperlidae; genus Sweltsa; species Sweltsa coloradensis. Next base: position 480,855 of record JAMZAV010000353.1, on the reverse strand, counting down.
TGCACAAACCTTCAAAATTAAAACAATATTTATGTTGGAGCTTTGATAGTCGTATTCTATGATCATCGATTAATGTTTTGATTTTGGTATTTTAATGCTATGTATATACAAAATCATAGGTTCAAATTTAGACGAAAGTAAATTTTTAATGAACAAGACCGCCTTAACAAACATAACAGTTACACAATTTTGTTGGGATGCACAGAATATAAAGTCGAAGGTTAGACCTTCATTCAGTAATAACAAATGATATTATTTTACCGTTATGACTAGAGAGGAGAACAAATTTCATCTGTGCGTGGGATCCAACCCATTCAAAAACATTACCCATGTATCGCAGAAAAGATTGCATTTTTACGATTGCCATTTTTCAGAAATAGGTCATTTCCGTACCTACAGAATGTTTAAAGCCATTTTAATTTTCATATTCCCACAGTCTGGGTAGCACCAAGAACGAAGTACGTACTAAAATATTCAATTAATTCCGAAAGTTTCACGAGAATATTACACCATTACATCAGTGTCGTAAAACTTTACGGTGTAATATTTAACTTTCTGATGAAATCGCTATGTAAAATTCAAAACTTTTATGGCAGTGTCTCTTTATATGGCAGTAAAGGTAAGCTCAAATCATATTGCCCATTCATATTTTAATATTACCACTAAAAAGGATGAATGTGTAGAATGATTATGCATCAGCAATTCCATGCATATTAGTAAAACCGTTTTTTATATGCTTCATTACAAACGTTTTAGTCTGATATTTGTTATTAGCTTGAAAAATACTATCACAATATTCCATATTCAATTTTGATATGGTTTCTCTCTTGATTTTAAATAAACACGTCTATGTTGACGTGAATAATGATGCATAGATATAAAAAAAAAAACGACGATATTTTATTATTTTGACCTAAGCGGCACCTCTACCAAATATACAAAAATTAATGAATATGTTGACTTTTAGATCCTCCTCCTAATATCTGTTATATCCTTAGTATTGAGAACCCCCCTCTATGAATTATTCCTAACCTTGTTTCTCGGATGAAATGGTCTTGATTAATTTGGGTCTTGTTCGGAGTGGATCCACGATAATTTCACTAGAACGACAGCTTGGCAAGCACGCCTGGCTCCGAGCGGGGATCACAGACATGAATCTTTCAGAGACATGCTCGGGCAAGACGGATGGGGAAATGCCTTCGACCGGTTAGTGGTTGAGTGATCATCAGTTCCAGTCTGCAATGCTCCGGGTTTAATGAGAGAGCCGCGATTAGTTTGAAAATAAAGAGTCACATTTCAACTAGCAATTACAGACACTTAATTATATAAGTTGTAAATTACAATATTTATTTTATTATGCCGACGAAATGTGTTTTATGATTTAATAAAATGTTACATTTAAATTTACCGACAGTGTTGGCTCGAGCGTTAAGCGAGCGACTCATATTCGGCAGGTCTCGGGTTAATATCCCGTCAAGACCGGCAATCCTGACTGAAGGTTTTTCCGAAGTTTTCCTCGGTCGTTTAGACGAATGCAAGGGATTGAGTCCTCTTAAACAGCCCTCGGATATCACTTCACAATCATTCAAAGTCCAAAAATACCTAGTTCGAAAACTGACAGGACCATGAATTGCACCCTGGACCGGCTTTCCACAAAAAAGGAGTTGTTAATTTCAATTTATAAGCACAACAATCCATCTGATAATGGTGAGCGTTTTGGTTAGAAAAACTTTTCGACATTTGGTGGAGGTGCCGGGTCCTACTTAAATTCGAGAATTAATTTTAAATTTTTGGTAATGAAACATTCCTCATTGTTCATGGTACAATATCATATGGTTATTTGAAAGTAATTTTAGCTTGTGTACAAACATTAAAGCGTTTGGGTTAGAAAAACTTTTCTACATTTGGTGGAGGTGCCGGATCCATCTTAAATTTGAGAATTAATTTTTAATTTTTGGTAAAGAAACGTTCATCATTGTTCATGGTATAATACATTATGTTTATTTGAAATTAAGTTTAGCAAGTGAACAAACATTAAAGTGTTTTGGTTTGAAAAACTTTTCTACATTTGGTGGAGGTGCCGGGTCCAGCTTAAATTCGAGGATAAATTTGAAATTTTTGGTAAAGAAACATTCCTGATTGTTCATGGTACAATATATTATGTTTATTTGAAAGTAATTTTAGCTTGTGTACCAACATTAAAGCGTTTTGGTTATAAAAACTTTTCTACATTTGGTGGAGGTGCCGGATCCATCTTAAATTCGAGAATTAATTTTTAATTTTTAGTAAAAAAACGTTCATCATTGTTCTTGGTACTATATTATAATGTGTTTATTTAAAGATAATTTTAGTTTGTGTATGAACATTGATGAACATTGTGCGTTGTTTTCCCTGCCCTGGCGCAGTGTGTCGGGCGGAAGTTTTAGTACGTCTGCTAATAGTCATGTACACGCGGGGCAAACTTGGCGCGGATTGAGACCGCAGTAACATCATGTCGGAGGCTCAAGGCAGATTTACTTGGCAAGTCCTACCAACATTGCGCGTAAAGTTAGCGCTAGTTAGCCCCAATTAGCTTAATGATCCTCGTTAAGATGAGTTAATGTAAAGCCCTGGGCTCACTGCAGCGATGATGTCGCGAGGGCCGTTAGACACGTGTTATGTAGGTTCACTAAATCCCCAGAGCAGTCGATAATGACGGGTTATTAACGGCGCGGCCTCGCTCGTGACGTGAACATTAATTCTTGATGTGTGAGGGAAGTTTGTCTTGAGCGCGGAACATTTCCTTTACGAGCGCAGACCAGAGCGGAAACGCGTCCTTTATATTCCTTCAACTGTGTCCGACCTCGTTTTACAGGAACGGAAATAAACTGTTAGTGTGCGACATCGCATGAAATATACGGAAGTTTGTTGCTTTTGTGAATGTTCTACGAATACATTCATTTAAAAAACTCGTTTAAACTTTTTTGTTGTAACTTTTTCATCTACTGTTTAGACTTTAGAGTAAATGTGATCGTAAAATCAACCAAAACTTGTACCTAACAACTCCGAACTCAAAACAGAATTCTATAATTTAATTTCAGATAAAAAAAGATAACATGACTAGTTTGACCATGTTTGGCTCGGCCTCTATACATGATTCAATTACTCTTCGTATTGCATATGTTGTAAACATTACGGGCTTACTTAAAAGCCACTGTTCGTTAAAGATGTTAATCGCATTAACGCCCATTGGTGATAAAATTGCAGAAAAATGATGAATGTTTGCTTGTTTACCATTATGCAGTAACAAGCAATGTTTAAAATCTATTTTATTAAATAAAATATTCGAAACACTGATTTATGAATACGTAAAACGTCATTAATACGTGTATTACATTCATGACAACACTTCTTATTTAACAAATGACTGTGAAGTGTGATACTGTAAAATTAAAACGTTCTGTTATGTTGCTTGTTTATAATATTATAATACTTGTCAAACATGTTTTGTCTTTTTTTCTGACACCTAGTTTATAATAAAACAGCGCCGAAGCTACTATGGTTGCACAAGAGAGCAATGACCTGTGTTTAGATTGAATTATAATTACCTTCGTTAATGAGTAGTTTTCTACTTGCACAAATAAAAATAAGCGTTTGGAGCAGCATGCTTGTCGCTGTGGTGTAGACAGCGTGTATGACAAAACATTATTGCAGAGGTTGCTAATGAACACAGCAGCAACAAATTGAGCTACTAATGATAAATAGAGATAGACTATAACAATAAGAATGATGTAAGAACACACGGAAAACAAATTACCAGGGTCACACACACACTAGAAAATTTCGAATTTTTTCCTTTCTTGTTGTAAAACGGAGACACACAAACAACTTATTTGGGACAACAAACGCAAAAATGAATAATAGATTTGAGGTAATGTATCTCTTTAACTCCTCTTTTGAGCAGAGTTGAGCAATTACTAGTTGTTAATAACTTGCGAGTTCTGCAGTGGGTAGAAAACTCAACCGAGTAGCAAACGGGGCGTTCGTTCACACGACGACATTTACTCGCGTAAGCCACCAACCAGAGTAGACCGTGAGTTATACAAACAGGGTCTTAAAAATTAATTGCTGAGAAAGGGTTGAGGAACACGATCCAATCTAAAAGAGGAGACAGGTCATAACCGACAAAAATAATTGATAAATATTAGGATCACTTTCCCAGAAACCATAGTGTTTGCTGTTTGAAATTCGATGCTGTTAATTCTACGAAATATAGGCTGCGATAATTTAAAACATCTTTAAGTCAAAAAATAAATTACGTTAGGTTGAAAAAAAGCTTACACTGTTTAAAAGTGTTTAAAATGTGTGTTTAATTCTTTGAATTACCAGGTAATTTACGTCTCTCGTGTTCTTGTAATCTAAGCGAAGGCAAAGCAGTTATCCCGAGGACATCTTGGTTTTAATTGTGAAATGGTTCACTGTTGTGTTTTTCTCTCCGTGACTCGCTAGCAAAGAGAGTGTGGTGTATTATTCTGCGGCTTGACAGTTGTACTCTACGCTACTCTGCCTGACAGGGTTTAATTCATCCTCCCAGTCAGGAGAAAACTAGGTTACGAAATGAATAATGTAACGTTTTGGTCGTTTCACAAACAAAACAACGAATTAACCCTAGACACAGCCTACGTGCAAAACTGTAATACACTTCTTCTTGTTGTTAGTATGTTAGTATTTGTAATTTAAACAAACATTATTTGTCAACATAATACTGTGAAGTACTGTGAGAAATAACAATATATCTACAATCGCATTCAAAACTTGGTTTGTACCTCAGCTTAGTTCATTAAATAAATCAATATGTATTTAGAGCCTACCCACTCAGTTATAAAACTGATTTTCAGTGGAGGACAGTAAACTAAAGCTTCTAAGCCAACCCAGTAGGCCCGACGCAATCGACGAGTGAGCGATAACCAACCAAAGCTTGATATTTTTTAATAGAAAATATAGCAATCAGTGGTATGGAGATTACGAACCTCGCGGATCAACCAGAATTAACAAAGCCGATTCAGAACAACTTTAAATTTATTATGTGCCTCGTTGCTAGGATGGCTCCAAAGTCACTGTTTACAAATTTCTAAGACAAGAACTGATGGATGTTAGTCCAAATCTGAAGTTAAAAAACGTCTGACTTTGAAGGGAATCGAACACTGAACCTTCTGCATTGGAAGCAGAGACGGTAACCACAATACCAACGAGCCACACAAACTATAATTTCAAACTAATTGTGAGAAGTTAATTTCTTCTTACTAAATCTTATGATGTGTCAGAGCCAGACCTACTGAACAAAGGTTCAAGCTTTGCTTTCAGCTTTCTTCTTCTACTTTCATGAATAATATTCTAATGAAAGCGTTTAATTATCGCTAAGATAATGTCACCGAGGTCGAGTATAACCTGTTTTATAAGAAAACTCTCCTAGTTTCCTTTCAAAAGTTTACCCATTTTCTGTCTTTCATTAAATTTCGCTTCAAAAATCAAAATCCAAAATGAGGATTAAACCCAATAATGATTCGCATCATTAAGTTATATCCGGTAGAATGGTGCTTCAAAGCGAGAAAATATACTAAAATTAGACAATTCAGAGCCTTGTGATGTGACACATTTTAAAACGAAGACTTATTTATTGAGGCTTAAATGAAGCCCTTCGTTTGAATCGCACAAAAATTGATTTTGAAGCAAGTCTATTGGCGCCTCTTGCTGCAGAGTATAGGGTATAATTCTGCTGCGCTCGACTTGTTTCGCTGTTTCCGTGAAACTCTCCAAGCAATTTCCGGGCGCGCAAAATGTCATCGTGAGACCGTTATATCTACAGAAAGTGGAGGGAAACCGCGGAAATTGGGTGATTATTGGAATTTATTTTTATTTCGTGTTTGTGACAACTTCAAAATAGTTGAAATAAATATTTTATAAAATGAAACAACACAGTTTTGTATAATAAAATATAGCCTTTATGAATTAGAAACGTGTTTAAGTTTGGTTTGTGACTATGTCTTAACAATGTTAGAGAAATCACAATCACATACATATTCACCGGGGAAGATATAAAAAAAACTTCGAATCTTTATGAAGCAAACAATATCTAAATGTGAACAGTAAAATAGCAATATATGGTTGCAGTAATGTACACGTAACGTGCATTCATCTCGAGGAAGATACAATATTAGTTTTGTGTTTGTTCCAACAATACTCGGGCTCCAAGAGGAAAAATAGCAACTGAATTGCGTTTGTAAAATACGACTAGGCCGAGAATCGAGGTACACAATATATATCCGGCTGTAAACTGGATATTTGAAAGAATATGGGAGGAAAGGAAAGAACAGTTCCTTGTTTTTTAACAAGTAAACTTTAATAAACAATACATTTTGTTTTTCATTTACTAATGATTTTCTTACCAATATTGTGCAAATAGTTAATGGTATCTTTGTACAACTCCAACTCAACAACAACAACAACAACAACAACAACAACAACAACAACAACAACTTGTAAACACTTATCAGCACGCGTTTTTAGTATAGATAGTAGTGCGATCATGGCATTATTTTAATATTAATCGCAGTCTAGCAAAGCTGTTATGAGCCAAATATCCACTGAGTACTTGAAAACACAGGAGAGGCCAATATATTTGAAGTGTCTCGACAATGTTTGTGCGCGCCAGGCCTCGTGAACAATGTTGACAATCACTTTACCCAGCCACCTAAACTTGATTGGACCAAGAAGATAATGAGGTTGTGATCAAACGATACAGGGTTAATTTTACATTAATTTTCGGGCTATGTCTACATGCAAAATGGTCTCTTATATCACTAAAAAAAACAAAAAAAAAAAACACCCGAGCTAAATTTTTGGGGGGTCAGTGAAATTGAAGTCTTCGCTTCCGCTCGCTACGCTCATCCAATAATATAGGCCTACAAAAATACCAAAAATGATGAAATAATGAGGAGTAATATTCTTTTTCATGGTCACTTTTACTATAGAATGCCGTATGTTTCAATCATATATACCTTAAGACTGTTGGCTAAGCTCGAGAAAACCAGGCTTTGACGCCGAGCGCAGAGGTGAAGTCTGGACTCTGGATCACTTGGAAGCTCTATCGGTGGTCCTATCGGGTTGTGCTTTGCACCAAAATGTTAAGTAAGAATGTATAATAGGGGGTATCTAGGCACATTTTCCAAATATTGCTCACTTTTCTTATTAAATGACCGTAAATATGACACCGAACTGTTAATTTGTAGTAGACTAATATACTAATTTTGTGTAGGAGATAATTATTTGAAATCTCAAAATTTGCTTTGATAGCGACACACGCTCATCCTTTCTGAACAGCCTTCCAAAAATGCAGATTTTTTGGATGAAAATTAAAGGTCAAAAAGCGGTACATTCTGTATGTGAAATTAGCTGGATTTGACGATCGAGCGTGTTTTTAAATGGGCATTTAACATTGTAAAAAACGTTGGCCCGAGCTTGGCAAACAGTCTTAAGGGCAGATTTGACATCTTTGGGGGCCCACTTTGGAGGTTACCTAACGGGTCAACGGCCCAACGCAGCCCGTCTGACGAGTGATATTCTTTTTTGGGCTTACTTATTTTATAAATTTTTGTATGTTTTAATCGTGTATACTTAATGGGGGCAGATTTGACCCTTTTTGGGGCCCACTTTGGGGGCGTCTGACGGGTAAACGCCCCCACGTTGACTCGTAAGACGCGCATTTTGAAACTGACATGAATTTCCGCTTCTTTTCCAATGGTCAAAACATATGTACCTTATGAGGCAATAGAAACTGTCACTGGCTCTCGGTCTACTACTCTTCTACAGAACTTAAAAGGTAACCAACTTAAATAAAACAAAGAGAAAATCACACCGTCATTTTAAGGAGTTCAAATTGAAATAAAGCATTATATATTTATGAGAAATTGGTTGTGAAATGAGTTGAAAGCGTTTAAAAAATTATAGTATTTGCAAGACATCTGTCAAATTAGACTTTCGCATTTCTGGTTCAATCAAACGATGTTTGCGTGTAAGGATTTGCTAGAAACAAAACAGTCACAAAATGTCTTCATACATTTCTTAAGAGAACTTTTTATGCTTATAACAAGAATAAAGCTTAAGTTTTTGACGGAGTAAATCAACACGAAAAACAATATATTTTGATTTCATAATTTCATATCGATACACGCAAAGAGATCTCTAGAATTAAGAGGACGATTATGTGGAATTTCCGGATATCAAACTGGATTAAACTGGAGAATATTCTTTAAGAAAGTCATCAGTAAGCTAGAACTCCTTTGATGAAGAATGTAATTCGCAAGAAAGTTCGAAGGGTCTTCTCTTTTAGAGTACGAGAGGCAATGTTGGTATTGGCTTCAGGCCCGGGCATTGCCTTGGTATGGTATCCAAGAGAGTAAAGAAATATTAATCAACTAAGGTTTCTTTGAGAAAAATTTCATCAACTCCCTTCTTCATGTATATAGTAGGAAGATGGGGGACATAAATGCGATTCGTGCTGCCTTCATATGAACTAAGATACGTGGCTCTCAGAAGAGTTTCTATACTACAGGGTGTGCGCCAATGTACGATTGACCTTAACTCCACAGGTTTAAAAAAGTATTTTCAAATAAATTACGTAGAAAATGAAAATTTGTAAACTTGAATGTAAGATTAAGATTTTAGTTAATATCGATAAAAAGCTTCCAAATAAAACTATAAAAGAAAATAGTTTTGAAAATGTAAAGTAGCGAGGCTATCAATCAAATCAAACGCACGTGATAACTAAAATTTAAAACTTTATTAAAGTTATCTTCCTTAAATTACGTTGGATGTTTTACTCACACAAGTGGAAGGTTACTTCAACATTATAACTTAAATTACTATTATTATCATTATTATTATAACTTATTCACAATTGCAATGAACACATGAACTATATAAATGTGACGATTGCCAGAAAAGAGCGTAACTAATTTAATCGGCGATGTACGATTGCGTTTGTAATCATGTAGAAACGATTGCAAACAAATTTGGAAATAATTGAATTATTGATTTCTGCTAACCAATGTCTGTGCTTTCATCTCTAGAACATTGTTGTTGTATTCCGTCGTATCGAGATATTTTAAGACTCTTCAACTCCAGCTCTTGATGTAGAAACTACACCTGACTCTTCACTATTGAGTCCCGATCAGAGAGCACAACCGTGTCTCTTAAGCCGCTTAGCACCCCTACCTAAGCTCCTGAGCTGTTGTGACAGAAAGCCAGCTAAGTACAAACACACTTCGAGGAAGAAATAGCTTCGCGTAAAGATATTGATAACTTCAAAAGCTTTGAGCATTGCTAGTTTGAAGACTTAGCCGGTATCCACTCGAACACCGAAGCTAATCAACCTCGGGCGTGGTCAAGGGGATAGTGAGTGAACGCTTTGCCCTAAAATACACGTATACCGCTGGTTAGAGCAGATAGAGGGTTCGAGAGAAAGTGTAACGGCTTCGTTATCCTCGACGTCTGCTCGGCAGTTCGGGTAAGTGGAGGAACCTATTGTCATGGTTTACACCGTCATTTCGGATGGGACGTCAGGCAGTTGGTCCCATTGGTACTTTTCGAAAGGAGTAGGCTACGTGCCGGTACCGGGTTTTCCCTCCTCCCTTCTTTTCATTCTTCATCCTCATCTATCACCACTCATCGTCTTCCATATCCTTAGTGCACTAATATGAGACGTTAACCAATACAATTACAAATAAAATAAAATAAAGTATTTTATTCATCAAATTAATTAGTTCATGCCGGTTATTTAATGGATACGGTCAGAGGATTATTTTTATTTTTAAGCGATGAACAACTGTCTTAAGTTGGTGTTTGCGATAACTTGTTCGGTGTATTGTTGCCATCAAGATCACCGACAAACTGAGTCATAACCATGATATACGTTGTTGCACTTGCCACGATCTGAAACAAGGCAAAAGATTGTTGCAGCAATAAACTCTAAGAACTCGAGATGAATTTCTTGTTGCTAGTTGGTAGTAAGGTTTTGTTCATTCGTCCGATGTATTAATTAATGATGAATAAATTTATTCAGCTCCTTTAAATTTACAATTTTGTTCGATAAGTGTGATAGAATAAAACATATATTGCGCATTTAAGAATTGACGAGTTGCATTGCATTGTTTTAAATGCATTATATTTATTTATTATCATGCATATTACAACAGAGTACAAATAATTATATATCTGATATAATTATATATTAGAGTCAAGATCTTTTGCACTTAATTGTTATCAAGATTTGAACACAAGAATGATGGTTGAACACAAGAATGAAGATTCGCGTTCGGTGGTTTTTTCCGCGAAAGATTGATTACTCCCTGATTTGCTGTTCCTGATTTTTGGCAAACTTCATATTCGTTTGAGTGGGATCGTCTAATAAATCAGTTTTTTTCTTTTCGTTTTCCTTTTTTAATGTTTTTTTTTTCTTATTTTTTCTTTCTTTCTTTTTTTTCCCTTTCATTTTTTCTTTTTTTTATTTTCTTTTTCTTTTCTTTTTTCTTTTCTTTTCATTCCCCACCCCCTTTTTTATATATTATTCGATTCATTCATAAATTGCATTTAATATCCTTTTTATTTGTTATCAAATTTGTTGAGTATTTAATGCATTGTTGTAATATTACTATTTCAAAGTTCATTGTTGTGTCTGCATCTATGTAATTAGATTTATTTAGTTGTCCTCCTTTGTAAATCAGTTTTTATAACTGAATAGGATAGACGTTAAATAAATAAATAAATAAATAAATAAATAAATAAATAAATAAATAATTAAATAAATAAATAAATAAATAAATAAATAAAACTCCACAAGTGTAAATCATAGCATAGCCTATGGACAGAAAACACAAACTTATTGTCATTAAAATATACAATATGTACAAAACTATACATGTAACTTTTTAAACATATTTGAAATCCTCAATTTAAATGTGAAACTATCAAAATTATTAACAATGAAAATTAATAACATATATTCTTGAAAGAAAAGAAATGAAAAATGCATATTAAAGAAGAGACTAATGGAAATAAGCTAGTGAGTAAATTATAATGTTAATATCCTAAAGCTTGAGTGATCACAGATTTAAATTTAAAAATATTTTGTGAGTAGAGATCAATGTCTGTTCCTTCAAGAGGTTTTAACATATTAAATGAATGCTGCAATCTGTTGATGCATGAATTTTTATGGAGGTCGAGATGACTTAGAGCTGGTTGAAAAGTTTTATGATGGCGTGTATGTTTGGGAGGTATATGAAAATTTAATTTGCCAAGAATTGAACTAGTGTTTGTTAAATTATTTACAATTTTGTAAAGGTAAACCATGTCAGAATAGTTCCTTCGGTTTTCTAACGTCATTAGGTTAGCATCTTTACAAAGTTGTGCATAATCTACTCTATGATATCGATGTTTATTGATGTTTTATGAAACACTGTTGGACCCTTTCTACATTCTGAATTTTGGTGATTTGATATGGGTTCCAAATAGAGCTAGCATAATCTAAATGAGGCCTAACAAGAGAGAGGTACAACTTCCGCATTGTGGTTTTGGAGAATTCTTTAGAGCAGTTTCGTCTTAAGAAACCAAGCAACCTAAATGATTTTGGAATAATGTTAGAAAGGTGATTCTGAAATGATAGATCATGAGATATGATGACACCTAAATCCTTGACTTTAGTGACTCTTTCCAAAATCTGATCATTGAGAGTGTAGATATGAAATTTAACATGTTTCGTTTTTGTAGTAAACGTAATTACTGCACATTTAGATACATTAAGATTAAGCTTCCATGTTCTGCACCATTCTGCAAGCGCGTCCAGATCTGACTGTAGGCAGGCACGGTCGGCATCTCTTCGTATTGGACGATATATCTTAAGATCATCAGCAAACATTAAACAGCTCGATGACATAAAACAAGACGGTATGTCATTCACAAACAGGGTAAAGAGTAGTGGACCCAAAATAGAACCTTGCGGCACTCCAGATGTTACGCTTTCAGAAGATGATCTTGTTGTATCAATGACAACTTACTGAGTTCGTCCAGTAAGGTAGCTTATAAGTAATTGATGAATTTTACCGGTAATTCCATATGATTTTAATTTACATAGGAGAAGATCGTGACTGTCAAAAGCTTTACTGAAGTCCGTGTAAACAGCATCAACTTGAACACCTGAGTTTAAGGACGTTGCAATATCGTGGGTGAATTCAGTAAGATTAGTAACCGTTGATTTCCTTTTCACAAATCCATGCTGACTTGGTGATATGTAGTCTGCCACGTGATTATTTAATCTTTTAGAAATGAGACCTTAAAAACTTTTGAAAATATGGCTAATAACGAAATAGGCCGATAATTAGTCACTGAGTTTTTTCTTCCTTTCTTTAAAACGGGTGTAACGTTAGCATGTTTCCATCGAGAGGGATAAGTTCCTTCATTTAAAGCACAGTTGAATATTTTTGACAGTGGAATAGAAAATGCATTTCTACAATGTTTTATCACATTTACCGGTATTTGATCTGGCCCAGGAGATTTGCCATTGACAAGTTTGCCAAGGCTATCTTCCACTTCTTCACAAGAAACATTGAAACTGGACAGTTCACTGTCAATCTGATCAGAGAGATTAGGTAGAACCACATTTCCTTGTGATTTCGGAGTGAAAGTTGTTTTAAAAAACTCCGAAAAAAGGTGGCAGCACGATTCTACACTTTTCGCAGTAATACCATTATATTTCACTTCAGTAGGTATCCTCCTTGATCTAGTTTTTCTCTTGACAAAGCTCCACAATAATTTGGGGTTTTCTGGAATTTTTGCTTCAATGTTGTGAAGGTATTGGCGATATTTCATGTTTTTTAGTTGTTTGAAGTTAGTTCTATAATTTTTATGATCAACTTTATGACAATCCAAACCGGTTCTTTTGAACATTTGATGAGCTCTGTTCTTGCGTTTTAATGCCGCAAGAACATGTTTATCATACCACACTGGATATTAATTGTTGTTGACTTTAGTCACCGGCACTGTTTTGGCTATTGTTGTGTTCAAAAGATTATAGAATAAGTCACACTTGTCGTTCACATCTGTCAATATGTCTATTCTATCCCAGTCACACTCATTAAGATTATCACGAAGTTTATTTAAGTCAGCCTTCCTCCAGTTATATGTCTCACGTCCTGATGGTTTGTCGTTCAATTTCATATGTGGAAAAACAAGACGACACAAAAATGGTAAATGATCAGAAATAACTGCTGGTTCAACGTATGTGACGGTTACCTCGGCGTCCGGATTATTAACAAATAATAGATCAAGGAAGTGGTTATTACTGGTGGGAAACGAGACATTTTGTGATAGGTTGGCTTCACTTATAAATTCAATGAACATCTGGTTCACTACATAGGTTCTGTTGGTAATAGGGTCCAGGTCAGTTGAGTCGTCTTGATGTTTAGACTTCCAAGTAATATCTGGTAAATTAAAGTCACCACACAACATTATATTGTCCGTATGTCGAAGTGTTGCTTCCAATTTCAAAACGTTGTCCCTAACCTTTTCAATGAGCAATGGTGTTGCCTTAGGGATATAAACACACCCTACATATAGACTGGATTTCAGGTTCGTTTTTATTTCAACCCACATCATTTCTAAGTCCGCCGTTTCGAACTCCTCCCGTCGATTAGAAGTCACTTTTGTGCTGACAGCAATAAGAACTCCCCCTCCTTTCCTTTTACCTGCACTTGGAATGCGGTCTTTTCTATGAACCTCATATTGACTGTTATCTAGGACTTCATTTTCATAAATATGTTCGTGCAGCCATGATTCAGTTATACAAATGATATCACATTCATTGATATGTGTTGTGAATAGTGCAATACAATACTTAGACAACAACTGGAATAATTACATCACATACCCCGTGTATTAACGTTGCATCAATTGGGAAGAGACCAAACGCCGAGAATTCAAAATTACGTTGAAGAAGTTGAAGGGAAAAGGTCTGCATCTGATAAGAAAGAAACAAAGTATATCATTCATCTGAACAAAGTTTCTAATTATTATATACTTATATATTTTTCGGTAGGCTAGGACATACTTGGTTTCTGACACGTGCAGAAACGGCGTTGGTTTGCAGCTTGGACACAGTGTAAGCAAGTTCCTTTGCCTGAAAATTAGGTAACACTTGATTTGTCAGACCTAAAATGTTTATTTTAAAAGTATATTAAAAGTAAAATAATTATAATAAATTGCTGATTTTATTCAAAACAATGAAGTGATTGAAAATATACTGCTGCTGGTTGTTGATACGAGACTGTTTTCTTACATTTTTAATGGACAGTTGAATCCATAGGTTGTTATTAGAATTAAAGCGTAGACAACACTCTTATGCTTTTAGTGCAATTTTAACGATTTTAACTTATATCTAGATATTAGTATAAAACACAAGAGTGATTAAGGAATTGACGTTTTAACACAAATTTGCATTAACTTCTGTGCGCAGTTCTAGATTAGAACTTACCCGTAGCTTAAACGATTGACAGCAGTACACCACAAAGACCAGCTTTAAAGTCCTATCGAATATATTTAGAATCAGTTTTAAAAAACTCGTAAATTTGATCTTCACAAAAGTTTCAGGATCCGAAAAAAAAGTCAAATCATAAATGCACGCAACCAATGCAGCGTAAAAAAGTACCAGGGTTAAAAGGTTAAAAAAGCCGTAGATTGAATCAATTTTGTCAGCTGTTTCGAAGATGGCGCTGTGTATGTTGGAGGCGTGATATCGCTCAACCCAATCCTTGGTCTCCTCAACGTGTTCAGCCTCCTCGTGGGAACTTCTAGTGCTCTTCAGCCGCTCTCCTTGCTCCCTGTGCAAGACCAGGGGCATAGGATTCTTAGAACTTGTGATCTGTCTCTCTTTTAACTGCCAACAAACTCGGCTTCGTTTTACTGGATGCACGGATAGACCATACTCATGTGAGTTGTAGTTTTCATGTTCAGATAGTTTAATGTTTAATGCGCCTAATAGTTGCGTAAGAAGAAGAACGGCATTACAGAATTGGAACAACAAAATCATTTTTGACAAACTGAAAACTGTAGCTAACACATTTAAACACAGTTTCAACACAGAGAATTGCTGGTTTAAAAAAATATTGATAATTTCATTTCTTAAAGCTGAATATAATAACAAAATTATTTGCCATATAATTATTTTATTATACTTTTTTAAATGTAGTGCTGGATATTTCAAGAACAGTTACAAGCTTGGCCAAAAGCTCTAGCATGTTCCTTATTGAACCGAAATGTAGAAAACACACGGCATAAGAAACTACGTAGACGGCATAATAACATGTAAGTACCATTCTTTCAAAGTATCGTTTAAACAACGATCCGTTTTGATCTTTGAATGTTTGTTCAATTCCAAGTATATAACCAGCACCTATCGCAACGAACCAGACCACACCGTACACCCGAGCACGGTTAGACACTTGATAGGTACTTGTTCCTCCAGTCTTTCTTATCAAAGTGTAAGGAGCAAGGCCGAAGCATCTTGAGAAGAGAACCAATGGCATTATCGCAGTATTGAAATCCATTGCGTTTTTAGATGTTTTACTGATAGAACATATAAATATACACAACGATGAGGATATTAATTAAGATCTATAAGAACTCTTGTACTCGGTGAAAAGAGTGTAATATCACTGACGCTTACTATTATAGACTAACGCTAGTAACTTAAGAAGCGTAACAAAATTAAATGATGGACTTATCCAAGAGTTTTTAAAGAAATTTTGTTTCATTAATTAAAATTAATTAATAATATAAATAAGCAACTTAAAGACCACGTAACATTCATGCGCCAAGCCAGAACTGTTGTAAATCATTGAATTTACCCAAGATAAACTGAGTTCATGGAGAATATTACTTTGAAATTCGAAATGACATTTCTCCAATAATTCTCCGAGATTTGACATTAACACACATACAATACAATAACATTCCGAACTCGTGAATTTCGTTAATGTATCGCACAATGAAACGATACGATCAGAATACTAGGACCTTATTACTTGGCCTTAAGTACAAGACAACATGGTTAATACATACTAAAGGATGTATTGTGACGTGCATTTAACAACTTTCACACGCAATTTATTTACAACAATTGGATAAAGTGTAATTGTTTATGCAAAGTCGATTTTATCAAGCTTTTAAGTGATGTAGTCACAGGTCAGCGTAAGTTTATTTATGAAGAGTGCTCAAGTCTATAATGGTTCATCTTCTTTTAGTTCTCAAACCTTTAGAGTGTGTATGACTTGTCTAGCAACACTATATAGCAGGTACTTTAACCGCAAGACCAAGAACCTTGGCGTTTTCATTGTTATTTTTGACAATTCTAATAGCAATATAATATGTCAGTCATGTACCCATCTATCTTTGATCAGCTCTTATAACACCCTCTTTACTACACAGTTAAAGTGCAGTTCATGTATTAATCAAACAAACACTTTATGTGTCATTCATAATGAATGTGACAATCATAAGAATAAAGCAGAAAATATTCCTCTAGTTTGCATGACATTTACTAGACATACATGATCGATGATTGATGAAACGTTGGTAAAAGATGTATTTTGGGAATAGCACAATTATCATTGTGATTCAATGCAAGTCTCGATAGAATTATGAGCACATTGGTATGAGCACATACCAACGTGACAATTGCCACAAAAGGGCATAACTAAATCAATCGACGATGTCTGATTGCATGTTATAATCATGTAGAAACTATTGCAACGAACTTGAAAATAATAGCATTATTGCTTTCTGCTTACTTATGTCTGTGCTTTCATCTCTAGAACATTGTTTTTGTATTCCGTCGTATCGAGATATTCTCAGACTCTTCAACTCCAGCTCTTGATGTAGAAACTACACCTGACTCTTCACTAAGTGGGTCCCGATCAGAGAGCACAACCGTGTCTCTTAAGTCGCTTAGCACCCCTGCCTAAGCTCCTGAGCTGTTGTGACAGAAAGCCAGCTAAGTACAAACACACTTTGAGGAATAAATACCTTCGCGTAAAGATATTTTCACAGAATCTTACTTCTAGAGATGTGTTTTAACCTCAAAAGTTTTGAGCATTACTACTTTGAAGACTACTTCGAGTAATTTAGTCCTAACATTAATTAGTTAGATCATACCGGTTATTTAATGGATACGGGGGATTATTATTTTAAGCGATGAAATTTCTTAAGCTGATGTTTGCGATGAGTTTGTTGTTGTATGGTTGCCTTCAAGATCACCGACAAACTGAGTAAGAACCATAATGTATGTTGTGGCACTAGCTGCAATCTAAAACAATAAGGTACCCTTGTTAAATGGTAACGGCATTGCTAAAAGTGAACTCTAAGTAACTCCATGCGAAGTTCTTGTTGCTAGTTGGTACCAAGACTAATTGTTTCTTTGTCCGATGAACGGCTTGGATTGAATTTCTTCAGCTCCTTAAAATGGACTGTGCTCATATTCATGCTAGAGTATTAAACATAGTATAAAAGTGAACGTTTTACAGTAAAAAGGGTTCATAGTTACACTGTGACACTTTATAGAAGCATTAGTAACACACAAAATAAAATATGTTATAACATTTTATCGTAGTATAAGTGTTTGTTTAAAACTCGAAAGTTTTGAATATATGCTTTGTAAATTTAAGAATCGACAGTTGCATTGTATTGATTATAATGATTTTACTAAGACGTGTTAGTCAATGCCTAATGTTATTTTGTAAGTAAATTAAACAATGCCATACGTAGATGACAACAATGTAATAATTATGTCACATACCCCGTGTATCAACGTCGCATCAATTGGGAAGAGACCAAACGCCGTGAATTCAAAATTACGTTGAAGAAGTTGAAGGGAAAGAGTCTGCATCTAGTGAGAGAAAACTAAGTGTTTAGTATAAGATGATAAGAACAAGTAGTACGTATTATCAAACTTATAGTAAAGTAGGTAGATCATACTTGGTTTCTGACACGCATAGTAACAGCGTTGGTTTGCAGCTTGGACACAGTGTAAGCAAGGTCCTTTGCCTAAAAGTAAGGAAGCACTTAATTAGATAAAACACTTTTTTTTTAAATAATATAATAATAAATAAAAATATAATGCTGATTTTATTCAAAACAATGAAGTTATTAAAAATGCTGCTGCAGATTGTTAATATGAAACTTTTTGCTTACATTTTCAATTTACAGTTAAAGCTAGTTTATTATTCGAATTAAAGCGTACAGAACACTTACGCTTACGAGAACAATCCACACGAGAGATAAGAGTATGGAACAAATTTCTTTTTAATTGTGTTCGAGAGTCTAGTTTAGAACTTACCCGTAGCTTAAACGATTGACAGCAGTACACCATCAAGACCAACTTAGAAATCCTATCCAATATACGTAGAATTACCAGCAAAACAGCCTTATACTTGGTCTTGGAAATAGTTTCGGAAAAATAAATCAGATTGTAAAAGCACGCTACCAATTCAGCGTAAAAAAGTATCAAGGTTAAAAGGTTAAAAAAGCCGTAGATTGAATCAATCTTTGTTGCTGTTTCGAAGATGGCGCTGTGTGTGCTGGAGGCGTGATATCGCTCAACCCAATCCTTGGTCTCCTCAACGTGTTCAGCCTCCTCGTGGGAACTTCTAGTGCTCTTCAGCCGCTTTCCTTGCTCCCTGTGCAAGACCAGGGGCAAAGGATTCTTACAACTTGTGATCTGTCTCTCTTTCAACTGCCAACAAACTCGGCTGCGTTTAACTGGATGGACAGATAGACCATACACATGTGAGCTGGCGTTTTCATGTTCAGATAGTTTACCGTTTAATGCGTCTAATAGTTGCGCAAGAAGAAGTACAGCATTGCAGAATTGCATCAACATTATCGATGTTGACAAACCAATAACTGTATTCAACAAATTTAAACACATTTGCAACACAGAGAATTGCTGTTTAAAAAATATTATGATAATTTTATTTCTTAAAGCAAAACATAATGACAAAATTATTTGGCATATTATTATTTTATTATACTTTTTTAATGAAGCGCTAGGGATTTCAAGAAAAGTTACAAGCTTGGCCAAAAGCTCTAGCATATCCCTTATTGAACCCAAATGTAGAAAACACACGACATAAGAAGCTACGTATACAGCATAATAACATGTAACATTCATTATTTCATAAGATCGTTTAAACAAGGATCCCTTTTGACTGTTTATTTCTTCCTCACTTCTAAGTATATTCCACGCGCCAATTGCAACGAACCAGACCACGCTATACACCCGAGCACGGTAAGACACTTGATAGGTACTTGTTCCTCCAGTCTTTCTTATCAAAGTGTAAGGAGCAAGACCGAAACATTTTGAGAAGAGAACCAATGGCATTATAGCGGTATTGAAATCCATTGCGTTTATACCTCTTTTACTGATCATACAAAGACGAGGAAATCTAAGAACTATAATAACTACGTCCTCGGTGGAAAGAGTATAATATCACTGTGACGCTAGACTTTTATAGAGTTACGCTTGTAGCTTGAAATGCCAACCAAAATTAAATGAACGACTTATACAACAGCTTAAATAAATAATGCGTTTCATTAATTAAAACACACTTATAATATAAATAAGCAGCGTCAAGACTACGTAACATTCATGAGTCAAGCCAGCCAGAACTTTTGTAAACTACAAAACCCAATGTGTAAAAATCATTTAATTTACTCAAGATAAACTGAATTCATGGAGAATAATACTTTGAAATTCGAAATGACATTTCTCCAATAATTCTCCGAGATTTGATATTTACAAACACACAATAACCTCCCGAACTCGTGAATTTTGTTAATGTTTCGTACAAAGAAACGATTACGATCACCGATCGATATAGGATTTACATAATAGGCCTAAAGTACAAGTAAACATTGTTAATACTGTATACATACTAATGGATGTATTGTGACGAGAAATTAACAACTTTTACAAGCAATTTATTTACAACAATTTATTAAAATGAAATAATTTTTGTGCAAAGTCGATCTTATCACAGGTTAGCGTAAGTTTATTTATGAAGAGTGCTCGAATCTAAAATGGTTCATCTTCTTTTAGTTCTCAAACCTTTAGTGTGTATGACTTGTCTAGCAACACTATATTATAGCAGGTACTTTAACTGCTAGACCAAGAACCTTGGCGTTTTCATTGTTATTTTTACATTTCTAATGGAAATATAATATGCCTTTCATGTACACATCTATCTTCAACCAGCTATTAATAACACCCTCTTTACTAGACTGTTCAAGTACTGTTCATGTATAAATTAAACCAACACTTAATGTGCCATACACTATGAATCTGACAAGCATAGGAACAAAGCAGAAAATATTCCTCTAGTTTCATTGACATTTACTGGACAGATATGATGATGATGAGAAGTCGACCGGTAAGACGAACTTCGGAAAACGTTTTTAAATTGTCATTGTGATTTAATGTAAGTCTCGATAGAATTATGAGCATTAGCGTAGTGCTCATGTTAGGTAATCAAAAGAAACAGCTCTCTAATGATATAAACTACAAACTGTTATACAAGTCACTTGTACTTTTAAAACAAATCACAAATCTTAATAATTTAAATCGTTTTAGAATTTCAAAAAAATTCAAAATTATGGTACATTTCAAAACATAAATGACTTCCTTCATAATCATGGAATTCGTGATTGAATAAGACAAACGTAAAACAATAATTCTGATAAAATATATAGATATTGGGAAAAGAAGTTGATTTTGTGAAGTACAAGAGAGTAGTGACTTTACTTTGAAACAATGAATAAGATGTACACTTTAATATTATATTGATTAGTCCAAGGTGACGAACAATATTGTCTTAAGCTGGTGTTTTCGAGGCGTTGGCAGCGAGATTGTTGTCTTGTGGTCCACCCATGAACTGATTGAGAATAATCACGTACGTTGTTGCACTAGCCGCAATCTGAAACAAGACAAACTAATCATACCACGAGCTTGAAGAAACTGGAGAAGAATTCCTTGTTGCTAGTCTGTACCAAGACTTTGTTCCCTTGTCCAATACAGATAACCGGTTCAAATTAAATTTTTGTAACCTCCTTAAAATTAACTATGCTCATATTGATGCGAGAGAATTGATTATTTAAACTGTCAGTAAAGACCAACGAGGGGCATTGTTTATAATGAATTTTTCTTAAATTTGTAAGTAGAATAATCTAACTTTTCATTTTTAAGTATATTATGCAATGTAATTCTTTAATTGCAAAGTGCAATAATAATTTTGGTAGTTAACAAATATTTTAATTTAATTTTTATTAGTATACTAACTAAGAAAAACGTTCATATTGATAAAATTATATTAATGATAAAATTGTATTTGCAATGAAATATGAGCCACTATGTTATTAAAAACGTCGTAAAAACATTAAATAGTTTATACTCACTTACCCCGGGAAGTAACGTCGCATCAATTAGAAAGAGACCAAACGCCGAGAATTCCAAATTCCGTTGAAGAAGTTGAAGGGAAAAAATCTGCATCTGATAAAAAAAACAGTGGATGTTACAAGATTGAAATCAACACAATAGTTCAAATATTCCAGTCATTACTTAGTAAGGTCATACTTGGTTTCTGATTTGTACGGTAACGGCGTTGGTTTGCAGTTTGGACACAGTGTAAGCAAGGTCTTTTGCCTGAAAGTTATTACATTTCATTAGTCATATCTAAACTATTTCTTTTTTATCTCATCTTTCTCATTTCAAAGTTAAGACAAAACCTAACAGCTATGAGAAAGGGTACTATAGAATCCCACCAATCCATTATATCGGGAAAGCTACATTCCAGCAAAAAACTAGATCTTCAACCCAGCATGTACATCGAAACACAAGAGACTGTGTTGTCCTCAATACAATATAATAAGGATAAAGTTTATTATGTTACTTCGAGATTCCGAGACGGCTCCCATACTGACGTAGTTCTCGTGGTTAACAACAATACGAAAAGAAAATGCAAGGATGGTGAAGACAAATCGACCACGACCGTACACAATCGATAGAAAACAAGATCGTTTCTGAGTAGGGCCTATAGTTGGGAAACATTATTCTTAGCTAGAATTAAGACAAGCAAAGTTTACACATGAAAGTACTCGTATGTTAGATCTGGCTTTCACTGAGTATGTATAATTTACAACCAGTAATTATTATGGTAATTCACGGACAGAAATATACCAAGGGTAGGACGGATACCTTGAGTCTAACAGCAAATTTCTGTATTATCTTGTTATCCTAGACAATTGTGGTTGCTGGCTGATGTAACGTATTTACAAACTCGACTAGTGATTGATTCCTTGAACTGGCAGATGAATTTTTAGTTCGCAAAAAACAATTAGGCTTAAAGTGCCCGTTCGTCAATTTAAAATATCCAGGTATGTGGTACTGATCAAAGTATCGACGTCTCAGGTCCTACCCTTGAATTATTCTGTTTGCTAAGTTATATTTGAAAACTTACCCTTTCTTACAGGATTGATCAGCAAGGACAACACATAAAGACCATCATGAATATTGTTATCGAATATCAAGATATTGCACAAAAACACCACATACTGATTTGCAAGGGATTCAGAAGATAACACATAAATACAATCATAACTATACGCAAGTAATTCAATATAGAAAAATGCGAAAGATAAAAGATTCTGAAAACCGTAGATTGAATCAATTTTGTCAGCTGTTTCGAAGATGGCGCTTGTGATGTTTGAGGGCGAGATATCGCTAAACACAAATCCTTGGTTCTAAATCAACGTGTTCAAACTCCTCGTGGAATTCTAGTGTCTTCAGAGCCGCTCTTCTTGCTCCCTGTGCAAGACCAGGGGCATAGGATTCTTAGAACTTGTGACCTGTCTCTCTTTCAACTGCCAACAAACTCGGCTGCGTTTAACTGGATGGACAGATAGACCATACACATGTGAGCTGTCGTTTTCATGTGCAGACAGTTTACCGTTTAAATTACCTAATAGTTGCGCAAGAAGAAGAACGCCATTACAGAATTGCATCCACGGAATCAATATTGACAAATCGTTCAATATACTTAAAACAATAAAGCATATCTTCAACACTGAGGATTGCCCGTTCATGTCAATATTAACAAAATTGTTTGTTGTTGCTGAACATAAACACACAATTATTTGCAATATAATTACTCTTTTATACTTTTTTAATGAAGAACTGGATATTTCAAGAACAGTAACAAGCTTGGACAAACGCTCTAATACATCCATTACCGAGTTATAGTGGAGAATAAACGTTGCGTAAGAAGAGGCGTATAACGTGAAATAGCATGTGTATTCCACTATCCGACAAAATGACGTAAATACAGATTGGTCTTCATTCTTGAATTGTTCTTTTATCATTACAAGTATATTACCAACACCAATCGCAACAAACCAGACCACGCTATACACCCGAGCAAGGTTGGACACTTGATAGGTAGTTGTTCCTCCAGTCTTTCTTATCAAAGTGTAAGGAGCAAGGCCGAAGCATTTTGAGAAGAGAACCAATGGCATTATTGCAGAATTGAAATCCATTGCGTTTTCAGTTATACACACAAGATCCAAAATATTGAGGCAATTTTAAGTAAAACGTCGCTCTCGCTAACTATTAAAACATCAGTTATTTGCAAAGCGTAACAAAATTAAATAATTAGCTAATCCAGCAGTTCAAACAACAGAATTAAGAATGCAAAAAAGCAACTTCAAGTCTACATAGCATTGATGCGAGATATCCTAACTGTATTGTACAACTACAAAGCCTATTGTGTAGACATCATTCAATGCACACATGATTTACTGAGTTTATAATGGAAAATTATTCTTTGCACTTTAAATGACGTTTATTATATGATATTATGTAGAGTGTAGACATAAACACACATACAATTGCTTTTAAAGTTTCCGTTATTTTGTACAATTAAACGATTACTACTAGCTAAGGATTTGCACACACGCAGTACAAGTATATACATAGTTAATGGGTACTAATGGATGCAATGGCTACGTGTACGCCCTATGGATCGTCCACTCTGTGGGCGAATATCCACCATGCTATCATACGATGATTTATTATTAACCCTGAATGCAATAATATGACTGTTAGTTCACATAGTTTAGCATGTATCTATAAAAAAAGTTATACCGATGATAAGTTTACAGTGTACAACGAAAACAATTGTTCAATTGCGACAGGCGTTAAGGCGTTAAATATACATGTATGCCACTCATAAAGTTTTGTGTATCTTACCATAAAACACAAATTCTAGACAAATCAAAAAGTTGAGTACCACTCAAGTAATAGAACATTATGCACGGTATCTAAGATATATATTTTCTATTGTAAACAGTAAAAGTAACACACGTATTGTTTCGAAGATGTAAAATAAGACCATATTCCATAAAACGGGTGAAGTTTTGACAGGTGTATAAGCTATCTCCATGACCCTAGTTCTACCTAGTTGACGCCAGCGATTTAGCCCGGTCGTTTAACCAGTTCCACTCGAACACTGAAGTTAAGCAACATCGGCGTGGTCAGGGGTTGAGTGGGTCGCCGCTCTGCCCTGAAACACACGTATATCGCTGGCTTAGAGGACTAGGGTTCGTAACTGTGTGACAGCTTCGTTCTCCTTGGCGCCGTCTGCTCGGCAGTGCGGGTTAGTGGAGGGAACCTATATGACTGTCAAAAGTTACACCGTCCTTTCGGATGGGACGTAAGGCGTTGGTCCCCTTGGTACTTTTCGGTAGGAGTAGGCTATGTGCCGGTACCGGGTTTCCCCTCTCCTTCTATATTAAATTTGCACTAGTGGGCTACGTTGCCTGTTGCAAATAGAGACATAATAATATGAAACTAACAGACAACACATTAAATATACACTCTTCTTAAAGGTAGAAATTTAATAAGTATATTTAAAAAATGTGTTTATAGACTACCCAATCAGTCATATAACTGATTTTCAGTTCCTGCAAATATCGAGAGTAAACATCAAGTTACACCTTTAAAACGTTATATGACATTAAGTGAAACTCTCCGACAAGCCCCGTTGTAAATATCTTACGCCATCCATCATCGGCGCCGGAAAACTGTTGGAAAGTTTGGAGCATATTTGTCGCTCAATTCTTCACCATCTTTCAATTCGCGTAATCCTAGGTTTGCATTTCGCCTTCGGAAATATGTATTAGAGTAAGTGAGTTGAAAACTTCGACAAACAAAAAGGAGTAAGACTTTTTCTAAATGGAAGCGATTGGGAAAATTGCCTGTCGTTTATAACCCTCCCTTGGGCCAGCAAAGCCTTTGAATTGAAATAAACCGATAACTTGGAACCCCGGTTCAGACGCAGACCCTCTGGATATTAAATTAAAAATAGAAGGGTTAACCTTCTTTCAAGTTACAATTTACGGCGGCGTTTATTGCGGTGTTATGGTTCTATATTAAATACCATAGTTGAACACCATAGTGTGAAATCAAAATTTGAATTCGATTTAGTTTTTTACGATTAGCACGAGTCTTTTTTTTTACTGATAAAATGTTCGTGGGAAATCTGTCCAGAGTCCAATGCATGCTCTTCTTTAGGGGCCTAATTAGGTATATTGGAGTTAGGACAAAAATTGTGATGGGATGTCCGAGGGCTGTTTAATGGGCTCAATCCCGTGTTTTCGCATTAATAACTGCAAAAACATTGTACAGAATTCGGTCAGGATTGCAGGTGGCGGGATTCGAACCCGGGACCTCCAGATTCTGCGTCCCACTCGTTACGCCCGAGCCACCACGGTCAGTTTAACATTAGAGAAATATAGACGTTTATAAATTTAATAATACTTTATCTGACTACTACACGAACCCAACCAACTTTAACAAATAAAAATAAAGAAATAAATTCGTATTTAGAGTTTACCCGCTCAGTCATATAACTCAGTCATATAACCTTTTAGACATGCCCCTCAAAAATATTAAGTATAGTAAAGTATAAATACTTATCAATATCTAGATAGCAAACCGTGTGTTTTCAGTATTATTAAAAAAGATTATTAGAACAAATATATAAATTGATGTAAATTGTGGAAAAATTATCAAAATACATCGAGTTTGAATTAAGAAAACGACTGTAGTTCAAAATTATGTGTTTTAGAGTAATTGTAATTCAATCAAACTAACCGTATGATATGGAGTCAACGCAATGTCTCATCTGACTATATTGTTCGTTGTATATATTTTATTTTCCAAGAGCCCTCTCATCAATTTCAACCTCGATTTAGAGAATCCAATTAGACTAGGAAACGCTTAAGTCCCGCCGCGTTGTTGGATGAGCGTAATTGGTGCATTGAGCTGCATTGATTTACGCGGATTTTCTGTTGTTCTGTGAAAAAATCATTACTTATCCCGAGATATTCTGCATTAATTAATTACAAAAAATTACATAATTTGTTAATTCATGATGTACGGATTTGAACCGGTAACTTACAATTCTGGTCATTCTTAGCGCCCAGCCACCACGAGTAGTTTAACTTCAGAAATTAGTGTTTATAAAAAAATACTTATCTGACTACTAACGAACCATGTAGGTATTGTAAAAAATTTGAAAAAAAAAAAAAACGTAATAGATTTCGCTGTCATATAATCAGTTTTGATTAAGCTCATTTACACAATCACCCACAAAATATTAAGTATCTAATAAAATCTTATCAATTCTAAGCATAGTAACGTGTGTTTTCGAAGATTATTTAAAAAGAAAAAAAATCGTAAAATTGCGTTTTTATAAGAAAAATTATCAAAACGTGCAGTTCTAGTTTCGAATTAAGATAAACTATTTTCGAAATTATGGTTTAGGTAATGTGTAAAACAATACAAAACAAAAAAGAATGAGCAAACACAATTCATCTGACTTTTTTTTCGTGTAGTGAAATGATATTTCCCAGCCCTCGCTCAATTCAACCTCGTAGAGACCCCATTGAAAATAGAAATCATAAAATACAGAAACCAATGGAGTGCTTTGAGTTGAGGAAACTTTGAAGAGGCCTGGATGCTCACCGAGTCCCTGGCATTAATTAAATCTCGTAACCTTTTGATCGTCCAAAGGAAACAAAATACAAAATACAAACCACACGACCAGCTACAACCTGGATGCTTTGCACAGTTGCCTTTCTGTATAGGGAAAATACCCTCGAAACAAAATGCTTTGTGGGCTCCAAAATAGCATTTGATAGACTAACAAAATGATAACCAGAGAATGTATTAACAAAAACGCATATCGAACTTTCACAGCGTTACGAATTATTATCACCGAATGTACTTGAAAATGAGTAAGATACTATATGACACAAGCAGAATAAAAATCTCGACTTTGTAGTAAGTTATTCTTCTCTTTCGTCGTGATACACACTTGGTGGCGCTGACGATCGGGCCTCTAGATATATTTATGTCTAAGTCTAGGCTGGTTTATCGCAAACTCGTTATCCACCTCATTCTCTATTCCCGCGCATTCGCTGTAATTTTACAGACTCAGCTCTTTGTGACTTCAAATAAGAAGGCGGAGAAATAATATATCGTTTTTTATCTTAACCATTCTGCCTTGGGCCGGTTGCGTTTGACAGAAACGTGAAGTATGAAAGCGAATTGAGAAGGTTTTCTTAGGCGGTGGGAATATTGACTGTGCTAAATGGGACGGAAAACGTAAGAATCTTTTTTTTTATAAAAATATTCCCTGTTTTCATACATTTTAGAAATGATCATAAGAAAACAGAGAAAGGGTAGAAACGTTCGTGAATCTTTCTACAGGGATTTCATTGAAACTTTTATACGCGCATGGTCAGTGTAAAATAATCTTCGATGGTGCCTGCCGTCTGGATGTATATAAAGGAATAAATAGACTGTCACGGCTCCGATTTTCCCTTGTTGGATGAGCGAAGCGAAGACTTCAATTTTTCTGACCCCTCAAAAAATTTAGCTCCAATGTGTTTTGTTTGTTTGTTTTTTGTTTTTTGTCTGTTTGTTCGCACTCTACCGGGCAAACGGCATATGCGATCTTGATGAAAATTAGAGGGGACCTTCGAAATCTCTGAACTTATACCTGACACGTTTTTGGGTACAATCGAAGAACTATTTCTCAAGAATATCGTACTTTTACGATTTTTTAGAGATTTTTAGTGCGATATTTTCGTGACATTTGGGCCGATTCTGACCAAACGGGTGGGGCTACAACGTTCATATTGTCCATGGACATTAAGGTAATGGTGATGTATTGCTTTTTGAAAGAAAAAGATGAAAAAGTTAGCCAGAATCCATAGAATAAAGGTTTTAATATGAGTTTTTTAGGTTTATAATAACAATTAACAAGTAACAATAAAAACTTGACAACAATCACCTACAATGCATTCAAAAGGCACTTGCAAAGGAAAAGTGGTCCTACGCAAACTAGAAACTAACAAAAAAGCTCATGCATCAACGCGACTAAAAACAGCGTTTGCGAAGTTTCCTAGTTAAATGATTGACATGCAAAAGGTAGAGCTTTGTCGGTTCTCCGCTCGGTAGGGCTAGTTAAGGGGGCGGAAGTAGAGAGCGTCTCTAGGCGGAACTAAATTTATTTAAAGTTTAGGATTGGGCCTTATGGGCTTTTAATTAATTAATATAAGATGATAATGATATTTAAATTTAGTTGGAACGTTTTATATTGAGCAACTGTTTACTTTCCATGCATTATAACATCAAACTAAAGTAGGTGAAGGAAGTTTCACAGATTTAGTTCCTGATTTGATCCATGGATGGTGTTAGTTAAGGGGTCAGAAACTTTTTTATCGACTGAAAAAAACCTGAAAGTCATGATCAAATTTGTGAAGCTGTGACAAGCAGTCTATTTATATCTTTACATACATCCAGACGCCGGTGTGATGTACTCATTACTACACCAATGAGAACAAAATTATTAAATGGTATCCAAGAAGACACACTATCTTCACAACCTCCATTATTTTATCCTTGTTGCTAGGACGACTCCAAAGTCACCGTTCACAAATTCCTAAGCTTAGAACTGATGACATAACTTTGAAACAGAAGTAAAAAAACTTGTAACAAAAGCGAAAATCATCTCATCAATTTTCATCAACTTTGCTTCATGAAGAGGTAACGCGTAATAAAAGTAGATAACTAGCAAAATGAATTTACGATGTATCAACATTAATTTGTTGAATCTTCCATTATATTATTTTTCTCTTTTTACTCAATCTTCTTGACCAAAGTGAAAAATATAATCGTACAGATTACATACATTTCCAGACATTTCTTAAATCCTAATCATTCACTTTTTTCAATATGTCAATTCGTGAAAAAAAAATGTTTAAAGACACTTCATTTTGACATTTATTGTGAACTGAATTTCGCAGCATCTACTTATAAAACAATTTGCAAATTATTCACAAATCTTATAATAATATAGTTAAACAAACGCACAAATGAAATCAAAGTAATTCGTAATTAAAGTTAAAGAATAATGTCTTATTTTTTTATCGTCGACTACATATTATTATTTTTTTAAACCTGGTATTATCGTTAAAAAAAAAGCAGAAAACAAAAATATAAATACATCGCAAAAGTACCGGGTATCATAATCGCTTTCCCAGGGCTCAGTACCCGGCCGAGTATTAGGAGTTATCTTCGTCCGATGAAATAAATGTAACAGGACTGACGGCACCAGTCTTTCATGACATACAGCACTCACATCCCTCTTCTGCACTCTCACGCCGGTTAAGGACTATTTTTACCAACTTTTCTCATCTCGAAAACCAATATCGAACATCTCCAACTCAGAGATAGAAAATACGAACAAAAGTTGCGCAACATCTGAGGACTTCGTCTTATCAGTTTTTATATGAATTGGATTGACGTAAATAAGAAAATACACGGAATATAATGGTATTGACGGATATGTTTTTGGGAACGTTTAACAAGGGTAGTAGCTTCAAATTGTGTCGTTTTTGTCTCTTCACTTCTGTTTTAAATCAAAATATGAGATTTATCTTGTGAGATTGAAAGTAAATAATTTCTTGCGTTTTTAATTGGAATCAGACTATACCAATATTATTATTACCAATAAACAATATATTTTGGTACCATCTTGGTTTATTATCTTGGTTTATTTTCTTAGTTAGCGGTGGAGACTAATCTTTTCTCTCTTAGAGCAATTCTTTGCAGTTAGTAAGAACTTTCCTACTGGTTTAACTTCCCATTGAAGACAAACTCTTTACTTTCCGGACAACTTATCTCCATCTAGTGTCAAAGAGGCCAACGATGATAAAGTCATGTTTCTCTTCACGGAGACTCTCTGAGTAGCCTTAAAGTATCAGGGGAGAAGAAAGTACGAGTAGCTCATTTAGAATTCAATTTCAGACGTTTCCCACAAGCGCCGGAGACTTTCACACTTCATACATTAGGCAACAGTGCCTTGCCATAAAGCGGCGCTTCACTACATTCTAGGGCAGTACCTAAATAGTTCATCAATCATGCAGCAAGGTGTATTATGAGTCATGTAAGCGTATGAAACATGTCCCTATTTAGGCAGGTGTGGGGATAATATATAATAGCCATTTTATGTTACTCTATATAATATTGATGAGATCTTGAAACCCGCGGAAAAGAACTGGCAACCTTGCGAATAGAAATAATCATGTCTTACACGCTACTTCTAAAGGTATAAGTAGTATGGTTCCGATCGTATACTTTTATACAAATAAGGATGAAAACAAATAGTTCAATGACCTTCTTAATCTGGTTTGCTTAACTTTTATGAAGATAGATGATGGCTCTGTAAGTGAAATTCCCGCACGCTAATAGAGGTATAATAAAATTTCTTCAATGTAATCTCGTTTATCTTAACCGCTTACTTAGGCTTAAGCCTACCGAGCGAGGGTTATAAATATTTCGATAATCTTTCATAATAACTATACGTCACAGGTAATGAAAAGCAATAATATGCCTATACACAATTAATTAACAATCAACTCAAAACGTATGGAAAGGCCTTTAAAAAATATATTTTTAATCTGAGATTGTCAACATTAAAACAAAAACATGATGCCTTTTAAATTTATTAACTTGTTGCGGCAACACCCACATCATTATCATAGTAAATTCGTGATGAATGGAATAAGGTGATGAATGAAAAAACAGTTGATGAACAAAATGTGCAAAAAATAACCACCATCTCGAGTCTAGAACAAATTATATTTTTTAATAGAATTTATTAGGTGAATTGTACTGATGATGATGACAATCCTAATTAGCTATCAGTTATGCTTATTTAAAACAAAACGGATTTAAATGAAGAATATATTTTAAGTCGACATAACCACAAGCATTCGAGAAGAAGTTTTAATGAGTTTGAAGATGAGCTAATTTACCATAGAGAAGTAATTTTCTCGTAAAGGGAAAATCAAATAAATTGACGATTAAAACTGATAGTTCACTCGGAAAGAGAAAGGCGGTCGTTGAAACGTACGTTATTCTACCCTCGAGGCAAAGCTTATATGAAAACCTCTCGCTAATATACGTAGCACACGCATGCTCGAACCCTTACCCTCACTCTCACAGCATCTCTGCCATGCGTGATTTTATTTTCGTTCGTTTCTGTTTCTCCCCGTGACGGCGCCCTTACACCTCGTTTACCGCCAGCTCGTTGACGTCATCTCCACCCCACCCCCACCCTTCAACCCTACACAACGTCACGGAGTGTCCGCCGCCACCCTATTTAGTGACCTTGAAGAGACGATGCCGAGCTCCCGAGAAGTGACTGACTTGCAACACATTAATTATTTAAAACATTTTTACTTGCACCAAATTACTATTGCTCTCATTTATTTTACCATATAATTTGTTGATTTGATATATATTGCTTAACGACTCATAGCACTAACGCTGTTTGAG
The DNA here is from genome assembly GCA_024449915.1 of Sweltsa coloradensis. Lineage (NCBI taxonomy): Eukaryota > Metazoa > Arthropoda > Insecta > Plecoptera > Chloroperlidae > Sweltsa > Sweltsa coloradensis. The sequence goes on along the minus strand of JAMZAV010000353.1, from coordinate 448,814 downwards.
GCGATAAGTGGTAATAGATGAGGTGAAGAGTGAATAGAAGGGAGTGGGGGAAACCCGGTACCGGCACGTAGCCCACTCCTTTCGAAAAGTACCAAGGGGGCTGTGCAACCTTGACAGTTATATAGGTTCCTCCACTATAACCCGGACTGCCAAGCAGACGTCGAAAAGAACGAAGTCGTTACACTAGCTCTCGAATCATTCATCTGCTCTTACTAGCGTTATACGTGTGTTTCAAGTCATAGCGTTCACCTACTCTTCCCCTGACCACGCCCTAAGCTGCTTAACTTCGGTTTTCGAGTGGGAATAGGCTAAGCGATGGCGGCAAAACCGCCGGCTTTAACCATTTAAAATAACATTTCGAAAAATGTAAACAATTTTCCACATTTCATTTGGTGTGAGGTGTGCCAACTGTATCAGGATGAGAAATCGGTTGCATGTACAAGCACTCGAAACATTGAAGCTGCAGGAAGGTAGACAAACCACCATATTTATATGCTGTTGATACCACATTCATCTATAAAGTGAGATTATAATTAACGACGTGTTAAACCCACTTCAAGTTCATCGATATGAAGATTACAAAACAAAAATAACTACGAAACAATCTTGAAGCTGGCGTTGACTCGAGATGAAGTTATTCCTTACGTTCATTTTTCCGTCTCAACAGTGATAATATCATTTGTCATTTACATTCAGACTTGAATATACATAAGTTTCAGGTTAACAACAAAGAGAATATAATTACAATAACACTGCATTCCACTATAACTTGTCTCAAGATGCTTTATATTGGTTGAGTGACACAATTTCCATGTCTGACACTTTATTCGCACAAAACCTTCGCAAACGAGAGAACAACTACGTTTCTATTGTTTTGAGAAACGAAACAACAAATTTCCCATTTCTGACTGTCAGATGGGTTTAACATCTTGCAGTGTAATTTATGTAGTAACATCAATTTGGTTTACATAGACACGAGCTGTTTTCTGTTGTGTTATTGCGCCCTCCAGGGACGAAGCTTCTAGTTGAAACTCATACAAGTATCACAATGAAGTGTGATATTAATGAGAATTCAGTCGTCGACTCCTACTAGAAGTTGGTACTTAAATCTTACTTCGCCTGGAAGACGTTCCAAAAATATCATCTTCAAAATTGGTTTGTTGCATAGCTCAAGAACATTTGAGAAACGGTGAGAGGCCAGTTTTACGCGGTTGAGTCTGTAGTGAAAATTTTATTGAAATGTTCTTGATAATGATATTGTTTTAGGCAGGGGTTTTCTTGTTATAAGGGATTACATTAGTTTATAATCGTAATAACTTTAATATTGGACCAAGTGTTACACAAGAATGTCTTCATGCTTAAACTGATCTGTAAATGAGTGGCTATTCTTTACGAATGAATTCGTTTTAAGACTTGAAAAACACCTTATGTTGGTATAGCTCTAAATGTTGTTAGGATTACGTGTTTGGCGAAAGCTATTGTGTCTCCTATATAGACTCACTAAGTTTCCTCATCCCACTAGAGTGGTCTTGTCCGTTGCAGACAACTGAACCTCCACTCAAGTGGGCACACCTTCATAACTCATGCGCGTCGCTCTCATGTCATGAACACCCCCAGTGAAGGGCTCTCAACAGGGGAGAAAATATTGCCCAACAACTTCACTTACGCAACTCTAGTAGTCACATTAAACGCACCACGCTTCAGTTGTTGGCCGTTCATGTTTCAACGCTTGAAATCTCGACAAGAGTAGAACAAGTAGCTGGTAGAATCCACTGCCAGCTACGAGATCAAGCTTTACACTTTACACTTACTTTATACGTATAGGATGAACTTCACCGAGTGAGCAGTGGATTTGCAACACTCCATTTTGCAAACATGAACAATAATGTTGTAGCTATAAAAGTATAAAAGTTCCCATGATTGTGTTTGGAAATAAATTAAAACTGAAATGTCTTGTAACGTGTAAATTGTCAGAAAGGACTAAGTTCAATTCCCACTATTAAATGACGCTTAATCCGTATGCTAAAGGAGTTTGGACCTATGGCATTTTAATAATATATTTTCCTTTGATTGGACTAAAAATTTAAAAAAATGAGACAAATTCAATACATAAATCAGTATTTAATACATAATATTATATAATCACTCATTTTCGTAGTTATGAAATATTTTGTACACCATTGCTTTCAATTAACTTGATTAAAATGTAACGAGAGACGAGACGAGACCACTGTGAATGGGCACTAATAACCCTTGTGTTGTGTGGCTCGCCGTTGTTCTTGGTCGGCGCCGCGGGGGCAGACTTTGAGTCGTGACGTCACACACAACGCGTCTGCAATATTAATGCAACGCCAGACTGATTCCCATGAGGTCACGTGAATTTCAAATTAGAACCCATGCACGATATAATTGAATCACGTATATTAGTACTGTGACCTATTTTGCCCATTACTATGCAGTGTTTTAATCAAGTTGAGGTCTCACGTTAGTAGGGCTAATTTAAATCTGTAGGAGTAAACAGAGGATCACTGTCGTGGAACATTGTGGAAGGAAACAGAATTAATTTAGTTGCTGACCATATAGATACCTGATTACAGTGCAAACTGAGCAATAAAGTAATATTAGTAACAAAATAAATATTATCAACATGGCATTAAATTTTATTATTATTATTATTATTATTATTATTATTATTATTATTATTATTATTAATATTTGCATTTATTTGTGTACAACAATTGACATGTAATATTAAAAATAAATGCGAGAGTAACAGATAGAGCATCTGCCCCATAGTACGTGAGTACCTGTCACCCTCTAATACAATTATAATAAAAACAATGTCTAAGTTAAATACAGTATCAAATACAACATCAATAAATATTATAAAATCACAACATAACCTAAACTAAATAATATTTTAACTAACAAAAACAGAACTACAACCTACTTAAAATAATCTTTGATGACGCTATTGAAACTTCTGTCTGTTTTTAATACATTTGGAAGTGCATTCCATAAGGAGACAGATCGATTATAAAAACCATTTTGATATGCTGATGTTCTGGCCCGTGGAGGTATCAAGGGAATGCCATTATCATTTCGATATGTTATGTTTCCTTTGATTGAGTCGTTGTGCGATGCATGCGTTGTTTGCTATTTAAGCATATTTTTTTTCGTGTGACGTATAAGCTAGGCTGATTAACGAATTCGATGTATGGTTAGTCTTGCGATCATATGTAAAAGAAGTTAAATTTAAGATAAACTATTTTATAATGTTACAAGACAAAATCAAATCTATAAATTATCGTTTATAAATCTTTCTATTAGAAAATTAATTTAAAAGTAACCAGTACAACCAAGAGGCACATACCTAGGTATTGTTTCTAAATATTAATTTACTAGTACCTGCTGGAAATAGAAAACTTATTCAATATGTGCCTTGCGAATTAAGATTCACCTTCTGTCTGATTTCGGCTTGGCTCTTAATGAAATTAATTATGCCGTTTATAAATGTAATCCTACTTTTCATCTTGGGTTTAATTTAATGTAAAATTAATTATTTTGGTTGTAGAACCCTAATGAACGGAAAGCGTACATTTTCAAAAACATAATACACCACACATAGAATGACATTATGACGGAGCAGTTAAACACATGTATACGAAGGAACGACCTGTGAAATCCACTTTAAAATCAAGAAATATTACTTTCTCCCGGAGAAAGGTTCCCCATGGTCTCTCCGACTGTCAAATATTCATCGTGTCACCCCAGATTACGCCGAGTTAGTTTCAATGGAGCCGGCTGTCGCCTCATCCTCACTCATCCTCTCTCATCCTCACTCAACTCTCATATTCCCAGCTCGCTAAAGAGACATTTTTTTTATTTCGCTTCTCTAATATCATTTCAAGGCGGTTGGAAGCAGTCGACGCATACTACAAATAAAAAATATTTCCATGCTGGTTCTACTTATCTTATGATATCAAAACTGCCGCCTACTATTGTAATATAGGGCAAATGTAGGCCTTCTACTTGTTGGTCAATGATATCTATATAAAATATATTTTTCACTAAAACAAAGTTTTTTTCTGGTCCTATGTTATTTATATGTCATAGTTGTAATTTGTTTCTTAAAAATATAAAATCAGATGATATTAATTCAAGCTTGATGACCTTTCTTCAAAATAAAATATGATAAAACTTTAAACACAAGGTTTTGAAGGTTGACAGAAAATAGATTTACAAAATGCCATAAAATTACACTTAAAAATGCTATGTAGGCTTACACGTTTCTCTAAATATCGGATATTGTTTTAACAATGTTGCAATCATAATATTATTCGAACAAATTCAAATACATTATTTTAATATAATAGTTGCAATGGTACTGTATGTGGTTCTTCGTATTTTAATTTTAGAGCTTCTTTTCAGATATTGTTATTACTTCGTGGAATCCAATATACTTTTGGATACCCCAAGCGTAGAGCTAGAATAATTGAGTAGCAGAGTTCAGATTTCAATGCATTGTTTATCATGTTTGTTAGTAAAATTTATTAAATTCCAAACTTTCACTCTGGAGAAACTATTTGAACGTTCGTTTCAAACAGACCACCACGGCGGGAGAGAATTAAATTAAAGTGAATTCTAGATTCTTTGTACCTAAAATTGAAATTTTTCCTCTAACATTTAATAAACTCTTAATTTTAAACAATGGAATACTTGTTCATCCGACTGCCTGATGTATTTCGCTTTGCCTGCTATGCCTCATTATTTAGTTTGTTTCGTCCCGTTTTATACTATATGGGGGAAAATTAATATGAAATATTTTACTTTTAATGATTGCAATGTCAATACAGAGATAAAGTTGATAAAGCTCCTTATTAAAATATTAAAGTGTTTCTGCACACAGACCAAAACACAAAATTCGCAAAGGAATGTAATAGTTTTCAGTTTGTGCCTAGAATTAAAATTTATGAAATCAGGCTTTACATCGCTAGAAAAGAAAATAACTTTTAAATTTTTATCCAACACGTTGCAAATATTCCTACTGGTTGCACTTCGTCTTAGCATCGATACCCACTCACTAGATTGTTGTAACGTTTCTCTTATGGTAATCTGATCTACTAACTGATTGAACAGATAATAAATTCAATTTAGTTAGAATATTTTTGTCATAAGGTTCCTGGTAATACTTACCAACTTGTTTGCTTAACGTGAATGCAGCAAAGATAACCAAAAGCACAAGCTCTTTGCGAACAATAAGTTAACTTCTTCCTTTAGCATTTCATGCTAGATTAGGTCTTGTTTCCTTAAAGTGAGTTTTAAAGCACATTTAGAAAATGAAAAATAGGTTAAGATGATAAAAATATTAAATTGTGCCAGAAACATCTGAAGAATGAAACTGTAATTTGTGAAGCTATATGAAAGCAAATAATACTGGAGAATGCAGAGATGATGGAAGAAAGAAAAACAGAAAGAAATGACGAATGAAGAACGGAAAGAAGGAGGTTAATATGTAAAGCTAAAGTTATCTCCAAGACGTGGAATTAGCTCCGAGTTATCAGGTAGAGTTCACTATTTTACTTGTTCTATTACGTTGGTATTTTATATGAAGTGATTTAGTTACTTATTTAATTACCCAAGCTAAACCAAACTCCTGTGAAAGAAAATCTTCTTCCTAAACTACAACATTGTTTGGGTAATTGGATTGAACTTTCTCCCGGGCGCACAATATTACACCGGAACGAAAAAAACCGCGCCCCATGAATTTAACCTGACAAAGATGAACAATGGAAGATTAAGCGTGTACAAAGTGCCCAATCAAACGGAATCAATTTCTAAACAAGGGCGTAAGGAACACTACACATCTAATTAAAACCCCAATATTGTGCAGTGCAAAGCAAAAAATTTTATCGGCCCTAAAATTGCCAACAATAACTCATATATTTCCCGAATATTTACAAGATAAGTGTTATAAGTGCAGGCTGCAGGTGGTGTATTTGTTTACGAGATAGCGTTTAAATAACACGGGGCATCCCTCGAACATAAATTGTACTGAAACGTATCTAAGCGATTGTACGTTATTTTGTCCTTCTCAAAACGTGCTTATGCATTATCTCCCCCCCCCCCACCTGAACCAAAGAAAATACCCTGACCCCTTTTTTTTAAAACTATTTTTCTAAATCGTGTAGTACTAAAATGAGCTATCACACAAACTATTATTTTCTGTTAAATATTCTATAACAAAGTATTAAATAACATAATTTAAAATATATAAGTTTAAACTGTATAACTGAGATTTTGCACCAAATTTTAAATCATTCTAATACTGAATCATTATGCAAACATTTACGTTAAGTAGAATTTCTTAAATCGTCTTTTACCGGATATTATTAACCTATATACTAAATCATATAGCTGAACATAGCATCTTGATACTGTACACAAGTTATCTTAATTACACCCCGTCTTTGTAATCCATCAGCATAATAATATTATTTTGACTGACAAAATTAAAATTTAAAACGTATATTTATATATATGGTCAAAAAAATTCAGACCAAAATCCTTTTAGTTCCCAGGATAGAATGATTGTTGCAATACTATTTTCTTTGGGTTGGAGATTGTTGCTAAGACGGAACTAGCTAAAAAATAACCAAGTTTGACACATTTGGCTCATCCTGCTGGAACAATCGATATACCTTCGTTTATATATAAATTTAGACCGCGTCAATTATTAATAATTCTTTTATTACATGATAATTAACTCGGAGATAGAAGCAAAATTCCAAATATGAACTTAATTTCAAATCCTATGATCGTCCTACTCATCTCCATTACTTTCTCCTTCCTTTCCTTTCTCCCAACCTGTGTCAATGTTGTAGCCACGTCCAGCAGTCACACGCTTTAAAAATGTTTCTCGCATCTTGTCATTGTCTCGCGAGACGTATTCCACAGAGCGTCGTGACTAACGTGCTCGTGTTTAGCTAGCCCCCTACTATACTACGAGGCCTATACTTCATCCTTGTCTTAAAACAATGCCGTTAATATTGGCAGCTTGTCGAACTAGTATCAAGTTGCGAGACAGATTATATTTTGTATTCCCTTTACACCGACATATCTTTTCTCACACGAATTGTATAATATAGCTGTTGCTGCCTAAATACGAATTTACAGAAAAGACTGACGAGTACGTCAATAATGCCCAATATTTGTTTTGGATCAAAATCCTCCAAGGTCACGGGGCATAAAATTCGTCCCTATGTTATTTCTAATGGGGGATTTTTCCGATTGGACCTAGCTCCAAAAATACCAAGTTTGAAATTTTTTGGGGGGTCATGGTGGACCCAATAATTTTTCTGTTAATTTATAAATTCATGACTAGTTAGCCTGAATGAAAGTCCCTCTTTCATTTTACTAACTTTTCAAACGTCTTTACTGCATTCACCAGAAATCATATTTAGGTCAAGGGATTCCCCTCGTTATTATAGTTTGGATTATTGTAAACGACTTTATTTTTTAGTTTGTTATTACTAGAGGTGTGTGAGTGCCCGAAATTTCGAGTCGAGCCAAGTATTTGCTACTCGAAATCGAGAATAAAAAGATGACTTTGGTGGAGGTGCCGGGTCTCATGTGAGTGTTAAAATGTAAAAGTCGTTAAGCATATTTGGAGTTAACTTACCAACTCAGTCTTTTCATACACGTTTTTATATATTTTGAATACATTTTAACATTTTTTGGCACAAACAAAAAATTATCTCTATTTATACCAACATTTTCATGTTATATCAATAACTGCATGATGTCAAAACTCCTAATAACAATTTGTACTTGATAATTTCAACTATCATAATTGACATAAGATTTTTAAATACATTATATATGATACACTGTCTTCACTTTTGGATCCTACAAACAGACTTACAACAATAAAGATAATTACTACTGTACATATTGTTAGTATAGTCAAAGAGTAACAGTGAAATTAACAAACAAAATAACTTAAACTCGATACTCGAGTTATTTTTATTACCAGCATCGGACACGACTCGAACTCAACAGTCAGGACTCGCCCACCCCGAGTTATTACATAGGGTTATAATAATAGAACGCTAATTCATCCTGTTCACATAACGTATTGTTCTAACTCGTGATTGGAGGTTGACTTTAATGTTTACCGCGCTTCTGTTGCAGGTTTATATATCTTGTGTGTTCATGAATATGCATCGCTCTTGGTTATACGCGTATAGTTATAGTTTTATACTGTAATGCTTTGTTGGCTGCTTTTCATTTCTCTATAGGAACATAAAACACAGTTTATTATGTAAAACACTTTTCTGGAGTCTTTAAAAAATTGTCGTTTAGTGGTGCAGCTTATGCGGGTATGATAAAGCAACTTGGGTGGGGTGAAGTGGGGGTGAAGATTATTATATTTATACCTACCAGACACAACAATGGAACATGCGGAAACTATTGTTTGCACAACCAATGGTTGGTTTGCATTGGTTTGTACTTTTAAAAGGTCAATACAAGTGTAAAGCTTTTAAACAATACAGCTTAGACGTTCTTGAATGAAATTATATATTGGTCTGCCACTATTTTATCGTTTAAAAGTGGATTAAACAAATCCATTATGTGTCATTAAGTTTTTTTGTATAATGCACAATGTTTAAATCAATGTTGCCATGGGGGAATAATTCCTGAAGTAACGAAATGTAAACAGTTCTCACTTTGATTTGTCGTCTTGTATGTAACACAGGTGACAGTCAATGCCTTTGAACGCGGAGATAAACAAAGATCCACCTTGTGGTATCTTGCGTGTGCATGCGTACCCGCTCCTAGCTAATAACTTGCTCATTAAACTTGAGCCCACATTGTTTACCTGCTTCTGAGAGCAGTATATAACGAGGGGGCCTAACGATGGCGAGGCTCACCCTTTGAACGTACGACAACGTGTGTTTGGTTTCGCGGGGGTCTTCCGAATAACAGGGCATAGCTTGAGGTGACTCGCGCTGTCTAAAACACTTTGTGTTCACGGCGCCTTATCACTTGTGGGCAAGCTTGATGTTACTCGCGCTAGTCTAGATACACCTTTGTGTTCATGCCTTATCACTTGTGTTTCACTGACATGTTAGCGTATGTCTAGATACACCTTTGTGTTCATGCCTTATCACTTGTGTTTCACTGACATGTTAGCGTATACGCAACCTCTTCTGTTTGATCCTCTTCATCTTAAACTTCTACCATACTCTGCTCCCTCAAATGCATCCCACTCATCGTCCTGAAGATGGAACCCACAGTGGTTCCGAAAGGAACTCGCACACAATAGTAAGTGTAAACACGCGACGTGGCGAAATGACTCGTTTTACACCTTTTTCTTTTTAAATATTCGGGCCGCGAAAGTCTAAAATATTTTATATCCCAAATGTTCTTCCCCCAAGCCACTTGGTTAAATTTGTATAATCTATCTATTTATTAGTCTTCTGACTTTTCTCTTATCCAGTGCTAGCCTAAAAAACCTGGCTTCAGTCTTCTTTTCGATATCGACTCTTCATATTTTGTCCAAATCATCTCTACGGACATGTTTTTATTTCAGTTGTTTATTTTGTTTATTTGTAGCCACATTACAACAGGACACATTGTATGTAACAGTAATATAAACTAAGTACTGTTGTTGGCATTCTTTGGCACACGAATTCGTACGAAACAAATTTAAATTAAACTCTCCCTACGTTGTATGCACAGCATAAAACTAAAGACCAACCAGGCAATCGCCCTAACGGCAGGCAAATGCACCCGGTTAAAAGTAACTATTTTTAGGATTGGTAAAGTTGGAGGCACGGCCACCAAGTCCCTTGCTAATTTAACTTTGCGCTCCGTCAGAATACTCCACCACGCGTGGCGGGAAAAACTGGAAACACCGTTATTCGCCTCCCTCGGGAACCTTGGTTGACGCGCTGGCGACCACGGCGGGCGAAATCTCGGGGGGTTGGGGGGGGGGGGGGGAGTAGAAAAGGGAATAAGGAATATAACTAGATAAGTTTGGATGGAAACAAAGATTGCTTCAGATATTGCTTGTATAGTACCTCGTTGCAATATTAGCCATGCAGAGAAAATATATTTTCAGGTGTTCAGGTGTGTTGTTGTTATATGTTCAGGTGTTGTACGCTATTAAATATACCTTTTGTAGTGAATATAAGTGCAAATCGCTTTTCAAATGAAATATAATATACTTTTAAAAGTGTTTATACTATTTTTATTTTTTTGTTTTCAATTTAACCATTTTACTTCAAAAGTACAGCTCAGTTTGCACTTACGGAGTACGTCTATTAGTTCAAATAAGATATCCGCAGACGTTGCTTGAACTTTTGCTTTTGAATTTAGATTGAAGCAGATTACAATTTATTCACCTGACAACTTAAATGGCATGCATAATAACGATTGTAAATTAGTCTACAAATTCAGTTTACAAAGGTGGTTTTATTTTAGGTAGTTCAATTTAAACAAATGGTTCATTCACTCGGTAAGTACCTACATGCAGCTGTAACTAGAGCACACAGAAAGATTCTGAAATCTATTGCAAACTATCATGTTAGTGAGTAGTTTTAAATGACTGTTGGAAAACAAGTTTATTGTTTTAAATTGCAGAGTTGCAAGTTGTTAAGTCGTGCACTCAGTTTCAATTTGAAACGCTGCTAATTTACTTTATTTAGAAAGTTTTTCTTTTGTTTTCAAGCAAGTGCTTTATACACACTTCTATCTCAATTACTATGCTTGTACTCGACTACAAAACTTTTAAGTAATTTTCAAGGCATTAAGTTATGTTCGTTTACCTCTTAAACGTTTTATACGAAATATACACAGTCTTCTAATACAAGGTTACCCTCAGTTTGTTACTCAGGACTGACATCGATAAGTTGTTTTCATGTTTGTCAAGTAAGGTCCCTCGTGAGACAGTCCTACGGTTTGCCGACGTCATCAACCCAGGTCCTACAACCCAGCATCTGAGAAAACAGATGTATAGCCAGCTACTAGCACTATGATGTGAAGCCCACGACGTTCTTGCGAGCACTACATTAAGTATTAAATCATCACTTTAGCATATTAATCATAATTTTTTATGTCACATGTTTTTTTCAAATGAAGTCAACATACTGTACATTAAAGACAAACACAGTTTGCCTTGCAGGAAAATAAAACATGACTTCCACAAAACTTACCACTCACAACTTTCCACTAAGCTCAAATGAAATATTTAAATTACTTTCAACCAAGTATACAATGTGATACTAATGTATTATTATCATCAAAATTATAATTATATTTTAAATATCAATCTTGTGCACTTTATTTATTTACTTGTGCTATGCAGATATATTTACAAACAAATATTGAATTGGTAATTAGTTTGACTATGTTAATACAAATACAATTTATAATTTCTACACAGAAACATAAATACAACACAGTTTGCCAATAAATTAACGCATACCGCATTTTTTAATTAACTAAGTTACTCTTCACTGTCAGTGAGAGTATGCCCTCGGCAACTAGTTTGTGCTGCAGTATAAGCTCAATAAGAGTATTTTGTAAAATGTGAAGTTTGATTTCAAAGGTTTTTCAAGTTTTGAAACTAAATACTGGAAACAAAGTGCACAATGCTTTTGAAGCCAATGAAGTATCATATTTCCCACGAATGCACTCTAAAATCTCTCTACCCTCTCCCTCACCCCACTGTTCATAACCCCCGCAGATTTATACCACCGAGATCTATTCATAAGAGAGAAGTGATGTAGTTGCTCAGTGCACCTACTTTTACGTTTCTTTCCCCGACAACGTAATATTTCCCGGCATAAGTTTCGAAACTTCTCTAAAGCTTAGTCTATTACTATGACACAATTCATATTTTAATATGGCAAGCCTTCCACAGGAATGCTAGTGCGAATTTAAAACTTCTTTTCATACGGGGAGTAATAAGTTCTAAGATTCCTACAAGTAGCGCTCGCGGACTAAGCGCGTTTCAAATTTATTGGCAGAAGTCCCCGGCGCTGTAAAACTTTTGAGAGTAGAATGGGACAAAAGAAGACCTATATCCCCGAGATATTCAACAAGTTCAACCGAGGGATATTGCACGCGAAATAATTTATAGACGTCTTGTGATGAGAAATTACTTCGTTCATTATTCAAACCAGTTCGTTTACAAAAAAAATTGTAAGAATTTGTGATTTTACCTAGGAAAACATTCTTACAGTTTCAGTCGCCTTTATGCCATTAACCCCTAAACTTGCTTTACCTCTATCACATCGATTTATTAATTTATTCATGGATTGTATGTACCTCATCTTTCACTAGCTTTTTTTATGCATTGTCTTTCTAGTATTCATCGCCCTGGCATACATTTAAAAAATTCAGTTGTTTTGTAAATTCTTTCTTGAACTGTATTAATTTTAACCAACGTAATTTTTCATTATTTCCATAAAACTTGTCAATCCATTGTATTTCCAATTTTTTCTCACTCACTTCACTCAATTTTAAGTCGAATTTTTTTGCAGCACGTGTTTTAACTTTCAATGATAATAAAAAAAAGCCATATATTTCATTCTTTTCATTTGAGATATATCCACATGTAATATTTCATACATTTCTACGCCCCATACCGTTCTTGGGACATATTCTTTATTTAATAAAAGCTTTATTCCGAAAGGTCTACGCAATATTCTCCGAAAACTCGCCACATCGCTGACCGCTGCACATGTGGGTTCGCATGTCCGGACTGTCAAATATTCAAGTTTTCTGATTCCCTCAACCGTGGATAACGTCTTAGATATCAACATGTACTGTGTGTATTTATTGAATGTAACCCTACGGACTTCTCTAGACTGCTTCTCTGTTCGCCCGAGCGCATTTGTATCAAACATTCTAGAGATGCCACTTTTGTTTGCAATATGAATCGTGGAGGTAAGAAGCGTACATTTGCATTTCAAAGAGATATGAGTGGCATTTCCGTTCCTCGCTGGTAATATACGTTATTCACAAAGCGCAGGGATTCGGGTTCATTCGTAGAATACGTCTACTATTTCAAAATATCACTTTAATTGGATGAGCGTAGCGAGCGTAGCGAGCGAAGCGAAGATTCCATTTCACTACACTGGAGAAAAAATCCGGAATGTTTTTTTTTTTTCTTCTTTTGTATTTTGTGTGTCTGTTAACACGATTCCGGCTAGAACCGATACTCCGATTGCGATGAAATTTTATGGAGGTCTTCGAAATCTCTGACCTTAGAACTGCCACGTTTTTGAGCGCAATCGGGAATTTCTTTCTTATAAAAAACGCAATTTTACGATTTTTTTCGATTTTTAACAAATTTCTTCGACCTCTAAACACCTACATGCTTTATCCGATTGTAATGATTTTTTCACAGAACCTTAATTTTATGAATTAAGATATTCGTGTGAAATTTGAGCGTAATCGAAAAATTTATTCTCATGAAAATCGAAATTTTACGGGTTTTTTTCTTTTTTAAAACAATTCTTTGACTTATAACACCTACATGCTTTATCCTATTGTAATGATTTTTTCACAGAACCTTAATTTCATGAAGTAATGTACTCGTGTTAAATTTGAGCGCAATCGAATAATTATTTCTTATGAAAATTGCAATTTTACGATTTTTTTATTTTTTTAAAATTACGATGAATTAAAAAAATTAAATTAATTTTTATTTAATTTTATTTTTAAAAAAATCTTCGACTAAGTAATGATTTTTGCACAGAACAACAGAAAATCCGCGTAACATATGGCAGCTCAATGCACCAATTACGCTCATCCAACACGCGGCGGGATTTAAAGCGTTTTCCTAGTAATTTATTGCATAGTTTGTAAGCAAAATGTTGAATATATCCAGGGATAGTGTATCTGGTACAAATATCGATAGAAATAGGTAAACAAATTATCAGCCATTTCATTGCTAGCTAAACATTATGAAAGTCGAGAACATCATTCTATAAAATGGCATGAAACCAAGATTATTTTAAAAGAGGAAGATGTTATGTTAAAGAGGAAAATCAAAGAAGCCGCTGTAATAAATAATAAATGGCTGTAAACAGAAGAAAATAATAACAAGAACCTGAAGAAAAAGCTGGAGTAGCATTGAAATATCGTTCAAATATAAAAATAAAATATAACCTGTGTCAAGTTTTAATAATGTGTTTATTGTAATATATCCAGGTTAATAAGTATTGCATTGTGTAAGTGTAAAAAAAAGAGAAACTGTTTGGCCATTGTTTTACATCATCGGCATTTTTAATGGTGGAACGAGTCCTATGAATTAGCCTATCAAAATGGGTCCTTTCTTTACATAAATGAGGAAGTTGCAGCAGCAAAGTTTGACTACTAGATGCATGCATATAAATATTTAAATATAGATGAACTAATGTTCTAAACGTTTCATTTGAAGTGAACGGCAGTAATATGATATGTTTCAAAGTTGTCTGAGGTATGGTATTATTAATTTTTAACACCAAACCGAAAGTGTTGACTCTGATATGGGAGGTCTTGGGTTCAAATCACGTAGAGACCGGCAATCCTGACTGACGTTTTTCCCGATGTTTTCCTCGGTTGTTAATGCGAATGCAGGGGATTTAGTCCTCTTAAACAGCCCTCGGACATCCCCTCAAAATTGTCTTATCCGCAACATACCTAGTTAGTCGGGCATGAATTGCACCCTGGGCAGGCTTCCCACGAAACATTATTATTTTTAAAACCAATGGAGAAAAAGGTGTTTTTATAACAACAAAAAACCGTAAACATTCATAAATGTAAGATTTATATTTTGTGTTGCAATGAAAATACTGGTTTGGTTGGTTGGAGTCGTTCATCAACACACCGGAAACAAAATAATACCAGTAAATGTATTACAACATTTCTACAATACAGAGTCTTCCTAAAGATTACAGCTGAAACAAGTTAAAATGTTTGTTACGAAACGTATTTCAAATTTAATAACGTAATTGTGAATAGATGGATGGAAGGCCTGTCATGAAGCTTATGCTGCGTTACACGTTCATCTACTCGACGGGCAAGAAAATCTCTCAAACTGTCTCTGCCACGACTAAGATTGATGATGCGAACGCCTAGCTTTCAACAAGTCAACTTGAGCGAATATATAGTTGGTGGGACACTAAAAAACTTATTCAGATATACCTCCAATCTATCAGAAATGAAAGACGAGTAACCAGAGGCAGAAGTGTTCAAATATGGAAATAAACGAAAATAATACTGTATTAAAAAAAATACCGACATTAATTTAATAAACAACGTCCCATTATTTTCTCGGGAAAGTCCGTAATCTTCGTCGGACAGTAATTCTGATTGTATCCAAGACCTGAGAATTTATGAAAATGTTTTGCGTATTTTATAAATGAAATATTTATTGATCACTAACAACAGGAATTAAGCCACAAGGTTAGGTAACTAAAACTAAACAACAATTTTAAAAATCATAGACACACGACAAACAAAACATTAAACACATAAACAAGTACTATAAAATTAAATTTGAAACAATATACAGCACAATAAACTTGAATAACAAAACAATAAATATATAAAACGGCTGAAAACCCAAGATGAACGAAGAAAAAAACTGAGGTTATATTATACAAACTGGTGAAAAGGTGACAAGAGTGAAAAATGAATCAAAGTTTGTACACATTTCATTCCAGTATCTATCCATTTCAAAATTATGACTTGCTTTTAAATGTATTTTATATCCCTGAAACAAAGCATGCTGCCACTTTTCTTAAAAGCTTCATAAAACTCAATAAGCTGTAAAAATACACATCGATGTCTCTTCTTTTAAGAATATGTAGAGCGCATAATTCAATAAACAATAAGATTGCATGTCTGCCAGGATATTAATGCAACAGGCGAGTGCACATAGCTGGTATCGAGAGATGTGCGCACTGCAGATAACTCTATGATCTCACCACTCAGGCTTAGCTCAACGTGGAATATTATAACAGGGTATTAATATTGCGCACGTTTTGAATAGCAATAGGCTATGCATTCTAAAGAGATAAATTACGTCGTCTTAAGCCCTGTTTTCATGCAGGCGAGCAAATGCAAGCGAGTAGGTTCTAGACCAATCAGAGGACCAGGACCGCGCGACCAACGAACGGCGCGACCGAAGTTGAGATCATGTTGTGTGTATCGTTGGTCTTGTTGGTTAGCGCCTCTGCTTCCAATGCAGAAGGTCCAGGGTTAGATTCCCGCTAAAGTAAAAAGTTTTTAATTTCTGATTTGGACTTAAGTCTATCAGTTCTTGTCTTTGGATTTTGTAAGCGGTGACTTTAGAGCCGTCCTAGCAACGAGGCTCATAATAAATTCAATGTCGTTCTGAATCGGCCTGGTTGATTCTGGCGTTGATCCGTGGGTGTTCGCTCTGTCCATATCACTGATTGCTATATTTCCTATTACAAAATATCGATCTTTGGTTGGTTATCGCTCACTCGTCGATTGTGTCGGGGCCTACAGAGTTGGCTTGTTCGCTTTGGTTTACTGTCCCCGATTGAAAATCAGTTATATAACTGAGTGGGTAGACTGTCATACAATTAATTTATTAATTTATTTTAACATGTATTCGCTCGCGCCGCACCATTCGCTCGTCGACATGACAACTAGGCTTTAGTGAACCTGGATCCGAGAGCTTTTATATTATATAAGTGAATAGATACAACGCCCTCTGTGTACCGTAACACGTGTTTTTTTTACGAGTGTGTATTAAGAACTCCTTACAACTGTAACGAAACCTAATTACTGCAGCTAATGGAATATTAACTAATTAAATAACTGATTAAAAAATTAATATTAACTCACAGAATGTAAAAACCAAGAATTTTACAGTTTTTCGTCTTCCGGGGCTGCTAGCCCCGGAAGATTAAAAATTCATGATCCGCACCCTTTACCATACCTGACTGCGAAAACAAGCGCCGAATGATTTCAACTGTACGGTAACCCGGCACCCCCACCAAACAGTCAGTGCACGGTAATAATAATGAATAATACTAATAATAATAATAATACTAATAATAATAATCATAATATAAGAATAGTGTAATAATAATTAATAATAATAATAATAATCAATAACATAATAATAATAATAATAATAATAATATAATAATAATAATAAATAATAATAACAAGACCGGATTTTAATATAATTGACAAGAAGAAACAGAAACTACCCTTTTGACGTTGCTATCCAAGGTGCCATAACGTCGAACCACGTGGAAGAAAAAAATTGACAAGTATAGTGAACTTGCAATTGAGATCAAGAAGATGTGGAAACAGAAAAAGGTAAATACCATCCCATTCATTATATCACCAACGGCATCATACACAAGAGCTACATGAAAGCATTAAACAACTAGATCTTCAACCCAATGTTACATCGAGACTCAAAAGGCAGTAATACTCAACACGTGTAGATAGTTCGTAAATTTCCAAACTCAAGAATGATACTTCGCGATTTCGAGACAGCTTCCATCCTGCCATGGTTATTGCGTGGTTTCCATAGTCCGAAGAGCAATGCTAGATGGCGACGAGACATCGCCACGCCGTACACAGCAGATCTCAGAAAAACATCATCTACAAACAATATTCAATTTATAAATGACTTATTTTAGTTAAGTTAAGACAAAAGTATAATGTATGTAATAGGTACACATGGAAGTACTTGACGTAAGTCTTACAACTGTTAAGCTCCGTTTTAACCGGTTTGTATGAAATACATCCAATAAAATAATGGAATAATTAATATTAAAACCACATTGTTTGGGTTACAACTAGTCACGCTCGACGATAAGTTCTGGTTAATTTCTATTGCCGTTGAATAACAAGCATTCTCTCAAATTTTTGACTGCATCTTGTCTACTAGGACGTACTACAGTGACATGAAGGGAAGTATTAGTTTTATTTATTTATACCATTATTTTGTAGTTATATATGATTGAATAGACCTAGGCTATAATTGTCATTGACACAGTTGAATTTTGTTGAATTTTTGACAGTTATGGTAGGCATATATTCATTTAGAGGCATTATTTGTAACTTCAGCAAGGTAATATTATTCTACCAATAAGTATAATATTTAGCATTTTTACGTAAGCACCGTTAATTATTTTGGCAGAATCGAGAAGATTGAAGTCTTCTAAATTCGTCAAATAAGAAAAGATTTATCAACGAAAGGCAAGGAGTTGAGAAGCGAAGTACCTCAATCACCGCCCTGAAATTGATGATCATTGAGAAAGTGTTTTTCATTCTTTTTTTAAGTGCATATGACTTTATAAACGATAACAAATAAAGGTGGACTTTGACGATAGTAGAATAATTTATCTAGAACAAGGAAAATAGGAATAACAGACGATGGATGTTTCTGTAATGGAATCATTACAGAACCACCAAAGCTGGAAAAATGAGACAGCGCATCAAATGGACAGAAGATATGAACATTTGTGTGATGCGTAGTCTATTAATAGGGTAACGTTATTAGAGACTGTTTTAATAGTTATCGACAAGAGCTCATAGGAGTTTGTTCGTGAATCCATTTTAGGAAGTAGTGAAAACAGAGAATAGGCTGACCAAAAGAAGAATTATATTAAAAATAAAATGTTACCAATTAAACATATTAAATAGAATAAACGCGAAGTGAAGAACGAACTACAAGCGCATCAGATGAAACGACAATACATCAGCAGAGAACAGCGAAGAAGAAGACCACTTCATACCGAGCTATAGAACTACCAGAAATACCGTATTTGCCATACCTGCAGATACTTTCAAATCTACCAGACACACCTAGAACTTTCCAGACCAACCAGAACGTCCAGACCTATCAGAACGTCCAGACCAACCAGAACTCCGGATTTACCAGAACTCCAGGCTACCAGAACATCCAGACCTACCAGAACGTCCAGAACCACTAGAAATCCAACAACCAAGAAGAACAAGATACCCAGTACAACTAGAGCGATCAAACCAAGAGGTAGATATGTCAATAAACGCAATAGAAAATACACCTGACATGATCAACTAAAGAACACATCCTATTTAGCATTTCCACACCATGTTCCCGAGTTTTTGCGCACATACAACCAACAAAACCTACATACCTAAACCCAAGCTTCAAAGGAACTGAAGACAGCGGTACACATAATGAACAACACATATTTTTTATCAGATTACACACAAGACGAACTATCATTTGCAGACGTTCATGCGGCAATTTATTGTGGGCCGCTGTAGCAGTGGTTAGATTTTGAGGCTTAAAGGTAAATATGCAATATCTTCAAAGACAAAACAGAGAAAAAAGTAACGAAATGGGAAAGCGACTAGTTTGGAGAATTCGTTGGGCTTAGGAGAGATATCGGTCGACTGCACAATACCGAATGGGTAATCCGATCTAAAAATGTGATAATATAACTGCCAAAATATATTTGAAGATTCAAGTTCAGGCATAAGGCATGAACACTTACGAATTCATTCACGAATATTTTGGATACACTGAAACAAGCATAGTAAGTGTCTCTAGCTAAAGAGATTAAAAGATAATAAAAAAATGTAGTATAGCAAAGAACAAACCGAATGTTTAAAGAAAAGGAAAACAGTTTACCAACAACTATCTATACCGAAGAAATCATGGCAATGGAACACACCAACTAAGACAGAGATATAAGAGTTTTGACCGGAATATGGGGTCGCCCGTAGCACACAACCAGGATCACCTGATTCAAGTGAAATAGCTAGGATGAGCGATATTAATGAGATGAGATTCGAAGGTATAACTCTTGATGATTAATTCGACAATCAGTGCTACACATACTTGAAAGCACCATGGTAATGATAATATTCAAAATTTTTTGGTATAAGTAAATTAAATACTACTCACAATCAAATTAAAAAAAAAGAAAATGTCTCAACGAGTTTATACATGGAGTTTAAGAATACCCGAATTCTTTACTGAAGGAGTAACCTTTCTTTCTCAACCAAAGGACACTGACACTAAGAATCCCAGTAAATACGGCCAATTACATGTCTAATCCAACTAGATATAAAATATTGACTTCATGCATACACAAATAAAGTTATAATCATTGCGAAGAACACGAATATCTTGGCTCGAGGACAAAAAGGATGCTGTAAGAAAACGCACAGATGTAAAGAACAACTTATTTAGTGACTCTACTGTCAATGAATCAGGCAGCCCAATAAGAAAGTAATATTCAGTAAACTACATTGACTACAAGAAAGCCTTTGACTCAACACCACCACACATGGCTTCTAATTCAATTTTTCAAATATATAAATCAACCCAGTAGTGTAACTTTTTGAAGACAGTAATGGAGACATGGAGAACACACTAAAAAAACTAAATATAAAAACCAGCAGATAACTAAAGATCCATCACATTAACCGTGGCATTTTCCAAGGTGACAATCATTAATTCTTATGGTTTTTGTCTGTCATTAAACCCACTGTCACATATGCTTAACAATCGACATACGGATTTAAAATTAAGGACAATAATGTGGTATGTCACACCAATTTCCCCCCTATTCTACATGGATGACTAAAGTTGTATGCATCAAATTTTGCTCAACTAAACAGTCTAGTCAATACCATTAGAAATTTAGTCAAGATATCTGCATGGAGTTTGGAGTAGACAATGTAAGATGCGCTACATAATCGAAAAGGGTAAGGTTACACAAGCAAAGAGTTCCAGCTAGATGATGGAAATAGGATTGGAATAATGGACGATAACGATGTAACAAATATTTAGATTCTCACAAGCTGCCAGAATTGAACATAAAGTTATGAAAGCAAAATTGATAGATACATACAAGAAACGACTATAATCTATCCTCAAGACGCAACTCAACGGTAAAAACAAGATCACAGCAATAATACTATGCTGTACAGTCTGACATATTCTTGGGAATCATTAAATGGACGCAGACAGACCATCCACGCGTTGGAAATATAACTCGTACTACACTTACCAAACAAACAGAATACATCATCCTAAATCACAATAGAGAGATTGACACTTTCCAAGAGAAAAAGGAGGACGGGGCCTAATTGATCTGAACAACTTATATTATAAACAAATAGACATTTAAGAAAATACTTTTTTTACAAGAGCAACCAATCCACACTGCATAGGGCTGTGGTGCTAGCTGACAAATCATTAACTTCTCCACTCAATCTATGCAACGAAAATGTCAATCTACAAGGGACTCATAACTGACGCTTCAAAGAGTTACGTCTCTCGAAAAGACCCTACCCGAAGAGAACATTATGATGACCTACACAAAGGTCACGTAGATATTAAAGCCTCAAATTAGGTGTTAAACAACAGAGGAAACTATTTGGAGAAACAGAAGGTTTTATGCTGGCTCTTCAAGACAGAGTGATTGCGACGAACACATTATAAAAAATACATATACAGATGCGAACAGTAACGCTCAATGTTAGAAAATGTAGTGTAAGGGGTGAAACTGTCGAACACATCATATCCGGGTGTCAAGTCACTATGTCAAACAGATTACCTCTACAGACATAACCAAGTAGCTAACATTATTCATCATAAACTAGCAACAATACAACCTTCATTGACACACACAAAACCCTTAACACAAATTACAAACCATAAGAAGTACTAGATAGTAAAGATTACAAATTATATACGACCCACAGTTAATAAACAGACCAAACGATACATCACACAGTACCGGATTTAATACATTGACAAGAATAACAAGAAACTACCCTTATCGACGTTGCTATCCAATGTGCCCATAACGTCGAGACCACGGTGGAAGAAAAAAATTGACAAGTATAGTGAACTTGCAATTGAAATCAAGAATTATTGTGGACATAAAAAGGGTAAATACAATCCCATTCATTATATCCATCCACGGCATCATACCGAAGAAGCTACATGAAAGCATTAAAACAACTAAGATCTTTCAACCCAATGTATACATCGAGACTCAAAAGGCAGTAATACTCACACATGTAGAATAGTTTCGTAAATTTCTAACTAGAAATGATACTTCGAGATTTCGATACAGCTTCCATCCTGACATGGTTGTTTCGTGTTCCCATAGTCCAAAAGAGGCAATGCTAGGATGGCGACGAGAAATCGGCCACGACCGTACACAGCAGAAAGAAAACATCATCTACAACCAATATTACAATTTATAGGCCTAAAATGACTTATTTTAGTTTAGAGTTAAGACAAAATACTATGGTATGTAATAGGTACACATGGAAGTACTTGCGTAAGTCCGTACAACATGTTAGCTCCGGGTTTTAAACCGAGTTTGTAGAAATACATCCAATAAAATAATAATAATAATATATAATCATAATAATAATAATAAATAATAATAATATAATACTAATAATAATAATAAAAGAGTCTTTATTTTAATCTTGGCGAAGCTTAAGGGCCATGAGGCCTTTTGTTCTGCTGAACCAGCCACAATACAAATTACAAACACTAGTAAAAACTAACCACACAAGTTAACAATACAAAGGATATAAAAATGATAAAAAACTATAAAACTAGTTACAAGTAAAATAGCAGGTTAATCCTACAATGATTTACCTTTCAAAGATGAACATTGTCTTTTTAAACTAGGAAAAGCGCTAAGTCCCGCCGCGTTGATGGATGAGCTTTTTAAATTTTTAGTTGCGAGGGATATCTTTGACTTTTCAAGTGCTTTGTTTTGCTGCCTTTGCTGATTGTTGTCAAGTTTCTTTTGTTACCTGTCAATTGGTAATTATTTACCCGTAAAAAACTTATATTAAAAGCTTTATTTCTAATGGATTCTGCTAACTTTTTCAACTTTTTCTTTAAAAAGTCTACGATCATCATAACCTTAATGTCCATGTATAATATTGAACGTTTTAGCCCCAACCGTTTGGCCAAATTGGCCCAAATTCGCACAAAATATCGCACGAAAAAATCAAAAAACTTATATTAAAAGCTTTATTTCTATGGATTCTGGCTAACTTTTTCAACTTTTTTACAAAGGTACTACATCACCATAACCTTAATGTCCATGGTATAATAATGACGTTGTAGCCCCACCCGTTTGGTAGAATTTGCCCAATATGTCACGAAAATATCGCACCAAAAATCGAAAAAATCGTAAAAGTACATATTCATGAGAAATATTTCTTCGATTGTACCAAAAGCAATACAACCTCTAAGTTCAGAGATTTCGAAGGTCCTGTCAAATTTCATCAAGATCGGATATTCGTTGGCCTGGTAGAGAGTTAACAAACAGACAGAAAACAAACAAAAAAAACAAAAAACAAACAAACAAACAAACAACAAAAAAAAACACTCCGAGCTAAATTTTTGGGTGTCAGTGAAATGAAGTCTTCGCTTCGCTCATCCATAATTTGTTAGATTACAAGAAGGTCAAGTAATACCGAATGACATTTGTTTTTGAAGGCTGATTTAGATTTGGTAATGCGAATGGTTGAAGGAATTAGGTTCCATGCTCGGGCAGCAGAAACAGGAAATTAATTACTGTATAAGGAGGTTTTATGTTTGGGAATTTTTAAAGTTAATGTTAATGTAGGTATTTTATGTTTTTATTCTTCTTCGACAATATGTTGCTTCGCTCTCTATTTTGGGTACTTCCGTACCGGTTATTGTCTGAAGTAGCAGTATCGATCTCATACTCAACGTGTGAAGTTTTGTTTGCTAAAGCACCTTGTACCTTCATGAAACATTCATGAAATTAAATACATTATGAATACAAATAAATGAAAATGGAAACAAGAAAATTAGAATCTACAATTATAATGTTAGGATTCTTGTTGGAAATCTATATAATAATAATGATGGATCCATCGAGTTTTGCATTATTACGAAGTTTTGGTTTGAACCTATACAAATAAAATACATACACGTGAGATCTGAATCGATGTTATCTCGAGTAAAGTAATATATTGGCGTGATAGTTAATACAACCACTATAAAGTAGCCCCCAATGACAACATTCGCTGATCTCTCAATGCCCATAAATAGTTAAGTTGCGTCGCAAGGTAAGATATTGTAATTCATTCAAGACTTTGGGGTCTTAGGATGTTAGTATCTTTGCCCCTAAAGTTTCAGGCACTGTAACCTTCCTACATTTCACAAACACTTAAGTTGGGGTACGGTACTGCCAGTGTAGAGTAGCGACGCCTCATCTTTGAGCGAACTAGCCCATACGTCTACCTTCATGAAACCTTCAATTAAGTCATAAGTTGTAACGGATTTCTAAGAAGGACCTCTGAAACTCATTTTGATTACATCTGCTGCGGCCACAGTCTCGATGCTTCACCACGATTTGCCTGTTCAACTAATACCTAGACACGAGATCGCAGGTTAAATTTCTTTCTATTGTTAAAATAAAAATTCTCGAGAACTATCCAGAAAGAATGTTATTAAATTTTTGAATGAATGTTAGAATTTTGTAATCACTTTAAAAAAATAAAAAATGTAATATAATTAAAATGCGTGTGTTTTAATTGGAAGAATTTACTTTAAAATTAAATATCTAGTTTTCTTTTTAATGAAAAGAGCAACATCCACAATAAAAGAAGAGTGGGTCCCTCTGTGCTTCCTCTGGGATATCATTCTTGTGAATTTGAGAGAGAACATTATTGTGAAGCACTATAACCAACCATGTCTATTCTCAGAACCTGGGGTTTGGTTCCTCTAGTATTCTCAAGATGGGAATAATACGTACAAGCCTCACAAGTGCTGACAACAAAAGCTATTCGAATGCTTTGTCATGAAATCGCATTCAATTGAATTCAATCTAATTTGATTTCTGAAAATATGTCGAGTGTGTAGTGTTCTCAAGTTCACCGTTATTCAGAATAACTCATACGGTGTATGAGGAAAAGAAGGTAAGTAAGGTTAGTAGGGTAAAATAAGGGGAAAAAATAATAAAGTAATGCAACATGCAGAAATAAATTACCGTGCAAAATAGATCAAAGTAAGGGACTCATCAATTTTTTAAATACAATTCGCATTGTTACAGAGAGCACTTATAGCATATTGCATATAGCATATTGTTGTGTTGCTCAAATGTATTTTGGAACCGTGTTTAATAAATGTTTAGTTATATTAGAGCATTTGCACTGAGCCTGTAATGATTGAAAAAAATAGGCGAAGTAGGGAGCGAAGCTACTTATCAGATTGTCGAAAAAGGATCTCCTATAACATTCAAATATTTTGTCGTGACAAACACAAACTGTTTTAAAATAGGCTAGACCCGCCCCTGACCTTGACCTCAATGGAGACCCAAAGCATTCTCGAGCGAGAGAAATGTAAAGTTAAACCGCATGGTATAATCAGCGTCATGTTCGGTTATTAGCGTTAGACGTGACACACTCACAGAAAGAGATGCATCAAAGGGGGCTTCGCTCATCAATATTCCCTGCTTATATACCTACCAACCCAACCCAAAGACTTATTAATAAAGCACACGTTACGTTATATTATGTAACTCAAATATACAATCTTATAATCTAGCTTGGCTGTTCTAATGCAATACATATTTCAGATCTCGCACAGTTTGTAGTATGTACGCGCGCCTAGGCACGTTTACAGTTTACAAGATATCGTTTCAAAGAAGACACGAAATTGTAGTTAAATGACACAATAACCGAATGTCTGTTAGAAATAAGCAATGTTTATTTTAAAAAAAATAACTCAAATGATTCCGAGTCAACAGCCGTTAGATAAATTTATGAAAGTGTCAGGTGTTCAACTGATAACGGGCGGTGTTCCGATGATAAGGGCAACAGCGTCTATGCTATCTGTAGCGAAGTGTCATTGAAGGAGCTGATAGTGATACTGCTGGGTTTGAGTGAGAACGTCAAGACCCGTACACATTCCAATCTAAGCAGGTAAGCTAGACTGAATTAAGCATTACTATAGCTTCATGGGTTTTCTTTTCTTATACTTCATACATTTCTTTGTATTTATGTAAGTTACATTTAAGTCAGATATGTTGTAAGTGTATATTTCAAAATATAAAGCAAGGTTTATGTATATTTGGATATCTCTGAAATATTAATGAGGGATTTTTTTAAATATTCACCTCAAAATGATGATTAAAAACTCACGTAGAGATCCAAGTCGATTGTTTTCTCACAAATAAATTAGTTTTATATTAAAATTAGGGGTTCTATAAAGATAAACATAAGCTATCACTGTAGGACAATTTTTTAAATATATAACGAGAACTGTTTTGATGTTTGAAAATAAAAGTATATATTTCAAATTTTATGTATAAAACATTAATGTGTTGAGAAAAGAAAACCATTAATCATTTGAATGTAGTTTCGTAGAAATCTCTCACTATTGTAGTCTGTTGCAGGAATCATGACCACTCCCGACCCGCGAGGTTTGAAATACGCGGACATTGTGCGCATGACATCTGCGCATGAGATCACCCTCATAGACGTCAGAGAACACAAAGAGGTTGACGAGACTGGCAAACTACCAGGCAGCACACACATACCACGTGAGTACGGTGCAATGACGTACATAAGCTTTGCGTATTACGTCATGTACGGTGGGCGAGAAGAGTAGTTCATCAAACTCTTTGGCCTTCGTAGCGGCCATCTTGAATAAGCGCTTGAATACAAACAAGTAGGTGTATGAGGTATGTTGGCCCTTCTAGGCCAATTAGAAAACTCGTATGGATCGCAAGTGCCCATGTTTAGCAATAAAAATGAATTTATAAACATTAGCGAAGTTTCAAACGATAGATTTTAACATTTTAGACATTCTAGTCAAGATTGCCTCAACTTTACAACGACTATTAGTTGGTTTGACAAAAACTTTTATTTCAAAAAAGTGATATCAACGGAGTTATAACCAAAGACCGCAGAAAAAATTATAATATATAGGAAAGAGAAGAGCAATTTATAAAGAGAAATATCAAGATTCTCTTACAATCAAACCAAGATATATAAACAGTAATGTTACAAACTATTTTAATTATAGTTTATGAATTTAGATTAAATTCCAAGATATTCAAGTTTAGCAAACTTTTCTCTTTGAATTGTGTTTACTGAAAGCAAACTCAAGTATTGCAGAGAATGCGCTTAGTTGCTGAATCCCTATTTGTAACAGTCTTTTACAAATTGTTTGATTCAAGAATGTTTTTTTCTTCTCTCTAATTAGAATACACATCCTTCACGTTTATGTAATGATAGGACAGAAAATCAAATTAACGCTTTTGTTTAAGACTGTTAGTTCGCTTCATTTAATTTTTGTAACTTGTTTTCTTGATATTTTTTATTGCATTCTCACCCCTTTGATCTTCTTTGTTTGTACTCTTAAGAAATTCTTTCTTTTGTTCCGCCATGACAGTCTTCTTTTATCTTGTTATTCTCCTCTGTTTTCTTGTTATAAAGTGTAGGGCAGTATTTTCGTTGCTCCCAGTCTGTTTGCAAAGCTCTAGCTAAAGCAGAACTTCCACAACGACCACCCTTCACAAACATATCGAGACACGAACTGTATAGTTTATTTTCAGTCCATCATGCAGGGTTTTGTTTTGTTCAGGTTCGTGTTAGGGTCAAAGTCCTCTAGTTTTCCAGTTTTCCAGTTTTCCAGTTTTCAAGTTGATTTTTTTGTTTTCGAACTTTGCTGATTTTACTCTATGGACGGTGTGCAATTTTCATATTTAGCGTGATGCTGTTTTAGAAGGCAGAAATATCATACGACAATTATCTGAAATGTAAATTTATAATTTTTTTTATTTTGTTATAGAAAGAACTACAGTGGGAAAATTTCCGCAAAATCTCCTACCTCATTTTACATTTTAATCTTTCTGTAAATATAAATCACAAAACTTAAATCAATGCATTGTTTGTGCATATTTTGCTTAAATTTAATAATCGGATATTGGAATATACATTTGTGAAACAATTATCAGGATTGTGACGAAAGTTATTTGTAGATTTGTAAATGAAACCAGTGCTGTATGTAAAAAAGTTCATTTCGTTGTGAGATGTCAGGGATACGGTTTCAGATTAGTCCGTTCTCACGAAAAGTCGGTATCAAATCCAGACTGGTGATCTGGTGCTTGGGAAACCCTAGCGCCACGACAAGCGTGTAATTAAGTTGTGTTTCAGTGGGCGAGCTCAAGTATTCTCTGGAGCGACTGTCTGACGAAGAGTTCCAGGCTAAATACAACCTGGAGAAGCCAAGACTCGACGCGCCGCTGGTCTACTCGTGTCGGTCTGGGAATAGGTCTCGCACTGCCATGGAGAACTCCATATCGCTGGGATACAAGAAGTAAGCCACACGCACACACTACACGCACACGCACACGCACAGTACACGCACACGCACACGCACAGGTTGGTAAGATGAGCTTTAAAAATGCATAACGATTTTTACATTTTGACTTGCGTTTAATGACCCGGCACCTCCTCAATGTTTACAAACCTGGACCGGACCTTTTTATTATAGGCTACCCGTCACCTCCACCAAAATAATAATAATATTTTGATACACCATATCGAGTAGCAAAATACTTGATTCCACTCGAAATTTTGGATATTCGCAAACCCCTAGTTGGTATTAAAACTTAATCCCAGCATTCGCTTAAATAGAGGAAAACTTGGAAATAACCATTCAGTTAGGATTACATGTGGCTGTTGTGGATCCTCCCATTGTAGTCCAGCGTTTAAAGCCCTACATCCACATAAGTGTTAGTACTCTCTGACCCCGACACAGTTAGCAAGTCACTTATGTGATGTAGGCTTTAACATGCACAATTATAAAACATGAAAGACAATCATCCTCAAATTCAGAGTTGTGTGCATTTTGTAGAAGAGTTAGCATGGTCCTTCTTTGCAAACTGTTTGTGCGGAAGTCAGTGGTAGTAACGTTATGAACTTCGGTTTTAACATAAGCAAAACATATTTCACGGGTGTTCCAACAGGGAGATAGTTTAATAACAATAATTTTTATGACTGATTTTTTTTCTTTTCTATGCATAAAATATAAATATAAAATCTATATTTAAAAAAAATTATCAATCCATTTGCAAGAACACAAACAAATTATGTATCTTACATATAAACACAGTATCCAAGAAAATGCAATGGCTCCTTTAATGATGACACTATAAAATTATAAACACAATATCAATTAATATGAGATTGTAATTGTATAAAAACTTGAGTTCTCTAGAATATACCCACCCATATGGTATATTCTGAATGTTTCGGATGTCTGTCAGACAGCATCCCTCAATGCAAGGGTTTGGTGTGAGCAAGGCAGAGAGAATTCTTTGCACACGTCAGTCATGTCATGGCGGTCGGCGAAGGAAATTAAATCCTCAAACTCTTGAAATTGGAATGTCGAGCGCTTACACTGGACTGACTGCGTTCGTCGGGTTCTGTAACTGCACCAAGCTCCATTCCTCGTTATCCAAAGTCAACAGTAATATGCCTTGAGGCACACGATTTCACATTAAATTTACTTGAACATTGTTTATCCAAGAAGAACCAAATTACTCGCGTAACTGCTCCTTGAAATAGGAAATTGTCTTACTCTCTTTTATCAAATTCATTTTTTCTTTCGCGTCCAATTATTATACATGAGCAACTTTAAATAGTTGCTGGGTTTAATATAGTGTAAGTAGTTCTTATTGTAACTGTTCGACGTGTTTTTTTGTTTTTTTTTACCAAAAACAATATTTGACATTATAATGACATGATGGAAGCTAAACGAATGAAACAACTAACAGATGAATCGATAAAAAAAATACAAAACAAAGTGTCTTGAGGATCGCGGAGTTACTCTTTAAAAACTGTCCATTTCTTAAGAACTGTGTCATTTATCAAAGGAGTTTTGTACGTGAATGATATTATTTTAGACCATGTTGATTTAGCAATCTCGTTGAAAGGACATAATGGAAGTTGAAATGCGTAGGAATGATTATGCATGCCGTCACATACTAACAGACAAGTTACTCTCGCCACGAATAATATATCAAACTTGCGTAGGCTCTCACCACTGAATTTATAGTAGGCCTCTCATAATTCCACTATTCTCACTTGTCTACTGGATGTTCGTTGAAACCAGGTTATCCACTGCGGCAAAAAATGGTTTTGCGACGAAAAACTGGTGTGAGAATATTAGAAGTTTTTTTCTCAACATATTTAAATATTTGTTTCTAAATTTCATTTAATCGAGAAAGACTCCTGTAGGTGCATTAGTTCAAAAAGCGTTAGTTCAAAAATGGAGAAATATTAGTTCAAACATAAATTTTTATATTTCTGTTAATTAATTCATTTTTAAAGTCATCCGGACAAGATTTTATCCAAAAAATACTTTAAATAAATAAATAATTTTCCCACTAGATTATTTTGAAATGAATAAAATGAAATGAACTAAACTATTGCCTTGTACGTTAGAGTCACTTGAGAATCTAGGACAGTGTTCGACTCAATGCAGGCCTTAAAACCAAATAAACAACTTGACAAGTCCTTGCAGTGTTCCTGTTATGTTTCTAATCATAATGCATCTCTCTTTTCTTGTTTCTCCAGTGCCAAGTTTTACGATGGCGGATTCTGTGATTGGGAGAAACAAACAAAATGAACTCCAGACAGACAATAAGTAAGTCGCCAGTGAAGCTCCATGAGAGGTTACTGTGGGTGATGGCATGAACAACACGCCACAACACAATGCTATTATCATCGCGTGTTTTTAAGCACCGCCATTGTATTTTTATATTTATAACAAATAAAGATATTAATATGCAAATTGAGTAGATAAAACTTTTCATCTAGAACCCTATCCACCCATACAAAAATCGTGTTTCAATACATAATACCAAATAAAATATTATGCATGAATGTGATGTTGTCATGAAACTGGAAGACATTATAACTAAAGTGAGGAAATCCTTCTACTAAACGCACTATCGATTTCAAGACGCTTTATTCCTTCATTTGGCAATGTTGACAGGAAATGAGAAATTTCAGCTAGGAAGTTTCCTTGGCTTGTTTCCATGTTAACGATTACGGGTTTAAACTCAGAAACTTGGATATTTGCTAACCCATTCACCGTGCATTACATAAATAATAAATATCAATTAATTTTAGTACTGTGTTCGGAGAGCAGCAGAAATGACGTTCATAAATAAAGATTCTAGTTGGGCTATGAGTATGACATATCATTCAATTTTCCTTATCGATATGGAAATATATGAATGTTATTATTCGTGAAAATTGGTTTTTGAAGGAACAACAAAACGTATCAAAGTAAGCCTACCTACTATTGACAATGTGGGCCAAAATCGACAAAATGAATAACGATGTTTACGTTCTCACACTTGCGCTGAATGACCCGGCACTTCTAGCAGTTGTAAGAATCCGCTCAAATTTACTTTAGGTACCCGTCACCTCCACCATAATAATTTAGCATGGGAACCGAAACTTGAAGAAACCGATATATTTATGCAATTTAACATTTCCAAAATTCCTGTCCTTGTTCTAGTTTTTAATGATTTTCGAAATTTGAACATTTAAAAAATAAATTTCAATATTTCGATACGGAGTCTAAAATATCGATATCGAAAATATTCCCGCATATTGATATCTTATCGAAATATCAATATCTTTCCACAATCCATACAAAAAATGTTCTCTCTAGCTAGTATCCCCATTGCTACAGAAGTAATGATTAAATAAAAACAAATAAATGTCGAAGTTTTCACAAACGATTCCTCAATTCTGAAAACTATTGTTGATAATTTGATTCGTTTTTATTTGGGGAATTTTGTTATTTTTGAACATTAAAAAACACCGACACAACGGGCTTACTGCGGCGTATGGACTTTTAAACTAATTGTTAATAGCTGGATATAAAGTTTTAAATCCAACTCCAAACTTTAACAGGTTATTTCAACTCAATCCAATCTGTTAGGAAACCGTTTAAATTCAGGTGAAAGGTTTTAACGAGAGGCTTCATTTAGACGATTCGAAAACAATTTGATAGACTTGTGTGACACTCAAAGTTCAAATAAGTTTTATTCATTTATTGTTTTACACATGAAATCGTTATAGGTTACTAGAAAAGGGCAAAGATCATCCACATTTCTAGTGTCTAGCAACCTACTAAACATAATAACAATACATTACAATATTAAATTCATTAACAATTACATTTTGCCAACGGCCTTGCCATGTTATTATCGATAGATCACCGAAGTTAAGCAACGTCGGGCGTAGTCGGTACTTGAGTGGGTGACCACTTGGGAACACCACGTGCTGTTGGCAAAGGGGGTGAAGCAGATCGTCAAAGTGTGCCCCCGATTGAAAACGATCTTGCATTGTCACCCTTAGCCGCTCTGCGGAGAACAATGTTCGTAACATGTTTCTGGTTTTGAAAAAAAAAATACTTAATAAGTGTGTGCACGTGCGTGTGTGCGTGTTTTTTTTTGGGGGTGGGGGGTGGGGAAGGGGAGGGGGGCGTGTGGAAATTGGTAGTGATGAAATTATGACAAAATAAGAATGCTATTTAGCATGTTTGTTTTGCTAGATCTCGTTTGAAACTATTAACTCTGCATTAAGATAATAATATTTACTTTGTCTTTACTTTTTTTTTGTAGATCGTGTAATATTCTTACTAGGTCTTAATCTAGGTGCTCTGGGTGATTTTGTTTTATCTTGGAAGTAAGATTGTCATATCAAACATAACGATCCTGTTCTTCAAAAGAACAAACGAACAATAAACACGGGTTTTTATTCTTGACGAGCTAAAACTCTCGAGCTGAAACAATCACGAGAACTCGGAAACGGGAAACGGGAAACGGATCGGAAATAAAATAAAACCGAAACTCTGTTCGATTCCCTGGATAGCTCCGTCTGAAATCATATTTGTTGTCCCGAGTCACTTAGAGGATATACGAAGCCATCTCGGGAGTGGTTTGGAAGACGGATGCGGCCGACAAGGAAATACGCGATTCTAAAATATCGTTTCCGAAACGATCGGCTGCGTTTTCAGATAAATGTGTTCAGAAATGTTTTAAAACTTCGTTGTATTACTAGGCCGCTTCGCGAAAGCTTTTTTTAGTCGCGTTGATGGATGAGCTGTTTTGTAAGTTTTTAGTTTGCGTGGGATCTCTTTACTTTTGCAAGTGCTTTTTTAACGCATTGTAGTGATTGTTGTCAAGTTTTTATTGTTACTTGTTAATTGTTATACACCTCAAAAAAATCATTTTAAAACCATTATTTCTATGAATTCTGGCTAACTTTTCCAACTTTTTCTTTAAAAAGTACTAACTAAAAGACCTTAATGTCCATGTAAAATATGAATGTTGTAGCCACACCCGTTCGGTCAGAATCGGCTTAAATGTCACGAAAAAATCCCACTTAAAATCGAAAAAAATCGTAAAAGTACGATATTCATTAAAATATTTATTCGATTGTACCCAACAACGTGGCAGGTGAAAGTTTAGAGATTTCAAAGGTCTCCTCCAATTTTCATCAAGATCGTATATGCCGTTTGCCCGGTAGAGAGCGAACAAATAAAAAAAACAAAAAAAACACCCGAGCTAATGTTTTTGGGGGTCAGTGAAATTGAAGTCTTCGCTTCGCTCATCCAATGAAGGGTAACATGAAATGAAGATGAGAAATACATTTAACATTGATTTCAGGAAGATAGAGTAAATGTTATATTCGATCATCATTTCGAACAATTAAGTGTTCATATTTTTACCTTTTGTTTAAAGATACTCAAGAAACCAACTTTGAGGACGAATTCTAAAGAATGACACCAATAAGTCGCAATTTGATCATCTTTGAAGATAAAGAGGAGACGAATTAACAGTTGAGAGTCGTTCTTAAAATGTTAATATTGAAGTCCTTTAATATCTTCTATATGGCCACTTCACACAGAACAATTATGAGAAATTTAAAATCGGACTCTCTTTATGAACTTTTTCTTGGATTTTTTTAAAATTTAAAGTCAAATCTTTAAAGCTCCGAGATAAATAAACGAGTAATATTGTAAAAGCTGAGATTTATAAAACAGTTTGGTTATATTGAAATAAAATAGAAATTTTTTTGCACTAACTTATTAAATGTTACAAGGAACAAATAAAAGTCTTCAATTTTATTTCCAAATCAACAAGACTTGTTCGGCAATATACTTAGTAAATTGCCGATTGTAAACACATATTTTTATTAAAATATTATGTTTAAGCTACGTCGTATCACTTACTAGAAGCTGGTGGGTTGATATAATGTATTAATGTGCATTTACGTGTACATTTGGTGGAGGCTCCGGGTCTGGCTTGGTTAGCCTTGCTCTCCCGGGCTGGACGACATTTTATGTTGTTGGGTTGGGTTTTGCTGTTAATATCTGGAAACAATAATCAAAGATACAAAACAAATCTGGTATACGCCTGGTGGCACACATACAAAAATTGGATCACACTCTGATGATTAAAGCAGATTACTTAAAGGAAGCCCATACTTACGGAATATGGATAATATAGTATGTTACTACTTACTGCTACTACTGTTACTACTACTAGTACTGCTACTTTATTTTATTGACATCATTAACGTTAACAATTTTTTAATTTAATTTTGTAACATATATTTACCGTCGAAAAGATTTTTGTAATGTTACAACTTTGTAAAGTCATTTTATAATACTCACACATTAATAACATTTATTTTTAACTGAATGTGATATCATTTTATTTGTGTGCAGATACGATTTGCAACTGTAATATTGTAATTCATTGTTAAGTCATTGTAAAAGCTAAATTTTTATGTCATGGGTAACTAATAAAAAATACACATTTTAACAGGCTATATATTATTTAAACTTGAAGCATTTACTAACAGGGATATAAAAGCTTTATCTGACTTTTCCAAGTTTAAAATCCCATGCACCATTTAAGTTAGTCTGTAGCTTACAACTTAAACGCTTTCGTAATACTAAATTAAAACTTTTGTTAAATGGGTGTTAAGGTATTTTGTTTTCGAAGAAACTTGGTCACAGTTTAAGAATTTACTTCCGTACGTATTGGGATAAGTTTGAAACTCTTAACTTATCAACATGAACTTCGAAAAAGAACCAATGAAAGAGCCAAAACAAAACCTGTTGTTTCAGGAAATCGAGTATTCAATAAAAATCTTTAACAAAAAAATCCATTTACTAAATGTAATGGTTGCGTCAAAACGTTCAAGCAATTCGTTCACACTTTTTTAATAAAATAAAAGTGTTAGTCCACCTTGCAACTTAGATAACATTTTATGGATGTCTTTAAAGCGGGCATATGTTTGAAAAACATGTAATCATTCTTTACGTTTATGAAGTTTACATGTTATTCATCCACCATGTATGTGCATTAAAATTCCATACTAATAATTATCACAATATTAATTCAGATAAATAACTTTTTCTTGTTGAAAACTAATAATTGATTTAGTTTTAAGTACAATAACTTAAAAAAAGATAATTCCAAACGTTGAAGACTTTACCTAAAAATGAAATACTTGTTACAAAGTGGTAAATAAATTTTTATATTACTTCATTAAATCTTATTGTTTTGTATTGTGAGAGTATAATGTCCTTGAGAAGTAACATTGTTCCTCTTTTATAAAACGTGTATTTTACACAACTTTGATGTCTGGCTTGTATTCCCCGCCCTGATACAGCAACAAGACAAGTCCCTGCTTGTTGTCGGCAATGAGTATTAACATACAGACTCGGGTTCCTTCCCATCACGTTAAGTGCAAATTGAATGTGAAACACATCAAACGTCAGAGGCAGACATCACTCAGGGTCCAGCTGAGGCGTGAGAAACACTTCAATTACTTTGAGACCTTTGTTTCCGAGCTCTTTAGCGTGACTGACTGACTGACTGTCAGGAAAATCAAGTCACGTTTATCTCGGCCCTGTTTCACACACTACTACACGGAAATACAGACATGAATAAATAAACGACAAGTTTGCACGGAATTCAAACGTCGTTTCAAAGCGTCAAACGAGTGAATAAAGTATTGAAATAAATCTTAATCCATAAAACAAATAATGTAAGATTGTGTAGTTCAAAGTAAATATTTTTTGTTGCTGAGAGAGGTTGTGAGGTTGCAGTGTTAATGTTTGAGATCAAGACATAATGATGCTCTTATTAAACAGAAGCTTGATTCTTTCTAAAATTGATGTAACCATTTTATTAATGGGAATAAACGCGATCATTTCCACTGATATTGCACAAAATTATTAGGAAATACTGCCCAATTAAGCTAGTGGAAAGTTCTACTCGTATAGACAAGAGTTATCATGGTCATTATTCTAGAGAGCAGTCAGAAAGTGGTATTAACTAACGTTGTTATACTCATTATTCTGGAGTGCAGTCGAAAAGAAGAATTATAACCAGCGATATCAGAATTTATAATTATTCAAGAGTGCAATCGAATATCTGTACTAACACAAATCACAAACGAAATAATAATGTATTTTATAAAGGAATTCAGAAGGGCTCCACGGGAGATTTAAGGGCGAATCCATGGAATTCAATTCAATTCAATTTCAATAAATTTTATTCTTTTTTTATAAATACATTAAACCATTTACCATGCAATATTAAAAATAACAAGACAAAAACTACTACACATTAACATTCTAGAGAGAAAAAAAAAGAAGCCCACATAGGGTAACACCCTGTGTGTGGGCAGCGCAGTAGAAAATTAAATTTAAATTCCAATCAAGGAGACATGATGCATAAAAACATAATTATATAAGAAAACATATAGTACTACAATACTTGTAGCGAAGTTACGAGTACAAACTACAGAATATAAGCAAATCAAACGATAATCCATTGTGATAATAAAAACTAGGAAAACGCTTAAGTCCCGCCGCGTTGTTGGATGAGCGTAATTGGTGCATTGAGCTGCCATGTGTTATGCGAATTTTCTGTTGTTCTGTGGCAAAAATCATTACTTAGTGAAATTTTTTTTAAATTAAATTAAATGAAATTAAAAATTACTTTATTTTTTTATTTTTATATCGTAATTGTTAAAAAAAATCGTAAAATTTGCGATTTTCATAAAAATAATTTCTCGATTGCGCTCAAATTTTACACTATACATAAATTCATAAAATAAAGGTTCTGCGAAAAAATGATTACGATCGGATAAAGCATGTAGGTGTTAAAGTCAAAGAGTTGTTTAAAAAGAAAAAACCTGTAAAATTTCGATTTTATGATAAATATTTTTCAATTGCGCTCAATTTCACAAAATATCTAAATCATAAAATAAAGGTTCTGTGCAAAAATCATTAAATCGGATAAAGCATGTAGGTGTTATAAGTCGAAGAAATTTTTTAAAAATTTAAAAAAATCGTAAAATTGCGATTTTCATGAGAAAAATTTTTCGATTGCGCTCAAAAACGTGGCAGTTCTAAGTTCAAGATTAGAAGGCCTCCATAAAATTTCATCGCAATCGGATTATGTGTTAGCGGAATCGGTGGACAAACAGACAAAAATACAAAAAAAAAGAAAGAAAGAAAAAAAAAAAAAAAACATTCCGGATTTGTATTGGAAAAAATACAAAATAAATACAATTTACTTTAAGATAAGCCTAGAAACGAGCATTTTACTCAATGCGCGTACGCTGTGACCATAAAACATCCTTGGGTCTGAATAACTCGAAACTCAACTCCCTGAGTCAGCACAAGTTAAAGATAAGAGTCCTCAAAATTCACTAGCCCGTCGTTTCTATCTGAACAACGTCTCAAGTATGACTACGTCGCCTTGAATAAATATACCTTGCTTAAAATAAGCCTAGAAACGAGCATTTTACTCAATGCGCGTACGCTGTGACCATAAAACATCCTTGGGTCTGAATAACTAAAAACTCATCTCCCTGAGTCATCGCAAGTTAAAGATAAGAGTCCTCAAAATTCACTGGGCCGTCGTTTCCAGCTGAACAATGTCTCGAGTCGAGTATGACTACGTCCCCTTGAATAAATTACTACCGCTTCACTTTTCCACTCTGCCTCTCTGAACGAGATATGCGCTGCTAACAACGTCGAGA
Organism: Sweltsa coloradensis; assembly: GCA_024449915.1. NCBI lineage: Eukaryota > Metazoa > Arthropoda > Insecta > Plecoptera > Chloroperlidae > Sweltsa > Sweltsa coloradensis. The sequence goes on along the minus strand of JAMZAV010000353.1, from coordinate 410,651 downwards.
CCTCATCAGTTTGTCATTGCCTATTTCGCATTTTACACTCGGTAAGATCAAAGCAAACTGCTTCACCGTGAAAACTCTTGTTTGCTAATTTACATGGGCGTCTTAACGTGCATGGTAACGGTTAGGATGCTCAGGCGTATATGAAAGCTTTGTGAAGATACGAACAAAAATTAATTGCTTGCTTTCATGCTTCCATGGGCCTGATACCCAGAGCTATAGTCTTGTACGCACAAGATAATTTATAACTATAGGTTTTGTTGGTGTGTAAGGGAAGTTTTGCAGAAGGCATTAATTTTCTGTATTGAATCAAATAAATGTTAAGTAGCCATAGGGCTCACAGTAAAATACAAACTATAAGTCAGAGCTGAAAATCAGTTACATAACTGAGTGGGTAGACTCTAAATACAATTTATTGAATATTATTATTGAATATAATTATTGAGAGCTACAAACATTGAATGTTCGTTCACTTTCTTATGAGAGAAAAAGCATCTCCAGAGTTTTTCTATTCGTTTTTTTGTTGATTTTTTCATTTCCCCCCTTTTTCTTCCACGCCTTTTTATTATTTGTTTCAATAATTTATTGCATTTCATATCCTTTTTGAATTTTTTTACCAAAATTGTAGTGTTTTTAATACGTTGTTGTTGTTGTTGTAATATTAGCCTAGTATTTCAAGTATTTACTTAACTGTAGTTCACTCTTGTGTCTTCATCTATGTAATTAGATTTATTTAGTTGTCCTCCTTAGTATATCAGTTTTTAACTGAAAAGGATAGACGTTATATATAAAAAAAATGACGCACTTGCCGTGTCATTACAATTATTATGATATTACATATTATACATTTCTTTGTAACAAACCTAGAAAATTAAACATAATACATTTCAGTTTTTGGATCGTGATTTTGCACGAATCATAACTGATAATTATTTTGGTCAGAACTTATTACGTTACTTTAATTTTGAAAAGATTCAAAGAAAACACCAAACGATTTGCACCGTGATTCCGTGATAAACGTCTCTGTTTTAAATAAGCATTAAAAAAGTATTAAATTAATTTAAATTCTTATAAAAAATTTACTTGATGGGTTTCAAATTGCGAACATGAGATTTGTCTCGTATTATTCCTTATTGTTGCCAAATACCATTAGTAAAACCTTAAACATCAGTATGAAATATTGTCCAGGCCGAAGAGCAAGAAAAGCTTCACAAGCCGGACCCGGCACCTCCACCAAATACATGTGTAAATGAGGGTTAGTTTTAAAAATATATCAACTCACCTACTTCTAACAATACAATGAAACGTAGCTTCAAAACACATCAAGATTAATCACATTCTTTGTTTGCAATCGGTAAAATACTCGTTCATTTATCGCAAAGCTTAAAAGCTTTGCCTATAAATTCAAATAAAATAGAAGTGAAAATAAAACCGAATGCGAATCACTGTGGAGCTAGTTGTTAAAAAGCGCACACAGAGTAAGCTTACAGGATTTATCGTTTTATCATTCACGGTTCTATTATTTATCTTTGAAACTCCCCAAAGCAAACATTTACACTTGCTAAAACAACATCGAGACAACGAGTTTGTCCACAAGCTTGAATTTGATCAAAACCCTCACATGGTTGCCACGCATGGCGGTGCGTGGATGCGCATGGTGGAACACACAATGTCGGAGGGAACAATGCGTCAACACTGCACGATAGAACAACGCAACTACAATGTTTAAAAATGCAAATTACAAAACCAGCTAGCAATTCAGAACAAAATGTTCAACCGCGAAACTATATAACCGTAAAACTAACTCTCTGGTGATCTAGGTGCCGTTAGGGCGCCGCAGCCAAGCCGCGGTGCGCTACACACTCAAGCACCTTATACACCAAGCAGAGTTGGGGTGATTTCGAGGTGTTACCCAGCCGTCATGTAACGTGATGTGAACTTGAAAACTATCACAATCGAGTGGATTTAGGTACCTGACAACACATGCCAAATTTTATTGGGGTACGATTATTCCTTCTTGGTGAAAAAATGGCTTGAAACATGCTCAAAATCACTTTAAGGATGTTAGCTACTGCCTACTACTGCCTACTACTGCCTACTACTGCTACTGCTAACATCTAATACGTCGGCCCGCGATTCTGACCAGACGGGTGGGACTACAATGTTCATATTTTACATGGACATTAAGGTTATAGAAATATAGTCTCTTTTGAAAAAAAAGTTGAAAAAGTTTGTTGGAAGGCTTCCAAATAAAGGTTTTAAAATAAGCCTTAAACACTTGGCATACAATCAACAAGTAACCATAGTTACTTGACACTTGTTGACGGTATAAGCAGAGTTAGGCGGGAAAGTGCGATACGTAAACAAATAGCGGACATTTAAAATTTTTCTTCTTTGTGTGGAACGAGAAAAGGTGTCATTATACTCTCATAAAACAAATCAGAAACCGTCCCTGGCCTAGGCCCAGATGTGGAAAATTATTTATAATGCAAAAGTGTAGGTCTAAAGTTCCATTTGGCTATAGGACTAGTAAAATTCATACTTACATTACATGTTTGACAAGCCTAGCCAACCCTATGCCAGCACAACATTGTTCTGATATGAACTTGCTCAACTGTTTGTTTACATAATTGCAACAATCAAATCATTTCATACAACTTGTCTTTCGATTGGCCCGCGTTTATGAAGGCACTGCCATCTAGAATAAATATAGAACTTTTTCGAGCTCTTTGCTATACGCAAATCTTTTTAAAGTGTTTGGATTTCGTGATACTCTTTCAACCATAGACATCCTATATAATTGGCTAGACCAGCAGTCGGTGGTCCACTTCCGGTACAATTAGAAGCCATCTTAAAATGACAGTTTACATGTTAATCAAATGGGAGCGATTTGTGGCCAATTAGTTCTTAAGATTGCCGCCAGGTTGACAGGTAAGCATACTAGCCTTTAACACCAAATGATTACTAAATTCCCTTATGCAATCACTTCGTATTGTTTCTTTGTTTAATACCATGCTGCACAAGCTAAAACCATATCAAACAATCCAGTAAAATACTTTATTGCATTAAAAAAAGCATAAATTAAAACACCAAATCAACATCTTGAAATGGGCCGGTTGAGTCTTCAATTTGCTACGCTCGCGCCTGGCGGAGGTATAGGAGACTGCTAATCTAGCCTACTATTGGGGTTTAATATCAATGCTTTCAACTCACAACCCATGACGTTTTCCACGATACCGTTCAAGAATACCAATTCCTTCGAAAACGAAAACGACTTCGTTTTCAAATTGCGTTTTCAACTCATCTCCCACGAACTCAAGAATTGGGGTCCAGTCCTTATACCGTCGTTATACCATGGTTATACCACCTATACCCAGGATGTACATGAATCCGGGTCTAGATATTTTACATCCTATATTGTTACTGCTAATACCATAGAATTTAAATCAACTTTGATAAAAATATTATATTTTAGCAAATAATTTTGTAATGGAACTTGAAAAAGTAATGAGATCACACACATAACAAAAACTTGTAGAAATACATCCAAACCTTACACACTCAAAAGGAATGAGATCTAAAAAAAGGGCCAAGCTCATCTACCCTTCCACATAAACGTACAGTGTCCCATAACAGCATCCTCGAAAAGCTTGGCAAAATAGAATTTGCATGTTATTACGTTTAAATTAATTAGAAAAAAAGAACTTGGATAAACTATTACGTTAAATTAATAATCGCAAATTCTATTTTGCCAAGCTTTTCGAGGATGCTGTTATGGGACACTGTACGTTTATGTGGAAGGGTAGATGAGCTTGGCCTTTTTTTAGATCTCATTCCTTTTGAGTGTGTAAGGTTTGGCTGTATTTCTACAAGTTTTTGTTATGTGTGTAAACTAAACAAAAAACAAAGCTTTAACACAACAGCTCGCGTTTGAATTTGTTGCGAGTGACCGCCTTTATTTAATTAAAAATGGCCAAGCGAGCTTACACAAATCGTGCAACATAACCTCATTCACTGTATTAGTGGTTTTTGCACTTGACTAACAAACAACGCGTCAATGTAGTACAACGTGAGGCAAGTTATCCCTCCCCCCACCCCCCTCCCCCCTCCAACACAACCATGCGCACATGACGTCAGTTGCCTTAGAGGACAGTCTGTCAATCCATATCAATTACACATTTTATACTTACATAAGACAACAAAATAAACAGCAAGTAATGAAAAACCACACCAAAAAATTAATTGAATTGATGTCAATGATTCTTGTCGTGTCGTACTGTTTAGGGCACAGACAATCCATATTAAAAACAGTGACAAATTATATGTCCTATTTAACTTTCGCCCCAAGGCGGTTTATAAACGAAGCAAAACCTCGTAACTGTAATTTCTGTAGAACTGCTATGCAACATTCCAAGCTTGCATGTTAAAATGGCTCTAAATATCGAATAGACGATTCTAGGTTTTGTATTCACGATTAATGTTTTAAAATTAAATTGTAACACCTCGAATATGCTCTTTTCGATTAGAGCCATGCAATTCTTCAGCTCATACAACTTCAGGGTTTTGCAATTATGGTATCGATATGCATCTGTTGATTATAACTCAATTACGTATGAATCCCGATATCGTATAACCAGTTGTGTACTACCGAAGAAGGCAGCTCATCTCTAAAGAGTGGGAGGTCGTGGCTTCAATACCCGCCTCTAGTAATCCTGAATGAAAGTTGTCATCAAGGTTCTCAACAGTAGCTTATGTGTATGTTACGGATTGTGTGGTACCAAGTCTGTGTCCTACCCCAATAGAGTCCCGTGTGATAAGCTAGAGCTACCTCTATCGGTAAGTTTTCTGGTTCACGTTCCTGTATTCCGGCGAACACACTAGTGTTATGAAAATACACATCCATGCAATCTGTACTCTATTCACTTTTCCATGGACGAAATCCCATTACAAAGAGTTGCGACCTTACCATCTTGTCAGCAAATTCTTTTCATACAACGTGTTTTCTTCTAAGGCTCTTGTCAAACAGTTTTTACAAACAGAACTCTCGACTCCCCTAAAGTACACAGTGTCGGGACGGTGGCTAGGAAGAGGAGAGTTGGATGGTGGGGGGGGGGGGGGAGGGGCTAAAGTCCTCGGACACGACCGGATACAATACAAGACGCTTGAGATTCCAAGCAAGATTTGTTACTCTAGGGAGCGATCACAGAGGTAGGAGAACGAAACAAACGAGAACGATTCGATAGTTGAAGAACAAATTAAAATATAAAGCTCAACTGAAGTTTCACTACCAAAGTTTTCCACTTGTCTTTGACTGTAGACGAAAGCGGAGTAAAATTTTGATATATTATGTTTAGAGGTACACCCGGCGTCAGAAGTAAATCAAGGGGTATCGTTTTATCTACACTACTCAGCCCTTGATTTAATTCTGATGCCGGATGTACGCGCGTGTATATAACATTTCCAAATGTCATTTTATAGAGTTTGTTGCATCAACTTTTTGTCTAATTTCAAAAACTGGTGTATAAATGCCATTTTTTGATATTTTAAATTTTGAAATTGTCATCGAGGTTGAATATCTATTGAAAAAAATTCTGAATTAACAAATTATAGATGCTTAAAAATGAAATAGGCCTGGAAAGCCATTGTTTTTAGTGAAAAATAGGGATTTGTAGCATCTATTCACAAAATACTATTTTCACGTACCTTTATATTTATGTTGAATAGAAAAAAAGTTTACGTAAATATATATACTAGGAAAACGCTTAAGTCCCGCCGCGTTGTTGGATGAGCGTAATTGGTGCATTGAGCTGCCATGTGTAACGCGGATTTTCTGTTGTTCTGTGAAAAAATTATTGCTTAGTCAAAGATTTTTTTAAATAAAATTAAATAAAATAAAAAATTAACTTAATTTTTTTAATAAATCGTAATTTTAAAAAAAAATCGTAAAATTGCAATTGTCATAAGAATAATTATTCGATTGCGCTCAATTTAACACGAGTATATAAATTGATAAAATTAAGGTTCTGTGAAAAAATCATTACAATAGGATAAAGCATGTAGGTGTTATAAGTCAAAGAATTGTTTTAAAAAAGAAAAAACCCGTAAAATTTCGATTTTCATGAGAAAATAATTTTTTCGATTACGCTCAAATTTCACACGAATATCTTTTATTCATAAAATTAAGGTTTTGTGAAAAAATCATTACAATCGGATAAAGCGTGTAGGTGTTATAAGTCGAAGAAATTTTTAAAAAATCGAAAAAAATCGTAAAATTGCGTTTTTTATAAGAAAAAATTTCCCGATTGCGCTCAAAACGTGGCAGTTCTAAGTTCAGAGATTTCGAAGGCCTCCATAAAATTTCATCGCAATCGGAGTATCGGTTTTAGGCCGGAATCGTGTTAACAGACACACAAAAATACAAAAAAAAAGAAAGAAAGAAAAAAAAAAACATTCCGGATTTTTTTCTCCAGTGTAGTGAAATGGAATCTTCGCTTCGCTCGCTTCGCTCGCTACGCTCATCCTATTAATATCTGAAATGGCTGTAAAATGATGAATTGAAATATAAAAAGCCTTCAAGAGGTACGATAAATTAATATCATATCTTTTCTTGTATAATGCCGAGTGTGCTTGAAAAAGATTAAAGTACGTATTCTGTAGGAAACGTATGTCTTTTATTAGGTCGTATAAACTGTGGAAGTTATTTACTAGGAAAACGCTTAAGTCCCGCCGCGTTGTTGGATGAGCGTATATGGTGCATTGAGATGCCATGTGTTACGCGGATTTTCTGTTGTTCTGTGAAAAAATCATTACTTAATCGAAGATTTTTTTAAATTAAATTAAATTAAATAAAAAATTAACTTAATTTTTATAATTAAATAAAATAAAATAAAAAATTAACTTAATTTTTTTAATTAATCGTAATTTTTTAAAAAGAAAAAAATCGTAAAATTGCAATTTGTATAAGAAATAATTATTCGATTGCGCTCAAATTTAACACGAATATATTAATTCACGAAATTAAGGTTCTGTGAAAAAATCATTGGATGAGCGTAGCGAGCGTAGCGAGCGAAGCGAAGATTCCATTTCACTACACTGGAGAAAAAAATCCGCGATGTTTTTTTTTTTTCTTTTTTTTTCTGTTTGTATTATTGTGTGTTTGTTAACACGATTCCGGCTAAACCGATACTCCAATTGCGATGAAATTTTATGGAGACCTTCGAAATCTCTGAACTTAGAACTGCCACGTTTTTGAGCGCAATCGGAAAATTATTTCTCATGAAAATCGCCATTTTACGAATTTTTTCGATTTTTAAAATATTTCTTTGACTTATAACACCTACATGCTTTATCCTATTGTAATGAATTTTTCACAGAACCTTAATTTTATGAATTAATATATTTTTGTAAAATTTGAGCGCAATCGAATAATTATTTCTTATGAAAATCGCAATTTTACGATTTTTTTCTTTTTTAAAAATTACGATTCATAAAAAAAATTAAAAAATAATGTTAATTTTGTATTTTTTTAATTTAATTTAAAAAAATTATTCGACTTTGTAATAATTTTGTCACAGAACAACAGAAAATCCTCACAACACAATCTTGGCAGCTCAATGCACCAATTACGCTCATCCAACAACGCGGCGGGACTTAAGCGTTTTCCTAGTAAATTTCATTGATTTGTAGAGGCAATGTGCTATTCAAGACGATGGTAGGTAACATTTGAGGGTGATATTCAATGGTGATATGAATATGATAAACAATTACGAAAAAATGCATTACGCCTCCATACGCTTCACTGAGACCTGCGACTCAACCGCGTGAGCCTCCCGAATGGTTTGTATGTACACCCTCGACCAGTAGTTGGATGAGCGTAGCGAGCGAAGCGAAGATTCCATTTCACTACACTGGAGAAAAAAATCCGGAATGTTTATCTTTTTTTTTTCTTTTTTTTCTGTGTGTATTTTTGTGTGTTTGTTAACACGATTCCGGCTAAACCGATACTCCAATTACAATGAAATTTTATGGAGGCCTTCGAAATCTCTGAACTTAGAACTGCCACGTTTTTGAGCGCAATCGGAAAATTAATTTCTCATTAAAATTGCAACTTTACGATTTTTTCGAATTTTAAAAAAATTCTTCAGCTTATAACACCTACATGCTTTATTCCGATTTTAATGATTTTTTCACAGAACCTTAATTTTATGAATATATACATTCGTGTAAAATTTGTGCGCAATCGAATAATTATTTCTCATGAAAATTTCAAAATTACGACTTTTTCCTTTTTTAAAATTACGATTAATTAAAAAAAATTAAAATTTAAGTTAATTTTTTATTTAATTTAATATAATTTAAAAAAATCTTCAACTAAGTAATGATTTTTTCACAGAACAACTGAAAATCCGCATAACACATGGCAGCTCAATGCACCAATTACGCTCATCCAACAACGCGGCGGGACTTAAGCGTTTTCCTAGTTACAAATAAGATAAAGCATGTAGGTGTTTAAAAGTCAAAGAATTGTTTTAGAAAAGAAAAATCCCGTAAAATTTTGATTTTCATGAGAACTAATTTTTTCGATTACGCTCAAATTTCACACAAATATCTTAATTCATAAAATTAAGGGTTCTGTAAAAAAATCATTACAATCGGATAAAGCATGTATGTGTTATAAGTCGAAGAAATTTTTAAAAATCGAAAAAATCGTAAAATTGCGTTTTTTTATGAGAAAAATTTCCCGATTGCGCTCAAAAACGTGGCAGTTCTAAGTTCAGAGATTTCGAAGGTCTCCATAAAATTTCATCGCAATCGGAGTATCGGTTTAGCCGGAAATCGTGTTTTAAAAAACACACAAAAATACAGAAAGAAAAAAAAAAAACATTCCGGATTTTTTTCTCCAGTGTAGTGAAATGGATCTTTCTCGCTTCGCTCGCTTCGCTCGCTACGCTCATCCAATAAAGATGGGGTTCTGGAATTTGGTTGTGAAATGAAGGCATTGCAGAATATTGAAGTGAACTAAACCACTCTTTGTAGTTAATATTTCTTTCGCGTCTTTAGGGAGTCGCATTCGCTTCTTATGCGGTGTAAAAATGAAATATTGGTTTCAGAACTTTTCTTATATAAGATACTTTTATGACGAAGCATTCTCCTGTGCCCGCGTCACCACACAAAGGAACAGAATTCGCAATTTTGAAAGAGACGACAGAATTCCATTGTCATTCACTTTTCGTTGCGGCTGTTCATATTTTTACGTTTATGTTGTTAATGGAATGAGCGCCTCTCTCTTCTTTTATATGTTCAGTTAAATACCTCTTTTGCGAATTTATTTCACGGAATATAGATTCTGAATCGTGTTCCACGCTTATTAAAATACCGAAATGTATTTATCTTTGATCGTCGGAGGAAATTCATTGTGTGCTTTACTTTCAATTCATATCGTTTAAAACAGGAAAGCGATTTGATAAATTTTAAATGTCAGACATAGCAAAAAATGTATGATTACCTTTTCACATTGTAGTTACTTAAGTCTTCATTAATTTCTATTTAAGTAAAGCTACAGAGCCTTTTGAAGAGAGTAGTGCAAAACCAACACAATACTTATGTAAATAATTAGTCCAGTGCACAAAAACCTAACCTGTGAAATGTATGTCTTTTATTTAAATGTCTAATTCACTAAACCTATAATATGTGTTAACGAATGTTTGCCATCTTTGCATCCTTTAATAATTGTTTTCGAGTACAAATGCACATAATTTGATTTCTATAACAACATTGCTGTGGAAACTTCTTTGGCCAAAGCAGCCACCATTTTCCACGTAAATAAACGAAATCAGTTTCTTTCTAAAAACGTAAAAGAATAAAAGATTAAGAATCCAATAGAGATATACTGTGTTGAATAGAGAGTTCATATGAAAGGCCACGATGAATGGAAGCTAGAGATTGATCGTGCGACCATTGGCTATTTTAAGTTGAGCGATTTAAATTCTGTTGTGCTCTATCTCCTCTTCAGCATCGCTATCAAATATGTTCTAGATAAAAAGAATAAGACATAAATCGCGAATAGAAACGTAAAATGAACGGTAGAAGTTAAGAAGATGGTGATGTGAGGGATCCATTGTGAGATATGAAGTCCTTCACAGAGTGTCGGAGATTTCCGGTAGAGAAAGAGAGAAGTGGGAAGATATGATGGATTCGGTCGTAGAGTGTGGAAAGAGAGAAGTGGGAAGATATGATGGATTCGGTCGTAGATGTGGAAAGAGAGAAGTGGGAAGATATGATGGATTCGGTCGTAGAGTGTGGAAAGAGAGAAGTGGGAAGATATGATGGATTCGGTCGTAGAGTGTGGAAAGAGAGAAGTGGGAAGATATGATGGATTCGGTCGTAGAGTGTGGAAAGAGAGAAGTGGGAAGATATGATGGATAAGGTCGTAGAGTGTAGAAAGAGAGAATTGGGAAGATATGATGGATTCTCCGGTGCCTAATGCGCTAAGGGAGAGCTTCTGAGGCTTACGTCGCCTAGGGACGTGGGTTCGATCTAGTATTGGGCATAGATATTGTATTTGCGTTGTTTCTCTATGACACACCCTCTTCTACAAATTGTAAAATATCAAGTAAATAAATCTCACACTCTCGTTTAAGATATGTGTAGCTTTAAGAATAAACAGTACCTACTATTAGTGTAATTTATTGTCAGAGAGTTTGCTTTTTAATGCTTCACTGGTTTGGTCGAAGATCGATCAGTAAGTTTATAGAACGATGCCATTTATATGTTTCGTATTTGTATTTTAAAGGCTATATTCATCTAGTAAATAAATAAATAAATAAATAAATAAATAAATAAATAAATAAATAAATAAAAAAAATAAATAAATAAATAAATAAATAAATAAATAAATAAATAAATAAATAAATAAACAATAATATATAATAAATAAATAAATAAATAAAAAATAAATAAATAAATAAATAAATAAATAAACGGGTCTAAATATCTATCAATATTCGCCTCCCAGAAACACGTATTCAATCCATCAGATTTCTTAAAGCCATCATCTTTTTGTTGAGTGTGTGAAATCTTTTTATAAGTGGTTCATTCAAGCCATCAATAGCCATTATCTATCAGTCGCTTCCCCCCCCCCCCCCCTCCCCGCCGCCATCGTCGTTATCTACGAGCCTTCCATCCATCTTCTCGATTAGCCTTGATGCACCATAATGCCAGTCGTTACATCTAGCTCAACAAGAAATATCCCCGTGATGTATTCGAGAAAGCGATGGTGGGTGGGGAGGGGAGGGGGGAGGGGGTGAAAGTGAAAGGTGATAGAGAAAGAGACGAAAACACTCGTGATATAACTTAATGGTCTGGAGGGGGAGAGGGCAAGAAAAGCCATCACGATATATGATGATGGTTAGAAAGTTGGCTCCCCCAGGTCGTAAAGCGCCGCAAAGTTTCGGTTATTGCGGATGTTATTACATCTCACCGTTCGTTGTTATAGCATTACATCTCGCTTTTCTCTTGGGGAGAACACACTTCAGGCGGTCAACAACATGACGAAATGTGTTTTAGGGATTACTTACTTTTCGTTCGAAAACTTATTCAAACTTTCTGAGCAAAAGTTATATAAATAATTGTAATGAAAGTTACATTTCTAAACCATCTTTAAATCATTTTAACTATTTACTCTGCAATGATGTTTATGGCTCTTGAATGGGATGCACGATCATATGCGATGATTGATTGATGGCTGATTGACGATCTTTTAATTGAGCTCAGCTCTTCTTTTACTGCTGTCAGTGAGAGCTCATGTTTAGTGTAACCTTGATACTCTGTCAGGACGTCGCGTTGGGGTGGGGGGGAATCCAGCCACGACTGACAGTTTTTACCTTGATTTTCTTCTGGAATTATACGATTAAATAAAATAAATAAATAAATCCATATTTAGAGTCTACCCACTCAGTCACACAACTGATTTTAAGTGGGGGACAGTAAACCAAATTGACCAAGCTAACCCTTCAGACCTCCTTTAGAAAAATTTCCTGGATTACGTCTTTTTTAAACGGCTTTTGGACATTCCTCACCGGTAAAACTGATATCTAGGCATACCAAACAGCGGGTATTCTTACGGAACAGTGTTTTAAAATAGCGTATTATATTAAAAGCATATTAATGCATATTACATTCATGTTTTGTAAATAATCTTTTACAAAAGCAAACTCACTAAAATAGAATAGATATAAATATAATCTTTTTCATACCACGAAAGAGGAGGGTTCACCCGGTTCCAGCTCCATTTTCCACAAAACTACTCGCCAAGAGGGGGTGGATTTAAGACCTCCTGGATTCTAAACTGTATAATCAATTTTCCAACGAGTGTTTTATATCAAGTAAATATGAGGTCCACACGCACATCTTGTACTTACTTACTTAGCTAAGTTTGGCACAATAATTATTATCGAATCGAAACTTATTGCCATGCGGAATGTAAAATTCTATTCTTAGAAAGTTATTAAGTGTAATTACAAGTGCAAGTGACGATCGATTATTTCACTTCGGTCTTGCTACTTCGCAACACAGAGCATTTAAAATGTGATACAACTTTTCATATTTCAGGGATTTAGAAATAAAATCAAAAGGCAATGTTTAGTTCAGTTTCAACTTAGTTTACAACTAAACAATTACCAACGTAAAGCCCAATGTAGTAAAACTTGTCGTGTAAGAAGTCCTAGAAACTCGTCAAGATTGAATTACAAATTCGTATCACAATACATGCATGTATGTGTGTATACAATGTGTATTTTGTTCTTTATAAATAAGAGCCGTAAGTTCAGAACTAAACAGAAACTACATATTTTATTCAGACTAAAGAAACGGAAGTTTGCTAAGTCTATGATTTCACCTATTACACTTATACAGAAAGAAGTATTCATGTATTTCTAAAAAAATAAGGTGGCAATACAACTTGGATCTTTAATTATTAAACATCAGTTCATCGAATATGTCTCTTTTATATTCGTGTCGAAAGTGTTTCTGTCTAGTTGACTTCGACTGTCAATATTTGTTCAGTTGGTTGACATGTGTAATGCCAATATGAGCTCTTCTCATCTTCCTCTGACTCTCTGAATTACAAAGTTTCTACTCTACATGATTTCAAATACAACATTTAGAAATCAATTAATTTCTTGATCACTCTATTTAAAAAAATATTGTAAAAGTTTCCTATCATAAATATGTATATATATAAAGTATGTGTATATTAGGTTATCCTAAATGTGAATAGACATATCAGATGTTCTAACTCTGTTTAATGACAAATGACAAATGTTTTTTAACTGTTCAACTGGAGTTTCTGAAGTATAAAGTAAACTGATTGACAATTTTAGACAACAAAAAAAGAAAAAAGTAATTTCAAAAGTCCATTGCAAAGAAATTCTCTATCTGAAAACATCACATGTCAAGAGCGAAATCGTTTTCTTTTATTGGTTCGTTTTGCCCTAGCGTCTGATTTAAAAATAACACTTTGAAAATACATTTCGTGAAAATATTTTCTGGCCATAAAAGTAGCTATAAATAACATCTGGCCGAAGCTTGTATATTTACGAGGACGGTGCCCGATCAATAGGCTCGGGGATGTAGTGTATCAGGGTGGGCTCGCATCGTGTCATAATGAAAACCAATTACTTCGTGAACAAAAGAATACGCGTTATCTGAATGTGCAGTGTGTGTGAGCCACGTAAATAAAAACAAATCAGGGTAGTATGGACGGCGAGTGAAAACGAAACGTACAGGACTACAATCAGCGAAACCAGGGGTCTATTTAGTATTTACTAAGTGACAGTGACAGTGACAGTGACAGTGACAGTGACAGTGACAGTGACAGTGACAACTTTAGTGAGAAGCTATACAAGCTTATAAGCTTTGTATTGGCACATTTTCACACCGTATGCCAATGTTTCCTTAACGTAATAACAGCTATACATACAGCAAATGTAAGTAATTACTATTTAATTTGGCCTGGTGAAAATACGATGTGGCAGTTCTCACTTGTTCTTCTCACTAAAGTTGTCGTTGTTGATCGACTTTGTCACTAACGTTGCCACTAACGTTGCCACTAACGTTTGCCACTAACGTTGTCACTAACGTTGTCACTAACGTTGCCACTAACGTTGTCACTAACGTTGTCACTAACGTTGCCACTAACAGGATGAGTAAAAAGCGAACTGAGGTCGCTTGTTATTGTAATGAGATAGTTGAATAATTAACTAATGACACTAATTAACACGCATTTAAAGTTACCGGCCACCGCAATACTGTTGTCTCTTCCAAGGTATATCTATCTCAAATGGCAAATTCGGGGAAAAACATGAAAATGTTGTTTTTCAATCTTAAAATAATTATTTGACATTCCTTCTCACCTCGACCTTTGTTGTATTTTCGTCAGACTATAGTTTAACGAACATTTTTCATAATATCGTCCTAGCAACGAGGTACTTAAGAAATATAAAGTTGATCTGAATTAGCCTTGTTGATTCTGGCGTTGTGACTTCTTCGGGTAGAATCGTGTCCAGCTTGATTGATCGATGTTTTCTACTTAAATATGCCGGACTTAAGTTGGTCATTGTAGCTCGCCGATGGCGCCGGCGTCTACAGGGCACATTTAAATTTTACTTAATGAGTATTCTGAGTGGACTGTTAAAATACAACCCACTTTGTTACAATGTTTACTCGCGACGCGGCGAAGTAACCCGAAAATCTTACACCTTTGATTTAACTATTTATTCTGTTATTTATTTATCATAAAATCAGGAAAAACACTCACTATCTGTACGTATTATTTCGCATGTATTGAATCCACATTCTGCATAAAAAATACAAAATAGGTAAATATGTTCACGACGAAATCAATAGTAAAAAACCACAATGTTACGAAAAATATCAACAGTATTATAAATATTGTTAAAATAATTAACTGTAATAGCTCAGTGTAAAATAATATCAATTTCAAATAACTTGACAAATAGTCATTTTGTGCGTTAGCACAGATCCGTTGCAGTGGGACATGAAAAAGGGGCTAGTACCCTCAACAAATTATTTTTTACCAAATAATATAGAGAATAATACTACACTAAAATGAAAGTAAAAAATAAATATCTAATACTTATGACTTTACACGTATTTTATCAGCTTTTTGATCCTGAAATTTGCAAAAATTTGCATTTTGGTAAATCTTATAAATCGGCTTCAACCTGCTTATTTTTTATTCACATATAGATACTAGAGCGTCATACCAATCTAAAATAAAATGGGCAATTAAAAAATTATGTCTTAAAACAGTGCAAAAATATACACTCAAAAACGCAAATTTATGCATTCCGAAACTGCACTTTTTCTTGGTAATCTGCATATTTTGACCGAACAACTTGCCCAAATTACAAAAAACAATATGTAGAGGATTTACATAAAGGTAACCTAGTTCATCAATGATGGCCAACATTTTTTTCACCAAAATCCTCCAAGGGTGGGGCTGAAAGATCGTTCACATTTTATTTCTCATGGGAATTTTTTGCCGAAAATTACCAAATTGTTTGTCTATTTGTTTTCAGGTAATGGTGTACCGGTACCTTATATTTTGTCTGTTACTTTGTTAATTCATAACTAGTTAATTGAAATATATTTTTTGAGTTTAGCGGGTGAATACCCCTTTAAGGTATTTAAAGGGGAAATATTATGATCCCCCCCCCCTCCCCCCTCTAACAACACAGACGTGTACGACCGTTACCACGCGCCCTCGGCTCACCATTGATATGGTTTGAATGGGCACGTACATTCTATGAAACATCCGTATGGACAAAAGCATTACGAATTTGCATAGCTATTATTTTAGTAACATTCAAAGGCAGCAAACATCGATTAGTGTATACAAATTAGTTCATACATTACCAAGTTATATTCATTGTAGAAATGCTGTATGCGCTGTGTGCATTCAACGAAACATCAACTTTCAAGTCCGTATTGTTATCAAAGTCATAGAGTATGTTTACACAGAAAAATTATGTTTTATTTTTCGCAGATTCGTTTGTGTTCAATATGAAATTAAAAAAAGAAGAAAGTTTCCAAGGTATGAAAATAATTCTCTTGTCTGCTGCTTGTTAATTTCATTTTTGTATCAAAAATCACGTTCTCGTTTTTAGAAGAGTATTTTAATCATCACGATAATTTGAATAGAAGCGTTGATTATGAATTTCGTCTCAACTCGAATACTTGAGTGAGACTGAGAAATGTTCAAAACTTCTGAAGTAGTGAGAGAAAGACGAGACTCTGAAGTTGGTTTTGTTCTGTAGGAGAAGTTTGGCGCGGGTTGAAATATTTCGTAGTTATTTCAGAAAGTCTTTGACTGTCCATTTAAACACGAAATTACTACATGTAACAGTTTCAAATTCCATAATGGTTATGATTAAGTTTTAGTTTTAGTTCTTAAACTTGAACGGAAATAAAGTGTGACCTGCACTGAACAATGTTCAGCTTTAAACCCATGGTTTAAATAACAAAACTCACGCACACACCGCGTGATATTTCGGGAGCTTCATCTGCCTTCCTCGGACGCAAGGTTACTGGAGGCTCCCTTGTGGCGAATACCAGTACTTAATTTTCATATCACTCGCCAAATGTGAAGAAGGGGTCTGTTAAATATGTATTTCAGAAATAGCGTCGGTCTTATACTCTGACTAATCGAGACTAGATTAGGAACATTTTACAAATTTTCTCATCGTTTTAGACAGCGGAACTCTCATTTCTGTCTGACTGTCCGTCCGTCTGGCGTGTGTCTCGTCTCACGATAAAAACCGAACATGACCTCCGATTGACATGCGTTTCTTTGATAACATTTTCTTTCAACAATGATGATACAGACTGTTGTTGGTAATCGTAGGGTTTAGCCAGGTGGGTTCAGCCACCCAGCATGTTTAAATATCTTGATCTCGGCATCTCCACTATCAGTAAAAGCTGAAACAAGCTTAGAACAATAACGGTTACCTTATTATTTATTTTGAGTATACTCCTGTACCAACAATGATGACAATAACAATCAAACAATGATTTTTGGGTTTTGGGGTTTTTGGATCTGCGTTCAAAAAGTCGGATCGGGCTCAACAAATAGTTTACGCTGCAGTTGATTATACCTGTGTACGAGCACGAAGCCTCACGCGTGATCACGTGATACGTCACGCAGCCTCACGCGTGATCACGTGATACGTCACGCAGCCAAGTACCGAGGCCAGACAAGACTGATCCTCGCATCACGAGGTTTATGTGATCCCGTGAGAGTCGGATGACGTTTATGAGGCTGGGCGAGACATGGAGACCGATGCGAGTGAGTGACAACAAGCACACACATTGTCACGGGTAAGACTAGAGAGAGGAAACAGTAAGAGGTCATCTGTGACTGCAAAACAGGGGGGAATGGCAAGTCATTAAAAGTTATAATAAGAAACCAAATTTGTCAAAAATGAAGTTATGAGAAGCAAAAACAGCAAATATTTCCATTGGTCAACCTAGTTGGGAACTGTCTTGTCTTTAAGAATCTGTAGTTCATGACAAGGCCGTCAGACAGATTGGAGCGCCACCAGTAGCCTCCTATAACCTTGCGTCTGAGGAAGGTAGAGGTAGCTGCCGAAATATCACGGTGTTAGTGAGGTCGATTTGTTATTTTTACAAAGTATTTATCAGTCCTGTAAGTTCGTTTTTTCTCTCTCTTCGGTTAATAAGTGTTAATTATATTTTATTAAACTGACTTAATATGGAGAAGAAAATCACAAGAAGAGTTTACAGAATATAATTTGATTTCTTTTTTTAATGTAAACACATATTTGCAAAAAAAAAAGAATGTGTCGACGTGTTTACTACAATTCAAAACTAGACAGTGATGGACTCACATTTTACGAGTTGTGTTCATTCAAAAATTGCTTTCAGAATGAAAACTTAGATACAGAAAATAATTCGTTATATAATAATTTATTATGGAAGCATCAATTTGGTTAAAGTTTTTAGTTTCTCGATTGAATTGAAGAAAAATTATGTATCTTAGCAATTTATTTGGTTTGAATCCACTAGAGAAAACTCACATGCAATGAAATATAACATTTAAATAGAATGTAGCTCTTGCAACAGGTTTACACATTCAACTTTCATAAACTTTATACATCATAACTGATAGAAATAAATTCCCAGCTTTGCTTAGATCTTCATGCAACCGTTTCGATATATAAAAATAAGCTCCGTAATTAATTCAAGCTCTTAATTTGAATTTAAATAATTGATTAGTTCTGATAACAGAACATCGATTTGAGTATAATGCGTTTACTTGGTCGTCGTTGAGACCCAAAATACGTATTTAAATGGAGTTTGTCGTTTGAGGGCGATATTTCGCTTCCACAATCAATACAAATCCTCTTTGAACGGCAGCTCCATAAAGAAGAAGGTTGAAAGCGGAAACCAGCGCTCGTTGGAAACTCATCAAGCGTTAGATTCGGTCAAACGATCTGGTAGGCAATGCCCGTATAATGCGAGCTTGACAACTACACATGTCCTACAAACGAGACTGTTTGCTACACAGATCAATCCAAAACACAATCTATTACACCGTTAACTAAACCCTTTTCGTTTCTCTAGGATGGTTTCTAATAATGTTTGAAGCTTGAATCAATGAATGATGAAAATTGTAATTAGAAGAAGCACCATTGTCAAAAATGATAATACAACAATCTTACACTCATTACTACGAAATACAACCAGTTTGTTTATCAGACGTAAGTTAAGTGAAAGGGGCTATATAGACCTTGTATAGTGGCCAACTTGTATGGTAGTAAATTCATTGAATATCATCCAAATTACATTTTATTAACACAATATTTTACAAAGTTGAATTGTTATTCTTAACAAACAGTTTTTTTAAGTTAAAAAAAAAGATAAACAGTGCTCTACAAGTATGTCGAACCTTATTACGCGCAATTTTTTTGTCAAAACATGGACTGGTGTTTCCTTCATAAAATGTGTAAAAATCTTATTATTTATCAAAAGAGCTGATTTTTGTTTGTTTGTTCAGAACAAGTCAACTAACAATGTGACCTAGGATTATAATTTTCAATTTCACCGTTTGATTTTGACAATATTTAAAGAACATAACTTTTCTTATCTAATTTTTTTGTGAAGTTTTTGATAACCTATTTCTGATCAATTTAACATACATCCACAATTGTAGGTCATTTTGTTTATATTTACCATATGAAGTTGTGTTCAAAATTTGGTACAAATCGGTTGAACGTTATGGAATTTATCTGGGAAACGGTTTGAAAAAAGTAATTTTCCGACAATTGCGCTCCAAAGTTTGGCATTTTTTTTGTAAAATCAAGGGAATACTCACAAACAGATTCTCCGAAAAGAAAGGTAGTTGAACATCAATACTGATTCATTTGAATGTATTTTCATTTCTATTAGAGATTATTGAATAATTTTTTAAGCGACACAAACTTTACAAAATTTGTATATAATCCCTTAAGGTGTTACACACGTAACAAACACACGTGAATTATTCTGAAAGTTGTTACGTATTCAACTGAAACCACAGAGTAAGATTAAACCTCAGGCAAACAATTTAAATATTTTAAAGTCTGGCTTAAACACAATGTTTTTAAAAAAATAAAAAAATAAAAAATGTATATTTTATAGTTATGAGCTACATATGGCAAGTTAGGAGTAAGAATATTTCAATGAATTGTTTAAACGACTTCCTGAGACTTAACAGCAGAAATTATTGAAAGGGGGCAGATTTTTTTGTAAAAACATTTCTGTCATTATTTCTTGATTTCATTCATCGGGAAACACTGTACTGAACTGATGTAAACAAATCCAGAAAAAACAAATCGCTGAGATGGATTTTTTAATTTCTGGATTGATTTACATAAAATTTCTATCGCTGTGGCATTATTTGTAATATGTTTTATCCGTCACAAAACTAAATCTGTATTTCGAATGTGCAAAAGTGCTTGCGGTAAGTTACCCCTGTGGCATTTACTCCGTTTTGAACTAGGATAATCCCGACTCAAGCTATTTTTAAAACAAACTCTAAAGCAAAATTTACATCCGACAGTGCGTCGTTCTTCATGTGAATGAGTGTGGATTTAGAGTCGTCTTAGACAGAAAAACAATAAAACGTATGTTAAATACTTCTCTCTGTCAATCAGTTCACAATGAGACAATCAAATAGTTAATACAGATTTCACCTTTACAATTTCAATCAGAAAATGTGCTAGCGACAATTGCTAAATGACTTTATCGACAACCACTGTACACAGTCGTCAATGTTTATTTGTCGTGATAGTTGATGGTTATTAAACTCTATTAAACTATGCAAACATAAATGTTTAACAATTATCTTTATTTTAAAACAATACACATTTTCCTTTGCAATTCAGTTAGTTTCCTCCAAAATTCAGTCTACTATATTACAAACATTCCATTTCATATTTAATACAATTCTGAAATTCGATGGGGATGGATTTTGCAATTTCTGAATTGTATTAAATATTAACAATTCCACCTATTGGAGTGTTTCCCGACTATCCAAATCGAGAAACATTCCACTTCATATTGAAAATAAATCTTAACATTGTGCAATATGAACGAACTCTAGCAATCATCTCAATTCTCCGAGGGGTTGAATAATATCAGCCGCTCAATCCCAAAAATAGAATATTCTCTGAAATATCGCGTACATTTATCATGTAACCGGTCGTTGTCTCTGGAAGTATATTCCGTCTGTCTGTGAGATATATGTATTCGAGGGCGCATCTTCGCATGTCGGCTACAGACAAATGGTCGTAAACGCTTAACATATTGAAAAGGCTGAGGATTTATCGAGTGCAGTCTGCGGGTGATAAATCTCACTTTCAACGTGACTCATATCCGCCGCGTTTTTCAACGTGTCTTTCTGCGACAAGGTCATCAACACACTCATCAATCTCAATTGCAATGTTTTTTAACAAACAATTTTCACTTTTCTTTGGAATATTCTTTCACGGCGATGAATTCTATGTATTTAAACGGCACCTGCTTTAAAATACATACACCTATATTATTTTTTACAAATTTTTAATAACATGTGATACATTTTACAATGCAAAAGCCGAATTTTAAATTAAGTATTTTACTTCTAACATCATTTTAACGTCAAAACAATAATTAATATCAAACATTTTTACAACGGATTTTAATAAAAGGTGTGCAAATTTTGAATGTCCGAATTCATTACATATCACAATTTTGAAGTACAGTAATGAAATTATTCGTATCTTATTTTGTCATTCACACAACTATGGCCAATTTATATGATTTTATTTTATTTATTTTCTAAAACTTTTAGTTCATTTTACAAAATGCTATTTTGACTGATATGATCTGTAATCTTTTGGTTCAATGATATTATAAACAACAGTGATCGTCACGATTGAAAATTGCAGACGAAAGGTGCGATTATGTATTATCAATTATATTAAACAGACCGGTCTCAGCGTCCTTGGTTGAAGCCCTGACATCTATGACCTCCGCTAGCAGCTTCTCCGCAGTTACCCCTCACTTCGACGTAGCAGACAACTGCATGTACTTTGTATGTTGTTTTCTCTGCCAACTGAAAGACACATCGCGTTTGGCTTGAGCGTGTTGGCATCTCTGACACCGGAAAACTAAACTATAACTCTACAAGTCTCAAATATGGGTGACAGGGGATGTTGTTACTTTCTTGTAAGAAGATCCTTCAACGTCGATACATCTCAAGAGGGAAAGAGAGAAGAGGCGATGTAATATATCTGTTGGTCTGAACGAGTGAATACGCCATGTTGATATCTCTGGCAAACACACAGCGAGGCGGCACGTAACATAATTCAAATTTAAGAACCGTGCTAGTCGTTTCTTTTCGTTTTATTGCAGCAAGAACGCGAACAAATTAGTATCAAACCCTTCACTTTCTTGGAAAAGTACGTCTGTTTTAATCAAGATAAGTTATTTAAAATCTAATTTTCCCCGTGTCATGGGTTATTCTTTGAGACACGCTTCTCAGAGGAAATTAACTTTTAAATTTTAATTTGAAACTGGAAGCTGAAGTTACTTTTAGCAACTTTCTTATATTTTTAATTATTATAAGTATAAGTGCTTTCGGTGTAAAAACTCTATCTCGACCCGAACTCGTTGAAAATGCACTTGCACTGGCTTGTTCTACTTTGAATTAAAGTACCTCACTTACATATCAGTCATGTGACTGAATGGGTTACTGTTAATGTATATTTTTAATTATTTTAATTGCGCGCACCACTTGACAAGTGTTGTAACAAAGACCAAACTAGAATATTAATATTTTCGAGAAGCATTTCTTTCTTAGGCAAAATATAATATTCTATTTCCGTCTATTTAATCAAATTAATTATTGTAAGCTGATAACACATATTTGTCAATCCAGTATCAATCCTCCCTTGTCAATGTGGAACATGTTATCTATACACTTTGCACCCTATCTGTTCATTCGGAATGTAGGTAGCATGATCCTCCTCATGAGGACTCTGTACCCGGCACCTCCACCAAATAAGGATTCACTTTTGCAAACTACGCGTTTTGGCGATACACAATTAGTCTGAAATTTATAATTTGTTATTTTATTTAATAATTTTTTATCTTATTTTACTTATTTCGGTGAATATAAGTAAATTCAAATCGTACACGTGTAGTCCATGATAACGGTACGAGGTCGAGTCTTGAGAAACTTTTATCCAGTTTGAAGTCACAAAGTCAGACGTGTATTTTCCTGAGATCAAATAAAAAGCTATTTGTAACCACGTGACCATGGTTAACTGATCACTGCCATTTAAAACGCATACCACCTCAAAACATGCGTGCTGACCATACACTTGTTCGGAACCAAAGACTGCTTAGTCACCATTTTGTCTAGGTATAATCTGTTTTATGTTTAAACGAACGAATACTCTTTCTTTGCGAGGTATTCAAAATTTTTAATGTAACCAATTCTCTTTATTGGTGAGTTCACCCGTCACCTCCACCAATAGCTTATATAGCAGTAAACTCCGATTAGGAAACTCAAATCTATTTATCAGGTAATGATTTCCTACCAGTCCAAGATACAACTCTCATTTTGCCTCTCTGTACAAAAAAATTAATAACATTCTTTCCATTAACATTTCATCATTTTGAAAAGTAATATTACTTGACACATCTAATTCCAACTCCAATAGTTGTTACATTTTATTTTTAATCTTTTTCCGGTTTGCTGAGAATAATACATAAAATTACCTTGGTGATATTTGAAATGTCTTTTCAAGCGTAAATGTAATCTTGATTGGTCTATTTATGTTCGAGAGTACGGTGTATGTCTACTCTACGGGATGTCACCGTCTTGGAACCCGCTGAGCTGATAATACCACCACGGAGTTCAATTCAACATACCTATTTACAAGGAAATAGATTTCAAATAGTGGAATTTAAATTGCAGCTTACTCTCAATCCCAGAACGAGTATCACACAGAGCACACTCGCTTGACGACATACAATCCTGCTTGCTGCAAACCCTAACAAGATTTAGATTACGAGTTGCAAATAGTTGTGTAGTTGTAGTAGAACCGTAGGAACTGGTTTCAAGTTTATTGTCGCAATTATGCTGGAATAATAAAACGTGTTATGGAATCTGCTGAAAATACATTCTTGTCACATGAGTTGACAATTAAAACAGATTTATATTTCCATGTATTTTGAATACTTGCAGCACACTTACTTTCGGTACTGTAAGGGGACTGTTTTTATAATAATCAATTGTGCGCTTCATGGCAAAAGATTATTGCCGGGAAAAGGGAAGAAACTGTGAAGAATACCTCATATCTTACGTCGCGCAATACGCAGTCCGCCACACACTTCAGAACCGCCGAGCATACGACAGTCAGTGTATTAAATCTCTACCAAATACTTGGCGAGCTCGAATAGATGACGCGAGAGATTCTGAAAATCGTATTTTGGTGCAAAGTTATGAACATATTTTGCATCTTGGTTCACATTTCTTTAAAATGTGAGTTCGTATTCAAAAAGGCATTGAATTGAATTTGCTTCTCAAGCACCCGTGGAAAATACGCTTCGTCATTGACGTTGATCTTTTATACCTTTTATCGGAGTTTACTAAAATCGGTTTTTGCTCTATTTACGAAACTACACGGGCGCTCAATAAGCTGGTTGGGGTTTTGGAGTGTTTCTGAGGGAATATTATCACAATACGTAATGCGATCACGACTTATGAGCTGACATGTAACGAGTTTATTTTGAAGGGATGTTTTATGTAGATGAGTGTTTACTGACAGTTATAATAAAAGTTACAAAAGTGTTTTGTTTTTTAACTTGAATGAAAAGTATACGTTGTTTGAGAAAACAATCAAACGTTCAAACCCAATCGTTGTCGAACAAACACATACAACATTTGCATCAAAGTTCGAACCTCTTTGAATTTATTATTTGCCTCGATGCTAGGACGGCTCCAAGTCACATTTTAAATTCCTAAGTCAATAGCCATCAGAAGTTAAAAACTTCTGTCTATAGCTGGTATCGATCCCTGGACCGTCTGCATTGGAAGCAGACGTTAACCACAAGACCAACGAGCCACACATCTTAAATACTTCGTTGTATTCACTGCATGTATAATGCAAGAAAATAACACGCGTGCACGGTTTATATCTACTTATTCCATTAGCTATATTTGCTGTTAACTTTGTTCTCTCGCAGAAAGAATGATGTAGTACTCGTCTGTTAATTATACTTTTCTCGTTTCCGAGTACAGTGATAATACATTTCTTACATACATTTCTAGACGTCGGGTAAAAGTCGTGGAGATTTCTGCATGTTTTTAATCCCCGTCTGGGCCCGCGGGGTAGAATTGGCCCAGAGCATGGCTCTGCTAATCGTAAAAGGCGATTCAAGAGAAAAAGTCCACCTCGCAAACATCAGCTAGTATGAAGGGTAATATTTTACTCCCCGAAAATAGAGGCGAGCTCTGGCAATCGTCGTCGGGGACCTTGCCCCCTTCCCTTGACGACCTCCCCGACGACGATGACAATGACACAACGAACTATGACAAAGACGATGACGACCACGACGTGAGAAACCCCCCCTTCCTTCTATTACCCGTGGCTAGTTCTGACCAGCATGGGCCCCTCCTCCCCCCCACCCCTTAGGTTAGAGTGGTGCATTATGACCTAATGGTTGACGCACCCTTAATCCAAATAAACCAAACAATCTGCATGTTAAAGAGGAACATAACACACAATACAACCCCTGCCCCTTTCTTCGCAACTTTAATATAAGCATACTTTAGAACATGACGTGTACGAATGTGAATAATAAAATGATAATTGTCCGCATGAATTCTTGCAAAAGACAACTTATCATTCATGAATACTTTTTCGGGTAGACCGAGTAAGTGTAGGCAAGTTATTAATAAATTACCTTGAAACACCAACGTTTCGTGGCCGTTGTGGACCACATTGTCAGGGTACTTTTATTAATAACTTGCCTACACTTACTCGGTCTACCCGAAAAAGTAGTCATGAATGTGTATAACCGAGAAAGCTTCAATAAAACCACAACTTATTATTGTTTGAAATAATTGGATGAGCGTAGCGAGCGAAGCGAAGATTCCATTTCACTACACTGGAGAAAAAAATCCGGAATGTTTTTTTTTTTTTTTTTTTTTCTGTATTTTTGTCTGTCTGTTAACACGATTCCGGCTAAACCGATACTCCGATTGCGATGAAATTTTATGGAGGCCTTCGAAATCTCTGAACTAAAACTGCCACGTTTTTGAGCGCAATCGAAAAATTATTTCTCATGAAAATCGCAATTTTACGATTTTTTTCGATTTTTAAAAAATTTCTTCGACTTATAACACCTACATGCTTTATCCGATTATAATGATTTTTTCACAGAACCTTAATTTTAAGAATTAATATATTCGTGTAAAATTTGTGCGCAATCGAATAATTATTTCTTATGAAAATTTCAATATTACGATTTTTCC
Source organism: Sweltsa coloradensis (assembly GCA_024449915.1). NCBI lineage: Eukaryota > Metazoa > Arthropoda > Insecta > Plecoptera > Chloroperlidae > Sweltsa > Sweltsa coloradensis. Next base: position 384,547 of record JAMZAV010000353.1, on the reverse strand, counting down.
TTTTTTAAAATTACGATTAATTAAAAAAAAAATAAGTTAATTTTTTATTTAATTTGATTTAATTAAAAAAAAATTTCAACAAAGTTCTGATTTTTTCACAGAACAACAGAAAATCCGCAAAACACATGGCAGCTCAATTCACCAATTACGCTCATCCAACAACGCGGCGGGACTTAAGCGTTTTCCTAGTAATTTGTTTATGTATATGTTGTGACGATAGAGATGTGGCACTAAAGTGCCAACACTCGCTATCATTACGCAAAGATTGGATAAGAAAACGATCTCTTCCTTTACGGGATCGTGTAGTGACAATTGTTAAAATTAAAACCCAATACAGAAATTAATTACACTAGGAAGCTTCGCAAACGCTTTTTCAGGCGCTTTGTTGGATGAGCGTAATTGTTTAAGGGGTTGTTTCACTGAAAATGTATGAAAACCAGCAATTTTGCATTAATATGATTTTAATTGTTCTTAAGTTTACTTTTTTATTTATTGACTACATTAATTTATTTTATGCTGATATAATGCTAAAAACATTTGTTGTAACACTCAAATTTACCAAAACACAACATAAATAAACTTTAAATGCTATTATCTCAAAACTTTTATTCTATCACATTTCCTAACATTTTTTCCTACTGCTTTTACAGTTTTGAAGATAAACGGATAATTTCTTTATTATTATGCTCACAAGTCTTATTCTGACAAATTCACTAGACACTTTTTTGATGAGATTTATAGTGTTTTTAATTAAAATATGGGAAATGTAGATTTGTTACAAAAAACATACATTTTCCAACAATGCATAGGAAAAAAATCATATTTATCAAAGAAAACAAAAATTATAAAATCGGTCTGTTAATGTTTAGATGTATTGTTTTTAATCTAAAACACCTTTCACTGAAACAAAAAAAATTAAAATTGTAAAAGCCTTAGCATTATCGCAGCATCATAGCAAAATCATAAAATTGCAATTATTAAAAGAAATAATTGTTTGATTGCGCTAAAATTTCACACAAATATATAAGTTCATAAATTGAGCTTCTGTAAAAAAATCATTAAAATCGGATAAAACATGTAGGTTTTATAAGTCTAAGAATGTTTTAAAACTTTAAAAAATCGTAAAATTGCGATTTTCAAAAAATTTTTATTGCGCTCAAAATTTACAGGAATATATTAATTCATAAAATTAGGGTTCTGTGAAAAAATAATTACAATCGAATCAAGTATGTAAATGTTATAAGTCGAAGAAATGTTTTAAAAATCGAAAAAAATCGTAAAGTTGCGATTTTAATAAGAAATAATTTTTCGATTGCGCTCAAAAACGTGGCAGTTCTAAGTTCAAAGATTTAAAAGGTCTCCATAAGATTTCATTGCTATTGGAGTATCGGTTCAGCCGGAATCGTGTTAACAAACAGACAAAAATACAAACAGAAAAAATAAGAAAAACGAAAAAAATCGTAAAATTGCGATTTTTATAAGAAATAATCTTTCGATTGCGCTCACAAACGTGGCAGTTTTAAGTTCAGAGATTTCGAAGGCCTCCAGAAAATTTCATCGCAATTGAAGTATCGAATAAACCGGAATCGTGTTAACAAAAACACAAAAATACAAACAGAAAAAAACGAGAAAATCGAAAAAATCGTAAAATTGCGATTTTCATAAGAAATAATCTTTCGATTGCGTCTCAAAAACGTGGCAGTTTAAGTTCAAGATTTCAAAGGCCTCCAGAAAATTTCATCGCAATTGAAGTATCGATTAGCCGGAATCGTGTTGACAAAACACAAAAAATACAAACAGAAAAAACAAGAAAACAAAAAAATCGTACAATTGCATTTTTCATGAGAATATTTTTCGATTGATTTTCGAATCGTGCAGTTCTAAGTTCAGAGATTTTAAAGGTCTCCAGAAATTTTCATCGCCAATTGGAAGAGTACGGTTTAGCCGGAAATCGTTTCACAGACACACAAAATACAAAACTAGAAAAAAAACATTCTGGATCTTTTCTCCAGCTGTAGTAGAATGAAAGTCTCGCTTCGCTCGCACGCTCATCCATTTATTATTTATGCAGTGTATTGGGTAAACCGTGTGTAAGTAACCTTTACTTTGTGGATAAAATCCACCGCCATCTAGAGGACCTTGACTCCTTGGGAAAACTATTTAAACTCTTTGGTGACAAATAAAAGACTGTTTCCTCGAAAGTATTTTGATTACTTCTAGGTGGCAGTGCATTAGAAACTTCGCGCGTCTTTTCGTTGCCATGGCAACGTTACTTTTGTTATAATGTAATTTCCATCTACACTACTTATCGGATCAAAATAAAATTAACATATTCGTGACCGGACGGACATTCTAAATGATTTGGCTATCTCAGATTTTGTCGCCGTTTAGTTTGAAAAAAAAAACTTTCGATTAACTTTAATGTGACTTTTTAACTTTTTGAACGATTTTGCCACAAAACTAATGGCATTCAATCGAGAACGAAGCTTGCGGATGGTCAAAATTTCAACTCGATCCGAGCCTCCGTTCGAACGTTATGGCGAGACATACAAACAAAAAAAACAAACAAAAAAACAAAAAAACAAAAAAAACAAAAAAACAAAACCAGTGACTAATTTTTCCGGCAGAGTCAAATGGAAACGCTCGCTTCGCTCGCTTAACAAAAGATTGTGAGAGCAAGTACAAGTACTGAGATGCGATTTGCACCGCCACGTGTGCTATAATTTTTAAAAAATACCACAACAATAAAACCCCCTCCGTAAAACTGGATGTCCAACGTAGAAATAATAAAATCAAGAAATAAGGACCCGGCACCTCCACCAACAATGCTATTCTTATGGAGTTAAAAATTTTCTCGCTCTACCCGGCACCTCCACCAATCCCATATCACATTTGCTATTTTAATCATTTATTTATGACATTTCATGCTGAATTTGACTTTATTGTGATAGAATTAAGGACTGTGATGTGTATTTAATTACACAAATAATAACTTTGAATAATTTGACCTTTTTTCCAGTCCAAGGAAATATAATTGACTTGCTGGGAAATCACGTTAACTTACTACATACAGTAAGTGGTATCTCTACCGATATACGCGGTTCTATTTCGGGAGTTTTCCGATCGATATTGGTACAGTTGAAGTTTTTCCAAAGTTTCTATAACTAGGAAAACGCTTAAGTCCCGCCGCGTTGTTGGATGAGCCATGTGTTATGCGAATTTTCTGTTGTTCTGTGGCAAAATCATTACTAAGTTATATTTTTTTAAATAAAATAAAATTAAATTAAAAATTAACTTTAAAAAAAATTAATCGTAATTGTTAAAAAAATAGTAAAATTGCGATTTTTATAAGAAATAATTTCTCGATTGCGCTCAAATTTAACGCTAATATATTAATTCATAAAATAATGTTCTGCGAAAAAATCATTACAATCGGATAAAGCATGTAGGTGTTATAAGTCAAAGAATTGTTTAAAAAAGAAAAAACCTGTAAAATTTCGATTTTTATGATAAATATTTTTTTCAATTGCGCTCAAATTTCCCACGAATATATAAATTCATAAAACTAGGAAACGCTCAGTTGGACGCGTTGATAAGCGAGCACGTGCTATAGCTAGACCCACATTGCACATTTTTTTTAAATTTTAAAATTTACGACGTTCGCGTTTCCAGTATTATTTATTATTATTATTATTTACTTTAAAATCCACCGCCATCTAGAGCACCTTGACTCCTTGGGAAAACTTTTTAAACTCTTTGTTGACAATTAATAGACTGCTTCCTCGAAAGTATTTTGATTACTTCTAGGTGGCAGTGCATTAGAAACTTCGCGCGTCTTTTCGTTGCCATGGCAACGTTACTTTTGTTATAATGTAATTTTCATCTACACTACTTATCGGATCAAATTAAATTAACATATTCGTGACCGGACGGACATTCTAAATGATTTGGCTATCTCAGATTTTGTCGCCGTTGAGTTTGAAAAAAAACTTTCGATTAACTTTAATGTAACTTTTTAACTTTTTGAACGATTTTGCCACAAAACTAATGGCATTCAATCGAGAACAAAGCTTGCGGATGGTGAAAATTTCAACTCGATCCGAGCCTCCGTTCGACCGCTATCATGAGCCAAAAAAGCTGCACGACTTTCCGTTGCCATGGTAACCGTACTTTGTTATAATGTAATTTCCATCTACACTACTTATCGGATCAAAATAAAATTAACATATTCGTGACCGGACGGACATTCTAAATGATTTGGCCATCTCAGATTTTGTCGCCGTGAAGTTTGAAAAAAAAACTTTCGATAAACTTTAATGTAACTTTTTAACTTTTTGAACGATTTTGCCACAAAACTAATGGCATTCAATCGAGAACAAAGCTTGCGGATGGTGAAAATTTCAACTCGATCCGAGCCTCCGTTCGAACGTTATCGCGAGACATAAAAACAAAAAAAAAAAAAAAAAAAACCAGTGACTATTTTTTCCGGCAGAGTCAAATGGAAACGCTCGCTTCGCTCGCTTAATAAAGGTTTTGTGCAAAAATCAGTACAATCGGATAAAGCATGTAGGTGTTATAAGTCGAAGAAATTTTAAAAAAATTCGAAAAATATCGTAAAATTGCGTTTTTTTATGAGAAAAAATTTCCCGATAGTGCTAAAAAACGTGGCAGTTCTAAGATCAGAGATTTACGGTACGGTGTGTATGTACGGTGTGTGGGAGTGTCTATTAGGACAGTTATGCTTACAAGTGCCTTGTTTTGTTTGCAAATACTCTGTGTCTTGGTAATTGAAGCTGTCGTGAATCCATTGCTTTCTTCTTAACCAGTTTGTGTTTTGCAACAACAGTTAACAACGCCTGATATTTGCCGTGTGTAGGGGTACTCGTCACGGGGCTGCTCCTCGCATGGGATTAGACCGCGACACCTCCGGGTTATTTGTTCAGCCAACACTAGGCGGCTTACGTGCATAGAGGCTGTGTGTTTAGTTGTAAGACAACATTGGAGTCGTCAGATATACCTGCCACTCCCGGAGTGTGTTAGAGCATGCGAGTGTGAGCGAGTGTGAGAGTGAGAGCGAGAGAGCATTGACGATACATACAAAACAAGATTGAAGTTTTATTCATGATATTTGAGTCAAGTTGTGGATTTCAGCTTTGAAGTTTATTAATTGTTACTTCGTCTTTGAATAGTCGTACGTCAAGAAATGTAATGTTTCCCACTTAAATTATTTTCTCTCTCGTACGAAAACCAATTGATTGGCCACATATATTGCCATTACTGCGACAATATTTTCTTAGTGTAATAGTGCAATTATTCTGACGATAATATGTTTCACTCAAAATATATTCAGGAATAATATTGTGCAAATTATCGGATTGATGACTGTGCTTCATATTTGACACATTGTTAAATAAAATCCCTAAAGGTCAACTTCACCTATTTGAAACTTTTTGGGAACTTTTTCGGCTTCCAGTTGTCATCCGATGGAGATGCAATTTTGCGTAATTGTTAAGCAAAGATATGGTCACACTTCTATATTCATAGATTACCACCCTCACCGCATTTACCACAAAATAAATTCAAAAATTTACCAATTTTAATGACGTTACAAAAAAAAATCCTAAAAATCAATTTAATTTATAATGATTATTTGTGGTTTAAAAAAATATGAGCCACAATAGAATACTTCATATTCACGACCATAACATATGTGCAAAGGCTGGTAACAACTGCCTTAAGGAAAACTTCCAGAAAATGTCACTGGTATTGCAGACTCCTAAGTACAAAATGAAGGGTCTTGCTAATTTTCTTTTGATAATTAATTAAGCCAATTCATACATGATGACAAAACTCTCGTCGTTTGATGCTTTCCAAGTTTAAGAGATAGCGGTTTGAAACACAAACATGACACTAATTCAAAACTTCCCATAACAACGAAATGAATTCGATAAAATGTCCAGGGCAGCTCTTACAAATTCGTGACTAGGAGCTTAGAGCTTCACTTAGCGCTACAAACGCCATTCAACGACGATTGTACAGAACGACTGTTTTGTCCGAGGAGTATAGTTTGTATCCTAGCAAATTTCCCGTTCGTTTCGGGAACGAGCCCTTAAGCTGATAACAACCATGGCCGGCGATTGTAGAGGCACTTTATGGTTTACCGGGCTAGCAAACGACGCCGGAGCCATAGAGCGCTCGGCAATAGTGAGCAGCACACCGGCGTTTTGTGAACGCGCATTCAACGTGAATACACTCATTTCAAGTGAGTTACGCGCAACAGAGGACAACAAACGACAGGACGAGGAAACGAAGAGAAACTTTATTTGAAACGGATGGAAACTTGAAGCGAGGGTGAAAGAAATAGCGTTTATTGATGTTGTATTGTTATTAGAACATCATAATACTGAAGTTAATAAGGTAAAAACGAAAATGAAATCGACTGAAGAACATTTCAAATATACAAATCCTGACTTGACATACAATTGTTACATAAATCTACCCAGTAAATAAACGTTTACATAATAATAAATGTCTTTATTTGAATGTACATTCTTATATTGTCTATTTCTTTTGAATATTGCTCTTCTGTAATACTTGACTTGTTGAATTACTCTAAAAATGTGTATAATTGTAGTTTTTTCTTTTTATTGTAATAATTATATTAAGTAGAATATAATCGGTTTTTTACAACAGTGCTTCCTTCAATTCCCTTGTACAACTCAGATTCCTAGATCTGTAGACGGAAACTTGAGCTCACACACCCTCCAACAATATAAAATACATTGACATATACAAATGCTTTCATGGCTTGACATTATTTAACTCACATTTTAAAATAATTTGTTTAACGTTTTACGCCACTTCTTGAGTTTAATGAACACTCAACGTTTCATAACTACGATGGAGTTGAAGGGTCATTGTTGGATGAGCGTAGCGAGCGTAGCGAGCGAAGCGAAGATTCCATTTCACTACACTGGAGAAAAAATCCGGAATGTTTTTTTTTTTCTTTTTTTCTGTATTTTTGTGTGTCTGTTAACACGATTCCGGCTAAACCGATACTCCAATTGCGATGAAATTTTATGGAGGCCTTCGAAATCTCTGAACGAAGAACTGCCACGTTTTTGAGCGCAATCGAAAAATTATTTCTTATGAAAATCGCAATTTTACGATTTTTTTCGATTTTTAAAAAATTTCTTCAGCTTATAACACCTACATGCTTTGTCCGATTTTAATGATTTTTTGACAGAACCTTAATTTCATGAATTTAGGTATTCGTGTGAAAATTGAGCGCAATCAAAAAACTATTTCTCATGAAATCGAAATTTTACGTTTTTTTCTTTTTTAAAACAATTCTTTGACTTATAACACCTACATGCTTTGTCCTATTGTAATAATTTAACAATTTAAAATTTAAGTTAATTTTTCATTTAATTTAATTTAATTTAAAAAAAACTTCAACTTAGTAATGATTTTTTCACAGAACAACAGAAAATCCGCATAACACATGGCAGCTCACTGCACCAATTCCGCTCATCACAAAACGCGGCGGGACTTAAGCGTTTTCCTAGTAGTTCTGAAACATTGAGTGTTCATTAAACTCGAGATGTGGCATAAACCGCAAAACAAATTATTTGAAAATAAGAAAGTAACATTAACATATTATTATTATATGAAGTCAAATCGATTGGCGTAGCGTAGCACAGGAACGATTGTAGTGGGTCTACTGTCCAGACATCATTCCAGTCTTGATGTAATTAAATTTGTTTCCTTGTTTTATTTTGGCATACAATACCACACATATCTGAAACAAATAGAGCATTATAAACTAAACGTCTCTTATCACATCCTGAATGTCGTCTAGATAGAGTGTAGGTCTACACTGTGAGCTCGTGCGCTGAGTTCTTGTGCTCGTGCTAAACTTCGCTCGGAAAATGTTTTTGCTTTCACTACGAGGACGGTACAGAATAGGCCAAGCTTCCGTTAAATTATGTTAGTTTGAAATTGCCTGCGAGACGCACCCCGCATTCAAACCAAGCGTTCACTAATGATGTTGTGTGTGTTTCACCCAATTGAGGAAGGAGGGTCATTAAATCTGAAGCAGCTATCAGACCAAGCCTAGTTAGCTAGCAAATGTCGAGCAGTACTCCAGCGATTACAACGGCAAACCACTTCACAGTTGGACAGGAGTTTCAAGATGGGGTCTAATTGCGGAGTAGGGTCAGGTTGATACGCTGTTTGGCAGACAGAGGAACACTAAACTCAAAACTTTGGCTGCGTTGAATACAGTTATGTGCATAAACAACAGAGCTCTTCATACGAGATTTGTGTGTTATGAGTGGTTCAAATTACAAAATGATATTAACATATTATCATCGTTCTACTGTTTCGAGGCAAGGGAAATATCAAGTAAAAGTGATTTCATTGTAATTCTCGTTGGCTGTTGTATATGATTTAAACAACTCAACATAGCAGATGAAGTAAATGACAATAAACACATGTCATTAATATGCGTCTACTGTGAACGCAGCAAATAACTATATTACAATTCATAATGCACACCGTTCTTCATTAAGCTGATCGGGATAATACTAAAAAACATATTAGCAACGTAATTGAATCATGGATGAATTAAATATTAATTATAAATTTTCACAATGGTTTACTTTATTTGACAAATTTCAATATCAGTAATTTGAATTGTTGAATGTTTAAAAATTGTGTTATTTCATAGATAGATAAAATGGGATTGTGTTAAGTGTCGCAGTGTAAACGGTGAAATACTTCATCTAAATTACATTTATAAATGTTAATTGATTGAGGGGGGAAGGGTAGCTTAAGATTCAATTGTTAAAATTAAGTGCGTACTTAAAAACTAACATATTTTGTGTTTTGTGTCAAACAATTCTTGGTTTCCCAACAGCACACCACCCTCACAGCCAGCCTACAACCTTCCTGGCACATCACACGTCTCGCCCTATAATAAACACCATCTAACACCTCAGCGTGGTATAATGTTCGGTACACGCAACGTCAACAAACAAACGCTCCACTAATCTCAACCCCAGGCTCTCTCAACGCTTATTATATTATGTACATTGCTCGAGTAACTTGACTGCTAGGTGAAATATGCGAATTGCAGTCGTAATCAGGTAGTTACGAGGTGCATTCGCACACGAGATTAGTGAAAATTGTGTTTTTAAAAGTAGGCACATATATATTTTACGTTTGTCTGAAATAGAAGTTCGTTTAGGTTACCAGTTCGTTAACATTTAAAACACATTTGTAAACCACATTCAACAAAAAATCATAAATCATCATTTCTACCAACTTCTCACAAATCAGTTGGCACATAAATATATAAACATAATGTATCAACACAGCACAAAAAACGTATTACAAATAACTTCACTCCATGAAAAATAAATTGTTTTTATATGCCTCAACTTAATAAATATTTAAAAGACAGCATTTAACAATTTAAAGTTTGTCGTATGGGTCAAACCTTTGTTCAATACTTGTCTCTGCACTCAGAGGGTTGACTTCAAAGTAACACTGACAGTGTTAATACAATCTCTCTCTCTCTCTCTCTCTCTCTCTCTCTCTATCTCTCTCTCTCTCGTGTGCATTTCATCGCAAACAACGCTGTCACGTCCGGTGTTAAGGCGAAGACAGACAGACAGACCTGTACCGAGGTTGTCTTACAACAGCAAGACTCGACCTAATCTGCCAGACTTGCTCGGAGTAAAACAATTGCATCACGTCCGAGACACCAATCCCCGCTCGACAGAATTACGACCGGCAGGCTCTGCTTTGTTTGCTGAACCTGTGCATTTTGTATTTCCACCGTCTGTAGAGGAACTGAATTATGAGCTCATCTATTAACATTCGTATATTTTATGCAGCGTTGGAACGTTTGCTCTGCAATTTAATAATAAGAATAAAACAACTCAAGAATAACTTATGGTTATTTAATTTCAATCAAAATTGTTAATTTCAACATGCCCCGTATACTTATAGAAGTGCCTCAATACTGGAAGAAGAAACCTGAAAATAAGAACATGAATTATAAATACATTAAGGTCAATCCTTACATCCAGCAACCCTGACAAATATTTGTTTATTTTGATAATTACAAAACCAAATTGTGTAACATATTTTATTTGTCACATTCTTTCCAACCCACTAACCATAAAATTCATGATTCAATATATTTCACTGACAATAATTTGAAGATCAACAAATAAAACGATTGCACAAGAAGCAAAGAAATTTAAACGCCAATGAATATTAATAATAAAGACACTAAAAATCTAATTGAATAAATTATATAGCCATAGAGATTGTAAAAATAGGATTTTGCGCTATATAATCCGAAGCAGTTGAGATAATAGCCCCGTTAGGGATGGATTTGTTAATTTCTGGTTTGTTTTAAAATGAACAAATACGCTTACGGGAGTGTTTTTCCAATTATTGAAATTGAGAGGTTAACATAATATTTGAAAACGTAACAAAGCGCTATTGTTTGAGCTTGAGTTCAGTTTATGTTTAAGTTATAAAATTAAAACTACAAGTATAGAAATAAGGTTTGCCAATTGACTAGTGAAAATTTCTTTGCTCGACTTATTGTACTTTTTAGAAATACCTTCAATTCAAAACAGAAACTGCATTAATATAAATAATATTCAACGTTTAGATTCAAATTGAAATAATCCACTTTTATATATACGTGTATAGAGTTTAAGTAGACGCTATAAAATGTCCTATTGCTCTTAATTGAAAATGAAAATGTTTAATTCTCCATACCAAAAATGTATCAATAGCCTCCTCAAATAATCTAACATGAACATTTAAAAATGCATTTTATTTGATGAATCAAAAATGTATAATGCATTTTACGTTTAGGACTGAACAGGTACAGGTTTCGACAAAGGGGTCGGGTTTGGGTACTTAACTGATTAGAGTTTTCGGGACGGGTAGGAAACAACAACCGTTATTGTACTGACCGTTAAAATGGGTAAAAAAAAACTTGTAAAATCTTACAAAATAATGTCTCCCAATTCATTTTCTATTGTCTAGTGTTTCATCGAATGCATTTTGAATAAGTTATATGATATTATTTAAAAATTGTCTGGACCGGCACCTCCACCAAACCTTCAAATATATTTTTAACGTTACCCGAAAATCGAGTACATTTTTTTAAGCATCGGGTTGGCTTTTAAAACCTGACCCGACCCGAAATTTTGGGTACCCACACACCACTCCGTACGCTCCAATAACAAATGCCAGCAAACAAGTTGTCGTGGGCTCTAGCTGTGTAAAGTCTGTTGCAAGCGATACAATGAGGACTCGTCACAAGCCAGGGGCGTCGGCGAGTTCACTAAAACCTTGCCCCGACCCCAACCCCGTCCACTACAACGGCGACGGCCACACAGCTGGCTGGGAGCCAAGTCGGGTGACGCCGGCTAGCGTCGCGACGCCGAGCTTGTCTGTAAATGACATCACATCAACCAAACTTGAAGGCGGGAGGAAGATTGATGATTGCGAACTTGCTGGACGTTGCTGCAACAAAAGTGATTGTACGCGATGAAACGAATGCAAGGAAAATATATCTCAGAGAAATGAAATTTCTTACCTTTCTATTACCTCCCTAGTGTTGTGTGCTGCAAAGTTAGAATGGCATTATTATAATATAGTACTATTCAAATCATACTGATAAATGAGCGATATTGCAGCAAAATATCAGTGTTTACATGCAATATGAATGTTTAAGTACACGTAATAAACAATCAGTTAAAGTATTATAAAAATGCTTCTCATATACATTTTATTTATTGATAACAAACTCAAAAGAAATATACAAAGTAAATTTCATGGTGTACCAAGATAAAATATAAGAAGGATTAAACAAAATATAAGCAAGTAACAGTAAACAACTTTAACATTGATATCTTTTAATAATTTTGAGAGGAAAAAGAAGGAAAAAAGAGGATACATTTAAAGAAGTGGGAAGATTAGAAAATATAATAAAAAGCAAGAAAATAGTACGCTTTATTTAGGAGAAGGGATTGAAGTAATTGAAGTCACACAAATGTCAAAACTGTTAAGGTTCAAAATGTATCAAGGGCAGCCATGAAATTTTAATATTATATTAACTTTTTATTTCATTTTACTTTGTAAATATGTTACGAACAAGAAAAATGAATTCGTAAAAGGGTTATAGTTATATTTATGACAAAATTAGTGGATGTTCAACATTATAGTTGTGTGAGATATGTAAATGGTACGAGCAAATCAAAAGCATTTCAAAGTGTCATTGCATGAGAAGAACTTACTTAATTGGCTAAGTTGTCACTGTATAATAATAGCATTTACATGGATACTTGGAAAACAACTGTCCAAAAATAGAAAATAGAAAAGTTGCACATAAAGCCAATTGTTTTCATTTTATGTCTGCATTGTTTTCTGCATCTACGATAGTGTTTGCCTCTCTACAGTGAAGAAAGGTTTCGCGAAGTCTCAAGTAAGCAACAGTTTTGTTTCAGCAAACGTTCAGAATCTCGCAGCGCTCATTTCATTTAACACTTCACGGGACGTCGTTTCTTTAAGTTTCAGGATTAGTCTCCGGAGGACACTTACTGATCGGTTGAACTTCTTCGCGTCCGAGTGTCCCATGGCCACGAGAGCTAACTTTCTTTCTGTGTACAAGATCGTCCGGGAACTCAACTTTTCCTCCGCGCGACAGCAGATCTGCATCGCAGCTCGTTTTATATTAAGTTTGAACGCTCTCTCAGAATTCAATTGTTCAAATTGCTGAAACTCTGCTTTGAATAACAACACGCTTTGAAAAGAAAACGAAATGAAAGCCGTGAGGAAATTCATTGTGTTTCGATCCTTAGACACATCAACAAGAAAAACCTTTTAATTTCCCGGCGAAGCAAGTAAGAGTGACACAAACGAAATCGCGTGAAATACATTAACTTCCGTTAGAAGAATAAAATTAAAAATACATCCGAAATGCACAGGAAAGTTTTTTGTCGGGATTGAAATCGCAACGGAAAATGCCCAACTAATCCACCCTATAGTTTCACTCGGGAACTCATTTGCATACAAACGAAGAGAGCCGAGTTTATTGCGCTAATCTCTTTTGGCTACGCTAAATTGCACCAGGGCAAATGGAAAAGACTGAAATTGCAATGGATACATCAAAGTTGTTTAGTACAGGGAATAAAGTAGTGGTGTGGGTGTTATCTGCTCGCCACATACACTGTGCTTCAAACTAGGCTATAGTCATTATACTTAACCGGTTAACCCTTGGTGCAGTGAACACTTTTATTTCCATATAAAACCGCAATTTAAATACTAAAGCTATCGCATTATAATAATTCATTTATGAGATGCATATTTTGAACTACATTTGTGGAAAAATTACAAAAATTATAGCCATGTATTGAATCGTGTAAATAAAACATAACATCGTGTGGCTCGTTGGTCTTGTGGTTAGCCTACCTGATTCCAATGCAGAAGGTCCAGGGTTCGATTCCCGCCAAAGTCAGAAGTTTTTTAACTTCTGATTTGGACTTAAGTCCATCAGTTCTTGTAGGAGAGTAAAGTAAGGAGTTTGTAAACGGTGACTTTGGAGCCGTCCTAGCAATGAAGCACATAATAAATTCAAAGTTGTTCTGAAGCGGCATTGTTGATTCTGGCGTTGATCCACAGGTGTTCGCACTGTCCATACCACTGATTGCTATATTTCCTATTAAAAATATTGATCTTTGGTTGGTTATCGTTTACTCGTCGATTGCGTCGGGTCCTACAGGGTTGGCTTGGTCGCTTTGATTTACTGTCCCTCACTGAAAATCAGTTATATAACCGAGTAGATAGACTCTAAATACAATTTATTTACTTTATCTTCATTACACGTTTTGGTTTCAAAAGTACCGTTGTATTTGCCCACATCATAATTATTTCAATGTAGGTTAACTATTACAAAAAAATTAACAAGCATTTTAATTAGCATTCAACAAGAATTAAGATTTTTTTAAAATAAGTTTATAATTATAATCAAAGAGCAACATGTCAACATTCCGAATGCGGACATTTTAAAGGAAAAACACATATTTTCAATTTTGTTGGGGTAATAAGATAAGAATGAAGAAAATGCACGGTCACATCAGATGGTCAACACTGGATTAAGATTATGTGAAGCAGAAAATATGGTCCATTACAATCGTCACCGGGTCGATACGACATATCACGATCATCAACTGAAACAATTAAGATGTAAATTATGATTACTTTATCTACTCAATGGTATCAATTTCTGGCCACAACTAACATTTTTTTTTTTTAGAAAACTCAAAGAATAATTATAATTCAAAATTACTACACACTTGGTGAAGAAAGCCATACGTTACGAAAGTCCCAACTTACAAGACAGAATAAGTTTCGTCTAGTACGCGATGCTTCCACGCCCTATTTAATGGACACTTAACAATTTCACATAGATCCATCCAACTTTGTAATTAGCTAGAATGTAGGACGAAGTTAATTCAAATAAATTCCCCACTGAAAGTCCTTGTTAGTTGTGACTGAGCGGGTACCCTGAATACGAATATGTTTGTTGTTTGTTACTTTCATGTAATTTTGTACATCAGGATATTAAGAGACTGTACAATATCGTCAAACTTTATTCACGTACCATTGAAAATGTGTCTTTGAAAATGAATTCAATAGACATAAAACAACTCCAATCAACATTTTTGTTGAAAATGGGCATAGCTAGAAACCAAACAGTAGCTAATTAATGGATGAGCGAAGCGAAGGCTTCAATTTCACTAACCCCTCAAAAAATTTAGTTCCAATGTTTTTTTTTTGTTTTTTTTGTATTTTTGTCTGTTTGTTCGCTCTCTACCAGGCAAACGGCATATCCTATCTTGATGTAAATTGGAGGGGACCTTCGTAATCTTTGAACTTAGACCTGTATTGTTTTTGGGTACAATCGAAGAAATAATTCTCATAAATATCGTACTTTTACGATTTTTTTTCGATTTTTAGTGCGATATTTTCGTGAAATTTGGACCGAATCTGACCAAACGGGTGGGGATACAACGTTCATATTTTACATGTACATTAAGGTAATGGTTATGTATTGCTTTATGAAAGAAAAAGTTGAAAAAGTTAGCCAGAATCCATAGAATAAAGGTTTTAAAATGAGTTTTTTAGGTACATAATAACAATTAACAAGTAACAATAAAAACTTGACAACAATCACCTACAATGCGTTCAAAAAGCTCTTGCAAAATTAAAGAGACCCCACGCAAACTAAAAACTTACAAAAAGCTCATCCATCAACGCGACTAAAAAAATCGTTTGCGAAGCTTCCTAGTAAATGGAACGGTACACTCGCCGCCATAAATAACTTAAAAGTACGTACACTTCTTTACGAGCTCCCTTGCTTTTACTTCTTATTTTCTAGTCTCAGTCCAATCTCAGAATCAGCAAGCAACACACGTAGATTAAAAACACTAATCAGGAGTTAGATCCGATAACAAGATAGTACAAAACAATTGTTGGAGGGGAGTAACTTGTTAAGTCTGACCTCTTATTTATAGATGTAGGTGGATACAGGGTGCACATAACTTTTAAGTGTCTTTAGTGTTTCACAGACCAATCTGGACACTGATGGATAGTTTTTGTGTCTATAAGTTTCATAGATCAATCTGGACACTGAGGGGATAGTTTTGTGTCTATAGTGTTTCATAGATCAATCTGGACACTGAGGGATAGTTTTGTGTCTATTGTGTTTCACAGACCAATCTGGACACTGATGGATAGTTTTGTTACCTGAAACCAAAATGTCGATGTTATTTTTTTAATTGGTTATAAAGTTTTATCAGAAGAAGAAATTACAACAAACAGAATGCAGATTTATCTCTAAAGAAATTTTATTTTTAGATGTAATTTACTATTGTGCTGTAATGTACCAAGATGTTCGAGACTCATTTTTGTTTTAACCGGACTCTCGTGCGCTGCTTTACAAGTATGAAACAAACTGTAAGCTGTCACACAGGTTTTACATGTTTTATTGTGCATTATAGTAGAGTTGTCCGAGCAATTTGCTTACATGTAAAACTTTAATAGTGTTTCAACTTTAATGAACATTTTAAAGTTAGGTAATACTTCGTTTTTGCTGCTTATGAATTCTGCGTAAAAAAAGTTAAATCGAAGCTTTTATCATTGCTTCCTTTGTACACTATATCCACACACGACTATCCCATTAACTTTTTGTCGGAATTTATCTAATAGTCGTTCATCTCGGTCGAAAGTTGGGCTCAACTTGGGGGGCAAGGGCTAACCCATACAATTCGGTTCTACACATCACGGAGCATGTATTGTTGTATAACTGAAGAAAAAATTTCACTGCTAACAATACGTCACGATGCTTCAAAGATGGCCGACGCTTCATTTCTAACGCCGCACATTGACTTACTAAAACCAAATTAAATGTTAGAAAAATAATTGCAGACACTTGATTTTACTTGTATTCAATTCAGAAGAAAATTTGCAACAATACAAATGCAATTTACATAAAAATACAACAATGGAATAGTCTGTTATAGGTCGAAATAGACCTCGTAAACCCACTTATTCCTAACTACGCCTTAATTTACGGACATTTCAAGTGAACAATATAAATCCGATGGTTTTGGAAAAAATCACTAATGTGTGTTAGCATATTGGCAACAAGATGGCTATAACAGAATTTGTATATAATGGGCTTTTCAAACTAAAATAATTACAAAACTAAACATGTGCGTATAATGATTCTCATTAATATCCTGTGATTTGCACATTATAGTCAAATACCGTAATATAACACTACGTTTAATACAGGAAAGAGGGCTGTAAAACGGGAGACAACTAACAACAGCGATCCTGGCGGCATTGGAGTTACATTACCACGGCCATCTGGACGCCAAAACAATTAAAATACATTAAAGAAGGCGTTAAATCGGGAGACAAGTGACTGCTTTGCTCTAAACAAAACATAAACATGTCATTATTATATTATTATCTTGACAGACATGCTCAAAGGTACTCGTATTATCACTAGCCTACGTATTTGTATTGATTGTTCTTGTGTATTTTATATTTTTGTATTGGTTACTGAAGAACTAGATATCAATACATGTTTTTAAATGTGTATACAAAGTATTACTAATCTAGTTCCTGGCACACTTTAATATTAGTAATAGGCCTAACCCTAAAATGAATAAAGGATGATCATAATATTTGTTTTCACCATAGCTACACTTGCAATAAAGATGCAATATAATATGTTAATCTTATTTTTGTGGTACTTCTATACCTGGGGGGGTCCAACTTTTTACAAGCTATACGTCCGCCATCCTGGCGGACGTATAGACGTGGAACGGAAAGGATTTCGGGTGCGCTCTTATCGATTGTATCCTAGAACTAGCGCGGCGCACTGTAGCCAGCGAAAAGTTTGGCTAACCTAGCGAAAATAGTTGTTAATATAAGTTGGACCCCCCCAGGTATAGAAGTGCCATTTTTGTTGCTATGCACTGAAGCATAAAATTAAAAGGAATGACAACTCCTCCCCATGCCTTACTATACGGTTTTTTTGGTGGCAGTATACATGATATGCACACCAAGTTGTGTGTCTATCCACGCGACCGTCTGGGTGTCCAGATGGGTTCAGCATGCCTGAACCCGGGGAGTCGAATAGGCCCAGAGCTTACCTCTTATGCTCATCGTACAAGGCAAAGAAGAGGACGTCGTCTGCCCTCGAGAAATTTTCCCCTTCCCTTTGACTACCTCACCGACGACGACGACGACAATGACAAGACGGACGATGACGCAGGCGACAACGATCACGACGTGGGGCAACCCCCAACAACCCCTCCCCGTGCCAGCCCCGCGGCCTGATTTCGTCACAACCCACCGGCCCCTACCCCGCCAACCTTCCCCCTGTCTGTTTCTGAACAGCACAGGCCTACCCTCACCGTGTACCACCGCGTTTCCCCTTTCGCCCCAATCTTTTTTAAAAAAAATAACCGTAGGGCACTAATAACCTTAGTGTTGTGATTACTCCTCTCAGGTGCAAGAAGTGGCGACTAAAATAGTCTGAGTTTAAGTGTTTTCGATAGTAATATTATGTATTAAGCCTGCCCAGGGGCATCTTGCCCTTGTTTTGTCGTGTAACGTAATTGTCCAATTGGAAAATTACACTCAAACCCGACCCGGTAAAATAATCTATGCGCTAACTCCAGTATTTGAATTTCGCGCCCAATGTAACGCCAATGCCGCCAGGGGCGCTGATCCAAATTGTCTCCTCCCACAACAATGGAAACACAGCCATCTTTCCTGTATTAAACGTAGTGTAATATTACGGTATTTGTTATAGTGCAGTACGTGGCCATAAGACCCGTAGGAATTTCGACCTGGATGGATTTTATCTTCTAATCCTGTTAGGGTGTATTTTAAGGATAGAAAAAATCTTGGGTAGACATCTGTCGTTCCGGGCCTAAGTTTTTTACGACGCCATCTTCTTTTCGGCACATGCATAGAACACGCTCTTGGTTTTCATATATTTTCTATAATTTTTATTACAGCTGTAGTAAAACTGAAGTTATATTTGGATTCTCCATGAAATTTCCAATTAAATGATATATTTGGTCATCCTGGGAACATAATGGGATTATTTATAGAAAATTACATATTATAAGACATGCAGATAAGTGATACCGATTGTTCGTTTATGATACACATATAACATTTGACACACTATATTAGGAATGTAACTGGAAAATGATTTGAATGTTGGGCTTTTTCAGAATTGTCCCACGACACCAATAGAGGCCATTTTACAAGATGGCGGCGAAACATATTGTTTGTTTTTTTCAAATTTATGAAAGAATGTTGAAATTGGGTAAATACATAGAACATGCCATTGAAAAATAACTAAGGAAAAATAACTCGTAGGGTCATGTCAAACAAACAGAATGGCACCAATGGCGGCCATTTTGAAAGAAGGCCGTCACACACATAAACCACGTAAATTTAATGATATCCTCTTGTTATTTGATGGTATACAAGTAGGGCACGCTATTGAGAAATTACGTGTGTTATATCAATTCAATACTTTTTAAAAACAATGATTGGGGCCTATATGGATCTGCTATTGCATCTTCATTTATTGCCATGACATTAAAAACTAGCAATAATATTATTCTTATAACAATAGGCTACACGTGTTTTTCGTACACATTGAAAAGCAATTGACTAGTTTCTATAACACATTATCTTGTTAATGAATTTTTAATATGAAAATGGAAATGTTTATATTCCCATTTAAGTTAATGTAATTAAATTCTCAATTGTTAAAGGCGATAGCCCGGTAGACGATTGTCATTAATGCAAAATTTGGTTTCTCATAGTTTATCCGTTTGGGACCCACAAACATAAACACAGAATTAACTATTACCATTTTCCATTCTCAGTTTTAGCAAGCCAGCCATTAGCTCTCTACCCACCTATACTGAGTTTAATTCAGCTTCAATAAAACATCTTCTAAAATGGGCAATACAATGTTTAAATTTGGTTCACACATGGGGCATGTCATTGGATAAAGAGTGTTTAATGTGTTCAGCAAGTTACATCTGCACTGTGACACCAACGGCATCCATTTCGCCATTTGTCAAGATTTGATGAAACCATAAGAGAGAGAAACCTGCAACTTGCTTAAATAACTGGCCTTTTACTATAAGATTACTTATTTCAAGTTCAATCCCGATCTGATAGTGCGTATTCCTAGTAGATCTCAGAAGGTTTCCAACTGGTTACCCCTATGACTGTCAAGGATTACACGTCCGTCCTTTCGGATGGGATATTAAGCCATTGGTCCCCTTGGTACTTATCGAACGCCATCAAAAACACCACAAATTAAATTACGAAGTGCGATGGAGTGTAGGATGAAGATAATCACAGTAGGAAAGTAGAGCAAATAGCAACATTAATGTTGCTAAATGCAATTCATTATTTTATTGATGTTTCGTAACAGATAAAACTTTATTTTTATCTTCACCTTGTTATACTTGGATATATAAATACTAACAAAATATTTCTACAAGGGTTTCTTCTTCATCTGATTGGGTGGATGGGGCGCTTATAGTTAGCTGGCTAAAAGCTAATTCTGTGTATATGTTGTGGGTCCCAAACGGATTAACTTTAAAAAAACAAATTTTGCACAAATGACAGTCATTACCGGACTATCGCCTATTACAAACGAGAATTTAATTACTTAAACTTAAATGGGAACATGAACATTTGCATTTTCATATTAAAAATTCATAAACAAGATAATGTGTTATAGAAACTAGTCAATTGCTTTTCTATGTGTACGAAAAACACGTGTATTATTATAAGAATGGTATTATTGCTAGTTTTTAATGTCATAGCAATTAATGTAGCTATGCGGTAGCAGATCCTTATACTATCTGCTCCATCGGAGGTTTGCAGATGGTGACGTCACCGGCGGGATAGTTGTAGCCAATCAGCGGTCACTAATTTTAAATACCGATCGACCATTGGCCCGCTCGGTCCCGCCGATGCCGCTAGCATCTGCATTTTTTCAATAGAGCAGCTATTATATTGTTTTTAAACAGCATTGAATTGTCATAACACATAAAACCGTAATTTCTCAATAGCGTGCCCTACTTGTATACCATCAAATAACAAGAGGATATCATTAAATTTACGTGGTTTATGTGTGTGACGGCCTTCTTTCAAAATGGCCGCCATTGGTGCCATTCTGTTTGTTTGACATGACCCTACGAGTTATTTTTCCTTAGTTATTTTTCAATGGCATGTTCTATGTATTTACCCAATTTCAACATTCTTTCATAAATTTGAAAAAAAAAAAACAATATGTTTCGCCGCCATCTTGTAAAATGGCCTCTATTGGTGTCGTGGGACAATTCTGGAAAATCCCAACATTCAAATCACTTTCCAGTTACATTCCTAATATAGTGTGTCAAATGTTATATGTGTATCATAAACGAACAATCGGTATCACTTATCTGCATGTCTTATAATATGTAATTTTCTATAAATAATCCCATTATGTTCCCAGGATGACCAAATATATCATTTAATTGGAAATTTCATGGAGAATCCAAATATTACTTCAGTTTTACTACAGCTGTAATAAAAATTATAGAAAATATATGAAAACCAAGAGCGTGTTCTATATGCATGTGCCTAAAAGAAGATGGCGTCGTAAAAAACTTAGGCCCGGAACGACAGATGTCTACCCAAGATTTTTTCTATCCTTAAAATACACCCTAACAGGATTAGAAGATAAAATCCATCCAGGTCGAAATTCCTACGGGTCTTATGGCCAGGGACTGCACTATAATGTGCAAATCACAGGATATTAATGAGAATCATTATACGCACATGTTTAGTTTTGTAATTATTTTAGTTTGAAAAGCCCATTATACACAAATTCTGTTATAGCCATCTTGTTGCCAATATGCTGACACACATTAGTGATTTTTTCCAAAACCATCGGATTTATATTGTTCACTTGAGATGTCCGTAAATTAAGGCGTAGTTAGGAATAAGTGGGTTTACGAGGTCTATTTCGACCTATAACAGACTATTCCATTGTTGTATTTTCATGTAAATTGAATTTTTATTGTTGCAAATTTTCTTCTGAATTGAATACAAGTAAAATCAAGTGTCTGCAATTATTTTTCTAACATTTAATTTGGTTTTAGTAAGTCAATGTGCGGCGTTAGAAATGAAGCGTCGGCCATCTTTGAAGCATCGTGACGTATTGTTAGCAGTGAAATTTTTTCTTCAGTTATACAACAATACATGCTCCGTGATGTGTAGAACCGAATTGTATGGGTTAGCCCTTGCCCCCCAAGTTGAGCCCATTTTAGGCCTTCTTGCCTTCGAGATGAACGACTATAAGCATTTTAACCTTTTATTTTAAACTTTTAAACTTTAAACTTTAAATCACCAAGTTAAGGTTTCAAACTATTTAAGAAACTAAAACACCTGAGATGTTTATTAATATGTAAGTCTAGAAGAAATATTAATTAGTGGAGAGACATGCACCAACTAAACATATTGGTGGAAAGCAGTCCCCATATTAACAAAAATCAATCTCCGCTCCGGCCTAAATGTCGTCTGTATCAGCACTACGTCCTAAATGTGTTGAGAATCCGCACAGCGTTGCTGTCCTTTCACGTCCGGAAACACTTAATTGTATCAAATAGATTGTCTTCTCACAAAGCACCACGCTAGCATTAAGTTTGGTTAACCGGTAAAAGCAAAACAAGGTCCGTCCAACTAACATTGGCTGGCAAGATCCAAGTGACCGTGGCTGGCAAGATCCAAGTGACCGGTGGTCTACTTCCACTACGAGGCAACTAAGTGGTGTCGTGGAGGAGATAATTGAGAGGTGGGGAGGTGGGGAGGTGGGGAGCAGGGAAGTCCAAATAATAAGTACAAATTTATTTGGGAAGAGAATCAAGAAATGTCCAATGATTTTTATACTTCACAATTCTAGCATTCGCCTTTTGACAAGTTCACCTTTGGAGAAGCCTTTTCACTATAACTGGTAATATGTATCAATCCAGCTCTCCGTATAAATTCGAAAGAAGACAAATTAACATTTTTTATTTAAGATTGATAAAAATTTGAATAAGAAGATTAAAACAAATTAAGATTTTCCTCCATTCCGTGAAATCGAGATCGATTGATCTTCCCGGTCAAATACTGTCACAAAACTCTTTGTATATTACTTTTATTTCCATTTCAGTTTTATAATAAGATATTTTAAAAATATTTACTCTGACATGGGCACAATATATTTGAGTTTCTATTAATTGCATCACGACTTCTTGTGGATTACAGTTAAATCTAAATTGAAGGTCTATTCTTTTTGGAAGGTGTGTATCCCCTCGTGTGTCCGTTTTAAGGAGAATTTAAGGATCAACTTTACCAATTTCCCCTGTGATTTCTTAAAGCTTATGGACGGAATTCAATTTTCTACACAATGGACAAAACTCTTTTAAGTAGCCTCTTGAGAAAGCACAAAAGACAAACTCATTTATTTTTTTAAAGTAGCAAAATTCAATCTCTTATCTCATGACAAACACGACTGGTCTAACACTGGACAGTTTTCGTGTAACAAGTCATGTCTCCCAAGACTTTAATTTAAAACTTGAGATTAAAAATATGAAAGACGTATTGTTCTGGTGACAAAGATAAGAAACATAACTTTACACGTTATGTTCTCTGATTGTACGCTGTATCTACGTGAAACTGAAAAATAAACAAAAACAATAATTAATTACAACTGAATGCTATTCACAGACAGTTACAAACATTTCAGTTTCAGTCAAAGAGACAACTTATACGATAATTAGAAGGAGCGAAGCGACTGAGTCCTAAACTCAATTCAAAAGAAAAACCGACAGTGTTGGCTCGAGCGTTATGCGCGCGACTCTGATTCGGGAGGTCCCGTGTTCAAATCCCGTCGAGACCGGCAATCCTGACTGAAGGTTTTTTCCGAGGTTTTCCTCAGTCGTTAAGGCTATTCCACCGCGTTTTTCTATTTTCCAAAATATGCTACTAAGTCAAAATATAGTGAATGGCTTTGAAACATGGCTATTTTAGAAAATCAAAAATATTTTTTCCAAATTTTTCTTAACTGTTTTTCTATGGACTGACTGAGAGAAAACAGATTTATTTTAACAATTGTCTTTCCAGCGAATTTTTTCGTTTGGCGGTATTTTTTACCGATTTGTACCGCCAAACAAAAAATTCGCAGGAAAGACAATTGTTAAATAAATCTGTTTTCTCTCAGTCAGTCCAAAGAAAAACAGTTGAAAATTAATGTCACAAAAGCACAACACCCTATGTTGAATGGTGTGCCCTTGCGAATTGAATTTTGAAATTATTTTGAGGTGGCTATATTGGCTGTGTACCGGATCAGAAAAATTTGCAAAAAATATTTTTGATTTTCTAAAATAGCCATGTTTTCAAAGCCATTCACTATATTTTGACTTAGTAGCATATTTTGGAAAATAGAAAAACGCGGTAAAATAGCCTTAATGGGAATGCAAGGGATTGAGTCCTCTAAAACAGCCCGCGGACATCCGTTTACAATTGTCCTATCGAAGTTTGACACCTAAGAGGGCATGAATTGCACCCTCGGCAGGCTTCCCACGAATTAATTTATTTATTTATTAACTTAAATGAGGCTACTTTCTTCGTTCCTGCGTTTGTGAGTGAGTTTAAAAAATTCGGCCGAACCGCTTAACATATTGCGCTAAAAATGCAGTTGCTGTTGTGTGTGTGTGTGCAAATGCTGTTAACATTTACAGCAACATTCGTTACGTTTTAAACTCACAAGAAATAAAAATGTGACAAATTTGAACCATGCGATTGTAATTGTTCAAAAAAATATATACAGAAATGGTGATATTAAACTGAGTTCAAACGAATGTATTTATGTACAGTGCGATGTAATTGCAATTATTATACAATTTTAGGCCACTTGCAACTTGCTATATGAGTTGACAAATAGCATTTAACTAAAACAAACAATGCACTGAATGTAGCCATGCCAGGATAAAATGATTGTCGAAGAAAAAGACTTAAAAATGTGTTTTTTAAATTTATATTCAAAAAGTTGTGAGAGCAAATGCTAGTATTGAGATGTGATTCGTTGCTTATAATACTGTACAGACCTTCCTTCATATTTGAAACTCACTTAATAAATTCGCCGTCACACGTGCTATAGTATAAAAATACCATAACTTACTACAATACCAACCCCCGTAATAAAACTGGATGTACAACAGAAAAATTGTAAAATCGAGGAGGACCCGGCACCTCCACCAACAATGCTATTCATATGGAGTTTCAAATTTTCTCGCTCGACCCGGCACCTCCACCAAAAGCATATCATATTTTATTTTAATTTTTTTTAAAGGAAGAATACGGTGAAATTTACTTCATAACAATATAAATTTTCAGTACTGTTATGTAACGAACGTTACGAAGTAATCGTTTTATCCTTCTTCATCAAGACGCAGGACTATCATGATGTTTTTTTTAAAATCATTGGAATCAAAAGGAGTAAACATATAGGCTTTAATACAAACATTAAGTTCCGGCAAAAACGGAAACGACAAAAAAAAAGTAAACCGATTACCAAACATTGTCATCAAAGAATACCCGACTTCGTCTTGTGACTCTTAGATGTAAACGCCAACCCTGCTACTACCGGCTAAACGCACGGTTTCAGCTCACTGTCATAGGAAGGACCCTAATAACAAGAGACTATTCACAGAGGCGACGCCGCCATGTCACCACACATGACATTGCATCTGTAATTACAATCACTGACACGTGACGTATCAGAGCCACAGACTGAAGAATATTTTATCGGTTGGCTACACGTGACATCGGCCGGCGGCAAAGCAATATCAGGGGAATACCATTATACGCCGGCCTTTGATTAGAGTATTCAGTAGTGAAACAGCATATTATTCGCTGGCTGATTGTGTGATGAGGGAGGTTGGAGCTCATTTCAATGCCGTATCATCAAATAACCAACAAAGGATTAGCTTTGTAAAATAAGTTTATTCCTTTCAAATGAGTTTGTGTATGTTTTACAGTTAATAATTTATAAGTAAGGTTTTTAATTTTTAACTACCTTTGAGATAGACGCAGGTAGAGATAAAATATATAAGGAAAATCGGAATGTTAGCTAGTTCAGAAAGTTTAAAGTGTGCTTTTTTATTTCGTCCTAATAATAACAAAATTGTTTAAAACTTTAAAGTACTTTCTGGTTTCTCCCGCGTCCCTTTAACTTCACAACACAATATTATTTCGAACATCCTGAGTTCAGTTGACCTATAAGTCAGCATACACGAACATGATTTAAAACATATTCCTTTTCGTTCACACTGTGATTGAAGAGTTATTTGTGTGTTTTGCCTCTGCCACCTACTGGAGTGAAGACCACCCAAGCAGACAAGTCGAAGCCCCGCTTTGAACGCGAGTTAGTATCTCTCAGATCGATCTATCTTGCACCGCGAGACGAGAAGTCGCCAAGTCTTAACCCGGTAAGTGTTTTTATCGGAACTAGAGTTACGAACTTGCGAATGCTTCGCTAGGGAGTTTTCCTTCAAAGTTATCACGGGTTTATGTGACTTAAACATACAAGAAACTTTTCGTTTCTTGTCAAGAATTGTAGAGTCAATGCAATTCTCCATCGTATTCCTGGCAGTAGTCATAGCAATGTAGAAACTCATGCGTCAATAGTTCATAAGTGAGCCATTGCGGTTGGTGGCAATACAATTCCGAGATAGCATTAGCTATACATCACGACACATCTAGCTTTCTGTTAGTTTCCTCTAGCTTTCTGTTACTTTCACTAAGATGGGGCATTCATAAACAGACTAACTGTTCGCAATTAAACAAATATAAAGTGAAAAACATTAACTAAAAATATTGATATACCGTACGTAAGAAAAATTTCGATATCGTTGTTTAAATTCTTGATTTGTTAAAAAAATATTCTATGACAACGATAACGAAAACATGAAATGGTTATGTCGATTGTAAAACTTTATCTTTTAAAGGTGCCGAGAATATTGTAGCCAGTTTATTCTTTCTCACTGACACATGGTGGAGGTGCCGTATGTATGTAGTTGAGTTTTTCTCTCTGACTGACACTTATTATGGTGGAGGTGCTAGGTTTTATGTAGTCAAGTCTTTCTTATTGGTACCCTTGCGCGAGTGTTAATGCGAAAACATTGTCATCCACTGAAAATCAGTTCTGTGACTGAGTGGGTAGACTCTAAATACGAAATTATTTATTTGTAGTTAAAATGCTTATTTGGCGATACTTTAGACCCTTTTATGGCGACACATAAAATGTTGACTTTGTTAATTTATATACAAAACAAAAACAACTTTTTTTGTCATTACTGTACTTTTAATGGTGGAGCACGTTCTGTATTTGTTACGGTGTTATATAAATAATAATGGTCCTGTTTACTTGCTTACTACTTGAATTAACATTTGCATTATGATTCAAGGTTCAAAATGTTTAAACAACACCATGTATAAATAATTGAAATGTGAAATACTCCACATTTAAAAGCCCATGTGTACGACATGTTATTTATTCGCTCTCTGCTGTGGCGTTCGATAAGTTCGCCTGAACAAGTGACGACCGCTGAGCCAATAATTGAGTTTGACCAACAGTTTGTTACATACACACCATGGACACACGCCCACGGTCATACCCGTGCTGTGATCAGATACGCCGTGTATTGGGCATCCACTTGAATAACTCATTGTTGCCTTTGTAAACGAGGAGGCAAATATTTAGGAGAGTGAAACTTTGTTTGGCAGCATGTTAATTAATGTGCTTGTATCACGACTTTCAACAACGCAACGACGACCACGTTACACCCAAACTTGCAATTCAGTCACCAACGTTTTAACTCTTTAAAAAATTAATGTTTACACAAAAACGATTTTCTTATTTCCTTTCATTGTAAAAATATGAAGCATGAAAGTATGAAAATGTTTGAACTATAAGAGTCAAAATCGGTGGTAGGTTTAAATGACAATTAAATTATCCGAATACTTATAACAAGCTTTACGGTATTAAGCAACAAACCTTTAAAACAAAGGGTTGGCTTGGTCTGCTTTTAATTTAATGTTCTCCAATGAAAATCAGTTAATGGCTGAGTGGGTAGACTCTAAATACGATTTCTTTATTTAACTTAGAAGATAGCAGGTAGTAACAACATTAAAATAGGTGATAACAAATTTATAACAAATTATTATAGCTTAGACGATATTATTTAACACAGTTAAAATGGCAGGGGTCGATTCAAATATATCAGTTGATCATCAACAAATACAACTTGCATTATTTTCCTTTTAAAATGTGAAAAACAACGGTGACGTGCCTTCTTCGATTATTTATGCAACAAAAAAGCTCAAGCATTAGATATAACATTGTGAACACATGAATATATTAAATTTACGTCTCTCCCATAAAGTTGTTACAACTGATAAGCGGCTATGTCGAGATCGCAACTAAGTGTTTATACATATTATTGAACATTTAAATCCTGAGACAAAGACGCTTTAAACTTTAATAAGAACAACTTTTCAACAACTTTACACAGTTTTAACTTCTAAGTAAAGACTCCACGACGACTGCCTTCGTATTACTAAAATGAAATTTTGTACAAAGGAATATGAAAATTGTACTTTACGTTATTTTCTACGGGTTCTATTCATACAGTGGAAGAAACGAGGGTATGTTTTCTTTGTTGTCGGGAATGATATTCTGACACAATAGTTCCAGTCGACTTCTTAACGAGGGCGTCGCGACGCTTCTCTAGACGGCGGAGATCAAAAGACGTTGAACAACATTAAGGAATATGCTTCGGTTGTCATTTCAGTGCGGTGTCATGTGACACTTATATCTTGGTAGGCTTTCAGATATCATTTTAACATTTCTGATGAGATGCTGAAATTTAGCTTAACATGGGAAACTTATTATATAAAACATCATTTAAGAAACTAAGTATTCGTAGATTAATGTTGCTCGTTAAAAAATACATAGAGCGCGATTTCTAAGTATTTAGATTACTCGTCTTCTATTAAATAAAAATCTTCTCTTGATTTAAAAAAATATTGTATTTAAAAAAACGTATAGAATTGACGACTTGTTATCATTTAAGTTGCATACATAGCATAGTACCCAACACACATTGAAGTATAATATTGTACAAATGAAATATCTTTGGTGGAGGTGCCGGGTTCAAATCTTGTCATCTTTGTTTAAATCTTACTAAATAACCACGAGCTAAGACAGTTTCAAAGTCACTGTCTACATGCGTTGAAACTTATGACAGTGTTATCTGGTTTTATCGTTTAAATATTTCTAGATTTATGATTATGCTCCAACCGTGAATCGAACCTGGGCACTTTAGTTTATAAAAGTGGTAGTAATTTATCTGTCAAACCAACCGGTGGGTAAACATACCAATCACTCATGGATCATACAATACACATTGTGTAACAGCACTTTAAACTTTTTCATTTTAGTCGGTATAATTAGCAAAATTGAATACAAATAAAACAAATACAAAAACATGTTATTCACCATTAGCCACATGTTGAATATGGTAATATCAACATAAATTTATCCACAAAGCCAATATGATTTTATAATCAGGCTTACACAGTGTTATGTAATGTTAATAAAGTTAATACACATAATAATGATTTACATACACTTCTATATCCATTGCGTCCATAATGCATATTATTCCAGGCGCCAGGGTTCAGTACATTAGAGCTGGAAACTTCTCAGACTGAATCTGTTTGCTCTGCATTTAGGGACTGTTATCCCCCCTAATTAAGTTGTCTGTCCGGCTTTAGCGTTATTATCCCGGAGCTGAGGCAATCCCTCAAAGGAACCTGGATGCCGAGTCTACAGGAAACCCAGGGAGACGTGGAAAGTTGGAGTTCACGACCGAAGCACATTAATTGTGCGAGTAAATATCTTGCGCTTGTTAATTAAGACAATCGTGTAAAGTCTGTCGCCAGGCACATTGTACGGATGTATGCGACAGACTGCTTATGTGAATTCAACACACGTTCCCAATACGAACACGCAACCACTATAGAGACCGCGTGTTGTTAGCCAAGAATGCGCGGATATTTGCATCCACACCGCTTCGCTGCAGAGCTCACAACATGCCTACTGTAATATGCAAATGTGTGTAATCATATTCAAGTGTTTGCGACATTACCAATACAACGAAATCAATTACTAATTACGTATTCGAGACATTAAGGTTCATAGATTTGTAAGAAGCACGATATGGAAACCGAAGCCTAAAGTTTACGTACCACGATTGAGGATTGATTGATTGATTGATTAAATAAATAAATAATAAATAAATTGTATTTAGAGTCTACCCACTCAGTTATATAACTGATTTTCAGTGGGGGACAGTAAATCAAAGCGACCAAGCCAACCTTGTTCATTCTTAATTGATTGATTGAAAGCTAATCTTCCAATGGTCAAGTAAGTGGTAAGTGGGGCTTTCCATGGTGGTAAGTTGCCGAGTACATAGAAATTCAACCTCACTGGCCTGCGTCCAGACCCCCAGTGTCATCTCAAACATTATGTATCATGGTTGTTGAAGGGTAATGTTAATGTCAGTCTGATGTCATGTACGGTTCTGATTGTGATACGTGACACATGCACTGACGGAAAGACGGACAGAACATTGATGTATAGCTCTACATTACCCCTAGGAGACAACCCTAAGGGAAAACAATAGGAGACAACCCTAGTGGTAAGGAAGGCGGGACAATAGTTCTACAAAGATGAAACATTTTGAACCCGGCACCTCCACCAAAAATATTTCACTATTTGAACATAACACAAAGTATGTTCTATAACATATTTTATACTGTACGTAACGTCCTTGAATAACGGTCGGGTGTGCTCCGTATGTTAGGATAGCTTTCTCGCGCTTATTTCGTATAATGTTATGTTTTGTTTTATGTTATGGTCGTCGTGTTCATTTATTTTATTATTTGTATGTACAAAATTAATACTAGCAGTTTCTGACTTCGACTGATAATCAAACTTGCAAACTATGTGAAGTATGATTTCGTTATTTGAAGACAGGTTGTGCAAATTTTAATATCAAAACCAACCCCGAATGAGACCTAAACCCTACTTCTTACAAGGTATCGTAACAATACCGAACCTAATCAAAGTATCCTACTTTCAAGGCAAACCTGGCTTCGAGATCCCGGTAGAGATCTCTCATTGATTTGAGTTTATTTTCTCCATTACCAATTGAAACATAGCACAAGATTTGGAAACTATGCCCGTTCTTAAATGAATGTACATATTTATTTTAGAAATCATTATTGAGCAATATTAATCCAATATTTTTGTAAGAATTTTTAGCTCAATTTGTAAGTCAGTCACGAATGGCGTAAAAGTTTATTGCCGATTTAATTCTAAACTGTGCATTTGATAACTCGCTATTCCATTTACTTTTAGAATGAATTTATAAATCCCTGTGGGCTCGGATATAGTTTGGAGTTGGACTAAACACACAATTCTGGATAAACCAATATGACTGCGTTTTATGAAATTTAAATAAATGTAGCAAGTTAATTAATTTTACCAGACAGTATCGATCTATTAGAATGTGGTGTCTACAGTTATGATGAGGGTGCTACAACTTACAACATGGCAAGAATCAAACACTAGCAACATGTTGCATGTTGTTTATTTCAATTAGACTCATTACTCAAGGCAATTAGTGTTTACACATTATACACTGCAAATGTTTGCGACAAAGTAGTATTTTCCATTATTGTCATCATCATGAGCTAGCTAAAACTACGTGACCCCGCGCTTTGAATGTGTGCTGTCGTCTGTAGTAGGCATAATCTAATACGAGGAATATTATGATTGGACTGAAACTGAATTTCTAAGAATTTTGGTACCGTTTCCATTAAAATCTTAAGTTCGGAAACCACTTTCAAACAAATCAAATCACTAACTTAACAAACTTGACGCAAAACATGACCACATTCACGAAGTAAAATCTCTGTCCACAGCTGGATTCGAACCAGGGATCTACTAGATTGGAAAGGGAAATACATTCAAGTGCCCGAGAGACAAGACTCACGGATGTATGCCAACGTGTATCAACATGGCTGCAGGGATAATCGTTATATTATTTGATATAGGCGCTCCACGCTAAGAAAGGAGTTGCGCGCGCTTTTAACGGGTGAATTGTAGCCATTCAGCAGGCTCCAATTTAAAATAACGATCGCTGATTGGCCCGTCGAAGCGCGCGCATCTCCTTTCTTGGCGTGGAGCGCCTATAGCAACATTTCAAAGGTCTTTAGAATCCATTGTTAGTCGTTGTTTGAACGCAATATCACGTACGCGTTGACCATTGTTCGAGGAAAATACGGACCGAGGTAGAACCATAATATCTATTATTTGCATTCAGCACAGAGTAGATGATAAATATTTGCACACCAGGTCGCCAATACTCATAGGGTACTTATAATAAAATGAATGCCCTGAAACATTTTACTGAATGAGCGAGCAAGTTTGTGTGTTCTGTTTTATTATTTGCCGGTTCAAATTCTCACTCAGGCAGTGAATAAAACGCTAGGAAACGCTTCAAAAAGCATGATTATTTCCAACAGCACTTATTCATTTTGTTAACACTGAAAAACCGATAAAAAATAAGTAACACTAAAGAACCATAGACACTTGTTGCCCGCTACGCTTAAAGCCTTCCTGCACCATTGATATTTTTTGTCAAATTTGTAATTCAACATGTTTGTACAACATGTTTTCTGAATAAAAGAAAGCCTTACATATGACAGAAAAAATTGATAATTTTTGGTGCGGGACATAACCTCATTATTGGCCATATATATCGTTTTTTTGACAATTTAGTGTAGCCTTCACATCTAGTGCATAATTAAAATTTTGAGAATCGGTTTTTTGGTTATAGGTTTTAAACACCTTTTGCCTAACCTAAGTATAAGGAAAAATGGATTTCTATAATAAGAGTTGGTGCATGATTTTTTTTTTTACCAAACGGTACAAATACGAGTTTTGTAGCGTCTGATAAAAATTTCGTTCACCAGCTATTATTTTCAGAAATATATTTTTTCTTATACTTAAATGGAAGTTGTGTTTATAGAAACGATATCCAGAAAACCGATTCTCAAAATGTAATTTTGCACTAGATGTGCAGGCTACACTTTTGATAAAAAATATTATTATAATGGCCGAAGGAGAAATGAAAAAAAAGTTTTGCTGTTTTATTAAAGGTACTTTTTCATTCAGCCAACTTTCATGTACATTTAAGGTTTTGACCCTGGATGATTACATTAGCCTCAAAGGAAATTTTACATTTTTTTAAAAATATACCAACCTTAAATAATGTAATATTAACCACAACACTTTGAAAACTATTTATCTACTAAATACTAAAACTAAATACAGTAAATAATATGAACCGAGTTACTATGTGTAGATAATACGTGAATAAATAAATATACAAGTGAAGCACGCTGATCCAGGCTGTTACATTGACTTACGAGCATATTTAACTCGCATCATGTTCAAACGTGGACTGGTTCAGACATTCATTACGTTTTAGTTTTAGAGTTTATCCTGGTTGTGTGTGTTCTGTTTGAGGGACAATATTACCGTGTTATTGCGGCTGCTGGTTAAACCGGATGTGTGAGGACGCCATGATTCAAAACAATGTTATATGTGCCCACTTTAGGGTTTTCCTTTCCTTTACCGCATTTAATGCTACTCCATCCGAACATTTAGTTCCACATGTAAACACATTTCCACCCTTACCCAGGAGGGTGGAGAATTAAGGGTTATCAGAATTCAGAACAAAGCCACGCGAACCGAACGAACGACGCCACTCTTACGTGTAAAATCGATGTTGCGACCTATTGTACTGGAATTCGAGTAGGGGATATGACAAGAATGCTTACTCGTCCGCTATCTCGCTTGTGGTGAGATGATGAGGCGATGGAATGTTCTGCCAGAGATTGACGTGCCTGACATTACACGGGCATTCGGACGTGCTATTCGAAGAGAGACCAAATATAGGAACCTTAAAGTCAATCGAGTGAAGGCGTTTTCCAGCTATCGACGCCTGGAATATAACTAGAATCCAGAAAAATTTTATACAATGTTTGAATAGGTAGCCAAGAGTCACATCCCACATTAAATTACTAACACAATTTATCATTATATCGTCTACAATGATGGCCAAACTAATTTGGTGAAATTTGTCGAACATTTTTTAAATAACTTTTTTCCGTGGAAAAAAAAACTAAAAATAGTATTTTCAAAAGCTAGGACTATATGGTGATGTTGGAGGCAAACATAATATTTTTGTTGTTGTTTTTATTAAAATGTATAACAACATCGCGTACCCTGCGCTGGGGATCGTGGATATCCTTCTAAACCTCGTCCCAACCTGAGGCCAACACGTGAAACTGGCCAACCACA
Organism: Sweltsa coloradensis; assembly: GCA_024449915.1. Taxonomy (NCBI): domain Eukaryota; kingdom Metazoa; phylum Arthropoda; class Insecta; order Plecoptera; family Chloroperlidae; genus Sweltsa; species Sweltsa coloradensis. The sequence goes on along the minus strand of JAMZAV010000353.1, from coordinate 350,364 downwards.
CATCTTCCATTCTCTGCACGTTTATAATTACCAAAGTCCAATTTTCCATCGGTAATAATCCGGCTAATCTCTTGAGCTTCTGTGCGATGCCTTGCAGCCCAGGCCTACCGACCCAGCCCTGTCCGATACTCGGGAACACCCTGGCCAATTATACCCCACATCTCACTCTGCATTCCGGCGGCGCGGCCATTGGACGCCGCATCGGTTTTATAGGTTTCAAATAATATGTATGATTTAATTAACTGTTTGAATTTGGAACGATAAACTTTCAAACTTTCAAAAATTACAAATAGTACTTTCTCAGCAAACAAGGGTAATTATAATCTTTTTGTTATTTTCATTGGTTTTATCAACATCCAACTAATTGCATCCATAAGTTGCGTTCATAAGCCGAATTATTTAACTCGGCAATATCATGTTATTCTCTTGAGTTCTTGTTATGAATTAATTTGATTTTTCTGAAGTCTGGATTTAGTTCGTTGTCGTTTGACCTACAATCTCGGATTCACCCTCCCATCAGACATATAATTGATTTATTCGCAGCAACTATACCTGTTTTTGTTTAACATGTATATTATTTTTACAGTTGCTCCAGTTTTCTAGCAGTGAGCAGGCCAGATTTTAGCAGGCTAGCAAGACAAAGTACAAACTATACAAAATATAAATACTGAAAATATATTTTCCCCGTTGGTAACCGGAGACTGTTGTTGCTGATTGCGTGATATCGACTGTACCGTTACGACACTTCTCCAACCCTGGCCAGTGTTGTTAAAAAAAGCAGATATAATATTACCCACACAGAATCTGCTGAGTCAGCGTTAATGGATTTTCAAGAGTGAGGGGAAGATTGTCAGCACTTTGATGTCGATAATTAAGTGCAGGCGACGGTGCCACTGCTGTGGAAGTCAAGCGCAAAATAAATGCCACGTTTTCTTACGCCAATTATCGGGAAGCCTAATACTGTGATACACAGCTGTGGTCTTTATTATTTGAGATTTTCTCAAAACTTCATCAAAACTCAAGCCCCTTCAAATGACTTTTTGCTAATAAGAATAATTACTTTTTATGGTAGGCCGACTAAGTGTAGGCAAATTAATAGTATTTTAGCTTAAAATGTCACCAACGTTTTGTGGCCTCTGTGGACCACATTGTCAAGGTGGTAAAAGTATCCTTCATATGCATTTTTTTATGAGTTACCCTTGATGTAAAAGGCAGCAAAGCTATATTAAAAAAATGTTTTCCAAATGAATTCATAAACAGGATTTTACAGTCATTTTCCTCAATCAGAATGCAACCACCGACATGCCACAGTTACAACACTGGTAATTGGGCCTTCCTTCCATATGATAACTCCTCAAAACGATACTAACCCATTTTACTATTTAAAACGACCGAGTGTATATAAGAGAAACACGATAAACTTGTTTTTTTTATTTGTTGATCCTTTTTCGAATGCGGTACGATTTTACTAGTCATGTTTTCACGTTAAGGGGATAAGGGAACAGCGTTCAACTCCACACACCGCGGGCCTCGCAGATTCTAAAATATCGCGCACCGTGATGGAAAGAACGCGTTTTCCCTGTGATCTTCGTTGAAACCCCCCCCCCCCCCACACACACACACATCCCATCACTCATCCTTTGATCGCGTGGCTGATGCTTTTAGCTGTGACGAGACGCCTGCGGCACGAACCTAGGCATGCCTTTAACAATTCACGATTTACTGAAGACACCTTTGGCTGTGGAATTTGTTTGTAGTAATAATTAGCTTTAGTTGGTCATTTTGTGAGCCGATCTAAAAGAAACATGCCAGTCAGCTAGCGCATGTGCATTGTTGCGTGGCTCATCAATCAAAGTGCCCATAACCATCGTCGCAGCATGCAATGGTAATTCTATTAATTAATTATATTGTGTATATAAAAACTATATATTGAGTATTTGGTCCGATGGTTTAATTGAAAAGACTAGATTTAAAGAGTTGACTGTTCATTAATTCATTTTACTCATAGCGATACAGAAAAAACATTAATTATCTATAAAACGAATTATTAAAAATATAGTATAATAAATATATAATATTCATGCATGTTTCCAAATGTTTGTTAAATATTACCTAATTTGTATTTACGCTTTTCAACAAAATTATGCCTTTAGTTGTCTTTCACACAATACGATTATATTGACGTGACTTTGCTATGTGGATGCTAAAAACATTTACTACATTTTGTTTTCTTTTATTAATTACCATAGTTTTATTGTCGAAAGTTTGTATAGTATTGTGTTGGTTACATGAGCGATTACAACTATAATTAATGACATTTCTCTCGTCGTGTATTGTGCCTCTGCTCAAGAACCCTGTCACCTCGCATCCCTAGACTTGATTGATAGTGAATGCACCGTCAAGCTCTTCTCTGTACTCGCGCCTTGACGGGGTAATGAAAGCAGCCCCCCCCCCTCCCCCCCTCCCTCGCTCGTATTTGATCTACTTGTTTGTTGTGCGAGAGAGTCGATCTCCTATGTTTCTCGGCGCTAGTTCGATACGTTATTCAAGAGGGAACTACTGCAAGGCGGGAAATGAACACTAGGGAAATCTAGCACTAGGCGATTAAATATCTTCGTGTTTCCGAACGGTTGAGCTGATTATATCGCGCTGTTTTTATACACACGCACTTTGTGGACATTTAACATTTACGTTATCACACTTGTTTGTTTGTTTGTTTGTTTATTTATCCATAACAGAACAAAGTTCCAGAGATACATGGATTTGATAAAGATGTACACTTGCGGTAAACAATGATTTGATAGTATACTGGCATACAGGACACGTTGTAATATAAATTGTTAAAATTAAACAGTTCTAATAATTAAGATCAAACTAAATCAATCTAAATTATACATAATACAGTGATTGTAGTGTGGGTGCGTGGTTTTATGTTTATAACAGGTAGTTTGAATGAAATCATCTGCAATGTTTGTTGTTGTTCTAAAATTGTAACTAAGTAGAGCAAAAATGAAATGAAAATGAAAATGAAAAATTATCAGAGTTCATACAAAATACGAACTTTCTTTTATCGTTTTCCTAACTTTAAAGTAGAAGTCATGTTTAAGTAACGGTTTGAATATTTAAAAGATTGAAAAATAATGTGTTTGCGTATATACATACAAACACAAAACATACGTGATTGATCTACATAGCACTTCATTTATTTAAATCTTTTTAAGACTTTCTTCTTTATTTCTTTCTTTCTTTATATCTCTACTAACAAACAACAAAATAAATCGAATTTATAGTGGCCTATAATAAAAATAATAATAATAATAATAATAATAATAATAATAATAATAATAATAATAATAATAATAATAATAATAATAATAATAATAATAATAATAATAATAATAATAATAATAATAATGTCCAATTTTTTTTTGATCAAAATCCTCAAAGGTCACGGGGCATAAAAATCTTCCCCATTTTATCTCAAATGGGAGATTTTTTAAGATGTCCCATCTTCAAAAATCTTTAGCTCGAAAATTACCAAATTTGACAATTTTATTTCGGGTCATGGTGTACCCAATGATTTTTCTGATACTTTCTTAATTCATAACTAGTTAACCTGAATGAAATATATTTTTGTGTTTAGCTGGTGAATACCCAAGGTTTGAGATAGTAAAATCACAAAACAATGTATGACATATAATGTGTATAGTAATAATATTAAATATTAAACTAACACCAAACAAGTTTTTAGTTGAAAACATTCCCAAAATTCGCAACATTGGGCACTCGGTTGATTAAAGCTTATCTCTCACGATCCGCTACATTTATTGACATTTCAATAGTCTCTGTCAAAGGTTTCTGGAACTCCAGTTTTCCAACGTTCGCGATCGTAAACGCTGTCATAATCAATATCTCTCTATCATCTCGTTTACGCATTTATACCATTTCAGAGTTTTCATTAAAAATTGAATTATTACGCTGAAAAAAAACGCCATCAATTTTGTTCGATTCGTCGTTGGTCGAACTTCGTTTGAGTACAAACTGTCAAAACTAAGCACCGATGTGTCTTTGTGAGTGCAATCACTCACTCGCACGAATCCAGCTTGGATTGATGTGTCTCCGGTAGGGAACAAATTGCTCGAATTGTCTGGAAATCTGATTGGCCCGTCATTGCCCGCACGGCTTCACATCAAGGGAAATCAAGTTATAGAAATGAGTAAATACTCTTTATTTGTAAAGAGAGTTTTTATTTTTCCTAACGCTGGAGAGGGTAGGATACGTTCTTATGACTTTTTTGACGTTTTATGTTCTTCGTTTATTTCGGTCGTTTTCCAGCAACAACGCGAATCCTAATGGTGCATTCAGTTTCCAGTTGTTTGCGTTAAAGGTAAAAATTCCCTTCATTTCTACAATTTCACAAAATAAATCGTCAATTTAATTAAGGAATCGTGAATCCTAATGGTGCCTTTCGTTTCCAGTTGTTGGTTTTACGGCTAAAAATGCCTTCATTTCTGCAATTTCACAAAATAAATAGTCTCTAATTTGCGTAGAATTCTCGGGGACTTAGTTCAAGAAAATGCGAAAACTCTCTACGATGGCAAAGCTAGATTTAAATTTAATTTCTCGCGCTTTAACACAAGAAGAGAATACGTCGGAGAGGACCTCGCGGACGCAGTTTTAACAAGACATAGGCGACGAAAGAACGAAAGAGAAGGCTTGGACTTGGGTGGGAAGAAGTTATCAAAATGAACGTGAAAATACGATATTAAACTCCACGAGTAGAGACCTTAATTACGATAGTCAAAATATATAACCCTTTTAATCATGTTCAAGAAAATGAGCACACGCCGTTGATTTGTTTAAAAATCGTATTAAGAGTCCACCCACTCAGTCTCAGAACTGATTTTCAGTGGTGGACATTTAATTTACAGCTGACCAAGCCAACCCTGTAGGTGCCGACACAATCGACGAGTAAAGAAAAGAAAATGCTCAAACGCTTCCCTAGTCAACAGTTTGTTTTCCCCTGACCTGATATATTATCACCTCCCTCTTAGCTTCCGTTAGTTTACAGCTCATCCTAAACCCTCCTCTTACAACTTCCTAATGTAATAGAACGCCCAGCGTAATTTAATTATCTAAGGTTCCCAACAGTGATCGACCGATCTTAACTTTGTTAACTAGAAAATACAATAACTCAATATAACTTGCTTGTGTAAATTACATTTAAGTTTAGATATTCCTCCCTGACTACAGAATGTGGTACAAACTTGTCCAACGTCTGGGATCAATTTTGAGTCTATAGTTTGAGTACTGTTATGTTGTGGTTGCTTGACGTTGAGTACCGGGGGTGGGGGTGGGGTGTGTTAAGCTGGAGTGTAGAGGATGGAATTCATGATTTACAATAATGGAGAGCATCCCCGGACAATGCTCACATAAACTGACAGGTTTATATCTGTTATTGTCATAATTATCATTAATTATAATTTTGTAGTGTGTTATCACCATAAGGTAAATATGAAGTGAGTTCTAGGCACATAACTTAAATATATCTATGCGTGGTTTACTATAGCTTTGGTTTACACTACTACGTTACAGGTTAATACAATTTAAGATCAACTAGCATGAGTAAAGAACCACCAAAAATATGGAGCAAAGCTACTTAATCAACAGATGTCGAAAACGAACACGCAATTAAAATGTTGTCATGCGTTGAAATCTTTGGTGGAGCTAAGTACAAACAAATGCCACTTAGAAAAATGATCGACCTTCTCCATTGACACCAAGAGAGCCAAAACCATCTACATCATTCTTGGTGAAGGGCATGGCAACGAGAGTAAAAATCGCATGTCAATCGATAGTCATGTTCGGTTTTTATCGTGAACTTGACGCACGGACAGACGGACGGGCATAACGTGGTGCTTATGTAGGAGAGCTTCACTATCTAACTAGGGAAACGCCAAAGTCGTTGTTAGACGAGTGAGTGAGCCATGTGTTGAGTACCCGGTTACATTCCTTTTCTTCCCCGACTTTAGGCCTCCCTAGCCTATCATAGGCTACAGTGGAGCATTATGGCCTAAACTATGACCTTAACTTAAACACCCTTTTATTTATACGAATATTTTAATCAAACTTAAATGCAAATGTTCCCGCGTACTCAACACATGACTCGCTCACTCGTCTAACAACGACTTTGGCGTTTCCCTAGTCGAGTTGGCTGAAGCGCCCTTATAGCCAAAATGTGGGAGACGTGGGTTCAATAGTCGGGAAAGATTTTTAAATTTCTGGATTGTATTTTTTAAATTATTTAACATGTTTTGAAATGTATATAACGCAGTGTAGTCCATCATCTGTGACAATAATATGGAAAACATAGCCAGTACGAAATACGTGAAAATATTGCAAGGTTTACTCAATCTACGAGCGGAATTTGGGGGTACCCTTGACGTCCAACATTCGATTAACCTTGGACACGGCATTTCACAGCCAGGTAAATAACAAACAAAAAATATAATTTCAAAATGAAAACCATTGTCGTTAAAATAATTCCTATACATTTCAACGTATTTTTCAGTTTTTAATTTCTTGCAGGTTTAAATCGCAACAGATTGTGCTCATTTTGTTAGCAGTTCTCAGTTACCTGGTCACGGATGTCTGTTTAAAATTTCAGCTCAGTCTATTTGGCCGTTCGGCCGTATGAGCCCAGACAGACAGACAGACAGACAGACAGACAGACAGACAGACAGACATTTAACAAACAGAATTAATCACGACCAAGGACCGATCGAGTAGCGTTGTAGACTACGTTCGCTGCGCTCACTCGTCTAACTAGTTATATTTATCAAGAAACTAGTTGTACCCTTGTTCGTTCGTTCGCCAACTAAAATCTCAGATGTTCCTAAACTCTACACAGTTAACGTGAAACAAAATCATGAGGCCTTTATGATTAAAACGATTTTTAAGTGATTAATAAGTTAAAAAAAGTTATCTCTAATTGATTTTTAATTCGTTTATAGACAATAATATTTGCTACAGCTGTGTAAATGAATACTGTTCCACGTACAAAAAAAGATATAAGCAACAAAAAGAAACATCACACAAATAATGTTCTGATGGATCGAGCATTAACCAGGCCACCTCGGAAGCGACTTTAGTTGAATTGTTTGTTTTGGATAACAGATAAAATGTTGGCGCCAGTCTGGCAACGATTCCTCGGTTCGGACGACACAGGCGAGTGATGGGTGCGCGGTGGGGTGGCAAAAATAAAACAAGTTCACTCTTGTGTGAGAACACCCTTGTTAGTTCGTCCTCCTTGTATTCCAAGGACTTGTTTCACCCTCAGAGATATGTTTGAATTCATTAGTAAATACATAATGAGAACCAGGGAAGAAGAATAATGAAACATAATAAAAACAAAGAAAGGAAAGGAGGGGCCAGACAGGAGCTAACAATAGCATTTGGGCAAAGACCATTTATCATTTTCTTCTTACAAATATTCGGAGTTTAGTCTTAACAACACAGGCTGTTCGTTGTAGGGAATTGAGGAACGGGTGGTGAGGGAACGCGGGCTCACATAAATATATATTTTGTACACTTAATTTGTGAGGCGCTTTGAGTAATCAAAAGCCCCGATGTTAATTTAAATTTCCAAAAGATTTCAAACAAACGATTCACAAACTAATTTTTAAGTAGAGGAGTAATGAGGGAGTTTTGAGTATTATTGTTTCTATTTAAGAGACGTTTGAGTGACAATGCTTAATAATGAAGAACTCATCAATCTGATATGACTTCGTGCTCACCCTGATATGACTTTGACCTCCTAATATGACCTTCAGCCCGTCCTGATATTACCTTGACTTTCGTTGACATGACCTTGAACTCACTTCTGATATAACCTTAACCTCACCCTGTATGGCTTTGAACCTCGATATGTCATTGAACTCACCTGATATGACCTTGAACTAACCCTGACATGACCTTGAACTCAGCCTTGACATAACCGTGACCTCGCCCTGTATGACCTTGAACTAAACCTATTATGACCTTAACCTTACCCTATATGACCTTGAACTCACCTCGATATTACATTGACTTTCGTTGATATATCCTTGATCTCACCTGATACGACCTTGACTTTATCTTGACATGACCTTGAACTCACCCCTGACATAACCGTGACCTCACCCTGTATGACCCTGATATGACCTTGCTTCCAGAACTGGACCTGGACTTCCTGGAGAGCGGGCGGTCTGGTGCGCGCGCAACGAGGGACCCCACGCCGGAAGCGGAAATGAGTCCCGACTCCATGGACCTGGTCAAGGTCGTGTTCCTCGGAGCGGCCGCCGTCGGGAAGACCTCCATCATACAGGTGAGTGCGGGACTCTTCAGAGGCGTCGCGGACGTGAGCTGGACCTAAGAACACATTTACACGTCTTAGCAAGGGTGGAGGTTTTACGCCATCCGATAACTAGAGGCCACCAACACATTTCTAGAGCTAAAAAAAGTAATTTGGTAAAAGTAAATGGTATTTTTTATACAAATGATTAGACTTTTCACTGTTATTCAAACAATATCTTTATTTTATACATTTCGTGATAAGCCCAATGATTTGTATTTGATACGTTATACCTGTTATGTAGTTTTATTTTTTTGACAATGGGATTGTTATTAAAAAAATGTTTGTTATTTGTCTGGCTGTAAAATGCAGTGACCAAAATGTATCGAATCTTGCACGCTCAAGGTACCCCTTATTAATATAGCTGGGAGATTGAGTAAACCTTACAATCTTTACACGAATTTCGTACTGGATAAATTTTCCATAGTATTGTCTCAGATGATAGACTAAACTGCGTTATATGTATTTCAAAACATGTTTAATAATTTTAAAAGTTACAATCCAGAAATAAAAAATCTTTCCCGACCAGGCGATTGAACCCAGGTCTCCCATATTTCGGGTGAAAGGGCGCCTTAGCAAACTAGACTGGGAAAACGCAACTAAATCGTTGTTAGACGAGTGAGCGAGCGTGTGTTGAGTACACGGGAACATTTGCATTTAAGTTTTATAATTATATTGGTAAAAATGATATAGGGTTTTCAAGTTTAGTTTGTATAAGGGTGTGTCAATTGTAAGGCCATAAGTCTATGATAGGCTAGGGAGGTCTTAGGTAGGGGGAAGAAAGAAAATGTTACCGGGTACTCAACCCATGGCTCACTCACTCGTCTAACAACGACTTTGGCGTTTACCTAGTATTCAAAAATATGTGAGAGCAAATACTAGTATTGAGATGTTATTCGTTGCTTATAATACTGTACGGACCTTCATATTTTAAATACACTTCATAAATTCACCGTCACACGTGCTATAATACTTTAAAAAATACCACAACTTTATAATACCAACCCCCGTAATAAAACTGGATGTGTAACGTAGAAAATATGAAAAAATCAAGGTGGACCCGGCACCTCCACCAACAATGCTATTCTTATGGAGTTTCGAATTTTCTCGCTCTACCCGGCACCTCCACCAAAAGCACATCATTTTCTATTTGCATGTTGTTTTTTTTTTAAGAATACGGTGAAATCTACTTCAAAACGATATAATTTTTAGGAGTATGATGTTAATTCCAAAAATAACTAGGAAAACGCCAAAGTCGTTGTTAGACGAGTGAGTGAGCCATGTGTTGAGTACCCGGTAACATTTCTTTCCTTCCCCCTACCTAAGGCCTCCCTAGCCTATCATAGGCTTATGGCCTTACAGTTGACGCGCCCTTATATACAAACTAACCTTAAAACTCTATTATTTATTCCTATATAATTACCAAACTTAAATGCAAATGTTCCCAGGTACTCAACAATGATTCGCTCACTCGTCTAACAACGATCTGGCGTTTTCCTAGTGCATTCTATTGTTAATTAGTAATACCATATCAATAAATAAATAAATAAATAAATTGTATTTAGAGTCTACCCACTCAGTTATATAACTGATTTTCAGTGGGGGACAGTAAATCAAAGCGACCAAGCCACCCCTGTAGGCCCCGACGCAATCGACGAGTGAGCGATAACCAACCAAAGATCGATATTTTTAATAGGAAATATGCAATCAGTGGTATGGACAGTGCGAACACCCGCGGATCCAACGCCAGAATAAACAAGGCCGATTCAGAACAACTCTGAATTTATTATGTGCTTCGTTGCTAGGACGGCTCCAAAGTCACCGTTTACAAACTCCTGAGACAAGAACTGATGGACTTAAATCCAGATCAGAAGTTAAATACTTCTGAATTGGGCGGGAATCGACCCCTGGACCTTCTGCATTGGAAGCAGATACGCTACCCACAAGACCAACGAGCCACACACACATGAATATTACTTTATAAAAATTAACCTCATTTAACAAAAATAATTTTGTAATGAAACTTAAAAGAGTAATGAGATCCCACTTTTACTAAAACGTAGTAACCATTGTACAGAAATATTTTTTTAAAAATGCTCATCCATCAACGCGACTGAAAAAGGTTTTTGCGAAGCTTCCTAGTTTATTCACGAGATGTTATACCACACTAAAATAACGGTCAGTAATGCTTTATTGTAACACTGCATGGTCGATCCAAGTACAATTAGTTATATTGACCTCAATTTACACAAACACCTACGCACAATTATAACTATGTTTCTCTCGTCCTGTACTACCTTAAAAAGTCATAGATTATTTGATGGTGTAGATCTTTTAATCGAAAGTACTATTGTTGGATCATAGCTTGTGAGTTTAGATTTGTGTAGCATAATTTTATTTTAGGATTGGTTTCTGTTGACATAGACATGTTTGTTATCGGAACAAATGCAATAACATTCTTTCTTTGAAGCTGTAGAAAGCTTCGATCTCGACCTAAGTATCCTCAGACGTCGTGATCACATCTTCAACACTCGATCTAACAGTGTCGCAAGAATAAGATGTAAGTACTCGAGCTCTACCGTGCACAATCCGATCTATTCACAGAGAATGTATAGAACGATAGAACCGTCGAGTGTAGAACACAACATAAAACATACTCAATGATGGATCGAACTGAAGCTATATGTAGTGATATTTCTTAGCCTAGAGCAAAACGGATGCTGTTTGAAGTCTGGTTTGTTTACAAATCAACTACAAAGACATCACAAGTATACAATAGCTTTGTTGTTTCTAGGACAGATATGATCGAAGCAAATAAAATACACAGTCTGACTGGTTAAAACAAGTAATATTCTCTATAGGATAGGTTTGACTTTGACAGTTTTATTTGTAAAACTATGCGCTTTGACACCTTTGAATGCTCTTTTATTACTATTTTAATGTAGAAATTTCATTGTTATTGATGTATATAATGAACCAATTAGAGCATCAGTAATTTTGTGTTGCAATTCAACCACAAAAACTGTTTTTATTTATGTGCATAGACAACCCTAACAACAATTATCAGAATGTTATGCGAGGTATGTGCTGGGGCAGCTATAGGGTATCGCGGTTATAGGGGATTATTACTGTTTCATTCCGCATGTTTTCATTCAATAAACTATATTATTTTATGTGATGGTTGAAGAAATGGATATGTTGATGGGAGGACAGGAAAAGGTGAAGAGAGCTGGTGTCGCGATGAGAGAGAATACTAAAGAGGATGAGGGCGGGGTTGATTATGTGTTGATTCTCTGTTAGTGAAAACACCCCCTCAACCAAATAATTGATGTTGGAAGTGTGTATACTCTATATATTATTTCATATAGATCACTATCCACTACCAACCTAACTACTAAACCAAAGACGACATTTGTTCGGTCCATATCGCCCCTTCTGTAAAATTGTGCAGGGAAAATTAGAAAGGAAAACTTTGAAAATACAATAGTATTTTGCGATTTCCACAAAACATAAACGCAAGCAATATATTCATGTCATTCTGCTGCTACGTAGTATAATACAACATTCGTTACTCGTTCATAAATAATTGTATGTTGAATCCAGAAAGGAATTCGCATTGCTGCGTAGTTGCAATTGCACGGTGAAACTGGGATTGAGGAATTATTGTTGGCGCATTTGGAATTGGACGGAATGGGGGTGCAGGAATTTCTGCGATTACAATGTTCCTTCCGTTGGTTTGAACCGCTGGTATTCACCATCTGTTGTATCGGCCGTTGTCGAGCCAAGTTATTATTAATCCGTTCTCTGTTGGTTCAATATCATATTTTCAAATTTGATTCATGTTTATTTCACAGGCATGTCATTTTGTAAACAACAAACAGACCTAGACATAATATAGTTATCAAACCAACTTCAACGACAGAAGACCAACAACAATAATTCATTCTACTCGCAATTACATAATAAATCTAGATCACTATTTGATACGTTGTCCTACGTTATCCCATAACCAATGTGTTTCAGCTTGTAACCGTTCAAACCATGAGTTTATTAGACACATTTCATGCATACATGTAATGGTTGTATGGATAAACACAAATTAATAATTGTTTATGCTTGCATATTTATAGTAATATAATTACTAGGAAACGCTTAAGTCCCGCCGCGTTGTTGGATGAGCGTAATTGGTGCAATCTTCATGTGAAAAAATCATTACTAAGTTGAAGATTTTTTTTAAAATTAAATTATATTAAATGAAAATTAACTTAAATTTTTAAATTTTTTTAATTAATTGTAATTTAAAAAAAGGAAAAATCGTAATATTGAAATTTTCATAAGAAATAATTATTCGATTGCGCACAAATTTTACACAAATATATGAATTTATAAAATTAAGGTTCTGTGAAAAAATTATTACAATAGGATAAAGCATGTAGGTGTTATAAGTCAAAGAATTGTTTTAAAAAAGAAAAAACCCGTAAAATTACGATTTTCATGAGAAATAATTTTTCGATTATGCTCAAATTTCACACGAATATCTAAATTCATAAAATTAAGGTTCTGTGAAAAAATCATTACAATAGAATAAAGCATGTAGGTGTTATAAGTCTACGAAATTTTTTAAAAATCGAAAAAATCGTAAAATTGCGTTTTTTATAAGAAAAAATTTCTCGATTGCGCTCAAAAACGTGGCAGTTCTTCGTTCAGAGATTTCGAAGGCCTCCATAAAATTTCATCGCAATCGGAGTATCGGTTTAGCCGGAATCGTGTTAACAGACACAAAAAAAAGAAAGAAAAAAAAAACATTCCGGATTTTTTCTCCAGTGTAGTGAATGGATTCTTCGCTACGCTCATCCTTTTAATTGCTATTCAATCACGTTCTAAATCAAAGAACAGCCTCAATAGTAGTAAAATAATGAAAATAATGAAGTTATAAATTAATTTTATATAGTTTTATACTACACTAACGGGATTCGATTATTATGGTTAAACGTGCAGAAGTGAAATATGAATCCTTTTGATCAATGCCTTATAGGTGCAATATTAATTGTCTCGTTTGACCTAGATTCGCTGCATAGTTCAATTAATTCCCGCCTGGCTGCAGGATAGTGTTAATAACTCCCGCTTGAACTTCATTTGCTATCGTACCTTGTATATCAGTGTACAAAGAGGGCTTCTATTGCAGAGCTTTGGTCCAAATTCAAAGACCTGTGCTCTTTTTACTAATATTTTCCTGTCTTATTTCACTTTGTCGATACCAAATAGTTTATTTTGTTGAACATTTTCCAAAGTCCTGATAGATACATATCATATCTAGGGATTCACTTTGATGTACAGTTACAGTGTTCGTTTGTCCCGTGGCTTCGATCCGGCTTTCAATGCAGGGGTTACCGTGTTTATTTCGGGTTTAGTCTGCAGGATTTTACTTTTTAAATGTTATTTGACAATCATGTAATTCTTCTTGTAAATATTCCATCCTATAAACGAGTAATGTAATGTTCCTTATTGTAAAAAGTTCTGGTGATTAAGTTGGTGTTGCCGCATAGGGCGAACATCGTATCAACATTATTTCAGGACAGGTTGTCTGGCTGTTGGATTCAACCGTTATTGCCAGAAGCAGGGAACTCTTATCGGGGCTCATGCAAGCAGCCTAGAGGTGCACTTTACAAATAAGTATTCGACGCCAGTAAGTTGGTAATGTAATAAAAGTTTCATGTAGGTCGCATATCTTGCTAAGTGGTCTAGCTCATCTTGAGCTTCATACTCGTTAGCTACCAACCACTTATATAGAACCACTAACTGAAGTGTGCCGAGATGTAGCATCTCTAGTAGCATTACGAAGTGCACCAACCTTGACATTATTTACACAAACTTCTATTTTTTTCTTTTAAAATCTCAATGTGATCAAATCCACAAATCCTAAATAAAAATTCGAAATACGAAAGAGCGAAAACCAGTTCCTACAGACTTGAGTTTGCTCCGCACAGTCGTGGTTGTTGATGTTTTTACACATTTCAACGCACCGTATTACCGTTGCCAACCGTGACATTTATACATCGGCGTTTATCAATTTACGTATTCTAAGAAATCTGCCATTGACATGTTCGTCTATTCGTTGATAGCGTTCAAAGTTCAAAGAATATTTTAGATTAAAGCCTATCGCTTCAATATGATATTCTCAATGTGTTAAGACCTGGACGCCTGTAAATCTTAGCTTGGAAGAGCTACGTAAGATTGGTTAATGCGCCGGCGACGCTGCTGCCCCTAGCGGCATCAGTAAGGTTATGTTGTGCGGTACCTACTATCTTGGGTTTAGAATGATCCTAGCGGTCCGTCTTCAGATACTAACAAGATCATGTCACGTTCTTGTCGGGGTTGCGGTACCTACTATCTGTGGGTTTAGAATGATCCTAGCGGTCCGTCTTCAGATACTAACAAGATCATGTCACGTTCTTGTCGGGGTTGTGGTACCTACTATCTTGGGTTTAGAATGATCCTAGCGGTCCGTCTTCAGATACTAACAAGATCATGTCACGTTCTTGTCGGGGTTGTGGTACCTACTATCTTGGGCTTAGAATGATCCTAGCGGTCCGTCTTCAGATACTAACAAGATCATGTCACGTTCTTGCTGGGGTTAATACGAGGTCGCCCGCGGACATCAAATCCTCGTCTTCTCAAACGAAAGTCCGGTCTCAAGCTCTTGGATTTATTTATTTATTGAATTTCTCTTCTACTACTCATGAAATAAAATAAAAAAATATATGTTTGATCCTTAACTTTTAACATCAATATGACATCCAACCCCATACTTCGGACTGGGAGATACTTAGCGTCTTCCCCAGTCACTATTAGGCTTGCGATTAAATGTTTAAACAACTTCTTGGACAAAACTTACTTTGGCACATTCCATTTACCCTAGGACAACCAGTTATAAAATTGGTTTGCATCGTTGTATTTTATTTTTTGTAAAAAATAGGTATTTGAAAGTTGGTGAATCATTTGACCGTCTAAAAACTGATTTACCCGCACTCATTGAGACATTCACCAGATATCTGCAATAAATTACGTCAAGTTATATTTTAATAACAATCCAGTTGGTTAAAACATAAATACTTAATTTGTTAAAATCGATGAGAAATGAAATTAATGCTATCACAATAGTATGAATTACTTTTCCCAAGTAATCCAGAAGTCTAACATGATGTAGGGCTATAGGAGCGGGACGTCTCATCGCAATAATCCAACCCTTCATATTTATGTCTTTCCTCCGACAATCACCGAAAATCTCCAACCATCATGCTCAAATTATACGTCATTCTGTGTTATTTCAGTGCTTTGTACGGAAATGGCTGGCATGAATAATGTGTCAAATTCATTATAGTTGATATGTTAATTTAAGCCGAAGTTTCCGAACAGGAAATTTATTTTGACATAAGAACTGCTGCGCGATGAAAATAGACGTGAGCTAATATCCATGAGAATAGAATAGATGCTTGAACTATTTACAACTCAATTAAGATATCGAGAAGTGGGTTAATTAAAACATGAATAATTACACACAGTCACAATTAATGTAAGGCAGCCGAAACGAATCGCTAATCACCAACGGCTGTAAAATAATTCGAACAATGCTAGAACAGCTGTAACTCTAGTACCTTATTTTTCGATCTTATACGTGATATATGAGAAAAACGTCACAAATTCCTATAAATTGATCATCGATCAATATAGAATTGTATTTTGTAATGTATTATTTTTCATTCCATCTATCAAGAAGGGCTCGATATTGAGCAGCAATTAGAATAATTAATATTGTGACGCACATTCTTGAACGTAAACTTATTGCTTACGCGAAATTAAGTTAATACTGTGCGATATTATCGGAATCTAAATGGAATCCCTCTGTGGGCCTTATAAACTTAAATCAGGATCAACCCAGCCAGACAAACTCGAGCGGCCTCCATTGTGTGAAGCCAGACGTCGTTGCCTCATTAAACAATAAAGTGGAGAACCGTACTCCGGTTCAGTTATCAGGGGTGCAAACTTCACGGAGACGACTGAGTTAGTCGAGAGCGGGTTACAAGACCGCAGTGAGGAGATACCGTGTGCACGTAGCGAGTAGTGCTAGTGTCAATCACCAGGTCGCGCTCATTAGAGGAAAGCTCAGGGATTAACTGCAGACTTCACCACACGGCAGGCGCTGATTGCATTCACAGCCTTGTTCATTATCTTGCTCTTAATCTTGACCTCATTCTTAGGACTGGCACGAGTTCTTGCTAATGATCATTATACTTAGCTCTAGAATCATGTCAAACACAAAAAAGAGCATTTTTTTTTTGCAAAATAATGCTTAAGACCAATGATTGAATCTTAATAGGATGCAGGCATGATCATTTTACCAGGTGTCAAATTTTTCAGCGAATTTTAGTCCATTTGAAATTTTACATAATTGTGTAAAAATGAATCATGAAGGCACTATTATACCACTACTGCATAAATTGATGTCAAAGTGGCCAAAAACTACCTAAATAATAATGCATTTTTGCAGACTGATTTATGGTTAATGTTAAATTTATAATTGATAGGGGCGTTAACATGCCCATTATAATCAAAAAAGAGTAACAAAAGTTTGATTAAGATGGAATTATTTATGGCTGCGGGAAAAGGAAAGTACCGAACAAGAAATCAGTCTTACTCTCTCTTTAACAGTATTTTTAATGTATTTACATAGTTTTTCCATACAAAATATTATTCTGAACAAGTTGCTTAACTTATTTCAATTTCGAACTTATTTCGTTACTAAATGCAATTCAGAAGAGTTTGATTGCTGTCGCCTTCTGAGGCCGCCATTGTCTGGTAACACATATCAAATTGGGTAGACACTTTTCATTGCTTGGTTCTATTTTCCATCGAGAAGATCCGTGTATTATTTCTGACGTCACCTTTGATTGATGACGTCATATCGAGAACGGAATCTTCAGTCACGTCCGTTAGATTCGGGTGGTCGCGTGTTCGACGATGTCTTCAAGAGTGAATGTAATATGCAAGACCTCATACCTCAGCCATAAACTATGAGGGTATGGTGTTGTTAGTGCTATAGCTCCGAGTCATAAATATCTGTGAGAAAGTGTCGATTTTAAAATTTTAAATATAGTTTGAATTAATTTGAATATTTATGGGTGAAACTCACATAAACCATAATCTCACCTTCGTAGTAACAAAAAATAGTACGACTTCGTTCGTAAATCAAACAATAATTTCAGTTTAAATTCCACGTTTTTGGTATATAATATAAAATATAATACACCAAATGAATCAAGAGACGGACCGAACTTGTGTAGATTATAATGTTTATATCCAAACATCAACAAATCAACACATCTAGACCAAACCACGGGATTTGAAGTCGAAATATTGTTCACGTTTATTTATTACATCGAAAACTTGTGATAATTAACATTGAACGTTATTTTGAAGATATAATAGTCAAATTACCCTTTTCACGAATCTATAACAAAACACGGGTTATTTTGTGCTATGGTTTTTCGTTAATTAACTACAGACGTTCATATACACAATGTATTTTAAATATATACCCGATTTTCAAATAAGACGACATCATTTTCCATTGACTTCAGCTCGTTCAGTTCCTTTTGAAAACACGTTTCGGCACGTACCGATCAGCTAGGTGAGACGCGAACACGTGACTGGAGAGAAACTGCGTGCGTCTGTGAATCTTTCTCGCGACTAGCTGGTATGCATAATACATGGACGTTCCTCTCCGTCCTCACGTACATCCCTGATCGAATGCTATTTCCATTACAGTTACTGACTGAACTGCAGATGTATGGTTCAACTGCACTTGCAACGTCCAACGTATTAACACATTCGTAAATATATTACTAAAACAATGTTTTTTTATTACGGTTGAATCTATTGTGGGATGCGCTATTGTCATTTCTCTCGCACGATTTTGAAAACGGAATTTGAACTGATTTCATTCTAAATTTTCAAAAGTATAAAATTCGTATGTATTCCACAAACAAATTTACTTTTTAAACTTTTCTTAACTTTATAGTTAATTGTTGTATATGCACTTATGTTATTAGAATTATTTAGTTGTCCTCCTTGTAAATCACCCTTTTTAACTGAATAGGATATAGACGTTAAATAAATACATAAATACATATTTATAAATTAGTTGAACTTAACACTGTTCTAACCTGTTCTACTAAAGTTTATTTTGACATAAATACATACCTACTTTTTAAAGAATAAGATAATCGCAATTAGCGCACAAAAGTTTTCAACGTCCCGCACGTCGAGAAAATCAAGGCATGATTTCAAATTAAGGAATTTTAATAAAAACAAGTGCAAATTTCAGAATTTTATTTTTAAAATCATCAGGTATGTATAATTATCTTGTCTGAAAAGAATCTAGATAAGAAACCTTTCCTACGTAATTTGATTGAGAAGTTCGAGTGGTTTTAACAATAAGATCGACAAAACGATACCTCGAGCAACCCTGTACACTCATGAATCCATCTTGTTTCCAGTGTACCTAGTCTACTCGTAACTCAACGTCAGCTACACATTGTCTGAATGTCTGCTTTATAAATATATAACGCACATCCAGCTGAGTGAATGCCCAGCCCCACAGACACAACTACCAACCTGAACTTCCAAACTTCCCACTAAAGTTTGGATCTCACTCGAAACGGACTTGACGAATGTGACCGCAACGCTCGCCGCTCGCCGCAGCACCGGCGCCAAACACGTTAGAAAGTGACTTCCAACTCCATCAAAGCACACGTGAAAACCATTACGTTGTATAGAGTTTATCAAAAACATCGTCCGGTCCGCTGAACTACCTAGGGTTGGATTGACCACGTGGTAAGATAGAAACCCTGGCCAAACCCTGTATTCAACTGTATTCTAATAAAGGTGATGTACACACACATAATTGATTTTGTACTTGTACTGGAATACAGTTTAGTTTTAGAGCAGGGCTACAATCTAGTCTTTGGGTTAAGAGTTAAGGGTTAAAAAATAGTTACAGGAATCCGGATTATCATTATACTTCCAGCGAGTGGAGGATAATTTAATTGGACCTTGGTTGAGTAAGTAGAGTCTAGTATGAGAATATTCAATTAAAACAATAATTAAGGTGTATTATCAACGTTTTAGACTCTGGTTAAAGAAGGTTATATGAATAAACAGAGTATAATTTTTATGAACCTCAGTTCGGTTTCAATTTGCAGAGGATCGTGGAGTGGAGTGGAGTGTAGGACAAGGTTCCACTTAGATTTTTTAATGGCGTGTGTAACCTAGGATAAAATATTCAGCAAAGGCTTTCGGAGGTGGAATTCGAGCCTCACTTCAATTAGTTTTACATGAAATATTGAGCCAATTAAATTTGTAGATTTAATTTGTAGTTTATCTCTATTATTAGATTTGGATAATATGAAAGTAAACAGGAGCATCGTAATTGAGATGAAGTTAACTTTATTCACCCACATAGTTTAACAGTGGCACAAGAGTCATACATTAATAAGTTATAAACTGCTCAGACATTGTAAGTACTATATTAAACTAAAGTTTATTTTTCTTATGACAAGGTTTCACGTTACATTATTTAAAGAGAATCTATCTGGTTCTACCATTTGTTTATTTCTTAATTTAGATTTTGATTAATTCGAATGAAGAGTTTCCAAACTTGTTGTTTGTAAATTATTTAAAATGAAGTTTAAAGCCAATATTTTACGGTTTTGATTTTAAAAAAGTCAACTATATTTTGTGGTAAATGTATTTTCCATTAAAACATAATGACAATGTACTTTTATCTAGAGCTTTCTAATACATAAATCTTTCAAAAGTCTCCAGGGAAATTAATCGTTTGCAAGAATATAAATCGTTGCTTTTTAAAGCCGCACTTCCGTCGAATAAGCATTTGTATTATCGTAATTATCTGAACGAGCTCCAATCCCTAGAACTTACAGAGAAAACTTGCACAATAAATACTAACATTCTAGCACTGTATATACAAATAAACAGCAATGCACTCTCTACTTAAATAAAACAAAATCAGAATTTAGAACTATAGAAGCAGCTAACAACGAAATAAGTAAGTGGGGAATAAAACCTGCTCGACTTGTACAGTAAACTATCTAACATTTTATTCAATACGATCATGGATTTACAAGACGCTTTTTTTAGTCGCGTTGATGAATGCGCTGTTTTGTAAGTTTTTAGTTTGCGTAGTTACGATAGAAAGTCCATGATAAGATAGAGTAAAGATCTGGTGGTTTCAAAATGAGTAACACACATTTACTTGATATACAGTTGTAACTTTCAACAATTTAATATTTTTTGCCATACTTGTTTCGTGCTTTGTGGTATACCAGTACGACATTATCTATGAAAGTTGATTTCTATATTTAATGCACACTGTTTGTCTTTAAATGTCAGTTTTTCTGTGGCGAACTTCCTAAAATTTACAGATTCATGCTATAATCTATACCGGGTCGGCATATTATGTACATATAACTTTTATTTAAGAAAGCAAAACTGTTCTACCGGAACAATTGCCACAAGTACAAAGAATTAAAATTAAAAAAAACAATTATTAAAGATTAACAAGGCGTTACAAATTGGGTTGACAAACAAATACATGAATCATTGACATGTTTTGATAATCAAAGTGATTCCTGATTTTGAAGCCGTCCCTGCAACGAGGCACGTAGGAAATTTAATATTTCGTTGATTTCCACCACAATATACCATTTGGTAAAACTGAATGTTAAACACAAAACACAGATTGTGTCTGCAATAATTTAATATGATTTATACAAGCTGCATGTAATGTTAAAATAATTACAGCGCTGTGTTTAGTTACATTATGCACGTGACCAGTCTGTCCGTTTTACATTCCACCAGAACAAATCGCATTTATAACTGTCATTTACAATTACACAGTCTAGATAACATCTTCCAACCAGCCCTGTATTTAATTTGAGCGAAATTGCCCAGTAAAATTTTATTTTCCGTGATCTACTAATGAACAAACAAAACATTCAAAGCTCGCCTAATCGAATTGTGCTCCAGTTGCAATTAACTGTCTTGTCATTGTAATTTGTAATGCCGACAACATCCTGTCTCTATGGGGCGTAATTCAATTGCTGCTGACGACGAGAAGTCCGCTATAGCATGACAGAAAGATTACTGCTGGGTATAGTTCGACACATCCAAGATCTTAGAACAATTGACAGTCTTAGGCCAGGTATCAGTTGAAGTGGTTGTTATTTCGTTATTCCATGAACATTCTTTACAAACGTTCTGCAATATTTTTTTTTCAATAAAACAATTTTGAAAAAAATCAATACTCTTACAAAAACAGATAAAAAGTAGTTTAAAATTTTCGCCTAGAGTTACTGAAATATTTTTTTTTTTCAGCCGAGCCTAGTAGATTCTGAAATCAAGCCATTGTGTCAAACAGTGTTTAAGTTCAATCTCATTGGCAAACTTTAACAATGGGTCTGAGGCGCCTTCAGGTTGCCTCGCAGTAATCTTGCCCCATATTAAGTTAGACAGAATGCAATTAGATGGCGGCGATCCTCATTCGATGAGAAGACTTGGCTAACTTCATTAGGCCCGGATCAAGTCGCTCGATGAAACTTCCTTCTCGATAAATACTCTGCTTTCAATCGTATTGACTTTGCCTACAAGGTGTTCTGAAACGAATACCTACACAGATGCTGTCAATTGATGTGCACTATTAATTTTTACATTTGTTTCAGTGATTTTCAGTGATCCATTTAGAATTTATCACCAAAATTATTGTGTTTTAATACATTGTTGTTAACTTTAGTTCATTGTTGTGTCTGCAGTTATGTAATACGATTTATTTAGTTTTCCTCCTTTGGAAATCAGTTTTTTAACTGAATAGGATAGACGTTAAATAAATAAACAAAATAATTACAAATGAAAAAATTAACATTGAGTGTGAGTTTCTATTAACTCACAAAAATGTAATTTGAATGTAGTTTTTGACTTATTTATTTTCATATCAATCCCAAATAGAACACACGATCCAGAAGAAAAAAACCTATTTCATAATAATATACTATGCATAGGTCAAAAACGTAAAAAAAAAATAAAAAAAAAACGAGGCACAAATAAGTCAACGAAGTAAATAACAAATATTCTAAGGTTCATGTTGACATGTTGACATGTTTGATCGGTGTTTCACATGGTATTTTTAGAACGACCTCTCGCTGGTCATTGTTTGCGCGTAGATGGCGATGGCGCCGACATGGTCCCCCACTACTGACCTGAGTATACTCAAAATACGAAAATATGTATTTATTTGTAAACTAAATATACAGATAGCCTCTATATAAAGCATAATTATTTCTCGTTTGGCTAATGTTTTCGTGTAGGTACGAATTGTGCTATCTGGAACTGTGTAATTATTAATGAATGTTCCACGTGCTGCAAATTTGATGTTCAGTGCTACTCGGGGTATCATGTATCGATTGTATCGGAGAACTTTGGAGAAATGTGAAAATGGAATTACGTAAAGTGCTGTGCCTGGGTCTATCGAGCAATGTATGAAACCCAATAACTCCAATATAGACTGGGATCAATAGGCCCCTACAATAAACCGAAATATTTTAAGAATTGTAACGGGCAAAATGTTGTTATCTAAAAAATACCATTCATCCTAGGAAACCGTTGCAAAAATAATATACCTTTGCCAATATCCAAAGGTATGTGTTCAAAGTACTATTTAACAAAACACTTTTTCAATGTTAGATAATTGAATACTGTTACATCATTCAAGTGTATTGAGTTGTAAACTATATTGGCTTGTTACAAATAACATATGATTGTAAATTTTCTTCTTCCGATTACAAAAACTTTCAACTCGCGATGAATAAATAAAACAAAAAGTTTTCATCTATCAATCTAAAGTCATGTATGTTAGTCAAGTATTATCAACACATAGGCCTACTATCCAAACACAAGAATATAAAGATTCCATTTACTCTCTGATATCCATGATCTGTTTAATTTGTTAATTCAAAGTTGATGTTTGTGCGAGATTTCGTGTAACAATACTATTATGATTTGTCACATAATAAACTGATTTTCGTAGTCACCCATGACCTGGGTGTTGATTAAAGAATTTCCTTTTATGGCGATGAAATTTCGAAATACGTTTGTTTCGAATCCCTTTATGGTTTTCATAAAAGCTTTGCATGTCACAAAGCTCGTTAAAAAGTTTATCGGGCCATCGAACGCGCTGAGCTGGCTTCCCAACCGTAATGAGATGTCAATGTTCTGTTAATATTAATAGGGAGGGACTTCTCGTTACTGAAGAAAGTTTTAAATAACAGAAAACTCCTGTTATTTTCAAAATAAATTAATTTTCCATCTGAACGGAAGGAAGTTTATGATCACTATGTAAAACATAATATTCATATCAAGATTTGAGTACGCTAACAGCCTTAGAAAACCATGGGCCGCCCGTTCTTCAATCCAAACCTATATCGCGTTATATTTTGTTACTTCCAAGTTATTAAAACATTCGAGGTCACGTGAAGGATATTTTATAGTTTTGATAATTTTTATGTATTCTACCTATTTATTTCAATAGATCCATTAAACGCACAAAAGAATTTTCTGTAATTTATTTTTTGTACATTATTTATGTATCGTAAGTTGGTACATTAGTTATGTATTTAAAATGTTTGGTCATTTGTCTGAAAAGTATTTAATGTATGTTTGTCATCAGAAAGATAATTGTTTTAAAATGTATTGACGAGAAAGAGCATAATATTTTGCAGAAGCTAGTTACATATTAGCTTCTTGTATCTGAATTGTTTTATATCCAGAACACACAGAATAGACACCTTGAGATGTATTTTGGTAATAAAATAATATCGTGATAACTGCCAACTAGGCTCAAACCTTAACCGTAAAATAGAGATTCAAGTTACCAATTATTGATAAGGATAAGTCTTTCTGGAGGCGAAAATTCTTAGCCAATGTGTAAAGTCCAGCTGTTTGTGTATTAAATTAAATGATTAAATTGATTTTGCAGCGATGATTGTAAAAGTAAATCCTAGAGATGTGCCCTATGCTGGTCACTAGAGTTTTCTTGAGAATTGGTGGAGGTACCGGGTTAGCTAAACAATCAAACTACGTAGATCATAATTTTAATATCATTTAATTTAAAATTTAAAATGTTTGTATGGGTCTACCCACTTAGCAAACGACCTGATTTTCAGTGGGGACTTTATTTAAGAGTTAACGAACCAACCTCGTCAGCGCCGACGACGTAGAGAATGGGTGGAAATGCTGGGTTTGATAGAGAAGATAGGCGATGGTGGAGGTGCCGGGCTAGCTACAGAGTTGGTGGAAGTGAAAGTGGGCTACAGAAGTAGAGGGGGGGGGGGGTTGGAGGGGCCGGGCATAAAGTCAAGTTAATAGGTCAATACGTAGCTTTCATGAACACAGTTCCGCCCTCTCTACCGAAAATCTATCTTTTATCTCACTGAGGGGCATTGATCTGTAATAAACTGAAGTAAGCTCTCTGAGTGACGAGGGGTGAGAGCAAGAGCGAACGAGAGAGAGAGAGAGAGAGAGAGAGTACATCGTGTTCTGATAAAACTTGCAACTTTTATTATCGCACGTGAATTTACATAATTCGGCATATTACATATACACCATGGGAAATTCACGTTGATCGCTTTATAGTTTCTTCGGGGTATCCTCATACATATCACATTTCAGATAAACGGTTAAATACTAGGTAACCGTAAGTACCCTGTAGTCTGATTAAGGAAGTGGATGTCTTCGGAAAATAACGTCCTATCGTTGTATTGTTAAATGTAGACTTATGACCAGTAACGTATGCGCGAAATATTCTACATTTACATGTCCAATTATTCTTGTTTATTTTGAAGCCAAATTGGATTAATTATTTGATTTGTGCAGTGAACTGTTATTTCGTTTCGAATTGTATTTTTAAGAATTGTGCTGTAATTGGAGTGGCGTCCAATTATTCAGATTTATACATTCAATGGCACGAAACAAATTTTAAATAGATCGCCTGGCGGTGTTACTATTGTAAATGGTGTGGCACAATATAACTCACTACCCAGAGCTATCGTGAAAACAAAACTCATTAGTGTTATGAATTATTGAAACTGTTTGTAACAGCCCTAAAATCGCATTTCATCACACGATCAACAGCGATAACCAGCCCACGCGCGCAAGCCACAGATGCACACCTACCCAGACCAGTTTACCCCCCCCCCCTCTCTCTCTCTCTTCATCCTCACCCGATCTCTTATCAGCTTCTCTGACCTTTGAACATTTAACTTTTTGCTTATATCATTGCATACTGTAATGATCAATGACTAATATAGCAAAGCTTATGTACGTCATTGGTAATGATACTGTTATCTTTATAGTACCCAAGTGAAGTGATCAATGCGGTTTTGCTGGTAAGGGGAGGACATTGTCAATGTGGGCGAGTCACTGTTAGTCAGGCTGTCGTCTAGGGTGGATCTCCGTGTCGTCTGCTGTATGCAGGATAGGCGACGTTATTTGATTCTTAAAACATTGCAAAGTGTTTGATTCTCTATCTGTGAGACCTGAAACCTTTTTGGGAAGTGTGGAACAGTATCGCGCGTGCGATTCCATACCCCTCAACTGGATCGTTTGTGACGGAGCTTTTAATTAGTTTCACAACCAAGTGGGACATTGTGGAGACCCTGGACGATTTGACAGTAGTGCACCGTGTACCCCATTACCACAACGACCTCTTCCGGACGGATCGGGATGGTAGGTCTACTTCGGACAACCCACCCTTCATTGATCACAGCAACTCTGAAAGGACTTCTGGTAACGTGTAGAATATTTACCGGTCGAACTGTAAGTAACTTACTTATCAATCTTTCGTGAAGGACTTGTTCATACCCTCGTGTGGG
Organism: Sweltsa coloradensis; assembly: GCA_024449915.1. Classification (NCBI taxonomy): domain Eukaryota; kingdom Metazoa; phylum Arthropoda; class Insecta; order Plecoptera; family Chloroperlidae; genus Sweltsa; species Sweltsa coloradensis. The sequence goes on along the minus strand of JAMZAV010000353.1, from coordinate 323,973 downwards.
CCGGCAAGTGGGCCCGAACTTTTTGTGTACCAGAACTACTGGAGTGTTACGTGGTTATACACGGCCACGGCTTGAGACTACCGAGCACATAATTTTTGTTTAGTGATTTACCTGAACTTTGTTTGAGGGACCCTAGTAAGATTAAACTGAACATAACTGTATATATTTTGACATGCAATTTGGCTAACTTTGTATGTTGGTTTTCATATAGCTAAGCGTTATTATGCTTCTTGTTTAGGCAGGCAAATAAGTTTGTGAACCTTTTGGTGTTTGAAGGCAGAAGATTTGTTTGTTCACTTGTTTTTGGTGAACTGGAATGTTATTAAGAATTGTGAATCGTTGAGTTCAAACCTATTTTATATAATTCTGGTTATTATATGGTAGTATGCTTTATTATATTAAATGTCGATATTTCACAAGCACATCTTGCTGGGTTGTCCCTCTGTTACCTTACTTACGACCCCAGGCTTATATTTCTTTGTTTGATAACGCCTGTAGACTGGGAAGAGTGACGTAACAAAGTGGTACCCTAACTAATTAATTACAATTGTAACCACCCACTCCCCATACCCCCCTCTACCCCACTCTATACCTGAGCACCGGCAGAATACGATGCATAATTATTGTGGTTGTGGTTGTTTATATTAATCGTAACGTCCAAAAACAAATCATTTTAGGATTACTTTAACATATATGATATACTGTTTTAAATCTTTAAACGACTCATTCTTCGAAACTTACACCTTAAATTGGAAACAAATTTTAGATTTGGACTTGTCTCAAGATACAAAATATCGAAGGCATTACCCGTCTAGTACAAATGTGCGCGAATATTGATTGTTGATAAAGCGATTATTGGGTGAATATTGAGGGCTCTTAGACATTCATTCTTGACAATAAAACATATTTATAACATAATAGTTATTCACACTGAATAAACGGATGTGTCTTTTAGAGCGATATTTATAAAATCATTCAGGATCTGGTGAATGAAATCAAGAATTCTATGGAAGAAACGCCTCATTTTGTTGGGTAAAAACAAAAGGAAAATATTGACCAGATTATAACAGATTTGGCTCTGCAGTTTAATTTTTTTTTTTTTAATTTGTGGGGAACGCAGTAATGAGTTTTTCGTGAAAGAACGCGGGTAATGGAATTGTACTTTATACTTATACAACGGAGATTACAATTTGTGCTGGGGATTTTGTCGAATTAGGTTTAATGGTAATGAATTCGCTTATTTCATTTGAGAAGTAGAGAGTGGATAAAATAAACATAGTCTCATTTTCTTTTTTTATATAATTCTATCCTGAATAGTAAGCTGAGGAAGATATCCGGATTAATAAATTAAATAATTCAACATACATGTAAATCTATATAATGATTTGTGTTTTTGACTTAATCTCTAACTAGTTGGGTTGGAAATTCCAATTTTAAACACTAGTCTCTGGTTGGCCATTGTTCGCTTGTCGATGGAGTCGGCGTCGACGCCGAGATGTTGGCATAGTGTGCTTTTAAATAAATCCCATTAAATATTGATTATGTGACTGAGTAGGTAGACTCTGAATTGGAATTTGTTTAGTTTATTGATCTATTTAATGCAGAAACAAATCATTTTTTTAATAGAATTTAACCTTGAGATAAAAACATTCTCAATTTTCAATTTTAATCATCTGCAAATTTTTAACCCAAAATTACATAAAATCCCGGGCAATTGTTTGGCCCGAACAATTATGAAGTGTTTTAGTTGGGCACGCGGGTGAGTTTTATTGCAAGCGAGGAAGACTTGATTGAATTATAACGAACAACGTGTTTCATGCCACTCATCATTAACCCTTCATTTGTTTTCAACAACCATGCTAATCGCATTGCTGTGTGTACATTACATTGCTGCATCGCATTCAATTACTTTCAAGCTCGTTACCTTGAACAATGAGCGCACGAGAGAGTGTGACGCTTCGGCGAGAAAAATACATTGCAAGCTTCTTTCTCAATATTCAGCGTTATCATAGGGACTAGACGCGACATTCCTGTTACCAACTGTGTGCACAGTGAGCGATATTTTGGGTTGTGATCTCTCTCTTTCGTGTTGAAACCTCTACTTTAATTTCCTTGTTTGAAAATATACCCCTTAATTAATTACACGTTACGACAGTGTTTTTTATTTTTTTAAAGAATAATCAATTACCCTGAAATATTAATTTAATCACTATTGTCAAGATCTGTATTTGTTTTTCATTCATTGTTCTTTTAAATTTAGAACATGTATAATTTCCGCATGGACATACATATTATTATTTATCTCAACAAAACAAGTTCAATATTCCGTTTACTAATACGTTAAAATTTGTCTTATTTTGGCTTACATTTATTGTTTATTTAATATAACGACTATCATATTCAATTATAAACACCGTTTTACAAATGAGAACAATAAACACAACACACAAGTTAATTAGGTAAACTCAAACACAACACAAGACCGTTCATTAGTCCAACGCGCCGTTTTGAACTATGCATGTTATGGTTATAGCTAAATAGTTTTTAATATTATAGGTGTGGTAAATCACAAATAAGAAATCCGAATGAGCGCGGTTAATTTAGAATGGCGAATACGACCTCTGTATAATATTTTCGTTAAAGTCGTTTGCTTTATAATTTGAATTTTAAGCTTAGCGTACTTGCAACACAAGGATATAAACACCATATTGGACTCGAAAATTAAAACCACTAAGTTAGGAACAATGTATTAGGTATTAGCATTTCTCAAACCACAAGCATTAACAAGAATTCGTGAAAGATGTATCGCCAACTAACCACGCCCCTTGAAGCACACCGTGTTTTGTCGGTCAGCTTCAGACAGTATGTGATACTATTCATATCAAGTCGTCAAAGTGAATTCGGTCAACTCAGAACATAAACGTCATTCTGAATCAGGGGCGCACATTGAATTGCTGACGACGTCGGAGCTGTGTTCAGATTTCTCAAGCATGCAGCTGCATAGTTAATAAATCATAACTTGTATTTAGAGCATAGTATCGTCATTCTAAACACAAGCGGTAGAACACTGCATATTTTGGTACTTTCAGAGCATAGTATCGTCATTCTAACCACAAACGGTAGAACACTGCATATTTTGGTACTTTCAGAGCATAGTATCGTCATTCTAACAAACAGCAGGAGAGGTTTCATATGTCTGTTCAGCGGGTATGTTTACTAAGTGAAACGACAACTTGTGGATCGACTGTGACAACTTGATGTTGGTGTGAAATTAAGTTAAAACCCGAAAATCCTAGCCAACAATTTGAAAAATCATTTTGATCCTGGTTGTGATTGAATATTACATCATTTATAGCATCGTGTAACTCCCCCCCCCACACAACCCCTCGAAAATCGGTTTTCTAAAACATGGTACCCTGGAACACTTCAATGTAACATAGAAGACAGGGTAATACGCAGTTTGCAAACAAATTAGAACGTAAACCAGTCTGCTAACAGCTATAGGCCTTGTGCATCTAATTTAGGACGATAATAATTCGTTGTATCTCATACTTTATTAAAGATATGCTGCTCTTTGTGCAAAGTATGAACATAAAGAGTATATTTTTTCATAATTCTTCTCTAGACCTACGTCTTTGTTTCCCTCTATTATATACTAACGACGAGAATAATCCTTCTTCTTTGAATGTTTTATTCCTTTGTAATGTACTCTAATAAAGGGAATACATAATGTAATAATATACCGTCGTACAGTACTAATAGTGAAAAGTATAATACTTCGCGTAGCTCTCGGTCTCTGCTAAGCGCCCGTAGCGGCCGTCTGCCGAACCACCCCATTACAAGCTCCGGCGAACTATGCAGTAGATTCATTAGGGAGGAGGAGGTTGGAAGGAAATAGGAATTACACCAATTACTGACATTTATCCGAGTCGCTTCCAACTGCCACATTCTTTTCTCATTTAAAGTCTCTATAATACAGAACCAGGGCATTTAGAACATTAGGAAGAAGACGCTTTATTAATCCTCACGATGTTAAACTGTAGAAATATGGCATTGTATTCTGCGAGTAATTCCTAATTCTTATCTAAGCCAATTACAGAGGGCAAAACACAGAACGAAACAGATATGAGAGGGTTTTGAAGACAAAATGAGACGCAAAGTATAATGACTCGCTACGCTCGTTCATGCACGTGCCAAGGATACTAGAACGGTAAAAAAAAACAAAAAAAACGCTAGAACTTTCCGCGAAGCATAATGAGTACAGAATTAGACCCTTGAAAGTCAGCGAAGAGAGAAGTTTTCTTAATGTGATTAAAACCTTAATTTAAAAAATTTCTCGGTGGAAAGTTGAAAATTCTCGTCCTTCGGTCACTGACTACTTTCGGCTTGTTAAAAGTTATTCAAATATGTTTCTTCGTAGAAGTTGAAAGTTATTTCTTTCAAGAGGATTTTCAAGTTATTATTAGATATTAATGAACGAATATAACTTAAAAGTTAATGAACGCTAATAAATTAACACTTTGTATTTCATTGAATGGCATTTTTCTTGGCAATTTATTATGTTGTGACGTTATCAACATAAGTCATAACATGAAAAGGTTGTAAACCAAATGTATCAAAGAAGTACAAAAATGAAATATAAATTTTAATAGATGGTAATATTTTTCATGGATGTTTATTCATGTGTAATAATAATACTGTATGCTTGCATTACGTTCATTAGAACTATAGGCCTACGAGTTAACTACGGTATAGCCATGACACTAGAGTTTGTTCAAACTGTTCCGGAGGCAAAGAAGTATAGGTGGCGTTAGCTTGAGTACATTCTGTAAACGGCATCATTTTTTTTCTTATGAAAAACGTTTACAATATTTGATTTTTTATCGCGAGCAGCAGAAATGTCATAATAATTTTACTTTTTTGTTTCGTTTTAATATTCAAATATTCGATTCCATAATATTCATCTAGCAAAATAATATTTTTTCGAGTCCCTATCCCTATAATATTCTATTTAGAGACAATTTATATTTATGCTTTCATGTTATAAAGCAGATTTGAGATTGAAATGTTACTTAATCTTAATTAAACAGTACTCAATAACTATTATATACAATCGAACAAACTTTACTAATTATTTGAATCGACTATACTTTCACATTCAAGGGTAATTATTCAGGTATCGTAATAATTTTATCGATGGATTTAATTTTGAGGGGGAAGTGTGACAAGTCGATATCGAATATCAATTTCGATATATCGTTAATTAAGATATCGGAAATACGCAACATCGAGCTTGACATTCACCCTAGCCGCAAGCAGCAACTATCTCAACCACCATGATGTCGTACGGTGAAACTCCTAACTCTCTAGAAAGCCAGAGAGTCGAGACAGACTGGAGATAGCCGCAGTCAAGAAGGATCATCAGGCTATCGATGAAAGCAGGGGATATCCTACCCCTGATTATGCTCACTCAGACTCAGAGTTAGGGAAGGGAATTCAGATTGGTTTGAGAAACTCGTAGAATTCGATACGGATTGTCAGAAAAACGTTAATAGCATGCTTTGTGGCAACCGTAATTCCATGGTTATGCTGATGGCACTTTTCAAGTAAGCATTAGCCTACATAACGAAACGTATTTCTTCAATCGGCTAAAAGTAGGTGGAACTTATTCGACCATAAAAGCTAATCAAAAGTTTTTCAACTTGTTCGCGAAACATTCGCTCATGCTGGTTCTCTCTTCCGCCACTGCATAGTGCATTCTATACGGGAGGAAGAGGAACGAAAATAGACGTTCAATACATTAAAACCTAAATCAATATAGAAATAAATAAACATAAATAAGCAAATAAAATAAGTTAATAAATAAATAAATATAAATAAATAAATTCATAAAATTTAAAAACATAAAATAAATATAACCTTTTCTACGACCTATATACTTTACCTCCGGTTAGGCACATTTTTATACGGTGAAAAATGCACAAACCCGGGAAAAATTGTACAAAGATCAAACAAGAAAATTGCAAATTGGATTTAGTAAAAATTAATAAAAAATAACTTAGCCAAAGTCGGCGAAAATCGGTCTTTGGGAAGGACGCCATTTTGTAAAAATTGCGTCCCTTCCTTCAAAGATACAAAGCGTTTTGTTACTTTTTTTATTATTCCTGATTAAATTTCCTTTAAAATAAGACCAAATACAACCAGAAGTGACGACCGGAGAAAGTTGTAAATAATGACGTAAGAATCATAGGCACATTTGTATACGCTGAAAAATGCACAAACCATGGTAAAAAATAGTACAAAGATGAAATTAATTGCATTGTGTAATCAAATAAATCACAAATAACCTATAGTCAAAGTCGGCAAAAATCGGATTAGGGGAAAGGCGCCATTTTTTTTTTTTTTTACAAAATAGCGTCTTTTAATTCTACACTTTTTCAGCTATTTTTTTATTATTGACTCTCTTTACAGATACAAAAAATTTGTTAGTCCTTTTCCTGATAGTTACGACATTTTCTGCATGTTCAGGCATAATAACAAAAAATCTTACATACTTGTACAAGTCGTTCATTGATACATTTTTATCAATAGAATTTTTTGCGTTTCAAACATTTCGTAACATTCTCAACAATGTATACAAAATTATACAAAACGCGTAACTTTTCATTAAAATTGATTCTTACGTCAATATTTACTTCTACCTCCGATCGTCACTTTAGGCTGTATTTGATCTTGTTTTAAAGGAAATTCCATCAGGAATAATAAAGGAACGTTACAAACGTTTTGTATCTTTGAAGGGGGAGTCGATATTTTCAAGACTTAAAGCTGTTAAAGTGTAGAGCCACCAAGTCCGATTTTCGACGACTTTGGCTAAATTATTTGTGATTTATTTTTTTACACAATGCCAATTGTTTCATTTCTTTTTTTCGGGGTCAAATCATTGGATGAGCGTAGCGAGCGAAGCGAAGATTCATTTCACTACACTGAAGAAAAAAATCCGGAATGTTTTTTATTCTTTCTTTCTTTTTTTTCTTTGTATTTTTGTCTGTTCGTTAGCACGATTCCGGCTAAACGACACTCCAATTGTGATGAAATTTTCTGGAGGCCTTCGAAATCTCTGAACTTAGAATTGCACGATTCGAAAAATCGATCAAAAAATTATTTCTCGTGAAAATCGCAATTTACGATTTATTTTGATTTTTTAAAAAAATCTTCAGACTTTAATCACCTACATGTTTTATTCGATTGTAATAATTTTTTCAAAGAACCTTAATTTTATGAATTAATATATTCGTGTGAAATTTGAGCGCAATCGAAAAATTATTTCTTATGAAAATTGCAATTTTAGGATTTTTTAAATTTTTAAAACATTCTTCGACTTATAACACCTACATGCTTTATCCGATTGTAATGATTTTTTCACAGAACCTTAATTTTATGAATTATTATTATCGTGTGAAATTTGAGCGCAATCAAACAATTATTTCTCTTAATAATTGCAATTTTACAATTTTGCTGTGGTGCTGGGATAATGCTAAGGCTTTTACAATTTTCATTTTTTTTTAAAGTGAAAGGTGTTTAAGATTAAAAAACAATACATCTAAACATTTACCAGACGGATTTTATGATTTTTGTTTTGTTTGATAAATATGATTTTTTCCCTTTGCATTGTTTGAAAATGTATGTTTTTTGTGAAAAACCTATATTTCCCATATTTTAAATGAAAAACTATAAATGTCATCAAAAAAGTGTCCGGTGAATTTGTCAGAATAAGACTTGTGAGAACATTAAAAAAGAAATTATCCTTTCATCTTAAAATCTGTAGAAGCAGTAGGAACAATTGTTAGTAAATGTACTAGAATAAAAGTTTTGAGGTAATAATAACATAATAAAACAACAGAAAATCCGCATAACACATGGCAACTCAATGCACCAATTACGCTCATCCAACAACGCGGCGGGACTTAAGCGTTTTCCTAGTATTAAATATCTGTGCCTGGGTGAGCGAGTGGAGCGGCGGGCGCAGAGATCTAGTGGACCTTGCTTTTAATAAGCCAAGCAGTTGAAATGACATTTAGCATTATTTGTAGAGTTTTTAACCTTGTGTGGGAGCATACGTATGTAAAATAAAATCGAGTGTTGCAAAATATTAAATGATTTTGTGCAGAGAAGAAGCGATCACTTTTTGAGACAGTTTTGATTGGCATTACAAAAAGCTTTCCTGTAATACAAATTCCAACAAAATTATTGAACACACAGAAGTAACTGCAACGGCTCGTTTTTATAAGCAAATTAAGTATAATCACATTTAAATTATTATTTTTACGTTTAAATTCTAGACATCGTGATTCGTGAACCTGAAAAATTATATTTATTGGTTGCAATTTATCACAAACGATTCTCGAAAGCAGCTTTTATAGTTTTCTGTATACCAAACTGATTGATACACATAATGCATCAGAACAAATTATAGCAATTTGTATATCATACTAAATCGCGTCTTCTCTCTTACATGATTGCGCATAATTGTGAAGACGCCGTGTCTGAGGTATTGTATTGTATTTATTGTTATTTTTGAAGGCCGATATAGGGCATCAATCCTGCCCTCTGAAGCCTAGCGTCTGAGGGAATTCAATCGATACGAAGCGCATCTAATTACGTCTCGTCATTGTGATACTGATGGGCAATCTACTCCGACTTATCAGAATTTCGACCACTAAAAGCCATTAGCATTACCGAGCACTGGTTCTGCAGAGTTCACAGCGGCTTGTTGTAGTCGCTCGAATTACATATGGTTAACCATGATTCACAATGGAGTCGGCATCGACAGGGCAGCTTCGATACACTCCAATAATAACCGCAGAGAAAATAAAATATTCAAACCTAGTGCGTAGAACTCTAAATACAATATTTAACATATTATATAACAGTCATGTATTACACACGAACAATTCAAATCGTCCTTTTCTGCGTGTTCTCAATTTAATATAAGTCACAAGTAAAATTTTGTTATGGATAAAACTTGTATACTTGGCATGAAAAGCAAAAGTTCGTTGAATAAATTTAACAAACTATGAAAACCCGAAGAATGCATCTACGTGGTTTTATTTGAAGACTTTGAATGTAACGTTACAATTTTTTGTTTATTTATTGTATTTTCCCTCTCACATTCATTTGAATAAATGATGTGTCGAGAGGATGGCAGGAAAAAGCATGGCTCTAAAATAGGTGGTGACTGCCAACTCTATAACAATAAATATACTAAAAACTTTACCTACAAAAATATCAACAATATTAACACTCACTCACAAAACTATCAATCTTTTTTTTTAAGTATAGTAAGTGAACAACTGAGGAAATTAATTAAATTATGCAAATGAATCAATGATACGATGCTAGTATTAATTTGGTAATCTAAAAGTGTATTATAAAATTGTACTCAACGTTGTTTGTAGCCGAAACAAAAGTCATATAGTCCAGTCCGCCACACGAATCTGATAGACCAATCCACGGCGAGGGAATGGTTGTTATACGCACTCGATGAGTGACTCGACGTAACTGATTTGCATTCGTCATTTACGAAGTAAAAAACTTTCATCAACTAAATCAGCGAACGAATTACCATATTTGAATGTTGCATGAGATAATTCACATTCAGATGAACGCATTCTAGAAATTCACACAACCAGTGCAGGCAAACTATCGCTAAAATCCATTCTACATAAACACACGCTCACATTTGCATGAACACCAACCCTCAAGCACACCCGAACGATGTACTTGGGGTTTGTGCGCGTTTGTGTCGTCCCGTCGATTAGCATGTAACATGCACGATGCGCTGTATCAGTTCCTGGGATGAAGCTTTACCTCTAATCGAATTTGTAAAATATCTTCCAACTGCAGTTTAAACACCTAAGGTTAATATTATTAGTTTATTTTTCACGACAGAGAAGCAGCAACATTCAACCACGGAGGAGTTTCTTCAAGATAATAAACTTAATTGGACGATAAGAGAGAGATTGCCCATAGGTTCGAATTTAGCTCAATTTTAATTTACATTATATAAATTACTTGCTCTAAAAGTTCAATCACTATTTATTAACTTCTAGTATTCATAGATGTGAAAAAATTGTTTAGTTATATTATGGTATTGTGATTTTATTATGATATGTTGTATTGTGTAAATCTGGCAACACAGTCTTCACTGATTGTATTTTTTAACTTTTACTTGTATAACCTGTACTTGTGATATTTGTATTGTGACTGAGTGGGTAGACTCTAAATACGGATTTATTTATTAATTCTTTTTATTTAATGTGTCTGAATAAAGAAATAAAAAATCATTTCAAACCGATTTCCCATTTTATAGCAAGTCAATGAGGATGTAACGAAATGCCCTCTAGCTAATTATTTTGATGCCCGTATAACTATAATAAATTTCCCTATAGGGAAATAAGGGCAATTAAATCGATAATTGGGAGTATTATTGATTAATTCAATAATTAAACTATTAAAATATAGTAATAAAGTCGCTTGCCATCATGTTTGAAAAGCAAATGATCGATTGAGATGCTGTAATTAGGCATTCCAATCAATGGTTAATCAAGTGAATTAAGGGTAGTAAATGAGAGTTTTTGGTAAATTAAACTAGCTCAATATATAGGTCTTGTAATGACGAATCGAAATACGTTTGATTTGGATCAAACCAATGTTTAATAAGAGAGTAATTGAAGATATTGTATGAAATCTTGGCTATTCGAATAGCATTAGGTTAAGAAATCATGGACATTATCTCGCTTGGCTAAACTCGCCCCGTCTGACTGTCGCCATATGGCGTACGTGGGAATGCACAAGGGCGTACGTGCAGTTTTGGAGTAAACAACTAGGAATGTTGGTTGAGAAGAGCAAATAGGTGTTCAAAGTTAGATAAATATCATGAACAAGGTCGTGGAGACCAGGGCTAAGATGACCAATGTTTTAGTGTTTTCTACTTATGAAGGAACTATACGTGGAGTCGAGGGTGGGAGAGAGCCACACCTGACAGCTCGAGTACTTAAGGGAGGCAGGGCCTAAATGAGAGAGAGTCTTCCCTGAACAGTGCACGGAGGTGTTAGTCTTGCGTTAGTCTTGTGAAATCGCTCCGAACATGGGGTAACGACGAGTGTTTATAACTATGAGTCTAGTGTGATTTATCCACTACTCCACTAATTAAGACAGTGAAATGTGCGAGTACCCGGTTTATTCTATTGGAAAGTGATTTTAAAACTTGTCAGTCAAATGTATTTCGGAGTGAAACAAGCGTGTTCGGACGGGAAGGTAACGAGAGCCACAATGTGTAATTGCAGTGTGTGTTATCCATCAATGTAAATTTGATGATAACCACTATCACGTGGTGTCATCGGAACCAGCTCAAAACGACCAGCTAGTCATGTCGTTCTCCGGAGCCTGTGCACCCCTATTCACCGTAACAACGCCCAACCCATGAAGATCAAGACGCCGTACCCCCTCCCCCCTACAACATCGCCAAGAAGACGACAAATAGATGAGTACAAGGACAATTCAAATTAATCTTTTAATCTTTAAATTCATGTAATTAAGTAATTAATCATAATATTTTGCATGACCTCAGAATGGAGAGTAGAAGGATATAATAATAAGTGGATAGATTATTAATAACTGAGCTCAGTGAGGTAGGTAGGAACCTGTTGATTCTCAATCGTTAACAATATACAGGACAATGGAAACTTTTAACTATTTTATCATTGTAGAATTTGGATCACCTATGCTTCCTAAATCATTAGGCCTGTAAGAGAGATATTTAATTATTAATATTAATTGAAGGAGTAAGAAGCAGTGTCAACATCAGAGGCGCTGGGGGAGCTGTCAGAAAGTAAGTTTGTTTATCAACTGTTTTCTTTTATTATTAATTTGGAATCTCGTGACTCTGGGCTGAGCTAGGCAACACCGGCATGATCGATCAAATCACATTAATTATAGATTTGCATCTCGTAGGGGCAAGTTAGGTTACAAGGAACCATATTATATAATTTCGTGCTAACCCGCACATAAGCTGATGCATTTTTTTTTAAATTGCTCAACATAAAAAGTTAAATTTGACGAACAATCTAGGTGCCCGTTAGGGTGCCGCAGCCAAGCCGCGGTGCGCTACACTGCACTCAGGCACATTATACAGCAAGCAGAGTTGGGGTGATTTCGAGGTGTCACCCAGCCGTCATGAAAGTGAAGTGAACTTGAAAACTATCAAAATCGAGGGGATTTAGGTACATGACAACACATGTTATGTCACATGTCAGTTTCAATTGGTCAGCGATTCTGGCCAAACGGGTTGAAATACAACGTTCATATTTTACATGGACTTTAATGCTTTTGTGATATAGTGTCTTTTAAAAGAAAAAGTCGTTAAAGTTTGCTGGAAGGCTTCCAAATCAAGGTTTAAATATAAGCCTTTTACAAGAATATAATCAACAAGTAACTATAGTTACTTGACAATGTTCACCTACATTGTTTGCAAAAAAACAAGTCTTTGGACCACTAGATATTTTACATTCTATTGTTTATTGGCTAATACCATAGCAATTAAATCGACTTTGATAAAATTATTGTATTTTAACCAATTAATAATTTTGTAATGGAACTTGAAAAAGTAATGAGATACCACAGATAACAAAAAACTTGTAACAAAACGCCAAACCTTACACAATCAAAAGCAATGAGATTTAAAAGAAATGCCAAGCTTACCCTCCTACATTTTCGCAATCCACTGCCCCGTGATTGCATCCTTGGAAAACTTGGCAAAATAAATTTGCACAAACTTTTACATTTAAAACAATAGTTGCAAATAAAATTTTGACAAGTTTTGCAAGGATGTAGTCACAGGGCAAAGTGGATTGCGAAAATGTAGAAGGGTATACATAAGCTTAGCATTTCTATTAGATCTCATTGCTTTTGATTGTGTAAGGTTTGTCTGTTTTTTTTAAGTTTTTTTTTGTGATTTTTTTACTGCAAATGCTCAACAATGTATCTTGAACAAATTTCGAGATAGTACCACTCTTGTAGATGCAACAGAGCATAGCCGCTATATTGTTTCGCTTGCTAATATTTGTCCGCGTCTCATGAGCTCGTAAGACAGATTGACTACGCAGTTCTAGTTATCGACGCTAGGTCGCAGCACCGGACGGTACGCCTGCCATGTGTCGCGTAGGCAGCCCGCTGTACAGCGGTTCAGCAAACGAAGGTAGTTATTCATAAAATAATCGCTCTAGCCGAAAGTATGAGACATTAAAGCTAAAGCCTTGGCGAGCAGATAGCAAGAAGGTTTATTTATATTATTGCCAAGTTTCAAAGATTTATTTTGAACAGGTACCGAGTTAGAGCCATTTTTGTAGGTTCACTCTTACTTTTTTTCTCCTATATTCATTTGATTTGAATATTGTATTTGACGAACAATACAAAATTCAGTTCATCTCTTGAGGAAAAAAACCCATTCTCCTACACAGCAACAAATAACGTTAACGTTTATGAGAAAACACGACTTTAGGCCTACCCTAGACATCAGTTTCCAGCATGTTGAACGTCAACGTCACAAAGGGAAATATTTCCAGCGGCGACGTGCCCCCCCCCCCCCCTCCCACCCCTTCACTCGCAGACATAACGAGTTTTTCAATTCCCATCTCTTTCCACATGTCAACATATTCCACAGAATATGAAACAAGTCGAGATTTATCTATAAATTCTAAAGCGTAGCTTCTTCGCGTCCTCGTAGATGATAATTAAATCAGTCTCAGAGTCTGAAGTGACGTAGACATTGTGTTTACATTTGAATTGAACACAATGTTATACTCGTAACATTTTGCAAACTTGAAAGGTTTGGAAATGAAACCTCACGTTTATTACAATGAGGATCATTATTACATAACGTCAGATTTGTTTTTAATTATTAATATCTCATCTCATTTCCTGCAATTCACAGAATCCCAGGGAAGGTATTCCATTCTTTTCCTCATTCAAAAGCGTAATCGGGGGTTGTTTTTAAATATGCATGCTCGCTATGTGGTATATATAATTGTTTTTACCCTCTTTAAAAACAAACTATAGGTATTTGAGGTTTAGGTTTCTGTTAAGGTAGTTATGAATGCCCTATGGCTGTTAGAAAATATGGGACTCAACTCCAGCATTCGTGTCTATGTTCAATTAATTTTGAATTAATCATTAATTTCCAACGGTAAACAAAATAGGTATAGACGCATGTTTTGTTGCCGATCGCCCAAGCATCCGCTTATGAAAGCAACAAAACAAATTTACACTGTACGTATTTTGCATAAACTAATTTAATTTAACTCAAATATACATGTTATTATACTAAATTGGATAATAATTCAACTAATATACTGCAAATTAAACTTAAAAATGCAATAAAAGTGATTTATGATTTATTAAAAAAAGGGGTAAAACGCTAGGATCTAATTTTGCTAAACGCATGGACCTCCGTTATTATCCTTGTCATCCTTTACCATCACGAAGTGGGCTCATCCATCTACACTATGTACCGTGTAACAAGAAGCTCCTTTAAAAAGATTTTCAAATTCTTTAAAAATTCGTGTAAATCAAGCTAGCTGATTGTAGTTTTCGGAACCATGCATGCATGTTGCATGTTATGCAACGTACCAACTTATTCAAACTAAAAGCAATATCCTATATCAAATCTATTCAGATCTACAATACACCCCCGATAAGCCTTCAGGAGACCGAGTTCGATACCCCGCTGAGATGGATATTTTAATTTCTGGATTGATTTCCGTATAAAATATAAACGAGTTTCAAGACTATCTAGATTAAGTTCATTAACACATAGGTTATGATTTTTGTTTAGGGAGGGAATGCACGATGGTTGTTTACAGGACTCAATTCCAGCATTCGTATCATTTATGAAAAAAAAAACTAAAGAAGCATGTTTCATGATTGTAGGTGGCTGGAATCGAACAAGGAACGAATATATATGGAGTATTGCATGCTGTAGTGATGAGCCACATTCTATTAGATAGCTCCACTAATTATCTGTTGCCGGTTTTATTGAAATGATATGCAAAATGAAAACAGACTAGTATTTGGTATTATTTTGTGTTGGTTAGATGTATCTTGCTAATAATAGGAAAATAAGTACAAAGATTCTTGCGTTTCATGCCATCGACAGAGATAGGTGATGCGTAGTGTGTCATGGACTCTAATTCGAGAGGTCTCGGGTTCAAATCCCGTCACAAGCAATCTAAATAAAAGTTTTGCGAGGTTCTCTCAAGTCGTAAGTCACGGGCATCACAATAATTCCTTATAAACAGCCTCATTTCCATATTAATTGCATACCACACTCATAAATAACCTATAACTAGTCGCACTGGGTAAACCTGACGTGAAACCTAAAGCGGATATTCTCATGAAAAAGTAAAAATTTTAAAACGCCTACCGTCGTAACAATCAATTTATTTAAAACATTATTATTGTTCGAGGTGCTCTTCAAAAATGTCTGGCTGCTGGCGTACCCTCTACCCAAGAAACTGCATGCCTTTCTCGGGAGCATACGCTTTGGGTACGGAGCAGTTCATAAGTGTTTACCAACTCAAACGGTAGCTTGGTTTGAATCCATAGTTAAATAATGCCTTTCATATCATCATCTTCATTAATTCATATATCACTATCATTGCATTAATATCACACCGTACTCCTTTTCATAGTAATGCGATAACACATAGTAAGAAGGAATGTCATGGGACTAAACTTCGACATTCATCTTTTGAAACGAGACCTTCCAAATAATTAGTCACTATACAAATTTAAAGTTAGATCAAGATATAGTATTCTATCACTACCGCTGTGCCATGCCTGTGGGCATGACCGTGAGATACGAACCTTACTGTAGTGATTGGTGACGACGATATGCCTCTCGTAGGTTCAACCTGCGCTCAATGTATTCTCCAAGGTTTTCTTCAGTTATTAAAGAAGTCTTCTTAAGATCTCTTGGAAAACCACCCTAACACAACACCTAGTTAGTCACTTGAAGAGGTTTACATCACGTAACACTGATGTGAGCCCTCCAGCCAGCAGCAGCGAACTGACGACACTAGCCTGCTTCCAAACACTTCCAACCACACGGCGAGTAGTGCAAAGTGCAGACAGCCAGCGCGAGCATAGCACATTCCCGACGCACGACTGTACCTGACAATCACCGTGGACTACAGGCGTGAATCACGTAGATCAAAGACCACACGTGTAATGGCCTAGACGCGACGAGGAAACACGATCTTACACGAACCGGCAACTTCGGGAATTCAAGAAAGATTTCAATTAGTTAATAACGATTGCAATCTAAATCTAGTATGTTTTGTACTTTGTTGCAATTGCTGCATTACAAACACATTTTGCGTTTCAAGTCGATTAAGTCATTTTATATATAGATGTGTCTTATCTAATTCGGGGTACGAACCCACGCCTATTGAACCCACGTGGTTTGAACTTGCATTCAACCATATGAGCTACCGTTGAACCTTCTGATATCACTCATTTGAGAGTAGTAGTTGGAGGGTCGAGTATGGTTCGAGTACTAGTAGACAATATTTTTTAATCCTCTTGGCGATTGATGTGTGATATCAATCGTAAAAATATTACCCGTGGGACCCGAGCTAAGCCAAAGGTTCTCCAGTCCCCATCCAGTCGACGGATGAATCTTGGCCAACTAGCGAGCCAATATTTCATATATCAGTCGCTGACTGGCCGTAGAGATTGGCGTCGGCGTCGACCGTGAGTTGGTTGTCTACATTGCAGGGAAATTAAGCTCATCTTGCTATTCTATAAGGATTTATAAGAAATTCCACAAATTTAGTGTAGAAACCACTACACTGTAGCATAGTTTACTCGTGCGGTGTAGAATTCAGGGGACACTTTTCCCAATCCCAATTCTTTATAATATGTATTATTTATAAAACTGCTTTGGAAAAAAGAAGTGCCAAGGCGATGCAAACATTTAATATACAAAGCATATTTTTTACCGGTACTCAGATATGGTGCAGTGACATGGTCAGTTGGGGGTAAAGAAGAAAGACAAATTCAAGCTGCAGAAATGAAATTTTTAAGGAGTGTAATAGGAGTTACGAAGATTGATAAGATGAGGAGCACGAAGATAAGGAAAGAACTAAGAGTAGAGAGTTTAAACTTTAAGCTAGGGAAAGAAAGGCTGAGGTGGTTTGGACATATGAAGAGGATGCAGAAGGACAGACAAAAGAATGCGAAAATGAGGGAGGCCTAGACTGAGATGGGAAGAAGTTATAGCAATGGATTTGAAAAAGAGAAATGCAGCTTGGGAAAGGATTAACCAGGAAAGATGTTGGGAAGAACGAAAAATATGGAAAAAACTGTTGGAGGTCCCTGAGGAAGAAGACAGAGGAGAGGAAGAAAGTGAAGTTGATGACGCAGAGGAAGAAAAAGATGATGTGAGAGAAGCGTCAGGCATGGCTAGCCGGCTTCGATAACCCCGGGGAGCCAAGAATGTGGTGGGAACCTCCCACCCCCTACCCGACTTAGTTGGAAATAAATTTCAAAACTAAACTTATTTTCTAATCACGTAAAAGAAATTACTGAAATTGACCAATACAAAAAATCTTGCCAAACAAAGCATTCTTTACAAGTACAAGATAATATGGATGAGTAACAGGATGAATGAATATTATTGTTTGGCGACAACTATTACTTTGTTAATGTATAATACTATCTACTTAGTGTTATTATTGTGTAATTCGTGTCTGTTTAATTAAATGTACACATGTATGTATATATTTTATCGATGGCTGATAAATATCTTAAATCTTGAATCATTTTTGCGTATCACTGAAGCAAAATTAAAAGTTGCCACTTTCGATCGACACGTTGTCGTATGAGTTAGTAGCTATAGGCCTCGGTATGTAAATAAAGTTTTCCACTGAAATCTCACCACCATCACCACCATATCTCTCAAAACAAATGTATTTATTTATTTATTTTATAAGAACTTTCTATTATCGTATTTTTTCTTCGCCTTGTTGCAGCAATTCGTCTGGAGCGAATTTTCTGATGAGTACATGGCTACAGAGCATGCGCACAGCTACTACCCGTCTGTCATCCTCAATCAGAGACTATACGGCATGAAGATCACAGACCTTCCAGTCATCCCCTACTTCCCAGTCTGTAGGTGAGTACTCGACGCGTATTGAAGTACCAATTATTGAAGTGAAGCCGTTAAACAGTCTTATATCCGAGTTCTAATGACCATCCAACTTCTAGTAAACTATATGTAGGGGTAATAGTAAATCAATGTTGTCACACACATTTTTTACTTCAAAAACTCTTCAACAGACAACACACAACGTTCCATCCAATATGTACATAGCCTACGTATCTCATAATAAATCATACTGATTTCTAGATTGTATGTAAAAGAAGCTTGGGACGGAGAATGTTGGATACATAATTTCTCCAAAAACATAAAAAAGAAAAAACATGTTGATGGAACACCGATATGTTCGTTTACAACAATACGATTTTTATCTCGTCTGGAAAAACGTTGAATATACAATGTCATATTATTTTAGCAGTCACTTTTTATTTCCGAACAACGATGGCTGTACAGCAAATATTTTCACAGAGCAAATGTTAAAAAAATATGTACATCAATCGTTCTTCCGGCCCACGCTTCGATTGACTAAAAAAACTTTATTGCACTATAAATACAAAATAATAATATAAATACAAATGTAATAGGTACATATTATTATGCAAGCATGAAAATGTCGAATTACCTGCATGCTGACTGGACAAAATTGTTCATCCTATTTCGCATAATGCTGTTAAATCTAGATTAATGTGTGGGCCCTACTGCCACAGACAACATATTGAAGGGCCTATCTGTGGTACTGCTATCCAGAATGTCTACTGATATGTTATTACAGCAGCACTTGCCATTTTATTGCCGTAAAAGAGGTTTTAATGTCTTTATCAGTGTTTATGTTTACTGTGCTGTAAAATAATGCTAAAACTTTTAAATTCTTCATAATCTCTTTTATTGGTTAGTGGGTCGTTAAACAAAGAACGAAAAACAATTTTTCTCCTTTTTCAAAATGATAATTGAATTTAAAATTTATAAAGCAATCATTAGGATTTTGAAGAAACGAGAAACGTTGATTTAATTAAGCCACCATCAAACATTGGTGTTTCTCGATTTGGTTAGTCGTGAAACACTCATTGGTGGAATTGTTAATATGTTATACAATTCAGAAGTCTCTGTGGTTTTGTTGGCTAGGCGCCTACCTGGAATGTGAGAGACTCGGGTTCGAACCCCGATCTGGATGGATTTTTTAACTTCTGAATTGTATTAAATATGGGTCCTGTTGTTCAATGCAAAGTAAAATTAATTTTGTTTACATCGTTTCCCATGCAGCTTCCTGGAATGGGGACCCGACCACAGATTCTACGGCCTACGTTCCGCCTCTCTGTACGTCCTGGTGTTCGACCTGTCCAACACGGACACCTTCCACTACATCCGTCGCCTGCGCGAACAGATCTCCGAGAGTCGCGATCTGCGCAGCGTGCCTCTCCTCGTGGTCGGTAACAAGCAGGACCTCGTCCTTGAGGACTCCGCCGCCGCGAGCGCTACAGAGCAACAGTCGACGTGCTCTAGCGACGACCAAGAGAACCACGTAGGGGACGGAAGTAAGAAGCGTTATCATAACGAGTGGTATCAGAAAATGAGATTGCGATTGAAAAGTTAAAAGTTGAAATTAGTATAACATTTTTTTTATATCGAAGGTCTGCATTTTCCAAACAGGTTGCAATCAGACACAGATTATCAAGGAGTCATTTCACAAGTAAATTTAAAAAAGACAATTACAAACTTAAAAAATTATGTATGCATTCTTGTCAGTAAATTCTTCGTTAACCTCGCAGTTTTGACTGTTCTCACGAAATTAATGAAATTAAATTTTTCCATTGACTGATACGTATAACGTTCCAAAAAAACTATAAAAATACTTATTTAAAGAATCACTGCGTTACCAACCAGCAGCAGTCAATCCGAATTGACTCAATTCGGTTTGAGCTTTCTTGTTATACACACTCATTCGAATTGAAGTCAATCCACTTTCCAAAGTAGATTGACTTGAGTAAAGTGGTTTGAAATTGCTTGATAAAAAAGTTGAATAAGGACCCTTGGCGATTTGGATTGGATTTAACAGTGAAACACCATTAATAAGCACCAGTTGATTGTTTATTACATAATAATCACTAACAAATGGAATCTCAGTGGCTTTAATGTAATACATTAGGCTTTACATTTTAAATATCATGTAGTAGAGGTACGCGTACATAGCATTTCAAGTGTACTTATATAATTTGGAGCAACTATTTAAACTACAACAAAACATAACATTTCAAACGAATCAAATAGAATTGAGGAAGTCCGCTTCAATGTCTGTGATATATTATTACACCCAAGTCAAACCGAACTTGATTCAAACCGAATTCAGTCAATTCGGATCGAGTGCTGTGACTGCCTACTACGTCCTGATGTTTGTAATAGGCAATGCGTTTTGGACTTACATCCAATAAGAATCATAGAACACAATCATAAACAACTTGTGGAGTGGCTTCTGTAATTTATTTCGATACTAGTAATTGTATTTTAGTCAAGTTCGTCGTTCACACATATAATACGTGAATATAGATCTAAAGTAAAGTTTTAATCTCACTTTGATAGACCACTAAGAAAAGTAACTCAAAGCACAACAGACAACATAATAATGCTTGAATCCAGTTCCAGTTAGATACTGATATGATTAGCTCAGATCTTCTAGTAAAAGATCTTGAAAATCTTGAGTGTCCATCCAAAGTCATTGTTTGTGTTGATGTGACCCAATTACTATTCTTAATCCATGATGTGACAATGTTGCTTTGGTTCTCCAATAACAAAGACTCAATCTCTGTGCTAATTATTCATACAATATGGCCGACTTTCCTGCAGTGTTATGTCCAGTGCCGTGTTACAGGCGGCGAGTCCACGTGGCCGGAAGTGCGAGGCGACATCGCGAACCTGGTGGAGAAACACTGGAACTGTTGCTACGTGGAATGCAGCGCGAAATACAACTGCAGCGTTGCGCACGTGTTCAAGCGACTCATGCGCATCGTTGAAGAGCAACAAGTCGAAGAATACCAACAAGTGTGCTCGTCGGTGATCAGGACAGATGTGAAGGACGACTTTGAAAAGGAGATGATGTGTTTAATCGTCTGATAATGGGGAATAGTTTTTGTGTACTAATTTAAAGCTTGTGTGTATATTAATAAATAAATAACATAAAGAAAACTGAAAAACTTATTTGACGAGGGAGCGAAGCGACTTATAATTCATGTCAAACAGCGCTTATTCTGTTCTCTGTGTGTGTACGTCGAAAATCAGCCGAATCGATGTACCATCATTGCGCTAAAATCTTGAACATGCATCCAGTATGCCAGTTTACTGAAAAAAGCAACGTGTGTACCGGATGTTTGTTTGAAATTTCAGCGCAATCTCGTCAGCCGTTCGACCGTTCTGTAGCGAACTCACTCACTCACTTACTCACTCACTCACTCACTCACTCACTCACTCACTCACTCACTCACTCACTTACTCACTCACTCACTCACCGACAAATTAATAAAAAGCCAAGTCCCGTTTATGTTTAAATTGTAAGAATCAGTCGCTTCGCTCCCTCGTCCAATTATGTTGATGCGAAATTACTGTTTCACGTGTTGTCTTTCAAATGTGACTCAATAAATGCAAGGGATCATCTAAGTAGTTCCCCTGTAATTTAGTTTTCTGAAGTTGGCTACTCTAATGTCAATTGGTACAGGTAGGATATGATTGCAAAAAAAGTACCTGGCTAAAAAGTCCATGTCATAATACCATATCGTATGTGCTCCGGGAGTATAGCTACAGAAAGCTAGTTCCTGCTTTCACACAAGCTGCAACATCTCGGTGGGGACTTGGTATTTTCTATCCTGTGTTTGGTACTCAAAACACCGGGGACGTGTTTGGTCTACTAAAGGTAAGTCCTAATTTTAATGAAATTTCTTCAGTTTAGTTTCGTAATTCGTATAATAAAGTTACATTAATAGTGCGATCAAGAATAATTTTATCTCTCCTATTTACCTATTGTTAATGCCTCAATCTCTCTTTTGAATATTTACTGATTGTCATTGCAATTTTTTCCCACAGATTGTTTGGTCGGCATCCACTGGAGAAGCAATCTTGGGATTTGGTCCTGAATCATTTGTGGTCTGTTTGACTGCTATTAAAGAGCACAGTGTTTCTAGAAATGGTCATATTATTTTATTAAAATCATGTTTTATTATTATATTAAGAGAGTCATGAAGATTTTGCATTGTTCATTCATTCAGCTTTGGTAATTTCCTTTTTCCTTACCAATACCCATGCAAAATATTTTCCTTCTTTTCTACTACATTATTTTGTTCTTTTTATTCTTGATTTCTTTGAGCATTTCCTGCATCCAGTAAGGATTTGGTTGGTATGAAACTTTGATGGAGGACATGGAACGTTAAGAAGTCTTAATATGACAGTAAAAAAGGTTTTAACGAAACATAAAAATTAGGTAGTAATTTATGATTTTGGCGTTGTGAATTCTTGTAATTTTCTGACTTATCTATAGCAAATTTTGATAATCTACGACCTATGAAGGACGTACACATCTTATTTGATATCTATGCAAAATTTTATATCAATAATCTGGTCAAGGAAATGCTTATTTGCTAATTTTTTTGTCCATTTATTTACTTAATTTTATGTTTTGTTCTTTGAGAAACAGTTTTGTTATTACTGAAATGGATTTATTATATAATATATACAGTATTTATAAAATATTATGTTATGCCCTAATAAATAGTGGGCACTGCTTTGGTTAGTACTCATTACAAAATCTTACTGTTAGTAGGTATTGTTTTATTTTACGACTGTATATTATATTTTATAATGTGTGTGCGTTATTAGTTATTATGCCTACTCTTATTAACGTGGTGCAATGTAAAACCGTTATCATTATTATTTCATTATGCTCTGAACTTTTCATCAAGATATTTAGTTTGCTTATATGTAAATCAATTCAGAAATTAAAAACTCCATCTAAGTATAACTTGTCGTTTTAAATACAAGTATAATGAAGGCAACATGTACAGGTAGGACATGAGAATTATTATCTATTACTATTTTGTATTGTTATTGTTTAAATTTAGATGAGATTAATTAAAACTGGAATTAAATTACCTACACAAACGATCATGGTGCAATAATCATTTTCATCATTCAGCCCACACGCAAGACAAACTAACTGCATTATAGTTTGGCTTCTCACATTTATTTCTAACTCTTTCTTGCTGTAATTTTATTAATAAAATGCATTGTTTTGAACCTATTTAGTGTATATTTAGTGTATACTAGTCTGTGTGAGAATAAAAACAATTTGAAGTCGAATGTCGAACCCGAACGAACCAAAAACTAAAAACTCGCTACCTTCTTAAAGGGGCAAAAAAAAACAAAAAAGATTTTTTACCACGTGATCTATAGCACAATACTACACTTTAAATGACCGTTTAAAATTTTATCTTGTAACTGTGATTTAACACGAATTTTTTAATTTTTTTGATCCAGAAATTGGCGAAAATTGGTGTTTTGGAAAATTTCCTAAATCGGCTTTAACCTGCTTTTTTTTGGTCCACATAGATACTAGAGCATAGTACCAATCTAAAATGCCCCTTTATAACATCGTGTCTTAAAACTGTGCCCAAATATACCCTCAAACACGCAAAAATATGTGTTCCAAAATCACACCCCATCTTGGTAATCAGCATATTTTGACCGAAACTACTTGCCCAAATTACAAAAAAAATATAGATAATTTACAAAAAAAGGCTGTCGAGTACGTCAATAATGGCCAATATTTTTTTGGGACCAAAATCCTCCAAGGTCACGGGGCAAAAGAATCGCCCTCATGTTATTCTATGGGAGATTTTTGCCGATGGGACCTAGCTCGAAAAATGTCATGTTTGACAATTTTTTGGGGCGTCATAGTGGCCCCAATAATTTTTCTGTTACTTTCTAAATTCATAACAAGTCAGTTTGTATGAAAATTTATTTTTGAGTTAAGCGGGTAAATACCCCTTTATATAAAATCCAAAACATTAGCAAACTTCGCAATCATGAAGGAATGTATTAACAGAAGGTGACTTTGCTTTTTTATTACCAGCTTAATATTTTGTTAACTGAATGAATGTGATGAACAAAACGAATGAATGAGTTAGTAAACATAGCTTGTATTACAAATTAGTACTTACCTCTTATTAGGTATAATTTAAATGATATTGATTATTGAGCGAGCGTAGCGAGCGTCTCCAATTGACTCTTATGGCTCGAATGTCTGTTTTTTTTTTTTTTCTGTTACTGCTTCGGTACAGGTCGCACCGTTTCTCTGATCGACCTGAAATTTTGCACACATGTACATACCACTTATGCGGGTTGCTGTATAATTTGTAGCAAAATCGTTTACATAAAAGTTAATCGAAAGTTTTTTTTCAAACTAAACGGCGACAAAATCTGAGGTGGCCAAATCATTTAGAATGTCCGTCCGGTCACGAATATGTTAATTTTATTTTGATCCGATAAGTAGTGTATATGGAAATTACATTATAACAAAGTACCGTTACCATGGCAACGGAAAGTCGCGCAGCTTTTTTGGCTCATGATAGCGGTCGAACGGAGGCTCGGATCGAGTTGAAATTTTGACCATCCGCAAGCTTCGTTCCCGATTGAATGCCATTAGTTTTGTGGCAAAATCGTTCAAAAAGTTATAAAGTTACATTAAAGTTAATCTAAAGTTTTTTTTTTAAACTAAACGGCGACAAAATCTGAGGTAGCCAAATCATTTAGAATGTCCGTCCGGTCACGAATATGTTAATTTTATTTTGATCCGATAAGTAGTGTAGATAGAAATTACATTTTAACAAAAGTAACGTTACCATGGCAACGAAAAGTCGCACGAGAATTCTGGTCACTATGCACTGCCACCTAGAAGTAATCAAGAGTTAAAATATTTTTCCCAAAGAAATGATGTCAAGGTCCTCTAGATGGCGGTGGATTTTATCCATTCTCTCCTATTTTACAAATTTTCAGCTAAATCGGTCAAGACCTTAAAGACTTATTGGTGTGTAACATTATGGGAATGTCGTACTCGGGTCGTGTTGCACGTACCGGTGCTCGCTCAACAACGGGACGGGACTTAAGCGTTTTCCTAGTTTACTGTATTACACAACGGCCGGCGGTAATCACATCTGAAATAAAGACAATCAATCAATCAATCAATCAATAGTTATTTTTGAATTGTTATCTTCTATCTTATACCACTTGTTACTGTATACTGGTATGGGGCTTGCCTGGGTATTCCCGGGTTAGTCTCGTCATGCTCAGCGGTCGGAGCAGCTGAAGTGAACCAGCTGTGAAGATGACGCTGGCGACAGGCGTCAGGATTATTCCTGGACTAGTATCCAAGCCTAGTCTCCGAAATCTGACTGGGGGCAACCCCAGGAGGGCAGCGCCTGGGCTGGTGGGGAAAGAGGGGTGCTCCCCACCACGAAGGGGACGCGGCGGCCAGCGTTCGAGGTGTCGATCCTCGGGTCTTCATGGACCCCAGAAATTAGTTTAGAAATTAGAGAGTATTATGGGCTAACGCCTCGGTGATTCCCTCCACTACCAAACCTGATTATAATAAATGTAAAAAAAAATGTAAATAAAATGTTACTGTTAACTGTATAATAATTACTGTTCGAATAAATCAAATCTGTTTACGTGGTTTCTTATGCGTATATTTTAAAACACGCTTATTGATTGATTGCTATTGATGTTTGTTATGGTAAATATTGTAATCATTGGCACGGGACTATTCACAATGAAAACACTTGATATTCGAAGATACCGCTGTGCCTAAGATAAGATGGTGCGATGGTCAAGATCACACTCCAAATCACACACTTCAAGAACGATATTTGATATGTATTGATAATGATGACCATGAGAATAAAAGTGGGCTAAGTCATATTTCACAATTTAAGAAGTTGGCCAAGCTTAATACTCGTTTTGGAAATAAAATAAAAATGATGAAAGTTCATTATCCTGGTGGTGTCGCAATCTATCAAGTAATTGTTTGAACTGCTTATAAAATACTCTCTTCGCAGAACCAACCAACATTTTGGACTTGTCCACTTTTGCTCTCATGAGCTCAATTAGAGGTTACCTTAATTATTATCGATTTTACGACCAGGGGTGACCAGGACACACTTACATTCTACATTCAAGTCTTAAAAATTGAAATTATCATAATTTTCTGTGTTAAAAATTTAATAGTAGGCCCGGCCCTACATAAGTAAATGAAATGCAAAAGATCAATAAGTGTGTGTAACCTTGGTTTTATAGTAGGCGACTATGACTGTGTCATGATGGTATTTTTGAACGAAATTAAAAAAGTGCCTCCACATAAACATTATTGTCATGTTAAAATTTTTACGATAGAACAACATATTGTGTTAAAATTTCAATCCAAGCTATTCTTCTTTTCAAGCTTCAATCTACGGAAGGTTTGTATCTAGGAGACAGTGGTGTAGAGACTAAAGATTTTAATTTATTTAAAGAAAAAATGCTAATCAGTCTTCATTAGGTAAATGAAATAACACGCATTTGAATTCTAAGTGTTCCACCATAAAAATAAATTCAATATTTTTTTAGTAATCGACGAATGACCAATTGGTATTGGATGACAACATGGGTCTAGAGTACTAATTAGGACAACAAGTAAATATGTATATATTTTAATACGTTTTTACTCCAATGGTAGGCCTACATATATGAACGAAACACAAAATCAAAAGGTGGCGCGATGAATGAGCTTTCTCACGTCCCGATACCAATGATATCGCAGATGATAACGCGTCGATATAAATCAAGGTTCCACATCGCAGGTTCGTATTCCACTGAACCTCTCCAACCAGGATGGTTGCCAGGTTTCTAGCCGTGCTGGCGTGCGCGTGCGCGCTGGCGGCAGCCGCGCCGAGCCTCGAGTCGCCCAGGATCATGGAGGACGCCATCTTGAGCACGGTGAGGACACTTTCTCTCTAATCCATGTTGTGGGGGCATTCATCTTTATTCAAGGAAATGGAGTTTACAGGAATGTGTTATTATTCAAAAGTCAGAGATCGCACTCTAATAAGCACGCAATCTCATATTTATCACTCTAGCCTCAACTGATCAGGAAGTACGGGTACCCGGTAGAGACCCACACAGTTGAGACCGCTGACGGGTACCTGCTGGAGACTCACCGCATCCCGAGCGGACGCGGGTCCCCGGCCCCTACAAGCCAGTAGTCTCACTATTATCTCCCTTCGCTCCCTAGCCTCAACTGATCAGGAAGTACGGGTACCGGTAGAGACCCACACAGTTGAGACCGCTGACGGGTACCTGCTGGAGACTCACCGCATCCCGAGCGGACGCGGGTCCAAGGCAGCAGCCAACAGACCAGTGGTCTTCCTACAGCACGGGCTGCTCTGCAGTTCATCCGACTGGGTTATCATGGGCCCGGGCAAGGGATTTGGTAAGGACACTTTAATAACACCACTGGCAAACTATAAATTCGTGTATTGACATACTTGATTTTCTAATACCAACAAGCCCTTTTCATAGCTTTTATTGTATCCACGAAACAATATAAACTACTCTGAATCATTCAATTCAACCTTACTGATGTGATTGATTTGATTTTTGTTGATTAACATCGCTATAAATGCACTAGACGAAAATGCACGGTAATAGATGACGATGAAGGAAACATACACAAACATGGCTTAAGTGGGTTTCAAACCCACGTCCTCGTAGTGCAGTCGTATGTGCCACCGCTGACATCACACCTCTTTGAAACTCATCTTATGTGACAGAGAAAGTAGACTCTAAATTAAATATTGTGACAGCCTACATCCTCGCCGACATGGGATTCGACGTGTGGCTGGGCAACTCCCGTGGGAACACCTACTCCAGGAAACACGTCACCCTCAACCCGGACGTGGACCAGGAGGCGTTCTGGGCGTTCTCCTGGCATGAGATGGGGGTCCTGGATCTCCCTGCTCAGATAGACTATATCCTGGAGAAGACCGGCCAGAAGGACCTGTTCTATGTTGGACACTCGCAGGTATGCAATCAAGTACGGCGTTCTTGCACCTCTTGAGGTAGACAGCGTTGAAGGATTACGTCAGGATGCCGTTCACCAATCGTTAAATACCAAATCGTTACAATTAGCATATTTTTATGGGCTTTGATCCAGCCAAGATTAAAAATCATACGTTACTCTACAGACTTTGAGTCTGAAAGTTTTCGGAAAGGGAAGATTCAGTAATCAAGTCTCATAACGTCGTCCTTGGTCATTCTCACCCCACGATCTCTATGAAGTTTACCTATTTTGTAACTGATTAAAAAGAAGTGTTTCCTGACTGGCTTCAAACATACAATACAAATTTTAAAGATGCATCTATCCACATTGTTTACAATATGCCTCATAATTAGGGACTAAGGTTGTGTTAATGCCCCGCGCAGTACTCCAACCCCATCCCCTAGCTTTAAATTTTAAACATCAGCGTCATAATAAAATATCATCTTTGTGTCCCCCCCCCCCCCCCCTTAAAAACTTAACACTTCCAGCGACAAAGATCAGATCCCTAACTAGACCCCTATCTTATCAACCAGCCTATAACTAGGCAATACGAGTGTTCCCCAAAATGTGTCCCTCCAAAAGTCACCCCTTATGAGCTAACGCTCGGTATAACGATAACCTCACATGCGAAATGATACCCATTGCGATGAAGAGTCTACTTATGCTACATGGGCAACTTTTCTTATCGTATTAAACAATAATTTCTCTCAATGTGCATTACATTTAAATATGAAGTAAGCAAATCAACTTTATTGTTTCAGGGCACCACTGAATTCTTCGTCCTTGGAGCTGAGAAACCAGAGTACAACTCTAAGATCAAGGCCATGTTCAGTCTTTCCTCTGTTGTCTTCAACACCGCCGGCAGCAACCCTCTGTTGGACGTCATTGGCAAGTACTTCGACGTAAGTGTCTCCTTCAAGTTGTTACGTTTAATTTGTCACTTGACAGTTCCCGAAATAGAGGCAGTTTTGTGATCTTTTGAAAATGATTACTTTTAAAAATTTTAAATATCACCAGGACATGTTGAGAACATTTTTCTCCACAAAGGGTAAGGTATCAGTTCAAACGGATCATTCGAAACGGGGACCGCAATTTTAATCTCCCTCCTTAATCTGATATTATAAACATTTAAAGAAAGGAAGGAATGAGTTAATACAATGTAAATCTCGTGCGCATAAAAATTTGAAATTAATAATGGGAAATTTTCATAAATTTGAATAGTTTTGTGTATAGTTCGTGTAATTCTCTTCGGTAACAAGCACGTTCATGTCTACCTACCTTGGGAAGTATTTAAGGACTTGTTATCAGTCAATATCAATATGTTATCAGCCTACAGGGTAGGCTTAGTCGCTTTGATTTACTGTCCCCCACTGAAAATCAGTTATATAACTGAGTGGGTAGACTCTAAATACAATTTATTTTATTTATTTATTTATTTATTTATTTATTTATAAATAAACTTAAGGATGTGATTTTGTAATGTAATGTCGTAATAATAATGTATCGTAAATAATTATCTAACAAAACAATATTGTACTTTACCACCGAATTAAGGTAATATATCTATGTCTGCATAGCTTGAACTCCTCATGGGACTCCACGAGTTCTTCCCTCACAGCGACCGGTGGGTCGAGATCGGGGACGAGTACTGCAGGGACCACGCCCTCTAATGTCGTACTTAGAATAATGTCTCTGTGTAGTAACAAGCACGTGTATGTCTGCATAGCTTGAACTCCTCATGGGACTCCACGAGTTCTTCCCTCACAGCGACCGGTGGGTCGAGATCGGGGACGAGTACTGCAGGGACCACGCCCTCCTCCAGGCGACGTGCGCCGGTATCCTCTCCGCCATCGGGGGTGGCTTCTCTCATCAGCTCAACGAGGTGAGCGAGACTGTGGTGACGCAGAGCGATATACTAAACAAGGCCACTATTTACACTATATTTACTCGAGTTTTCCGTTGACACTTCTTCATCCACCATCAAGCAGATTCCGGCTGGTTCCATCACCGGACCACTTCCTTATCCGACGGCGGCGATGAAACGGTTTCGGCATCAGCCTGGTGGTGGATGAAGAAATGCCATCAGAAAAGTCACAAACATGGTTTAAAGGTTTATTAATTACACTTTAATAATGTTCCGGAACAAAAAGGTTTTTCAAATGCAGTTCGTTTCATAATAGTAGGAATTTGAAATAAGTGGTGAGTGGGCGAGGGGCAGACCATGGCAAAAACGGCAGAGGAAATATAATGGAGCTGCGAATATGAGACCTGTGTGTTCTTCTATTGGTCCAAAGTGAGAACACAGCCTGTTTAGCCACGCACTTAAATTCGACGGCAAAACTACATCATTATTATGTTGCCACGTCCAACTCTGCGTTTGGTCGGCATTGAAACTAGGCATCTCCATCTTCCTCTGTCCTGCCACCACACACTATTCTGCCATCGTTGTCGTGGTCTGCCCCTTGGTCTCCTACCTGGAATTTCCAATTCCATCATCCTTCTCGACAATCTCGCTCTTTCCATCCTTTTTACATGGCCAAACCACTTTTATTGTTCTACCTCCAATTCGCTCCATAAAACATAGTACATACAAATAAAATTACTGTTAGTCAGCAGATGCATCAAATGAAAAGAAACTTAAAGAATGTTTGTAGAATGCCAAAGGGCTTTACTCAGCTTTGACGAAAGACAGAAAACCTTATATAATGGATAATGCAGCTCAATCGTAGTTGAAAGTGATACCCACATTAGCTGTACTTGTTGTACCGAGTGATATATTTGCTACGACGTGCATGTTCCTAGACCATGATGCCTGTGTTAATCGGTCACGCCCCTGCTGGTGCCTCGACGAGGCAGATGCTGCACTACACCCAGGACATGGTCAACAAGCGCTTCGCACAGTACGACTTCGGCCGGGCGCAGAACATGATCATCTACGGAACCCCAGAACCTCCAGAGTACGACCTGTCCAAGGTCACTGCTCCTGTCTTCCTCTACTGGAGCGACGGGGACATCTCGGTCACAGAGGTGAGCAAGGGTGGGGATTCAGTGTCACGTGACGTTTAGTAGCGAAGGGAGAACCGTACGGTACAAAATTCATTTTTGTTTGGCACATTGTGTTCACTGATTTATCTTTTGTTAGACCTCGCAGAATATGAAAACAGGTTTATTTATTTATTGGCACATGAATGCGTTATAGGTTGTATGCATATCTATAAAAGTTAGTGTAAATGTTAGTTAGTTTAAATTTAAAACACGAAATAATTGATAGTGAGAAGTCGACTATCTCATAAGTGGATAATTGATAGTTGTATCTCCCTTCCCATGGACTATTCAATGTCTTATGCCTGATCCTGTATGAAAAGCATCCACAAGATGTTTAAGAAACACAATAATACTAATAACATATTCATATTAATAGATATAGATTGTGTTAAATACCCATGTAAGCAAGCAATTAATCCAATCTAGCCGAATATCATGTACGCACAGGATAAACAACAGTTCATTTACTTCCCGAACGGTACATCATATTTTTGCCAATATGCATCTTAAATGTTATTGCTCTAGGGTGGTTTGTAGATGGATGAAATTTATTATACAAAAATTGTAGCTTGAATATTTGTTTTTAAATACAAATTTGTTATGACATTCCACCTGCAATGTATTAGAAAAGAAGTTGAAATGTAATGCGCTCCGTGTCGTTTGCTCCAGGATCTGGACTTGCTGGAGGCGGGAATCTCCAACTCCCAGGGTAGGTTCCAGGTTCCGTGGGAGGGATTCAACCACCTCGACTATCTCTGGGGCATCGATGTCAAGACCCTGCTCTACGACAAAGTCATTGCTCAGATGATCAGCCTCCTGTCTTAACGTGACTGAACGCTGAAACTTCACAGAAGCCACTTGGCAATGGTATCGGTTTATTTTAGCCAAGTGAGGCTTAAGGCATAAGATGTAAGGAGTAACTTTTGTATTGCCGAGCATGTGTTTCAGTTTGTATGTTCACAACTCGTTCTAAGTCGTAAGGTATGAGCTTGTCATAACAAACTGACCATTAAGACCACGCCTTCCTCCTTAGAACTAGTTGTGAATGTGTCAAAATACATTTTCTTCTCTTCTCCATTGTTACAAATGTTAATTCATGAATGAAGAACCATTGAATAAATACTCAATAAAAATAGTTATGTTGTATATTATTGTATGCATGCACGTAATGTCTTCAAAGTACAGCCCTTTACTGTTTTATAGAGAAACAAATTTCACCAATGAACAAAATGAGTTGTTCATGTGATGGATGTTGTAAATAACAATGATGTCACATGCACATCAGCTCTCAACACTTTTTTTCACCGTCTTTTCCTCCAGGTTTGGTGTATGAAGTACCTACTAGGAAAACGCCAAAGTCGGTGTTAGACGAGTGAGCGAGTCATGTGTTGAGTACCTGGGAACACCCCCTTTCCTCCACCTACCTAAGAAGACTGGATCTAGACAGCATGGGTCTTTCCTTTAGGCTAGAGATGCGGTATAAGGGCACGTCAACTGTAAGACCATAATGCACCACTCTTTAGATAGGCAAGGAAGGCCTCAGGTAGGGGAAAGTTGTTACCGTATACTCAACACATGACTCTCTCACTCGTCTAACAACGACTTAGGTGTTTTCCTAGTGATTATTCTGTGCTGCTCGTTGAAGGGTGTGTCTGAAAATTATTCAAAGTCTAGGTCCAGGTCCAGGTCTAGGTCCAAATTCAAGTCCACGTCTAACAACGTAGTTAGGTACTGATTATCTGTCGATGGCGTGTAAAGTACTGTCTGAAAAGTCTAAGTCTAGGTCCATTCTTGGTCCAAGTCGACAAATAGATCGAGCAATCGAAAGTGTACACTCGTTTTAGGTCCGATTCAAAATGGCCGTTCGCGACAACGAGAGAAACAATAAATGAATGCATTGTTAAATAAAGGTAAACATTTAAGTTTTGTTTGTTTTTATCACGTATTTAATTGGTTTTACTAGATGTACAAATACTTTTAATAAACAAATACTTTACAAAGGACTCTCGAATGCACACCTAACCTAACTTTAGGTAGTGTTGACTTTGCCCGGCAGGCAGCTCTACTGTAGGCTAGTATAGCACTTTAACATTGAGTTGGACTTGGACCTACACCTGGACTTGGACCATAATTCAGACACACCTGCTTCCCATGTCTACTGTCGAAGAAGTGTAGTGGCTGTGACATTTAGGTTCTCCGTCCGGAGGTTACTGAAGGAACCTTACACACGTTGAGCACAAACTATTTGCCACAAGTAGCACTAGCCAAGCAATTAATTGGATGAGCATAGCAAAGATACCATTTAACTACACTGGAAAAAAATTCCGGGATTTTTTTTTCTTCTTTTTTTCTTTTTGTATTTTTGTGTGTCTGTTAACACGATTTCGGCTAAACCGATACTCCAATTGCAATGAAATTTTATAGAGAACTTCGAAATCTCTTATTTTTTTAACTTAGAACTGCAACGTTTTTGAGCGCATTCGAAAAATTATTTTCTCATGAAAATCGCAATTTGAGGATTTTTTTCGATTTTTTAAAAAATTCTTCGTCTTATAATACCTACATGCTTCATCCGATTGTAATGAATTTTTCACAGAACTTTTATTTCATGAATAAATATATTCGTGTGAAATTTGAGCGTAATCGAAAAATTATTTCTCATGAACATCGCAATTTTACGATATTTTTCGATTTTGAAATTTTCTTCGACTTGTAACACCTACATGCTTTATCCGATTGTAATGATGTTTTCACAGAACCTTAATTTTATGAATTATTATATTTATGTGACATTTGAGCGTAATCGAAATACTCATCAAAGTCGCAATTTTACTCTGTTTTTCATTTTTTTAAATATTACGCTCATCCAACAACGCGCCTCAAAAAGCGTTTGCGAAGCTTCCTAGTTAGGTTTAAGGGCACGTGAATTGTTGGTCAGCTGGAGCAAAACATGAAGCAGGAGAATAATAAAGGGACATTACTCATGGACTGCAGTCAGCTGCACTACAGTTTTTATGTTTTTATTACTAGGAAAACGCTCTAAAGTCCCGCCGCGTTGATGGATGAGCTTTTTGTAAGTTTTTAGTTTGCGTGGGACCACATTTTCTTTGCAAGTGCTTTGTGAATGCATAGTAGGTGATTGTTGTCAAGTTTATATTGTTACTTGTTAATTGTTATTATAAACCTAAAAAAACTCATATTAAAACCTCTATTCTGTGGATTCTGGCTAACTTTTTCTACTTTTTCTTTCAAAAAGCAATACATAACCATTACCTTGATGTACATGTAAAATATGAACGTTGTAGCCCCACCCGTTTGGTCAGAATCGACCCAAATGTCACGAAAATATCGCACTAAAAATCGGAAAAATCGGAAAAGTACGATATACATGAGAAATATTTCTTCGATTGTACCCAAAAACGTGGCAAGTCTAAGTTCAGAGATTTCAAACGTCTCCCGCAATTTTCATCAAGATGGCATATGCCGTTTGCCCGGTAGAGAGCGAACAAACAGAGACAAAAAAAAACAAAACACAAGCTAATGTTTTTGGGGGGTCAGTGAAATTGAAGTCTTCGCTTCGCTCATCCAACAATGTGCAGAAATTATTTTAACGACAATGGTTTTGTCTTTGAAAAAATATTTTTGTTTGTTATTTGCCTGGCTGTGAAATGCCGTGCTTAAGGTATATCGAATGTTGCACGTTAAGGAGGGCCTACCCCCAAATTCCGCTCGGAGATTGAGTAAACCCTGCAATATTTACACGTATTTAGTACTGGCTATGTTTTTCTTAGTATTGTCACAGATGATAGACTACACTGCGTTATATGCATTTCAAAACATGTTTAATAATTTTTTAAATACAATCTAGAACTTACAAAATCTTTCCCGACCAGGGGATTGAACCCACGTCTCCCACATTTCGGCTATAAGGGCGCTTTAGCCAACTAGACTAGGTAAACGCCAAAGTCGTTGTTAGACGAGTGAGCGAGTCATGTGTTGAGTACTCGGGAATATTTTCATTTAAAATTGATAATTATATTGGTATAAATAATAGGGTTTTTAAGTTTAGTGGTATAAGGGCGCGTCAACTATAAGGCCATAATGCGCCACTCTAGCCAAGGGAGGTCTAAGGTAGGGGGAAGAAAAGTAAAGTCCCCGGGTACTCAACACATGGCTCACTCACTCGTGTAACAACGACTTTGGCGTTTCCCTAGTGTATAAACTCTTCTACCTTGCGCAATTCTATAGCGAAACTCCCTAGAAGCGTCACTATCTGTCTGTCCATCGTCTGCGAGTGTGACACGTCTAAGATAGAAACGAACATGACCTCCGAGTGACATGCGCATCTTTTGACACAGCCCTTCAACAAAGATGATAACACATTTTCGGTGATCCTTGGTTAGTTACCATTTTTTGAAATGAGAATTGTCCGTACCCGGCACCTCCACCAAAAATGTCATTGATCCTTAGGATTTTCTGTCATCGCTCTCTGTTATCTAAAAGTTAATTATGTTAATTGTTCAGCAGCTCCACTATATTCCGTACGTCCACCCGTCTGGCACTGTGTCACTTCTCACGATATATCCAAACGTGACTCCAGATTGCCATGCGCCCTAAAAACAAGGATGGTACAGAATTTGGTATTTATTTAAATATTCATTTAATGTCAATACGATTCAGTAGTAAAATTAATTTTTTAAGGAACACAAGAAATTAACCAAAGTACATAAATTTTAACACAAATATCATACCGCGTGCCCAACAATGAAGTCTGGTAGGGCGTGGTAGGATCCCATCAAACTCTTGGTCTTTCGAAGTCATCCAATCATGCCAGACTTTCCACCGGTATTGTCTTGTTCCCCTATCTTCTCTTATTCCTCAGATCTTTCCTTCCATCTTTCCACCACTCATAAATAAAAATAATTTTAACAATAAATATAAAGAATGATTTTGGTGGTCGTGGGGTTTAGGAGGATGGGCATACTCTAACTATAAAAACAGAATATTCTTTTTCGAACACAGCACCACCGCCATAAGATTAGGCCCTATCCTAGAAGTTTATAATAGGGTCACTAATACATCTACTCTTAAAAGATGATAATTACAAAGGGGTTTCATAACGTTGTGATGAAATATTCTTGTATTGGAATGTTTGCAAATGTTTTAGTGACCCCATCTCCCCCCGTTCCCTACTTATGACTTGTGGGATACAAGTCAACCTTTCTTGAAGAAGGATGACGCATGGACACCCACATTACGTCATGGGTGGGGTTTACTTCCACACGCCTACGTGCAGACACGTTCGTTGCGAATTATATAATTTTAAAATTTTAAATCATTAAAAAGATCTCTTTCCCACAGTAAAATTGCGTAATAGACTTCCTGCAAACGTTGACATCTCTGATTTAGATTGATAAGTTATCTCATTCCCAGAGAATATGGTTATTACGCAAACCGGATGCTTACTTGGCACAGCTTATCATAACATTGTATATTTCCTCCATATTTGTGTTTTTATTATGATAATAATGATTATAATTTCTGGAAAATGTCATTAATTAATTTTTTGAATGTTGATCTTAAATCTCAGATTGGCAAATAAGCAAATCGAGACTTGATATCCAACAAGGAATATAATAACTCGCCTACCAGCTATCAGTGGAAAAGAGTATTTGCTCATTTTCTCAATTTGATTTAATTATATTACGTCTATCCAGTTCAGTCGTTACTCGTTACAATTGATTTCCAAACGAGAAGAAAAACCCGTCTGTGCTTGGGTAGAATTTGGCCCAGAAAAACAGAGAAAAGAGGCAAAGTCCGTTTCACAAACATCAGCTAGTAAGTAGGAGAGAATTAACACTCTGGAACTAGAGGCGAGCTCTGGCACAATTATCGTCGTCGGAACCGTTATCTCCCTTCACCAACCCTCAATTAGATCAAGGTTGTTCGGAAATGATGATACACGCATATAGTTGACATTCGTGTGTAGTGGATACCGGGAAAACCTCCATGCTGTTTGCCTGGTTCAGCCCAGATAGCAAACATGATTACATAACATTCATTCCTGCAAATGCACTGATCGCAGCGGACAAGATGCATATCGTGCTTCCTCAAAAATAGATTCTAACAAGGTTTCTAGTTAAATTGATAAAACTAGAAACATGTATTTTGCAAAAATATCAGCCTCGGCTCAAATCATTTTAAAGAAAATAAATAATACAAAAACATGTGTTAATTGTTTCCCCTACAGTAAAAGAACTGATTCATGTTCGCGTTAAATTTAGGAACCCGTCATCCCAACGTCATACTGAAGATTGATTCGAGTATAAGTTCATAAGGCACACAAAGTAACTCCCCTTCATATCTGCAACCGTAGAGCATCAACATCACCGAAGATCTCTTTCGAATGTGTGTTTGGTAAGGATATATTATTATGAATATATTTTTGTTAGTACCCTGGGAAAGTGGGTTATATGTAGATGATTTCGCCAATTTATTTCTGTGGAAAATTGAACCCTACACAACCCATTTAAAAACAATGAGGTGGAGTCTGGGGATTTTATTGAAATATTTTCCGAACTAGAAATCGTTCCAGTATGGCCACATCTGATGACGATGATTTGTGTTACCTATTGTCTCTATTAATACGTTAATACGAGACGATGGTATATTACAAAATCAAACATCCCTTATGCGGAATTTGAATCCACGTCTTCGTAGAACTATACGTTTCGAATCAGCGCCCTAATCGTGTGTGCAACCGCGGAAATGGCGACAAAATGGCTACCTTGATTAATGACTTACGTATCTGGTGACGTCTGTCGATAGCTAACTTAAAAACAAAATTTGTGGTTGAATTCTATGAACGAATTTAAGTAAATAATTGGAACTCCCAAATCTTTATTTTATTACTATAGCTTAGAATAAACAAAATTGCTTACTTATAATATTATTAATTTATGATTACGAAATGTAGAGATCGGTCACCTATTTTACGTTATCATATTTTTCGAGAAACCATGAAATTAGAGGCACACAATATAATGCTCATTTTATCTGAGGTTGATTGTAGTGACCTTGTGATAGAATAGCACAGTCGCTAGCCCAGAAGGGGAGTTGAGCAAAATTTGAAGAGGAATGACTTCGATTAAAGCTGGTTTACAAGTATTTTTAATAAAAATGTATCTTAACAACTTAAAATCATTTTCTTTCGAATATGTAGATAACAGTGTAGGCACAATGTTAGATAGTTCTCTTATCGAAATGAACGAGGCTTACTGGTGGTAAAGAGAATCGAGGTAATCAGGTTTTTCTCACTCTTTGTAAATGGATTTTAAATGTGCTATATAATGGGAATTATATGTTATCTTGGTTTGTAAATAATGATGATTTACTAGTAAGAATCTATCCTAACTCAAATTGTACTTCATTTTAACGACACAATATGACAAAATTAAATATTCAAAATATAATAAATCAAAAAATATATTTTGCGTGAGGTAATATGGAACTATTCTGGAATAAAAAAAATCAACAATAAATTCAACTTTGTTTCTTCACACTGTAAAAGTAAAAATTGTAATTGTTTACTAAAGTATTATATAAGAGAACCGGCTGTACGTCACAAGGGTCTTTTCTGGAACCATAGGAACAAGAAATAATCAATTGTTTAAATAATCTAGCACATAGATTCGGACCAAGGTACAAACTGTTTAATAAGTGACCATAACGGTATTTAAACTGTTGAAATCTGCATACAATGTTGTAATGATATTGCCTCTTTAGATTGCCGCTATAGCGCTCTCTACGGACGCGGCAGTGAGTGTTCAACTGCGACCTAACAAACCAGATGCATCCATATCAATAAAGGACAGACTAAAGGTAACACCATTAAATGTTTCCTTTAAATAGACCCGCTTAAAATAACAAACTTTTGTCGAACATGTTAGTTTAGGTCGTAATTCAATGCGTGTAATCCCTCTGGATCTAATGTGATGCAGATGATAGCTGCCTCCCTCGCGGCGTGCGATGTGCTGGAAGGCTCCAACGTCGCTATGAACTGCACCAAGACCGAGAAGAAGGTGCTTTCTAGCTTGGACTGTACGAAGAAGTTGCCTCCTGGGTCCAAGGTGACCATGAAGTGTATGCCTGGCTACGCCACCAAGGATAAGACCAAGTCCATTACCTGTGGGAAGGGGAAGAAGTGGAGTAAACCCGTCATCAGCTGTTCAGTGGGTCAGTTAAAAGGATATTTCATTTTGTTCTTGTCTTTGTTTGTGGTAATATGATTTTAGACCAAGTGCACTTACCAGTACCAACATAATATACACAAAATACATAGAACATTTTAGAAGATATACAACCCGAAGTATTTACTCTGAATTGAATGAACACAAATATTGCTGAATAACTATGTTACAATGAATATAATTAAAATGAACTGTGTGATTACTATTGTTTTAGATACAACCACTACAACCACTACAACCACAACAACAACAACAACAACAACAACTGAGGCACCTACAGAACCTACGACCCTAATAGCCTCAGAATTTCCGTCGGCAGGAGGCTCAGCAGGTGGTTCGAGAAGTGGTTCAGGCAGGTGGTTCGAGAAGTGGTTCAGGTAGTGGCTCAGGGAGAGGCTCAGGAAGGGGCTCGGCAGGTGGCTCGAAGGGGCTCGGGAAGAGGCTGGAGGGCTGGGAAGATTCGGCTGGGGCTGGCAGGTGGCTCAGAATGGCCGGCAGGTGGCTCGAAGGGACTCGGGAAGTGATCAGGAGGGGACTGGCGGTAGTCAAGTGCCGGCAGGGGCTCGACAGGGGACTCAGGGGAAATGGCTCGGAAGTACTTGTAGGCGACTCGGAAGTAGCTCGGGAAGTACTCGGGTAGTGACGGACTCGGGAAGTGGCTCAGGAAGTGGCTCGGGAAGTGGCTCGGCAGGGGACTCGGCAGGTGGCTCAGGAAGTGGTTCGGGAAGTGGCTCGGCAGGGGACTCTGCAAGTGGCTCAGGAAGTGGCTCGTCTAGCGAGGATGGCGGTGAAGCGGCCAGTATGACTAGTACTGATGCTGGCGTCACTGATTCCTCAGCAACATTGGTGGACACAGCAAACACAATATCATCCACCTCTAACAGTATGACCATCCCAGCAAGCACGGAATCTCCGGCCACAAGCCCAGGCACCAACAATACAACACCAAGTCCAATGACCACATCTCTCACAACCACTGTTGCCAACCAAATATCAAATGCTTCCCAAGCTACAGCCGCCAATCAATCAATGGCTTTTACCGCACTCTCTGCGTCGTCTTCTGGATCTAGACACGATTCTGTGAATGGTACAACTGAATCAGCGACGCTCACTTCAAACATAACGACCAGGTCGAACGATTCGACTACGACAAACTCGACAACAACTCCAACAAGCCTTACTACTAAAACCAATACGAGCACTTCATTGTTTGCTTTGACTGGTACCACTACAACCAAGCCTAGTATTACCACCACCCGAGCAAATACTACCACAACCACTACAACCAAACCTAGTATTACCACCACCCGAGCAAATACGAACACAACCACTACAACCATACCTAGTGTTACCACAACCCGAGCAGTTAATATCACAACCACTCCTACCACTACCACTACACGGACTACTACAACCGCGCCAACTACCAATACTACCACACCCTCAACAACAACTACAAAAACAACCACTACCCCAACTTCACTACAAAAGCAACCACAACCACGCCAACTACCACGACTACTACCCCAACTACCACTACAAAAGCAACCACAACCACTCCAACTACCACGACTACTACCCCAACTACCACAAAAGCACTACTACCCCCAACTACCACGACTACTACCCCAACTACTACCACGCCAACTACCACGACTACTACCCCAACTACCACTACTCCAACCACAATACAACGTAAGTAAATGTAAACGATAAATAAATAAATAAAATCTCTCAATACATCTTACATGCACCACATATTTATATGAATTAAATTTACAATTTATAAAAAATGAAGATAAATCATAATCGTAGACTACAATAGTTTCGTTAGAGGAGCTGATATTTCCTAAAATATAGTTTATCTACATTTATTTTTAATGGTTAACCAAAAGCTTTATGTTCACAATTTAGATTTTAATTTACTAATGACCAATTATGCGAAAGCCTGATTCATGGAACACTAATTAACTTGGTATTGTAATCCATCAAATCAAATGTACAGGAAATATTGCCATGCTATCTCAAATATGACAATTCTTTAAATTTTATTATTGCTTGTGTATAGTTTGCAACATTTGCTTTTCTTTTAGTCACTGCACATGACCCAACAGATTTAAATGATTTCCTCTCAAGCGTCTTGTGGCCTAGAGGTATTATGGAGACTTTGGGGTTACAATCCCAGATAAGTAATACCAGTTCAATGTTGCCCTTTTGCTATCTATTCATAATAATTATATTAATATAAAGTTTTTAAGCATAACCCCACTTTAAGTACATAGTTATTGATTCATAGCAATTGTCGTAAAAGTTTTGGGTTTCGAACCCAAAACTTCTGGCTAACGGGTACCAATTATTGAGCTACCGGGTAACAGGACAAACCTTTACTAAATTTATATTATGAATCAATATTAATATTGACAATCTTGTATCTACTTCGTAATGTATGTTTGTGTATCTTTTCTTGACACGTATCCTCAGTTTCATATATATCAGGTGCTCCGAACCAATTTGGTATTTGCCAAGTTCCCAATGTGCCAATCAAATACAATAGGCCCTACAACAAATATATTTTCCTTATAGACGTGACGGGTCACCTGAATAGCGTCGACTGGAACAACGTCGACCGCCTCGTGTATAGTGTACTTTTTTTGTTCCTCCTAACCTTTCGTTGTGCAAGGCCTGTACAAATGAGGTGGTCGACGTTATTCCAGTTGACGCTATTCAGCGTCCCCTACGTGACAGGTACGTGATTCTAATCAATGCCGATCTATTGCAGCAAGTAACCTCTTCACGCTGGTGCCAAACGTTGGGAATGTTCGGAACATGTACCCGTACATGACTGGCAACGAAGCACAGAGCGACTGCATTGCTCAGGGCGGCCATATCTTCGTTATAAATTCTCAAGCGAAACAAGACTATGCGGTTGATTTCATCAGTAAAGTTTTGGCTCTCTATCCCGATCGTCTACCTCAAATATACGTTGGAATAAGGCTATCTGGTTCTTTATGGACTACATATAACGGTAAATATATTAATTTAGAGAACGCACACTGAAAACCGTTTATGCTTCACTCACAAATTGTGTATGCAGTATTTAGTTGTGTGATTGACACGGAGCAATAGTTAATATTAATAATCTATACTCAATTCCAAAAATGTAGGGTTGAGATAAGACTTGAAATAAAAATATGAAACAGTTTTTAAATTATCAACACAAAAATTGCACAACTCAATGCTAGACGCATTTACATTAGTTTTATTTAGTTGTCCTTTGTGAATCAGTTTCTATACCTTGAATAGGAAAGTCGTTAAAGAATCAAATCAAATGTACATATACATCAAGGCTACTGTACTGGCTGCACGAATGTGTCCTGCTCACTCATTACCTGTTGTAAGGTAAATTAACACCTTGCTGTTCAAGCCATGAAAGTTTCTCCGTCCTTATTTTCAGTGTCTTAATATATTCTATATTGTTTTTCAGGAACAACTATCGCGCAAATTCCTCTGTTTGTCTGGGCATCAAATGAGCCGAATGCAGGAGAGGGTTGCGTATTATTTGATAAATATCGTCTACACTACGGCCACCCCTGTACTGACGTTAACCACAGGCTGGCTTACATCTGCCAGAGGCCCACCTGAGAGTGTCAACTGTGTTCAGCCTGGTTTACGATGGACTTAACTGTTGAAGTTGCCACCAAGTTCAGCATGCACATACTTGTGCACTCATTCACAATTGCGGAAATACAACTTCAACAGTATAGCTTCTATGTACAACATAGCTCAATTCAAGTTGGCGTTGACACCGATCGTAATCAAGGCCTTATATAGTTCGCACAAAGTAATTTACAAACCGCCTACAAGTTTGCTTTACACACCTATACCCATTTGTTTTGTGTTATACCTTAAACATTGATTTAAAAAAGAAAGTTTGTTTTTGATTAACTATAATTCCACATTAAACAACACAATATTATTATTATTATTACTTGTTCTGGCTAACTGTGAAAGCATCAATTGTGAGAAAATATAATTTTATTACTAGATTCGAAAATTTTAGGGGGTTTGCATTAGTAATTTTTCAGATTTTTCTAAAAAATAATGCATTCCACAAAGTGGCACCTGTCACGTTGGATTTAAATTCACACACTCATGCACATGTTCAATCATTTAATGTCAAGTTAAAGGTAAATTAACAATTGTATTTACAAATACGTTTCAACCAAAATGTACGAGTAATTTACAATAGCAAATTTTAAACACATGTTCCACTGCTAATGCAATTAATTGATTGTATTATTGTTGGTGCGTGGTCATAGATAATCATAGTGTGATAATACATTGTCATGAAAATGAAACATAATGTTCGTTTATAAATTTGTATTATTGTGGTTTTTAGACCAAAGCAGTAACTGTGACCTTATGTGACTTTATTAATC
Organism: Sweltsa coloradensis; assembly: GCA_024449915.1. Lineage (NCBI taxonomy): Eukaryota > Metazoa > Arthropoda > Insecta > Plecoptera > Chloroperlidae > Sweltsa > Sweltsa coloradensis. The sequence goes on along the minus strand of JAMZAV010000353.1, from coordinate 279,915 downwards.
CGCACTAATAAAATAAAGAGCAAACATTTCTAGCGTTGCCTATCTTATCTATCTAAATGCCAATTAAATTTAAGTATGCAATTTAAATGTGTTGGTACTTGCCTAATTAAATTTATACATGTATATTATATTAATCAATGCTTATAAACATCTTGAATCTTGAATCTTACAATGCCAAAAAATAGGAGAGAAAATAGGAATAGGAAATAGGAACTTAGTTTTTAATTTGCTTTCAAAATTTAATATATTATATACAAATTCGTGAAAATTACCAAAATGGTATCCTGTAAAGAAAAATAGAGATGTCATCTATTGAGTCCGTAATTTCAATCTTTACTCCTGATTCGGGCGGGATTACGACAGTGCAAGATCTTTTCAGCGCACTTCAAAATCGTTACAAGTTCCCACAAAATAATCAGATTTAAAATTACAAGTTCCTTATGTTGGAAAAAAATGTTCCCACAAAAGTTCGCTTAAATATAAAGGAATTCATTCCCGTGAATGCGTGATAGAAACGTGTTCCTACCAAGACTAACATCCTCTATCAGTGGATGGACAGTCGGGCCAACCATGTGAGAACTCTTGGCATTTAACTAGACATTTACAAGTCAATTGTTTAATGAAATTTTGATGGTTATAGAAAAATAACAGTTAATAAATTGAGCTAACGTGAAAAAGTTAAATACATGTTTAATTAATTTAAAAACGTGTAATATATATTGTATTTTTAAACTTGTTTCACACGCATTCCAGGACTAGAATTGGTTTTTGTTGTATACTATATCAAAGTTTGAAAATTTCTTCACGGTCAGAGTTAACCCAATAATTAGTTGTTTTTTTCCCGAAAAATCATAATTAATTAGCATTATATGAAATATCGTTTGGTGGTTTAATGACATGGCTCCGTGGTCTAACTAAAATTTTAAAATTTTTATCGTGGGAAACCTGTTATAGGGTGCAATTAGCCCCTCTTCAGGTGAACTAGGTATGTGCGGATAGGAAATTGTGAAGGGATGTCCGAGGGCTGTTTTAAGAGGACTCAATCCCTTGAATTCGCATTAACGACTGAGAAAAACCTCGGAAAAAACCTTCAGTCAGGATTGCCGGTCTCGACGGGATTCGAACCCGGGACCTCCCGAATCAGAGTCGAGCGCTTAGCGCCCGAGCCAACACTGTCGGTGGTCTAACTAAGACTTCCTCCAAACAAGTGGGATATTCGGGTTCGATACCCTGTCATGTTGGGACAGGAGTGTCTCACCACCAACCAAGTCGAGGTGTCGTGCAAGTGATTCGCGTCGTGTTATTATGTTGCACGCACCTGGTCCCAGGCACCGTCGTGGTCAATAATCAACGTTCAGATATCCATCCACCAGATTCACATCATGTTCTCTTCCTTCTAGATAACAACAGGGGCTTACATTCAATTTGCGTGCCGGAAACTAGAAATTCGGTCACATTGTGTTCTACTCTGAAATAATTTTGATTCGCCATTGTACGATAAAAATTAAAATTACTTGTTTAATTCGTTATCTCTAATCACAACGTGGGCCTGATTTCAAAACAGATAATTCCCACTTATTTCACTAATGATATAAACCTTCCCGTTTATTACTACTGGAAACGTGAACCGTCCAACATCCATAATGACACATGTTTGTCTCTGCTTGACCGTCTGGGTGGTAAGGATATTTTTATTGTTATTTTTATTATGTAATACAAGTTTACATTATATGCATAGGTACAATCCACTTTCGCAGACTGTAAGGACTATAGATGCACAACAGTCACTTCATACCACAATATTTTATTTTATGCGGACAATACACAAATGTATTCTGCACTCTGCAGTTAACTCATTATTACAAAATTAATTTAGTCCCTCATAAATTAATATAATATATAAACGTATATAATGTGTAGCGTGTTGGTCCATTTTTCAGAGACCCCTCTTCCAATGTAAAAAGTTCGGGGCTTGAATCCCGCTTTAAACATAGGATTGAATCTCTTATTATAGACTTCATTCTTCGCCATGGGAATATGTAAATTGCTAATTTCGAAAGAACCAGCAACGAAAAAGCAACTATTTTTATAATAATATGTACCAATGATCTTTGGTAGATGTTAAATATTAGCATAAGGCTAAAATGAAGGTCGGGGATTTGATACGAATTAAATTGTTGTAGAATATTCAGTTCGTTTTCAGAAAATTTTTCAAATAAGGGACGGAAATAAGCAAACTGTAAATTTATAGAAATGATAAATGTCCCGGGTTTATTGGCATTATTTATTGTTCAACACTTGAATGAGTTATAGGTTGTTAGAAATGGACAGTCCCCCCAATCACATTATTGTCCTAAATAACATTTATAACAATATATTATAATGGTGGAGGTTCCGGGTTCCCATCAAGCATCTAAATGAGACAAGATGATCATTAATGGCAAACGACGCAGTAAATATTACAGTTTGTTGATAATCGTTTTGTAAAATGCTTTGTTATGGTTGCCAAGTTGAGGTGAGCTAATGAATTAAAGGGGCTGTTACCCCCAAAAATTTTTACCACAAAATATAAACAAAATACTACACTAAAATGACCGTTTAAAAATTATATCTCATTTTCCAAGGTTTTTGATCCTGAAATTCGTGAAAATTGGGCATTTTGGGGAATTTCTTAAATTGGCTTTAACCTGCTTAATTTTTTAGACCACATTATATACTAGAGCATCGTACCAATATAAAATGGCCCTTTATAACAATGTGTCTTTAAACTGTGTACAAATAACACTTAAACTCGCAAATAAAATATCCATTCCAAAATCACACCCCTTCTTGGTAATCAGCATATTTGTCCAAACCACTTGCCCAAATAACAAAACAAAAATAGCGGATTTACAGAAAAGGCTGTTGAGTACGTCAACAATGGGTAATATTTTTTTATTCAAAATCCTCTCATGTCACGTGGCATAAAGATCGTCCACATGTTATTTCCCGTTACATTTTTGCCGATGGGACCTTGGCTCGAAAATTACCAAGCTTGACAATTTTTTTTAGGGTCATGGTTGACACAATAACTTTTCTGTTACTATCTACATTCATGACTACCAAGCCTGAACGAAATAATTTTAAGTGGCGGGTGAATACCCCTTATAAACAAATCAATATTTGGTGGAGGTGCCGGGTCCAAGAAAACATTTTAAATCGAATATTTATTTCTGTAATTGATTGTTGTTTTATTCTTGTAAGATGAAGAGATCATAATCGTATGCATTAGGATACTGGGTTGGTCAAGAATAATGTCACTTCGTTGTACAATTAGACATGGTGCCATGATGTTAATTTTATGTAATTATCTCTTAAAGGGGTGTTCACCCGCTAAACTCAAAAAAATATATTTAATTCGGGCTAACAAGTAATGAAATTAGAAATAAACAGAAACATTATTGCCCCTAAAAAAATTACAAACTTGGTATTAATCGAGCTAGGTCCCATCGGCAAAAAATATCCATAAAGAAATAACATGGAGAGATATTTAATGCCCCGTGAACTTTGGAGATTTTGCTCCTAAAAAATATTATCACTATTGAGGCTTGACAGCATTTTGCTAAAATCCTTTATATTTTGATTTGTAATTTATGTAAATATGCTGATTACCAAAGTGGGGTGTGATTTGGAATGCATATATTTTTTACACGTTTGAGTGTAAATTTGTGCACAGATTCATGACACGATGTTATAAATTGGTACGATGCTCTAGTATGTATGTGAAACCAAAAAAAGCACGTTAAAGCCGATTTAAGAAATTTTCTAAAATGCCAATTTCGCAAATTGTTTGATTAAAAAAACCTGAAAAACTCGTGTAAATTCACAGTTACAAGATATAATTTTTAAACAAGCAATAAAGTGTAGTATTAGGTTATAGATTATGTTGTAGAAAATATTTTTTGGGGTAATAGCCTCTTTAATGCTCTCAAATTACATTTGTGCTCATTCAGCAATGCTACAATAATTTTTTTACAGTATAATGATATTCGCTAGAGAGTTGAACACTACTAACACTTCGATTTGAATAATTATATTTAGCAGTAAGGGTTAACAAAAACCTTGTGCTTGTTCTGTATAGTATAGTTTTTCTGGTAGTACGAACTAAATACTAGAGACTCTTTCTTTCTATGCTGAGCCCATGTATTAATTAGTTATCATTAACCCTGATTAACGGAAAATAATTTGAAATAGATCTAGATCGCAGAGACAATATATCGGATCGTTATTCATTGTTCATTGTTGACACCACTTATCGCACCATATACTTCATACATGAAGAACGCCCCGAATATGGGTCAACTGGATGTGGATGGTAGGTTGATGAAAGACTACTAAACGAAATGTTTTAACTACATTCTGTTTGAATTAATTTAAGAGGATATCTGACATGTGTAATAGGCAAATTCCTGTTGGCTCATCTGACTGTGCCAGGCTTCCAATTCGACTTTTACTAAACTGCGTTTTTTAACGCAATCAATTATTGTTTTTATGTAGAATCTTGCAGCGATTTGAAACTCCCTGGATGTAGCAATGATGATCAGTTCAAATGTCAGGATTTTACTTTACTCGCCACCAACTGGAAATGTCATTCAGTTAAGCACGCACGTGAACGTAAAATCTCATAATAATGAAATCCAAACCTGATATGATCCCAGATTCATCAAAGATAACCATTGTTCTATCTAGCTATCCATATTCTTGCATTGTGATGAACAGTTTTTAACTGGTGATACAAGTTTTAACCTTGACGACCTTGATAAATGCTGAGCGCGTGTGGAAATAGTCCATATATATGGTAAAACTTTGGCTCGTGGCAACGATTTATTATCCTAGCTTTGAAAAGCTATGAATTTGATTATTTTGGATACATCGCATTACGATGCAATAATTGAAATATGAAAAAATTACATGCTGCCCTAGTATAGACATGGAATCATAGAGCCAACTACAATAAATAGCAATAGACTCAAAGTTGTCAATAATTATGTTTATCAGGGTTGAGTTTTTACCATTTAGTAACTTTCAGACCACCGCGCTATTTTTTTAAAATATTGTTAAGTTTTAAATAGCATGTTACTTATTAATAACTTTTCGATATTTGCGTTACGTTATTTTTCAAAATGTTTGAAAGTTGATTTCGATTTCTCTTTTAATAAAACACTTGTGATATATAATATATTTTATTTTAAGTTTTGCCATAGTTGGCATAAAAACAGAATAACAATTTTTTGTGTACATTTATTAAAGTTTCATACAATACAAAAACATGTTTAAAGTAGCAGGCTTACCTAACATAAAATACAATAATTTGGATTTTGCTAACGTGGATTGGTCGCCATAATAAGTATGTGAAATAAAATATATTGAAATTAAATCCAATATATTTTTGCCCTGAAGAAAACCCCTGGTTGGCTCCAACAAAACGGGCACTCGTGTCAGGCTCTCTAGGAAGAATTGGTTGGCGAACTATTCATTGAAAGTTTAGATCACCGTAGCTAGATAGTGAGAAACTATTGTATCCACACTCGAAACACTCAGAAAGAAAACTGATTCTTAGTGAGGGTTTGAACTTACACTGCTCCAAACTAACAGAATCGGCACCGACGCCATCCTTGATTGAGTAGTTGGCAAGCAGAATCGGGATTTAGATTGCAGACCGCTGGTTGGCGATGTTTCACCAGTGGATGCAGCAAACTTCGACAAGGCTAAATATAAAACAAGTATACCTTGTAAATATGTGCTCAGTTGGTAGGACGACACCAAAGTCACTTTTTACATTCATTTTGAGGATTGATAGAAGAGTCAATGTCACATTGTTCGAAATCATATTACTAACCCTGGATCTTCTGCTTTGGATAGAAGTAGATTATAATCATTGGAAGGAAACTTTCAAACTTATGGAATGTGTACAGTCTCAACTCTGACGTGTTTGTTGAAAACACATAAACAATCTACGTGTTCTGTTGACGAGCGGAGAGTTCAGTTAATTATTTAGGTGTTAATCAGATAGTAATATCTGTCATGAATAAGTTATCCCCCGAACATATTATGTTAATAAAGTATATTTCGTTGTCTGTGACGTGTTGTTTGATTCTTGCGTGAATTAGAGTATTCTTTCTCAGTTTGTAGCCATCTCATCCTCTTCGGATGCGAGTCAGAGCAGAGGTCTGAGACCAATCCAACCCGATGCGTCAATATCGATTCGTGACAAAATGAAGGTAAGGAACATCGATTTTCAGCCAAATTGAAAAAAAATTAATTGATTAATATATTTATCTACATTAATTAAACTAACTTTTTTGTTCCTGTTGAATCGAGTTTTGCTCAAGTAGATTTGGTTTGCTGATAGTACGGTTCATAAAGAGTGCGTGTTATACGTAACTGCTTCTGTAAGATTAAAAGTCTCTAATGAATGAATAACACATTAGATTTACAATTTTTCATCAGGTCTTATACATTGTTCTTGTAATATTACTATTTTAAACTTGCTTCATTATTTTATAAAAAAAGACAAATATAAACCACTTATTTACAGAATAATAGACTAAGTTAATGTTTTTGATAGTGGTTAACGTATGTCGCGTGACATCTACAAACTGGTAAACACTTATTCTTAATATTATACTCATAAAAGTAGAAGCAGAAATAATTCATATTTCAAAAGTATAATAAACGTTTTTCTGAAATTAGGTTTTAAAATTGCATAGAAATGTTAATATGCATATGGTTATGAATGTGGTAAATCTCTTAACATGTGAATCCAGGCGATGGCTGCTAAACTCGCTTCCTGTGACGCCCCGGTTGCTACTAACGTCGCCATGAACTGCACCAAGACAGAGAAGAAGGTTCTTACTAGCTTGGACTGCAAGAATAAGTTGCCTCTTGGAGCCAAGGTGACCATGAAGTGTATGCCTGGCTACGCCACCAAGGAGAAGACCAAGTCCATCACCTGTGGGAAGGGGAAGAAGTGGAGTAAACCCGTCATCAGCTGTTCAGTGGGTCAGTTACAGGGTTGCATACCTCTAGGTTTATTTGCGGTATTTGAGTTAATTGGTAAATGAAGAAATTAATACATGATAAAACAGCTGTTACAAAACCAGCACAAATAATGGTAATCGTGCAAAGTAGATTTGGTTCATGATAAAAATATAAAACATTGAACATTTTCGGTGTTTGGTCCCCTTATTAGGTACTGTGAATGTGAATAAATAGAAAGTAGTAAACTGAATAAAATACACGAAATACAACAGCTACTATAAAGGCAAAACATTATCGTTTAAGGTACACGTTATACATTTTATTGTTTTTTTTATACATGATAAATGATATTAAATTCACACACTTGATAGGAGATGCTGATTTAATTAAAATTAATTGAATATCTTCCTCACCTTCTACACGGCGAATAAAGAAATTAATATCTTCGCTTTTGAACGTACAATTGGTTTTACCAATTACTATTAAAGGTCTTTGTTATAATAGATACAACCACTACCACCACGACAACAACAACTACAACAACCGAAGCCACAACCGTTTTAGCAGGTGGCGCTGCGGGTGGTTCTGGAAGCGGGTCAGGAAGTGGTTCTGGAAGTGGTTCTGGAAGCGGTTCGGGCAGAGGTTCGGGAAGTGGATCGGACCGTGGCTCAGGCAGTGGTTCAGACGGTGGCTCAGGCAGTGGTTCGGGCAGTGGCTCAGACGGTGGCTCAGGCAGTGGAGGTGGCGATGCAGGCGGCGATGCAGCAACATCGAGCCTCTCTGATGCAGTCGTCGTGGAATCTACAACAGCGGCCGACACAACCACAGCGGCACCCGATACTACCACTACTACCACTGCAGCTGTGACGACGACAACCCCAATCCCCACCACACCCACCACAACCACAGCACTCACCACGACTGCGATTGCCAGTACGACCACATTGACCACTACTCTCCACTACCACCCCAACCACCATACGACCACCCCACCACTACGACACCCCAACCACCACTACGACCAATGCAACTACCGTTGCAGCAAGTGGATGGCATATTATCATTACAGCCGCCCCAACCACCACTGCCCCGACCACCACAACAACCACTGCGACGACTACCACTCCAACCACCACAACAACAACCGCGACTACTACCACGCCGACCACTACTACAACCACTGAAACAACCACTACCCCAACCACCACTACAACCACTGCAACTACCACTACCCCAACCACAACTACAACTACTGTGCCCACTACTACAGCTGTCACTACCACAACGAGTAAGTATTGTGAATTATATTTTATACCAGCTAACGTTTCTAATATCTTGTTCAGACCTCAGGTCTATATAAACGATACATTTCGTGTTTAAAAGTGCTTTTATAGTATAAGGCCGCACTAAAATTCAATACTTTGTTCAATGTTCAGTTAATTTTAATTATTTTCACAAAAAAGTGTGCATTAGTTACTGAATAATAATTTTAACACGTTTTCAGTGAGTACTATCTTCAATGCAGTACCAAACGTTGGCACTGTGAAGTACTACGTTCCATTTGCAACCGCTGACCAAGCAGAGGCTGAGTGTGTTGCGCAGGGAGGACATCTCTTCGTCATCAACTCTCAAGCGAGACACAACTTCGCAGTTGACTTTGTCAATAAAGTCATGGCTATTGACCCTACTCGTCTCCCTCAACTATACGTTGGAGTATTCCTTATTAACAATGTGTGGCAGACTAAATCTGGTAAATGTTATCTGTAAGTAATTAAGATAAGATAAGAAAAGTTCAGAATTTTGCTTGTTAGCCCAAATCAGATTTAAATTCTACGTACTTACATTTTTTGTACTTAAATTTACAAAGTAACATACCATAACCAACTTATCTTACTTAACGTTGCCAATTTCTTAAAAACACAATTTACAAATGGACATTTAGTACATATTTACAATCCATTGAAATATTTCAATTCTCCCATGGATTAGATTTTTTACTTTTGCACACAAATAAGAAATTAGCTATCAACAATGTATTTACAATTAATATAATCCAATGTAACAATATAAGTTATATTATACATGAAATTCTTAAACCCTTACATTTTTTTTCGTATATACAATTTTTACACTCTTGATTTCTTAATAAATTTTTGACATTGATATGACATTTAGTATGAACTAAGTAGTTAATTTTTCTTACAACTTGACCGGGTTAACCTCACGGAATTCATCCAACTAGCCAGTCTACAGCATTGTAATATGTCTAAAAAATAAACATTCCAACTTGGGTTCTTACGGCTTAAAAATATCATGGGCTAGAATATGCATGGGATTTTACAAAACCAATGTCTAAGCTAAAGAAACATTTCATGAACAATTCTTGAATTAGATTTAACTTTTTCCCATATTCCACTTGAAATATTTAAGTTTTTCTCAACTTCTTAGTCAACTATACGGACCTATTTGAAACTTTTTTGGGAATATTTTCTGCTTCCAGTTTTCATCCGATCGAGATTCAATTTGACGCAATTGTTACGCAAAGATATGGTCACTCTTCTATAGTCATAGATTACCAAACATCATTGCGCATACGTACAAAATAAATTCCGAAATTTACCAATTTTAATGACTACAGAAATCCAAAATCCTAAAAATAAATTTAATTTATAATGATTTTTTGTGATGGTTTAAAAAAATAAGCCTCTATAGGATACACCATATACACGACCATAAGATATGTGCAAAGGCTGGTAACAATCATATAAAATCTGGCTTCAGGAAAACTTCCAGAAAAAAATCACTGGTTTTGCAGACTCTAAAGCTAAATAATAATAGAGGTTTGTAGTAAATATCCATTGATTAGCACATGTCATGAAAAAAATGTGAATACTAACTTTGATATTTTTATTTATTGCGCCGTAATGTGTATTACAATATGAAATTGGAATATCTTACTATTTATACAGCCTCTGTATTTTTGTGGATTATTTAAATTTATTTTCGTAAAGTATATGTTTAATTGCATGTTAACCTGCGGAGACCAGCGGGTATAATTTAATCCGATTATTTAAACGATCTATTTTCTTACAGGATCGGCCTGGAATACCCTCTCCCCGTTCACATGGGCACCGAACGAACCGCATCCCTACGAGTATTGCCTTTTTTGGGACAAAACTAATGGTTATAGCTACGGTCATCCATGTAACGACATGAACCGCAGGCTAGCCTACATCTGTGAGAAGCCTTGAGAACATGAAAAGTATTATTATAGTCTTCAAACTAACTTGTCCGTGGCCACAAACTGTTTGTTGTTGTTGTTTTTGTTGTTGTGGCTTGGCCGTCAGCCAACGTGCAAGATAGCGTGATAATAATACCTGTTTAATAAGTAGTTTTTGAAAAATGTATAGGGATGGTATGCTTGCATAGACAAGAATCATCAATTTAAAATTCAAATCAAAATCAATCAATCAATCAATCATAATTTAATTTCTGCTGTAAAGATTTATTGTGTGTGAGTGTATGTGTGGATCTCTATACAGACATTCATTAGATGTCAATAAATATTAATTGATATATTATTAATTTGAGATTTCTAGAGATTGGATTCAATTAGATTAGAAACAATTCAAATTTGGATGTGTCTAATTAAGTGTTTTTGTGAAAACATATAGGTTCCTTGTTAACAAAAGAGAATAAATTATGTTTTACTGTCAATGTTTTTTGGATTATTGAACATTGGAGAATATAAACAACATATTCTCTTATTAAGAAAAATAAACTAGTGCTTGATTGGAATTTTATTTCTAAGTTCATGCAATCGAGAACTCGCAGTGGGTAGGCTCTAAATACGAATTTATTCATAATTTTATTTTAATTTTAATGTGCAACGCTGCAATTACTAAATTTTCTCCACTTTCTTGAGGAGTTTAGAGTTGATTCTCGATTTTGTTCGCTGAGAAAACTTCCTTTGGGGGAATTGATATTAATTAATACAAATCACAAATTTAATTTGTTTTATATGATCTTTGGGCTGTTGCGTCGTGACGATGATGAGACACTGCTCGACGTTTCGCCACCGATGTTGTTGTCTTCTTCAAGACTCTGTCCAACATCATCGACACGACGCAACAGCCCAAGGATCATACAAACTCATCTACGGGTCGTGAAAGTCTACATCTAAAATATAAATGTTTTCAAGTTATTCTACTTTTTCACTGGCGTTCTGTATTTCAGAATCTGATCAAAACTAGCGACGAGACCAGATTTCCACGTGGACTGTTTGCAGATATGTTTTAGGGGTGACCTAGTCTCCGACTGTTGCTAATACCCCCCCCCTCACAGTTCGTGTGTCCGTAGTTCTGAGCAAGATGCATAACGAGTTTCCTCTCCTGCAGATGTACAAGGCCGGAAACGATGCAATCATTGCAATCGCATAGATTTAACAGAAATGATTTCTAACTCTACGTTGCCGTGACACCTTTAGATCGATTGTGGTTGCGATAACTTGTAGTTCTTTATTTACCATAGCCACACGGTAACATTTCAAAAATGATAAATTACGTTATAAGGTCTGCCACGATTGTGTTTTTCTTCACTTACACTGGAGAAGTGAAACCTCCAGCAGCCACCATGAAAGAAACAGTCTTTTTCCTGACAGTTGGGGTGTGTTTGGTAAGGATGTATTGTTGTTCTTTTATTTGCATTAGTTTTACTGAGCACGATCAATATGACGTAGTCATCTAAAACCTCCTCTTGCGACATGCATCGCTTCAAAATACCTAGACTTCTTATAATTATTCATATTATTATGTTCTGGAGAAAAATAAATGTGCATTCAACATTAAAGAGGTTTTAAGACATGATACGAGTGTATAAAATCGGAGTAAACTTGTTGTTAAGAAACGAAATAACAAACGGAGCTGCATTTAACCGTAAAATAAACAAGTCTTATTTCATGTTTTTCTTTTATAAACAATTACGTGCACCAACACTGAGATAGTACCGTCGAAAGAACAAAAAAAGTAAAACGTGAGAGAATAAAATCACAAGCAAATTCAAAGTAACTTAGTTTTAGTTTTATTTATTCATTTAACGTCTATTCCTGCTGTGCAGCCAAGTTTCGATGGCTGCCTCTTGCTTGGCGATTTTAATCTCAACATATGCTGGCGTTCGGACCCACCAGAAGGGCGCGACAGAACCTCCAATGATTTATATCTGCTTTCGCTGAACTGGCTTTCTCTCAGCTGGTCACTGAGCCAACCCGAATCACCAACTCGAGTGAGAAGACTATCGACCTGCTGCTCTGCGATGCGCCCAGCATCGTGTCAACGGTGGAGGTGGTGCCTGGCGTGATGAGTGACCATGACGCTGTCCTGGCCACACTCTCATTGACTGCCATCCGTCCTGTGAGTGCAGCCCGAGATGTTCTTGATTTCACTAAAGCAAACTGGCAGGCCCTGAACGAAATGCTTTCTGAACGACTGCCGGAGGTGCTGCAGCTGGAAGACGTCAATGAAGCCTGGGAAAACTGGAAGCGTATCGTCTTTGAGTGCGCAGATGAGCACGTTCCAAAGAGGAGAGTAGGGGGGAACAAGCGTCGACTCCACCCTTGGCTAAGCAAGAGCATTAAAAAGATGATCGACGTCCGGGACAGACTGTTTGCCCGATGGCGGGAAACCAAATTGAGAGACGCAAGAGAGGCCTATGTTGCTGCCAGAAGATCGACACAGGTGGCTCTTCGGACGGCCAAGGACAACTGGATGTGGGGACTTGGGCGAGGTGCAGACAGCAGAAAGTTCTTCTGGCGCTACATTAATTCCAAGGCAACTATTCCGAACGATGCTGCGAGTTTCAAGGTAGGGGGAAAAACCGTGTCAGACCCCAAAGAGGTGGCAGCCTGTTTTAGTGAGGCGTTCCAGAGCAATTTCTCGCGGGCGGATAACATTTTCCCCGTCCACCAGGGAAACGCGCCCGCGGTAGCTTTCAGAACAGCCCACCATGAGCGAGCTGACTTGCTTGCCCGGTGACATAAAACAGCTTCTACGGGGGACTAAAGCGAATACAGCAGCGGGCCCGGACGGCGTGCCTGCAATTCTACTTAAAAACTCCGCGAACGCTCTCAGCGACTCACTTGCCCACCTTTTCAACATGGCGCTTGAACAGGGTATTCCAACAGAATGGAAAACGGCGTCCGTGGCACCGATCTACAAAGACGGCGACAAGAGAGACATAAAGAACTACAGGCCAATCAGCATCACCTCACTGGTCGGTAAGACGATGGAACGTTTTGTGCGAGACCGGACGAGCGAGTTCCTTGAGAGCCAAAACGTCATCCCTGCGGCGCAGCACGGCTTTCGACAGCGCCGTTCTTGCACCACTCTCCTCGCCGGCGCCATTGACTCATGGACGGCGGCACTGGACGAGCGTAGCGGAGCTCACATTCACTGTGTCTTTCTCGATTGGTCTAAAGCGTTCGATAAAGTGCCACACGTGCGTCTACTATCCAAGCTCGAGCATTATGGCATTAAGGGCAATTTGCTTAGGTGGTTTGAGAGTTTCCTGGTCGGCCGCACACAGTTCGTCCAGTTCAACGGCGAGCGCTCAGAATTCCGGGACGTGCCCTCGGGCGTCATCCAGGGCAGTGTGCTCGGCCCCCTGCTATTTAACGTCTTCGTAGCCGACCTCCCTACCTCGGCAAGGATCCAAATGCTCCAGTACGCTGATGACGTCACCCTGTACTGTATCGTGGGCACCCAAGAGGATGCAGACGCCCTCCAAGCAGACCTAGACGACATTCAGATCTGGTGCGACGAAAATGGCATGTCGCTCAACGCCCTCAAGTGCAAGATGATGGACATTACGCGCGCTCGCACCCCACTTTACTTCATGTACACCATCGATGGTGTCCCACTCGAGTACGTCGACAAGCAGCGCCTCCTCGGCGTTCACATCACAAGCGACCTCCGATGGAACGTGCACACCGACATCGTGCGCACCAAGGCGTTGCAGGTGCTGGGTTTCGCGGCCCGCAACCTGCACGGCTGCACGCCCCGCGTCAAGAGGATGGCCTACCTGTCGCTAGTCAAGCCCTCCATGACTTTCGGCCTTCCCGCCTGGCACCCAACTACCATCGAGAACACTACAAAGCTTGAGAGGGTGCAGAGAAGGGCGCTGCATTTCATACATGGCCGTAACCTCCCCCCACCCTGTGACCAGATGCAGGTTATGCCAATGACCATGCACCTGCAGTACACCGATCTGGTGTTTTTTAAAAGATGCCTCAGTGGCGCCACTGATTTTGACGTGTGCGCGCGCATCATCCAGGGCCGCGTGTTGAGAGGCGACGATAATAGGAACCTCCGCCTCCAACCCCCTCCGGCCAAAGGACTGCTCGGCCGACGTGCTTTTTCTTTCCGGGTAGTTAACCAATGGAACGACCTGCCGCCCGCCCTCAAAGACTGCTCAGTGAGTCATTTCCCTTCCCTGTGCAGGGAGCACTTATGGGAGAACCAACTGCATGTGCTAAATTAGTTAGTTTCACGTGCTTCATCAAGGCTCTTCGCGGCACAAGATTTCCACAGATTTTGAGTGTTTTAGCAAGATATTTGCTAGCGTCGACGCCGTTTCTTGTTGCAATTTTAACAAACAAGAATAAACAAAATAATAAAATAACATGCAGACACAACAATGAACTATAGTTAAGTAAATATTTGAAATAGTAATATTACAACAATGTATTTACACACAACAATTTTGGAAACAAATTAAAAAGGATACTAAATGCAAATAATTAATAAACCAATATAAAATGGTAGGGGAAAAGAAAAAAAGAAAAAAACATCAAAATAGAAAAAAGAAAAGAAAAAAAACTGATTTATTAGAGACGATCCTTGCACTGTAACGAATAATATGAGGTTTGTAAAAATTCAGGAACAGCAAATCAGAGAGTAAACAAACTTTCGTGGAAGAAACCACTGAACGCGAATCTTCATTCTTGATAACTAGTTATTACAAAATATCTTTACACTAATATATAATTATATAAGACAAAATTATTGTAAATTGTATTAGTAAGAAACTGATCACATCAATGATACAGGACCTCTAACTCAAGTTGCGAGCTCCACCAGTGGCCGGCAACCAGACAATCTAGGCAGGACAGGCGGTGTAAGTAATGTAAAAAAATCTGTCAATTAAAAAGCCAATTTTTACAGGAATATTTCGCCCATATTATCACAAAAGTCGTAATTATGAAAACGCCAAAGGCGTTGTTAGACGAGTGAGTGAGTCATGTTTTGAGTACCCGGTAACATTCCCTTTCTTCCCTCTACACCTAAGGCCTCTCTTGCCTATCATAAGGCTTGAGTGGCGCATTATGGCTTTACAGTTGACGCGCCCTTATACCAGCTAAACTAAAAACCCTATTTATTATACCTATATAATAATTATCAAACTTAAATGCAAATGTTCCCGGGTACTCAACATATGAATCTCTCACTCGTCTAACTACGACTTAGGCGTTTTTCCTAGTCTAGTTTGCTAAGGCGCCCTTATACCCAAAATGTGGGAGACCTGTGTTCAATCCCCTGGTCGGGAAAAATTTGGTAATTTCTGGTTTGTATGAAAAAAATTATAGAACACGTTTTGAAATGCAAACAATACTATTGAAAACTATATATTGCCAGTACGAAATACGTGTAAAGATGGCAAGGTTTACTCAATCTCCCAGCGGAATTTGGGAGCACCTTGAGCGTGCAAGATTCAATTCACCTTGGGCACTTCATTTTCACAACCAGAAAAATAACAAACAAAAAATATTTTTTCAAAAACAAAATTGTCGTTAAAATAATACGGTATTAATTATTAATACCTATACATTCGCAGGCTATTTTTCAATTTATTGTGTCTTGTAGGTTTAAATCGCAATGGATCTAGCTAATTTTGTAAGCATTTCTCAGTAAAATCGTAATGGATAACTGTTTAAAATTTCGGTGCAATCTGTTCAGCATTTCGGCTGATTTTTGACCTACACAGACATTCACACACGTACAGAATCACGGAAGAGCCGTTTGAGTGAAGGAATGATCGAGGACTGTTTAAGAGGTCTCAATCCCTTGCATTCGCTTTAACGACTGAATAAAACCTTTGAAAAGCACTTCAGTCAGGATTGCCGGTCTCGACGGGATTTGAACCCGGGCCCTCCCGAATCAGAGTCGCGCGCTTGATCATTACACTCAGTTGTTGGGAGGACCGATAGCTCCCTCTATTAGGAAATACAGGTGTATAAAACAAGGAGGATATGTTATCTTCTCATAAAACTTCTTTAAATTATGATTTTATTTCCATACTTGAGTTCAAATAACATGGTTGATGGCGTGGATCAACCGCGTCAGAAATAACTGTTATCGGCTAAAAAGTCTAAATAGGTGATAAGTGGAAAATAAACGTTTTAATCTGGTCTACACTAGTAATCTGGAAGGAGAAACAAAAAACTTCGCAGCTCGTTCAAATACTTGTTTGCTACCACGCACACAATAATAATAATTTTAACGAATGGCCTCTCAACAGGCAAAATCAACGGTTCTTTACGTGGAGGTATGTAATCGATCTCCCAATCAAACAAAGTTGTTATATACTTTATGTTCTAATGTTGCGACCTTAGTTTTCAGCTCCAGTGCCCACTTCCTATGCAGCTATGAGCGCAGGACTAAGGCCAGCTCAACCTTATGCAGCAATATCTCTTAAAGACAGGATGAAGGTAAGGAAATGGATCTTGAATAACATTTAAAAAATAAAAAATGCGTTTTAAGTGTTATGAATACATCGCAAAACTAATTTTTTCCGAATTATATCGTTTTTAAAATATATAAACTATATAGTAAGTGACGTTGTCAAATTATTCAGTTGGAACAAAAAACCGTGTTAAGACTCAATCGAAGTGAATACACTCGGTAATGTACCAGTGAAGTCAAATGTCAAATTTTACCAACATTAATGGTGGTTATGTGTGTTTCGAAGTAGTTTTGGATTTTACTTTTTTTTTTAAATGCAAAGGACTCATAATATATTGTTTACTTAATTCGACTTAATAAAATATATAGAAATAATTAGTTCAGTAATTTAATAAAGTACCACTATCTGATGCAGGGTCTGTTAATCCCCGAATTTTTCATTGGTTGATGGTCACAAAACAAGTTTGTTTTTGGGAGTGAGTGAGCCTCATGTGCTGGCATTGACATTTCATTATCAGAAGGATTTCAAAGCGTGTCGCTACGGGTTGTTGTCACAACTAGTTGTCAGATCTTTTTTCAAAACTTGTTGCCACAACCTATTGCCACGGCTTGGTGAACCGTCCGTCTGATTTGGGCAATGGTCGTGGGGCTCGAAGCCTCTCCCCTGGTATTCTTTAGAGTTTAGTCCCTGGTGAACTACAACTCAGATGTGTGTCAGAGTTGGGCGATGGACAGCGTCTTTGCGCTGTAGGTGGTTGGTGACAGGTACCGTTGATTTCGGTTAAATACCGCCGGAGTTCGGGAATGGCAACAGACTTCTAGGTTTTTACATTGGATGTAATAAGTAGCAGCACGCGTGGCAGAAAAAGTTCCACAAGAGACATGGAGAGTTATTTTTATCGTCACGAAGGTCTTAGTCGTGGGTCCACTACACCCACTCGACGACGTGCAGACGATGAGACGTTGACGAGCCCGCAGAAGCCGTGCCTGACGACGTGAAGGCAAGAAACGAGGTCCAAGAGGCGCGGTAATACGTCGCATCTGCTCGGAATAATGTGGGCAAGTGCAGAAACTTGGGGAATTTGGTACCGCCTCTAGAGATGCGTAAAATCGGGCAGCTTGTGTAGCAATGCATTGGTTCACGGTTTGCAGACCGAGGTCAGCGTGAAACTCCGACATTCGTATCCAGCGAGGGAGAGATAGGGACACACGAAGAATCTTGTTTTGCACCACTTGAAGTCGGTTGCGGTAGGATGCAGCACATCCTCCCCAGACAGGAGACGCTTTACACGTGACGTTATTGCGAGTTCGTGAATGTAATCCCAAAGACTTTTATACAATGAGAACAGCTATTCATAATTCTAAAGATTATATTTAAAACTTATAGTAATGGATCTTTGTTTTAATTTCGATAATTATGTATTTAACTGTGAATCCAGGCGATGGCTGCTAAACTCGCTTCCTGTGACGCCCCGGTTGCTACGAACGTCGCCATGAACTGCACCAAGACAGAGAAGAAGGTTCTAACTAGCTTGGACTGCAAGAATAAGTTGCCTCCTGGGGCCAAGGTGACCATGAAGTGTATGCCTGGCTACGCCACCAAGGAGAAGACCAAGTCCATCACCTGTGGGAAGGGGAAGAAGTGGAGTAAACCCGTCATCAGCTGTTCAGTTGGTCAGTTACAGGGTTAAGAATGGGAAGACGTACTTGCCTTCATGTTGTTGTTGATGGTGGTGTTAATGTTGTGGGTTTTGAAGAAATTTGGTGAAATTAAAAAAATGAGATATTTGTTAAAAAGTACATTTTGAGTATTATTAGGTAGGGAGAAACAGATTTTGAATTTGTCAGAAATAGAAACGTCTATGAATAAGCAATCAAACATAAAATAATAATCATAGAAGACGCTTTTTTTTTAGTTTTACACGGAAAATATTACCGATTTTTAACATCTATTAATTACATTGATGTAATATTGGAAGAAAATGTGGACAATATCTAGCCAAAGAACAGGTTAGAGCAGTTTTTACAAGATACCAAAATATATGACAAATGTTAATTTTAAACTAAGAAAATAACAACTTATAATGTAATGAGTTATTTGGACTGTACACTGCACTTGTTAATAAATAAAGAATAATATAGAATAAAAAAATATTTCGACAATATTTTACTCTATATATTTTTCTTTCTTTACAAGTTCAGTCAGTGTACAGACCGAATAACCCATTTTATTATTAACGTCCCCTGTGAAAAGTTTCATCATTTTAATAATATAAAGCAAAAAGGAATGAGTTGATGAATCGTTAATGGAAGTCGATTACTAGTATGGAAAAAGTGGAAAAAGATTAGTATAGACTTCAAACAATATTATTATACACAATATAAAAAATAAAATATATACAGTCATTTAGAGAACAAATTCAATGTTTCGATTGAAACAGTGAAAGATTTATTACTTCAAATTAAACTAATATTCATTGCAATAATAACGACAGTTGTTCCACTTGTTAAATTACAGACACGTATCTAGTTAAAGTTATTAATTAACCTGACCTATGTCCTTACAGATACTACCACTACTACTACCACGACGACAACCACGACAACCACTACCGAAGCCACAACCCTATTGGCAGCTGCCTCTGCGGGTGGTTCAGGAAGTGGTTCCAGAAGTGGTTCAGGAAGCGGTTCTGGAAGTGGTTCCAGAAGTGGTTCTGGAAGTGGTTCAGGCAGTGGCTCAGGCAGTGGTTCAGGCAGTGGTTCAGACGGTGGCTCAGGCAGTGGTTCGGGCAGTGGCTCAGACGGTGGCTCAGGCAGTGGAGGTGGCGATGCAGGCGGCGATGCAACAACATCGAGCTCCTCTGATGCTGTCGTCGTGGAATCTACAACAGCGGCCGACACAACCACAGCGGCACCCGATACTACCACTGCTACCACTGCAGCTGTGACGACGACAACCCCAATCCCCACCACACCCACCACAACCACCGCACTCACCACGACTGCGATTGCCAGTACGACCACTTTGACCACTACTACTACTCTATCCACTACCCCATCTCCAACTACGACCACCCCAACTACAACTAAGATTAATACAACTACCGTGGCAGCAAGTGGAGGAAATATTATCATTACAACCATCCCAACAACTTCTGCCCCGACCACCACAACAACCTTTGCGACGACTACCACCCCAACCACAACCACCACTACACCAACCACCACTACAACCACTGAAACAACCACTACCCCAACCACCACTACAACCACTGCAACTACCACTACCCCAACCACAACTACAACTACTGTGCCCACTACTACAGCTGTCACTAGCACAACGAGTAAGTATTGTGAACTATATTGTGAACTATATTTTATACCCGCAATACGTTACGTTACGTCTACTAATATGTTCAGACCTCAGGTCTATTCGACATTAAATGTAACGAGAGATCGCGGCACCGACGCGCGGATTCTTGCAATATGGCCGGAGAAACGAGGTACATCCGCTGTTTACTAAGCGCCGACGTATGACAGACGACATAACATCTTTGCAGCGTTCAAAAATATACTACCGTTATAATGGGAAACCTTTATATTTTCTCAATGTAATTTAAGTTGATTTTCATTTAGTAAATATGATGTTTTTCCTCATTTCTGTGCCCGCTTTTTACACTCCACTTGTAGGCTTATGCATACATAATGCATGCTATGATTTACGGTCGATTACTATTCATACTGTTGTTATTCCATGTAAGTTTTAAATTAATGTCGATATTGTCGCCTGACTAGGCATATAGGCCTACCACTGTTTAACCATAAGAGAAGCTAAGGATGGTATGGACACGTCTGTAACTCTACACTGGCCAACCTGTCCAGTCATGGGACAGGCAAGTTAACATTTAATAAAACTAACATAAATATTATGTGAATAAGATGGTGTCGTTAACATCAGTCAAAATCCAAAAGCCTACCATCTAAACAACGTACAATTCTCAATATTTGTTGCAAACTGCCGTTCACTTAAATCGTTTTCTCCATCAATGGAAAATGTATACTAATACAATGAGACATCTTTACACTTCGTAAGACTTATTTCTAGCAGTTAACCATCAATCGTGATTAAATTTTGAAATATTAATAGGTACAAACGCTCATAATTCTAACGCAAATATCTATGTAACAGCATGCGTGCGGTCGTAGATAACTCGATTCTCTGGTAGCGCGCTTCGCCACTAGAGCGCATACCTGCAACTTTGAACCTAGAGAGCCTAGATAAGCTAACACCAGAAAGTGGCCGTACACTACTTCCGGTCGACATGTTTTTGACAAACATTTTTTTTATTTTCGTTATCTGTCGTAGGGCTTAAAGTAAACGAATGTGGCTTGAAACATACTTGAAAAACAAATGTGGCCTACAAGAGACCAACTTTTTAACGTCTGTTTCAAGTCAAATTTGCTTCCTTTCACGGCAGTTGACGAAACTTAAAAAATGATTTGGCGGCCGGAAGTACT
This sequence comes from Sweltsa coloradensis, assembly GCA_024449915.1. Taxonomy (NCBI): domain Eukaryota; kingdom Metazoa; phylum Arthropoda; class Insecta; order Plecoptera; family Chloroperlidae; genus Sweltsa; species Sweltsa coloradensis. The sequence continues at coordinate 258,643 of JAMZAV010000353.1, read as the reverse complement.
GTATGACCACTCATTGGTGTTAGCTTATCTAGGCTCTCTTATTGAATCACGAATAGAAACGATACATTTCGTGGTTATAAGTGCTTTAATAATATAGTATAAGGCCGCACATAAATTCAATTCTGTATTAACAATGTACAGGAAATGTTAATTTTTATCACAAAAGAGTTTAATTATAATAACATGTTTTCAGTGAGTACTATCTTCAATGTAGTACCAAACGTTGGCAATGTGAAGTACTACGTCCCGTTTGGAACCGCTGACCAAGCAGAGGCTGAGTGTGTTGCGCAGGGAGGACACCTCTTCGTCATCAACTCTCAAGCGAAACACAACTTCGCAGTTGACTTTGTCAATAAAGTCTTGGCTATTGATTCTACTCGTCTCCCTCAACTATACGTAGGAGTATTCCTTATTAACAATGTGTGGCAGACTAAATCTGGTAAATGTTATTACTAAGATAAGATAAGGATTACGATTGTAAGCCCAAATCAAAATGTTATTCTCCATACTAACATTTGTTGTACAAAGTAACATACCATAACGGACTTAATTTACTTAACGTAACCATTTCTTAAAAACACAATTTACAAATAGTTATATATTTACAATCCACTGAAACATTTAAATTCTTCCACGGATAAGATTTTTTACTTTTGCACACAAATAAAAATTAGCTGTAAACAATGTTTTTACAGAATAATCCAATGTAACAATACACGTTATATTATACATTAAGTTATGCCACCCCTAAATTATTAACATAATATAGAGATTTTGCTTTTAAAATTTTCCATATGCACATACAATTTGTACATTCTTGAATTTCTTGATACATTTTTGACATTTTTATGACATTTAGTATGAGTTTAGTAAGTATTTTTTCTTAGGACATGACCGGGCTAACCTCACGCAATTCATCCAAACTAGCCAGTCTACAACAATGTTATATGGCTAAAACATACAAAGTCCAATTTAGGTTCTTACGGCTTAAAAATACAATAGTTTAGAATATGCATGGATTATATAAGACCAATGTCTGTATTATAAAAGCTAAATAAACTTTTCATGAAATCTCCTTGAATTACATTTAACTTTTTATTTGATTCATATTCCACTTTGAGTATTTAAGTATATCTCAACTTTTTAATCTTTATAATACTAAATGTTTACAGTAATTATCTATCGATAATCACATGTTATGAAAAAATGTGAATGCTAACTTTGATATTTCTAAATATTGGACCGTAATTCGGTGTATTGCAAAATGAAGGTGGAAAATCCTTACGTTTACACAATCTGGGTATTATTGTGCAGTGTTTAAAATTATTATTTGTACAGTACATTTTTTATTGCATGTTGACCAACGGAGATCAGATACAATAAATGAACAATTTAATGTCATTATTAATACGATCTATTTTCTTACAGGATCGGTCTACAATACCCTCCCTCTGTTTACATGGGCACCAAACGAACCGAATCCGAACGAGTATTGCATTATATGGGACAAGAATGGTTATAGCTACGGTCATCCATGTAACGACGTTAACCACAGGCTAGCCTACATCTGTGAGAAGCCCTGAGAACTAACTATAAACTAATTAACCAACTTATAACTATTAAACTAACTTGTAAGTGGCTACAAAATGACTTTCTCCGTTATTGTTATGAGCCAACGTGCAAAGAGCTTATACACACATACCCATTTTTAAAGCAGTTTTTGAAAAATATATAGGGGTTGTTTGTTTTGCATAGGCAACAATTATTACTTTAAAATTTAAAATTTATTTAATTTCTGATGTACAGAACATTGTATACTGTATTGTTAGTGTGACCCTCTACACAGGTATTATTTTGATGTCAATAAAATACAAATTGATTTGTTAGTAATTCAATTTTTTTAGAGAGTAGATTCATCGATACAAATTCAAATTTGGATGTGTCTAAATAATTTTTTTTGGTAAATGACAAGATATAGGTTCCTTGTTAGTAAGAAAGAATAAATTATGCCTTACTTTTAATGTTTTTTTGATTATTAAACATTAAATAAATAAATTAAATTGGTGGATATTTTGCACAACAAACACGTTATATTTAACACTTTTGTTTAGACAATAACAGAGGTAACGATTCAGCGTAAGGCAGTAAATTAAATAATATCATGGGTATACACATTCTTCAAACAATACTTTCATATCAGTCCCTTAATTAAATCGATACTCTCTTTTAAAACCAGAAAGAGTTTGGTTCCCAATGTCATCATCGATGGGTCATTGTCACATTCACCTTTGTTATTGTCAAAATTCGTAACACTTAATAGAACAATAATTTGAAATAAAGTTGAAAAAATGTAATTCACTGTTTAAATTGATGCAATGCAATATATAATATATCGTCATTTAATGATTATATTTAAAATAAGTGGTGTTTGTTTGAATATGTTATACAATAAATATGTTTCATTTTTCCTGTTCCAATATTTAAACGAATTAAATTTAATTAAAACTTGAAACAGTTGATTTCTGTGCAAGGAACAGTATGGCTCTCTGGCGCGCGAGTGAGGAACTAGAGAACCGGGGATAGGTACGCCCACCTAATAGGAAAACGCATGGTGAATCGCGTCAGTCTACGAAAATACTAAGAAATATTATGATTGTATATTTAATTCACCAAAATTGCAATTTAGAAAGCAATAAAATACAGTAACCAAATAGATTTCCATCCATTTCAACCATTTACTCATACAAAACTACCTGAAAGGTATTATCTAAACTTGACTTTTGGGTCTCGGCAGTGAATGTTGACAGGTTCTTGAATGAAGCATAATATATTTGGGACATTATTTTATCTAGCCGATTACACTACCGATTAATGTCTGTGTTTATATGTAAGCAGATTACACCAGATGATTGAATAATAGATTCAACCTCATTTTGCCCTTCGTTTTGCACATTTAAATGCCTTTGTCAGCCGTTCACGCGAGATTTTTAGGCCTAGATTTGCTTTGGTGCGGTGTCAAAGTAGGCCTAGGGCCTACATGTTTATTATTTTGTGTAGGCTCTTCATTAAATATTATAAGAAGCTCAAAAGGGTGTGATGGCCTACATACGAAATTAAATCTGGCCAGAATATTATTATTTTAGCCAGAGTTGTGCACGTCTGCTAGGCGACTTGGCTGTAGGCCTAAATGCGAGATCAACACGCCTAGACAACACAGCTGACGGAGCATATCCAATTTATTGAAATAAATTGATAGTTTTGGGATACAGACTAGTTAATTATTTTTTAAATTTATATTTTAGTAACAAAAATTATTAGTTTTCTTCTAGCCGAGTCATTTGACACCTAGGGATGGTTGAAACTGGCAAGCAGTAGGCCTAGGCCCTAGGCCAAGCTCCAAGCTAGGCGGCCGTCAATTTTCCGCGCTGTTCTCTCAGTTTATCACAGCTCTAGGCCATTAACATTTTGTCAAATTACTAGTCCACGCTTGCTTTAGCATATTACACTTCAAGGTTATTTTATACTCTGGGATTAGTAATTGATGCTCTTTGTTTTAGGGCAAACAAATCATAGGCGCTAGTAATTTGAAATGCAGTAGCCCCCTACGTGGGAAGAACGTAGGCCTACCCTATATGAAATCACTTATTCTTTACAGATTTTCATTATGTTTAAACTTTAAACTATACCACAAGATATCAACCTATAGTTCTGAATCATTTTCTATTATGTAACTGGACGTTTTCAACAGAAAAAGTAGGTTTCAAGCTTGGGTCCATGCAATGTTAGCCAAGCGTGTGGACGGCAGCTATCCCCTTTTACCCGGCCATCTTGCTAAACAGCTGATTGCTCACTAGCGCTCCATCGGACCTTTTTTCTCCGGATAGAACAAGCAGTTTTAAACCAAAATAGTGTGTGTGAAATATATAAGCACCAATAAAATGATTAGCAAATAATTAAATAATTTTTAGTGCTGTTTTAAAACCTGTTAAATTTCCCACGCATATGCAAACATGTACAGCTGGTAATGAAGATAACAAAAAACAATAACCTGTGATGAAATCAGGCGCCGCTTCTCTCCTGCCGCATGGTCGCAAGCGACGCATATATGCGGCGGAGAGACCGAGGGCGAAGTTGCAAATCGTGGGACAGGAGAGAGGCCAACAACGCTCAGTGACTGAGTGGGAAGACTCTAAAACATTCGGATTTATTTATTTGTGAAGAATCTTTGTTATCTACGATTTGCAAACCAATTTATAAATTGCCATGCTGCAAAATGTTTTAACAAAATTGATAGTTTTTTAATGTGCGGTACTGTTGGCCACTCTGTCTTACAAGTTTTAACGGTAATTCACGATAACACATCACATTATGATTGAACTGTTCACCTCTCACAGAACAAGGCGCTATGACAACAATATATTCGTTGCCTTCAGCACTTCAATCTTCGTTCCATTTTACTACTCTGTGTTCGAAGTCGCCTTACTTGACTTACGAAAGTTGTTTTCATTTAGCTTAACCTCAACATTATATCTCACTTAGAGCTGTCACTTTCGACTACCTTCATTTTACAATTTACGAAATTTATCCTAGTTTGATTTTTTAAAAGTTTTCCCTGGTTCAAATCCCGATTCAGACACAAGTTTTGTAAAGTCTTCTTAAATTGAAATTATTCCATCAAAGGGTAGTTTTTATTATGTAAACGGTTTCTTTAGAGCAATCCTAGCAACTTAATAGTATAAAGTTGTTCCAAACTCGAGTCTTGTCGATACTGTTGACATTCACACTTGTGAATCGTAGCCAACAAGCGGTCCTCTATCACATATAGATCTCTGGTTGGCCAATATTTGTTCTTTATCGGCGTCGTCAGGGTTATTCGACGCCACTTAGATGACATCCACTCTGATCATTGTGTATCTGAGTGGGTGGACTTGAAATATAAGGTATGAAAATATTTATTTTATTCGATCCCATTACATCGTTCATCGGTCTCAACTTTGATTGCCGAACAGTATTAGAGTAGTGGATTCGGTACTTAAAATCTAGACATATAGCTAGACCGATGCAGTGTCTTTGGAGTGTACATCTGAGAGCGCTTTATTTTGGTTTACTGGAAACTTACAATGCTTCAAAATATTATTATTGCTTTGTACTTTTTTCAAAACCAATTAAAAGCTAAGGCCTTCTAAAAGCAGGTCCAAGGGCTACGCCAGCTGGCTACTTACGACGCTTTAGAAGTAGACCTATACCGTAACGTGGTAGACAAAAGTATTTCAGTGTTACTGGAAGAACATTATTGCTATCCGATAATTGACATTTTGCGTCGTACAAACTTTTTGATCATTGTAGGCGATTAAAAATACATGATTTCTTCCTATTCACCTATCGTCAGCCATGTTAAAATTTAATTCTTTGCCCACCACGGCCCAAAGTTACTAGATACTGCGCCGCCCAAAGCCTTCCTGAAACTCTCCTATAAATATCTCTTTGGTGTCTCATAAGTTAATAAAAAGCAAGAGTCGATTAAGAAGTTTCATGGTTGGGGAAACTTCTTTGTCGACACTGTGTATCATGGCCGATGTTATGTCAACTAAATGTCACTTTCATCAAATATTATAAATTACGTAAAATTAGGACCATATTGTTTTATCATATGAAATACCAGAGGGTTGTTGATAATTTAAAGGACCGAAGAGAGATAAAATTTGTGGAGAACTGCTGTGTGGAGAAAGAATCAAAAGCCTAGCTTGCCCTTTTCTAAGCATAGACCTGGGCAAGGTCGTGTAGCATTGCGCTAGGACTGGTACACGGTGGCGCTACTAGTGTGAGAATGTTGCAGTGCAAAGTCGAATTAGCGCATGGTTGGAATTTAGTTTCTAAGTTTCTGCAAGCAAGAGCCCATAATGTGCAATGGTGCAATTACTAATTTCCTCCACTTTGTTGAGGAGTTAAGAGTTGATTCTCGATTTCGTTCGTTGAGAAAACTTCCTTAAATGTGGAATTGATATCAATTAACACAGATCACAAATTTAATGAGTTTTGGATGATCTTTGGGCTGTGGCGTTGCGTCATGTTGATGATGTTGGACTGAGACTTGAGAAAGCTACCAACATGGGTGGCGAAACGTCTAGCAGTGCCTCATCATCGACACGACGCAACAGCCTAAAGATCATCTAGAACTCATATACGGGTAATGAAAACGCCTACAATAACTGAAATATAAATGTTTTCAAGTTATTCAAGTCTCCACTGACGTTTTGTATTTCAGAATATGATATGCTATAAAAAAAAAACTAGCTACGAGCCTAGATTTCCACGTGGAGTGTTTGTAGATGAGTTTTTGGGATGCCCTAGTCTCCGACTGTTGCCAATTAAAAAATAATAAATAATAATAAATTGTATTTAGAGTCTACCCACTCAGTTATATAACTGATTTTCAGTGGGGGACTTTAAATCAAAACGACCAAGCCTACCCTGTAGGCCCTGATGCAATCGACGAGTGAGCGATAACCAACCAAAGATCGATATTTTTAATACGAAATATAGCAATCAGTGGTATGGACAGTGCGAACACCCGCAAATCAACGCCAGAATCAACAAGGCCGATTCAGAAAAACTCTGAAATTTATTATGTGCTTCGTTGCTAGGACGGCTCCAAAGTCACCGTTTACAAACTCCTAAGACAAGAACTGATGGACTTAAGTCCAAATCAGAAGTTAAAAAACTTTTGACATTAGCCGGAATCGAACCCTGGAACTTCTGCATTGGAAGCAGATATGCTAACCACAAGACCAACGAGCCAATTCAATTCAATTCAATTCGCGCAATAATTGTTCGTGTGTACGAAGTTGTGAACAAGATGCATATCGAGCTGTTTCCTCTTCTCAGATGTACAAGGCCGGAAACGATCGAATCGCATAGATTGACCAGAAATGATTTTCACACTACGTTTCGTTGTCCCTTTTGATCGATTGTGGGGTGCGATAACTTTGAGTTCTTCATCTACCATCGCCACACGGAAATGATTACATAAACTATAAATTGCATTAAAAGGTCAGCCATGATTATGTTTTTCATCACTTATACTGGAAACGCGAAACTTCCAGCAGCCACCATGAAAGATGCAGTATTTTTCCTGGCAGTTGGGGTGTGTTTGGTAAGGATATATTTTTTGTTTGGTTTTCATTAGTTTTACTAAGCACTATCCTATTATGACGTGGGTATATTTAAATTATTTTATTTATTTAACGTCTATCATATTCAAAAGAGGACAACTAAATTATACTTTAAATTGTCGCCTCTTGAGATATCATCAATTCAAAAAGATGTTGTACTCGAGACCTACGCTTCTTAGTTACTCATTTTATTATGTTCTGTGTCAAAATAAAATTGCATTATATATTATGGTTTTAAGACACCTGACTCGTTTGCAAAAAGTTGGTTTAACCTTGTTTTTAGAAACGAAGTTACCTACCGAAGCTAAGAAGTCTTTTTTTAAATTAAACAATGACGTATACCAACACGAAGATAGTATTTGTACCGTCAATCAAAAGAACAAATATAAATAAAAGTGAGAGATTAAAAGCACAAACAAATTCAAAGTAACTAATTTCTTAGTCGCATGTAAGACGGTAGTATAAGCAATGTTAAAAACAAAGTTTGTTTTATTTCTCGATTTTGGTTGATCGGGAAACACTCCCGTGGGTGTAATTGTTTTTATTTACTACAATTCAGAAATTAAAAAAGTCCGCCCTAACGGGAATCGAACCACGGATCTCCCACATATTAGGTGGACGTCTTAACCACTAGACCATCAGGACGGGTATATATGTATAAATGCAACTACAATTCAGAGATAAGTATGTACCCGTCCTGATGGTCTAGTGGTTAAGAAGTCCACCTGGAATGTGGGAGATCCGTGGTTCGATTCCCGGTTAGGGCGGACTTTTTTAATTTCTGAATTGTAGTAAATAAAAAGTTTGTTTTGTTATACAGGACGGTGTTCCACTGAGTTTGTTCTATTTTTCTTTGTTATTGTTGTAATAACTTCGCACAGCACCGTAGTTGTATGAAATGTACACATTGTTGTGGTTTAAACCACAGACAAGCCTTACTTTAAGGCTTTGTGGACCGAAGCATATAAAAAATGTACACATATGTAATTAATGAATAAAAAAATAAAAAAAATAAAAAAAATAATAATTAATTAGTTAATAATAATTTAGAATCATCATCGTAATAATATATATAATTTAAAACATAAATTAACATAGTTTTGGTCTTATATTATAAAGACTGCGACTAATATTTTTCTGTAGAATGTTGAACGACTTATTTGATGGTCAAACAACGTTAATAAATCCAAACTTTGCAAACCGTCCTGTTTACTTTAACAACTACACTAACGGCTAAAGAGTTACTTTACCAAAGAGGGCACTGTGCTCTTTAATGGTCATCTCGCTTGGCGAGAAAAATACAACAAAATAAAATATTCATAATTAGGTATTCTATGGCGATATTTCAACGACCTAACCCAATTCAGCAAAATAAAACTTTTTATCTAGGATGACCCTTGTATGGGTATGGTACTCATCCGTTTTAATCGGTGAAACCCTCTTCAGGGAACTGATTGTCTTAGTGTTTAAGAAGGACTCAATCCCAGCAACTACTTCAACTTCTGAAGAAAATCTCGAAAAAACGTTCAATCAGAATTACCTGTTCTGGATTCGAACTTGTGACCTCGCGAATCATAGTTTTATGCGTTAAGTATAAGCCACCTTTGTCGATCAATCCGGCGAGTATGCTATCCCCGAAGCAAAAGCCTTTGTGACCAAATAACTTAGTGTTTTATATTAGGATTTTCACATGAAATATCATGATGTAAGAAATTAAGTAAGATGTAAAGCAAGATGATTACTGGAGGAGCAATCCTAAAACGGTATTTGAAGTAAGTGGAGTACGTCGGCTTTATCTTTTGTCTTAGGCCTATCTTTAAAGTAAGAACCTGTCGGTGGTTCCACCAAATTTTAAGCTATGAAGTGTTTTACTAACTTTAACTGGAATTTAAATCCAGTTATCATTGTTATATTTCGGGATTTATAATTTTCAGTTAAAACAACTGTACGTTAACTTATCATGAGCTGATGTTTATTTTGTGATATTCGTTAGGTTCATTTGACATTAGGGGACTGTCGTGGAATTAAGTTCATTTTTGGTCATAGTTGACCCAATCAGTTAATAAACTGATTTTCTCTAATTTCTTTTAATTGGGTGTTATCTGTGCAGTATACCCCCCAAATTCAGTCATTGCGTAAAAAATTCTCCGAAATGTAATAATTCAAAACACTTTTTCAATTATTATTTACCACAATTCAGAAATTAAAAAAGTCCGCCCCAACCGGGAATCGAACCACGGATCTCCCGCATTCCAGGCAGGCGTCTAAACCACTAGACCATCAGGACAGGTACATTCTCATTTCTGAGTTGTAGTTGCATTATTTTTATTTTTATTTTTATTATTATTACTGAATTTTTTAATTTCTGAATAGTAGTAATAAATAATAACTATTACTCTTACGGGAGTGTTTCCCGACTAACCAAATCGAGAAACATTTTCAATTGACATGCGAAACAGGATTCACACTATAGACATCACTGTAGTGTTATTCAGTGCTTATTTTAAAAAGTTGTTGATTGCATTTCATTTAATGGCAACTATTTTTAACTCCACATTACTCAGAGAGGTACCTCATGCATAATGCGCGTGACTCTGATTCAGAAGGTAGGGGTTTTAGGCAATCCTGACTGAAATGTTTTTTCCAACGTTTTCTATAATCGTTAAGGTGCATTCTAGGTTCAGCATCAAAGAATAAAAACAACAAGTGATAGGTTCATTTGTCCATCTGGAACTGTCCGAACATGAAAATGGTCGTTCGGCAGTAAAAAAGTGTTCGGGTGGTTTTCATTTTCTCCACAGACACCTGATCTAGAACAGACCGAACATGTTCAAACAGTTCTGAAGGAAAATGAGGAGTGGATAAAACAGAGTGAAATATATGGCGAGAATTCGAATTATCATGGATGAAAATATGGTTATGGAGAAAGTTTGTTGGTTGAAATATAATATACTGAAGATTCCCTCGGATGTTATTTTGGTAATAAAACCATCGTCAGCCATAAATTGTACGCAAAATACACTTTTTATGTTAAATATGGTTTTCAATATAAATTTGGTGACATCACAAACCGTCCATTTTGCAGAAGGCGTTCATCTCTGAAGGTCAGAATGCATGTTTTATCCGATCTCGAACTTCCTGTACTAGGCCTCGTTTCCGCTGTGTTCCGAACTGTTCATAACCAGCCTCGGACAGGACAAAAACCAAACCTAGTGACACATTATATTGTGCTCCGTAACAAATAGTTTTAATTTTTTACCATTGTTTTCCTCAAACCAAAATCATTGTAAGTGCACCAGGACGTGTAGATTCGTGCAATGATATAAGCCGCTGTTATCTGATGATGCAGCCTCGGTCGCCATATAGTGGGGCGATACGACCTAGCCTTCGAAACAGAATGAGCGGGAAAATATTTGCGTGTTAGTGACGCATATCTAGTTTCAAACATGTGGCTGATAGTGATCAATATATAGAAACAAACATGTCTTGGCTATGGAAACTTCCAAATAGTTCACATTCGTTACCTGTGGCTTAATTTATTTGACCTCTGGTTCAAATGAATTGTAAGTAGATTGTTGTTGGCATCCTAATACAAATTGAAATTACCATTCCCTATGAAGGTATACCGGAAATTGTATAGAGCTCTCCTTTGGTGTTGGGACTTACCGGGGATGTGAGGATCTCTTTCAGTTCCAATAGCCTTTGAAGTTGACATCCAGTTTGTCATCTTGACGAACAAATGTCGCCGATTTACTTGGATTGTTGATTAAGGAGAGTGGGAAAGGGGGGGGGGCGTTGTCCGAGTTGTTGGGAGGACCGATAGCACACTGTCTTGCAAATACAGTATAAAACAAGGAGGAAATTGTATATTTTCGTAATCTCTTTTAAATTATGATTTTATTTCCATACTTGGGTCAACCATGTTAGAAATTGTTTTTCGCTAAAAAGTCTAAATAGTTAATAAATGAGAAATTAACGTTTTAATCTGTCTTCGAGTGATCCGGACAGCGAAACAGAAAAATTCAAAGCTCATTCAAATACTTGCGTTTGCTACGATGCACACAAGGATAATAATTTTAACGAACGGCTTCTCAACAGTACATGGAGTACATGGAGGTATACTAAATCGATCTCCCAATCAAATGTAGTTATTACATGCATTATGTTCTAATGTTGCGACCTTAGTTTTCAGCTCCAATGCCCACTTCTGATGCAGCTATGAGCGCAGGACTGAGGCCAGCTCAACCTTATGCAGCAATATCTCTTAAAGACAAGTTAAAGGTAAGGGAATGGATTTTGAATAACGTTTGAAAATGCATGGAGAAGCATTTAAGTGTTATAAATGTATCGCGAAAATAATATTTTTGCGAATAATATCGTACTTAAACTATAGTAAGTGACATTGCCAAATTATTAAATTTGTATTAAAAATCGTGTCTAGGCTCAATCGACGTCAAATGTCAAATTTTACCAAAATAACAGGGGCTATATGTATGTTTCGAAGCTGGATTGGAATTTTCTAATTTCAAATGCAAAGGATTCATAATATATTGTCCAATTTATTGAATTAATAATTAGAAACATAATTCGTTGGTGTATTTTAGAAAGATATAATATGTGATGCAGGGTCTGGTTATGCCACGATTTTTCATTGGGCAATGGTCACAAAAAACATTTTATTTTTGGAGTGAGTATCCAGCGCGGAACCCTCCCTCAGCCCCTTGTGCTGGCATCGACATTTATGAGAAGGATTTCAAAGCTTTGTTGCTACAACTAGTTGTCAGATCATTTTGCCACAACCTGTTGCCAAAACTTGTTATCACACATGTTGTAACACTACTTGTGGTCACAACTAGTGATAAGAGCTTGTAGCCGGTTGGACAATTAGTTGCCAGATCGTTTTGCCAAAACCTGTTGCCTCGTCTTGGTGAACGCTATACATTGTGACGTTATTGCAAGTTCGTGAATATAATCCCCAAGACGTTTATGGAAAGAGAACAGCTATTTTAAGTCTTAAGTATATTTATATAACTTATTTAAAAGTTTTAATTTTGATAATTATGTATTTAACTGTGAATCCAGGCGATGGCTGCTAAACTCGCTTCCTGTGACGCCCCGGTTGCTACGAACGTCGCCATGAACTGCACCAAGACAGAGAAGAAGGTTCTAACTAGCTTGGACTGCAAGAATAAGTTGCCTCCTGGGGCCAAGGTGACCATGAAGTGTATGCCTGGCTACGCCACCAAGGAGAAGACCAAGTCCATCACCTGTGGGAAGGGGAAGAAGTGGAGTAAACCCGTCATCAGCTGTTCAGTGGGTCAGTTACAGGGTTAAGAATGGGAAGATTGTTCTTTCATTCATGATGTTGATAATAAAGTTGGTGTTCGTGGTTTTTGTTTAAGAAATTTGGATTAATTATCAACATGTGAGATATTTGTGTTAGGTTCACTAATCACTGTGACTATTAGTGGGGAGGAACGGATTTCGGAGTTGTCAAAAATGTAAATGTTGATGAAGAAGAAATATAGCATACACATAATTTAGTTTTACACAGTAATCGATTTTCGCATAACTTTCGAATTTACCTATGAAATATTGAAGGAAAATGTAAATAATATTATAGTATCTATAGTAATTTAGTAAAATAATTAATGAATTTACCAGACCTATGTCCTTACAGATACTACCACTACTACTACTACTACTACCACGACGACAACCACGACAACCACTACCGAAGCCACAACCCTATTGGCAGCTGCCTCTGCGGGTGGTTCAGGAAGTGGTTCCGGAAGTGGTTAGGAAGCGGTTCTGGAAGTGGTTCCAGGCAGTGGTTCTGGAAGTGGTTCGGGCAGTGGCTCAGACGGTGGCTCAGGCAGTGGAGGTGGCGATGCAGGCGGCGATGCAACAACATCGAGCTCCTCTGATGCTGTCGTCGTGGAATCTACAACAGCGGCCGACATAACCACAGCGGCACCCGATACTACCACAGCTACCACTGCAGCTGTGACGACGACAACCCCAATCCCCACCACACTCACCACAACCACAGCACTCACCACGACTGCGATTGCCAGTATGACCACTTGACCACTACTTCTCCTACTACCACCCCAACCACCACCACGACCACTCCAACCACCACTACGACTACTCTAACCACCACTACGACCTCTCCGACCACCACTACGACCACCCCAACCACCACTACGCTCAAAGCAACAACCACTGTAACACGTTTTTCCTATCACCTCAACCATCCCGACCACCACCACAACAACCCCAACCACTACTACCCCAACCACTACTACAACCACCCCAACTACAACTACCCCAACCACCACAACCACTACTACCCCCACTACTACCCCCACTACCACTACCACAACTACCCCAACCACTACAACAACCACCCCAACTACCACTACCCCAACCACCACAACGACCACTGTAACTACTACTACTGTTGCCACTACCACACCAAGTAAGTGTTACGAATCTTACACAATTTACGCAATTTGACAATTTATACATTCTTACTTTAAACATTAATAATATTTGTTGCTGTAACTAAAAACAACAATAAGCGACCCACGTTGGCCGACAATCTAGCTAAAAACAACAATAAGCGACCCACGTTGGCCGACAATGTAGCTAAAAACAACAATAAGCAACCCACTTTAGCCGACAATATAGCTAAAAATCAAAGGTATGCGTCCCACGTTTTGCGTCAATGCAGCTACTAGGAAAACACTAAAGTCCCGTCGCGTTGTTAAGCGAGCACCGGTACGTGCAACACGACCCGAGTACGATATTCCCATAATGTTACATACCAATAAGTCTTTAAGGTCTTGACCGATTTAGCTGAAAATTTGTAAAATAGGAGAGAATGGATAAAATCCACCGCCATCTAGAGGACCTTGACATCATTTCTTTGGGAAAACTATTTTAACTCTTTGATAACAATTAATACACTGCTTCCTCGATAGTATTTTGATTACTTCTAGGTGGCAGTGCATAGTGACCAGAATTCTCGTGCAACTTTTCGTTGCCATGGTAACGTTACTTTTGTTAAAATGTAATTTCTATCCACACTACTTAAGGTCTTGACCGATTTAGCTGAAAATTTGTAAAATAGGAGAGAATGGTGTACTTATTGACCATGCAAAATTTCATAACGATCGGAACATTTTTATTTTTTAATTTTAATTTTTATATTTTATTTTTATAACCAACGATCGGATTTTGTTCAAAAAGTATACAGTAACCCGCATAGGTGGTATGTACATGTGTGCAAAATTTCAGTTTGATCAGAGAAACGGTGCAACCTGTAATAAAAAAAAAAAAAACAAACAAACAGACATACGAGCCATAAGAGTCAAGTGGAGACACTCGCTACGCTCGCTCAAAAAACAATAAGCGACCCACGTTGGCCGACAATCTAGCTAAAAAACAAAGGTATGCGCCCCACGTTGGGCGTCAATGTAGCTAAAAAAATAAGCGACCCACGTTGGCCGACAATCTAGCTAAAAAACAAAGGTATGCGACCCACGCTGGGCGTCAATGTAGCTAAAAACAATAAGGGACCCACGTTGGCTGACAATCTAGCTAAAAAAACAAAGATATTCGCCCCTCATTGGGCGCCATTGTAGCTGACAAACCCATTTAACACAAAAATTAAAACAATGACAATAATTATCCAAAACTCAAGAACAATAAAATTATAAAACAATAAAATTCAAAAACAATTACAGTACTTGGTTTGAAGTTTGCGTCAGCTGATTCTATTCACGGAGTAGAACGAGAAACTCTTTTTCTTTTAATTTAAATTCAAGTGAAGACAAAAATGAAATTATAAAATGGATGTTCCAAAGGAGAGAGATTTTACAATATTATTATTACATTGAAATAATGAATAATCTGATAATATGTTTTAAAAAATGTTTACACAACAGTGTTGAAATACTTAGCAATTGTGCAATTAATAAAACATGAAGAGAAAAACAATGAAAATTACACAAATTAACAATTGGGAGGCCATAGGCCTAAAATCCTAATGAATTATGTGAGACCTTGGCTGGTCAAGTTATTTAGGAAAAAGGCCTTGCAATGTGCTCAATTTGCCCTCAGGCTATTCAACATCAAATTTATACTGTCCAAATTCACATGTTGATTACTAGGAAAACGCTTAAGTCCCGCCGCGTTGTTGGATGAGCGTAATTTGTGCATTGAGCTACCATGTGTTATATGGATTTTCTGTTGTTCTGTGAAAAAATCATTACTTAGTTGAAGATTTTTTTAAAATTAATTTAAATTTAATGAAAAATAAACTTTAATCTTTAATTTTTTTAATTAATCGTAATTTTAAAAAAGAAAAAAAATCGTAAATTTTCGATTTTCATAAGAAATAGTTATTCGATTGTGCTCAAATTTCACAAGAATATCTTAATTCATAAAATTATGGTTCTGTGAAAAAATCATTAAAATCGGATAAAGCATGTAGGTGTTGTAAGTCGAAGAAATTTTTAAAAAATCGAAAAAAATCGTAAAATTGCGATTTTGATAAGAAAATAATTTCCGATTGTGCTCAAAAACGTGGCAGTTCTAAGTTCAGAGATTTCGAAGACCTCCATAAAATTTCATCGCAATCGGATTATCGGTTTAGCCGGAATCGTGTTAACAAACAGACAAAAATAGAGAGAAAAAAAACAAAAAAAAAAAAAAAAAAAAACATCGGATTTTTTTCTCCAGTGTAGTGAAATGGAATCTTCGCTCCGCTCGCTACGCTCGCTACGCTCATCCAATTATTTCATAATAAGTTTTGATAATTTACTAATGTTCGAAGCAATATGCTGCAGGTAGGCCCAAGTAGGCTGTAGGTAGGCCCTGGTGTAGGCGGAACACCTGGGTAAGCTGTAGCCCTCGCGTAGTCGGACGAGCTTAAGTCCAAATCCAAAGTAGGCGGAAGCCCCGAAGTAGGCTTTATCTAGACCCTGGGTAGGCAGAATACCAGGATAGGTAGGCCTAGGCAGAAGCCCCGGCTGTATTTCTCACTGGTCTTGGTGTAGTATGTGTAGACTAAGCCCCTGCTAGGCCCATGCCTTGGAAATGCAATATCAACTTGCTCAGTTGATTGCTAGAAGATTAGTGTCCTTGCTCTCTGTTCCCACGTCGGTCCTCACGTGTGTAAGATGACGCAACAGGCCCAAGTACGCGTGCACCCAGTCGCTGAAGTAAGCGCGTTTGGGCTCACCCGTGTGTCTATCCATTGTTTTAAAATTTAGTTACTTCAAGAATTCGCAATACGACCACGCGTGCAAGAGATAGTAACATTGCATAATGTAAACTTCAACAGCTTGTGTATGTGGCGTAATTCTACCGCGCAGCTGCATGCAGAAACAAAATTATATTTCCGCACGTTGATAAAATGTTTGAAGAATATACTTTTGTTGAACACGTGTGTGTAATGGAAAAGAACTGAAGTTAAGCCATACGCATGTAAGAAAAGTTCAATTGTTCCACTGGCCTATTGTGTCATCCACCAACAGCTGTTTTAATGTACTAGGAAGCTTCGCAAACGCTTATTCAGGCGCGTTGTTGGATGAGCGTAATTTTTTAAATAAGAAAAAAGCGTTAAATTGCGAATTTCACGAGAAATAATTTTTCGATATCGCTCAAATTTCCCACAAATATACGAGTTATTAAATTTAAGGTTCTGTGAAAAAACCATTACAATCGAATAAAGCATGTAGGTGTTATAAGCCGAAGATATATACATATTGTTTTTTAAATCGTAAAATTGCGCTTATCATGAGAAATAATTTTTGATTACGCTCAATTTTCACAAAAATGTTTTACCTAATAAAATAAAGTTTCTGTAAAAAATCATAACAATCGGATAAAGCATGCAGGTGTTATAAGTCGAAGAAATGTTTTAAAAATAAAAAAAAAATCGTAAAATTGCGATTTTTATGAGAAATAATTTTTCGATTGCGCTAAAAAACGTGGCAGTTCTAAGTTCAGAGATTTCGAAGGCCTCCACAAAATTTTATCACAATTGGAGTATCGGTTTAGCCGGAATCGTGCTAACAGACACACAAAAATACAAAAAATGAAAAAGAAAAAAAACATACCGGATTTTTTTCTCCAGTGTAGTGAAATGGAATCTTCGCTTCGCTCACTACGCTCATCCAAAAAATAAAATCAATTCAGTGAATTGCTCACTGGATAATATCGATATTTTATAGGTCGAAGTTAAATCGAGTTAACATTGCACAGTTCATACAACATTTCGTCATCATCTTTGCGTCTTTGCTACGTGCGAAATTTAAATGTTTATAAAAGCAAAATACGATTTATACTCACAGAATACTAGGACTAGGAAAACGCTTAAGTCCCGCCGCGTTGTTGGATGAGCGTAATTGGTGCATTGAGCTGCCATGTGTTATGTGATTTAAAATAATAAAAAATAAAATAAATTTATTTAGATTCTAACCACTTAGTTATAAAACTGATTTTCAGTGGGGGACAATAAACCAATATAACCAAGCACACCCTTAAGGCTCAAAGCAATCGACGAGTGAGCGATAACCAACCAAAGATCGATATTTTTTATAGGTAATATGCAATCAGTGTATGTGTATTGTTGTTCTGTGAAAAAATCATTACTAAGTTAAAGATTTTTTTTATTAAAGTAAATTAAATTAAAAAAAAACTTATTTTTTATTTTTTTATTGTAATTTTGAAAAAGGAAAAAATCGTTATATTGAAATTTTCATAAGAAATAATTATTCGATTGCGCACAAATTTAACACGAAAATATTAATTCAAAAAATCAAGGTTCTGTGAAAAAATCATTACAATAGGATAAAGCATGTAGGTGTTATCAAAGAATTGTTTGAAAAAAGAAAACAAAACGTAAAATTTCGATTTTCATGAGAAATAGATTGTCGATTGCGCTCAAATTTCACACGAAGACCTAAATTCATAAAATTTGGTTCTGTGAAAATATCTTTAAAATCGGATAAAGCATGTAGGTGTTATAAGCTGAAGAATTTTTTTAAAAATCGAAAAAATCGTAAAATTGCGATTTTAATGAGAATTAATTTTTCGATTGCGTTCAAAAACGTGGCTGTTCTTGGTTCAGAGATTTCGAAGGCCTCCATAAAATTTCATCGCAATTAAAGTATCGGTTTAGCCGGAATCGTGCTCACAGACACACAATAATACAAACAGAAAAAAAAACATTCCGGATTTTTTTCTCCAGTGTAGTGAAATGGAATCTTCGCTTCGCTCGCTACGCTCATCCAAAAACGCTTAAGTCCCGCCGCGTTGATGGATGAGCTTTTTTGTAAGTTTTTAGTTTGCGTAAGACCACTTTCCCTTTGAAAGTGCTTTTTCAATGCATTTTAGGTGATTGTTGTCAAGTTTCTATTGTTACTTGTTAATTGTTATTATAAACCTCAAAAAACTCATATTAAAACCTTTATTTCTATGGATTCTGGCCAACTTTTTAAACTTTTTCTTTCGAAAGGTACTACAGCACCATAACCTTAATGTTCATGTGAAATATGAACGTTGTAGCCCTACCCGTTTGGTCAGAATCGGCCCAAATGTCACGTAAATATCGCACTAAAAATCGAAAAAAAATCGTAAAAATACGATATTCATGAGAAATATTCTTGATTGTACCCAAAAACGTGGCACGTCTAAGTTCAGAGATTTCGAAGGTTCCCTCCAATTTTCATCACTATCGCTTTTGTAGTTTGCCTGGTATCGTGCGAACAGAAAGAAAAAAAAAACACCCGAGCTAAATTTTTTGGGGGGTTTAGTGAAATTGAAGTTTTCGCTTCGCTCTTCCAATTATTTATAAAAAATATAAAAACTATAAAATTTTACTCATTTTTCAAATATGATGTTGAACAGAAATAATTGGATGAACGAAGCGAAGACTTCAATTTCACGGACCCCTCAAAAAATTTAGCTCCATTGTTTTTTTTCTTTCTTTGTATTTTTGTCTGTTCGCTCTCTACCGGGCAAACGGCATCATGCGATCTTGATGAAAATTAAAGGGCACCTTCGAAATCTCTGAACTTAGTCGTGCCAGGTTTTTCGGTACAATCGAATAAATTCTTCTCATGAATATCGTACATTTACGATTTTTTTTCGATTTTTAGTGTGATATTTTCGTGACATTTGGGCCGATTCTGACCAAACGGGTGAGACTGCACAGTTAATATTTCATATGGACATTAAGGTTATGGTGATGTATTGCTTTTTGAAAGAAAAATTTGAAAAGTTAGCCAGAATCCATAGAATAAAGGTTTTAATATGAGTTTTTGAGGTATATAATAACAATTAACAAGTAACAATAGAAACTTGACAACAATCACCTACAATGCGTTCAAAAAGCACTTGCAAAAGTAAAGAGATCTCACGCAAACTAAAAACTTACAAAAAAGCTGATCCATCACCGCGACTAAAAAAAGCGTTCGCGAAGCGTCCTAGTAATTATAAAAAGCTTTTTAAATATCAGTTATTTTACTTGTGCTACAGTGCCCTAAATGACCGTCTTGTCCGATGTTTCTGATTGCATTTTTTCGTGAGTGTATCACTAAACCATACATTTAAAAATAAGTATATTAATGTCAATGATGTTCTTCAACAGTACATGTCGGCTTCAGGATAGTGGCAGACGTCGGCAACGTCAAGTACTACACCACGCCAGCGACCGCGGACGAGGCTCAGGCTGAGTGCGTAGCACAAGGCGGAAATCTCTACTTCCTCAACACTGGAGCCAGGAGAGACTATGCTCTAGAGTTCGTCGATAAAATCTTGGCAGCTTATCCCGGCCGCCTTCCAGAAATATACACTGGGAACTGGCTTGAAGCTGACGGTATATGGAGATCAAAAACTGGTAAATATGTCAAATTCAAGACACTAAATAGTATATTGAGACTGACAGATATGGTAGTTGTAAGTCCACGATCATGAGTAACGAGTCAGCGAGCCCTTAGGTTTCCAGGGATAGGAAGATCATATCCCTCGGATACCCAGTGAACCAACTAGTCGCCTAGAGGGAATCAAATGAAACTTTCAACTGACAGTTTACCACAATTTAAAATTAAGGTTAGGAACTATATACGTGACTAATACTAAGAAAACGCTTAAGTCCCGCCGCGTTGTTGGATGAGCGTAATTGATGCATTGAGCTGCCATGTGTTATGCGAATATTCTGTTGTTCTGTGGCAAAATCATTACTAAGTTGAAATTTTTTTTAAATTAAATTAAATTAAATTAAAAATTAACTTTTTTTTAATTAATCGTAATTGTTAAAAAAAATCGTAAAATTGCGATTTTTATAAGAAATAATTTCTCGATTGCGCTCAAATTTAACACTAATATATTAATTCATAAAATTAAGGTTCTGCGAAAAAATCATTACAATCGGATAAAGCATGTAGGTGTTATAAGTCAAAGAATTGTTTAAAAAAAGAAAAAAAACTGTAAAATTTCGATTTTTATGATAAATATTTTTTCAATTGCGCTCAAATTTCACAAGAATATCTAAATTCATAAAATAAAGGTTCTGTGCAAAAATCATTAAAATCGGATAAAGCATGTAGGTGTTATAAGTCACAAAAAAAAAATCGAAAAAAATGATTTTTTTCTCCAGTGTAGTAGAATGGAATCTTCGCTTCGCTCGCTACGCTCGCTACGCTCATCCAACAAATCAATGTGGAACACATATTCTAATATAGACAATTAATCTAGTCCAACAGAAACATTTCCATTGCATTTCATATCATTCAAATTCACTTACGGGTGTGTTTCCCGATTAATGAAATTGAGAAATTTCCATTGAAATTTCGTAGGCCTATATACTAGAAAAAATCGGTACGAGAATCACATAAAAAGTATAATTTCAACTCTAACGATCTTTGAAAACGGTCTACAGTACAAGTTAACCTTTTTAGAAAAAAATTACAGATAACCCGGATGTATTGTGCAATTAAATTTAACCTATCCACAACAGCAGAAGTTTTCTTTTAAGAACTCTTAACTGCACAATTTAAAAAGTGCCAAATTTTATTTTTTCATGATGATGGTATTTGTTGCTTAACGTCTCTATTAATGCACTAAGGCTATCCAAGACGATGAGTGGTGATGATTATGATAAAGGGCGATCACATAGAACATGTTTAAGGCGGGATTCGAACTCACATCCTTGTAGAGGCTTCGGACCACCGCCCTAACCGTATGTGCCATAGCGGACGGGTTATTTGTTTATAGTTGAATATACACAACATTGAAAAATGGGGAATTGGTAGGCCTATGTGTTAGCCTACAATGTTGAAAATCCAAATTATATATTTTTGAGGCCACCTTGTGTAAACGCCACTACGTCCAGGTTTATAGCTGTTTGATAACCTGATATTCTGACTCAACTTTTATTTCAATTGTGTTTCAGGACTTACTTATTCTGCAAACGGTTACTTCTATTGGGCACCGGGTGAGCCTAACGCCGGTGAGAAATGCACCTTCTGGGACAAACCCACCCAGAAATCGTATGGTCACCCTTGCAAC
Source organism: Sweltsa coloradensis (assembly GCA_024449915.1). NCBI lineage: Eukaryota > Metazoa > Arthropoda > Insecta > Plecoptera > Chloroperlidae > Sweltsa > Sweltsa coloradensis. The sequence continues at coordinate 236,885 of JAMZAV010000353.1, read as the reverse complement.
GACGCGGGACGCAAGCTTGCCTACATCTGCGAGAAATAGTTCGATGCCGTCATCAGCAAGTCAGCGTGACGTATCTACAATAATTATTGCTGAAAAAATGAGTTAATTTTGAAATAATATATACTTTGTAATCTTTGCACACTCTATATGTATCAAAATTATTCACTAAATTCTTTTCGTATATCAGAAATATTATCAACTTAGGGTTTAATGTATTTGCTGCAAAATTCATAATCCCTATCTGCTGTAATGCCTAAATAAATAATGTTTTAATGTACTGCTATATATTTTGTTGTTTCTAATTTGTGTTACAATAAAGAATTCGGTTAAAAAAATACGTTCCTTAATTGTCACATGGCCACATGAATATGATTGTTACAAATTGTCACATGCCACACATAGTGATATTGGCATTGGTATGGCACATAAATCCTTACAACTTTATTTCAAGTTTTATTCAAGTGCATCTTATAAAGGTGTCAGAATGTGTTGACCGTGAGTAAAATATAAACAGATATTCAATGAAAATAAAATTTTATAGTAAAAAAAATATTAAACACAAATTGATTGGTATTCAAATGATAAAAAATAACTGTTCATACACTATTCAAAGTTAGCAAAGCCACGGTTCAAAATTACACTCGGGCCAACCGAGTTGGGGCGTTTCCAAGGTGTCACCCATCCTTCATGAAACGTTAAATGAATTAAAAACTGTCATAATCATAATTGGGAGAATGTATAGGTACCTGACAACCATTCCGATTTTGATACGGTATACGCATATTATTCCTTATGGGTGAACAAATGGCTTGAAATATGCCCAAAATGTCTTTTTGGGTGTTATCGCTTGCCTCCCAACGCAATATTAATTTATAATAAATACATATTATTTTTATACTCCCATGACAAATTTCATGCTGGTAACTCACTATTAAGTGCTAGTCAAGAAAATTCACTAATTGGGGTGGGGATGTCAAGAACTTATTTGTGGAAGGAAGATTAGGTTGATTGGACCGAAACATGTTAGTAAGTGATTTTATTGAATCTAGAGACGGTTAAGAGATCAATTGGAGTTGCTGCTGAGAGAAGAACGACGTATGGTTGTAGACCTGGAAAATCCACAATAATATATCTCTTATTTGCTGTACGGGAAATAATGAAACCATTGTGGGAGATGGACAAATCTATGAACATCTGATAATGAACAATGACAACAATGACAAAAAATAAACAATAATGAACATCTCCAATCTGTAAGGAAACTTTTATGAAATGAGGATAAGCCCAGAAAATGCAAGCTGCTACTGTACAAACTATATTTCGTCCTAATACTGACGTATGCTTCAGCGACCTGGACTCAGGGGAAACAAGGTGAAAGTCGTTTAGTTGCCTCAGAAATGAAATTTCTTAGAATTGTATTGGGGGTAATTAAAATGGAAAAATTGAAAAGTAGTGCAATAAGGAAGGAACTGTGTGTTGAAAGTTTGAGGTGACGTATTGGAAGAGAGCGGCTGAGATGGTTTGGACACATGACAAGGATGGAAACGAAAGAATACCAGAAGGAATTTGAAGTTAGCAGAAAAAAGAAAAGGGAACTGAAATTAAACAACGCATAGAAGAGAGAGACGTGACTGGGGGAAGGTAGAATTGGAAAGATGGTGGGAAGATCGGAAGAAATGGAGAGCTTTGGTAAAAAGCATCAGGATACGGAAGCGAAGACAGATGAAGAGGAAGGTGAAGAGGTCGTGTCAGGTCTGGCTAACCGGCAGCTAAGAAAGCCAACAATAGCCTGAATATATGGAGTTAACGCTCCCCCCAACCTGAGCATTAGTTTTGAAATAGGGAACGGACAAAAGATATAAATATAACAAAATTCAATGATCATCATTATAATACGACCTAGTACCCATTCCAATTCTAAGGGATTGTAGGAGGCACTAGGGGTGATATATCGTTTGCCTCCCAACGGAGTAATTAATTGTGATATTTTTATCTACCACAATGCCAAATTTCATACTGGTAACTTACTTTACACTTACAGTGTTTGCCACTTAAAGTATAATTATTACGGGAGGGGGTGAAAAAATGTGGGTTTTGGAATGAATGATTTGTTGATTTAACTATAACACATTGACACATAATTTTATTTAGCAATTGAAATATTCAAAATGTATCAAATGAGACCTAACGTTTTTCCAATGTTAAGGGTGGTAGTTGACAGTAGGGGTGAAATATCGCTTGCCTCCCAGTGGATTATTATTTTTCAGATTAAAATGTACCTGCATGCCAAATTTCATGCTGGTTACTCACTGTAGGTGCTTCACTGGTGAGTGCTGGAATTCAAGGTAAAAATAATTTACACTATTAGGGGTTGGGGTTTGAATACATGTGGTTGAGGAGATAAGAGTGGGTCGATTGGATGAAAACACATAAAAATTAATTTTTATTAGTAGTTACAATAAAAATTTTTGCTTCCAATGCAGAAGGTCCAGGGTTCGATTCCCGCTAAAGTCAGAAGTTTTTTAACTTCTGATTTGGACTTAAGTCCATCAGTTCTTGTCTTAGGAGTTTGTAAACGGTGACTTTGGAGCCGTCCTAGCAACGAAGCACATAATAAATTTCAGAGTTGTTCTGAATCGGCCTTGTTGATTCTGGCGTAGATCCGCGGGTGTTCGCACTGTCCATACCACTGATTGCTATATTTCCTATTAAAAATATCGATCTTTGGTTGGTTATCGCTCACTCGTCGATTGCGTCGGGGCCTACAGGGTTGGCTTGGTCGCTTTGATTTAAAGTCCCCCACTGAAAATCAGTTATATAACTGAGTGGGCAGACTCTAAATAAAATTTATTTATTTATTTTTTATTTTATATTTTGGGATCAAACTGTGAATTATTTTAATTTTAGGGGATGATTTAAGGGGGTATTAATGGTGAAGTATCTCTTGCTTCCCGGCGCATTTTTAATTCTTAAAATTTTGCGCTGGTAACCGGATTTGTAAAATGTTTCCGCTAACAGCTCTCACAAAGCGATTCCACACAAACAGATGGGTCTACACCGTTCACATTTTACAAGAACTTTGCGGTAGAGTATGCTTGGGTGATAGGGTGTATTTTTAAATGAAAATAATGTAAAAATGTAAACTGGGAGGTAAATAAAGGGAATAATAGCTTATTTAAAAATAACTTTCGAAACTTGACTGATAATCAATAATAGTAATATAATCACTGCCTCCTAGATGCTCGTCGTGGCTCCTCGTTCATCTAGGAGGCAGTGAATATAATAATATATTTATATATTCTGTGTGTCAGTGTGTATATCTGTCCGTCTCTCATTCAGTGCAAACCGAAACTCACTTCAGATCGATGTTTCTCCTGATGCTTGGATAAGGGCCGGATAAAGATATCCCTTCCTAAAAGAGGGATTTGGTCAACACGGCACCTCCACCAAAAGTCTTTTACAACGTGTAAGAGGGGTCGTTGAGCTTGGCCCAACTCCAATACGCACCCTCAGGTATTGACGATTGCAGCTGAACGGTTCAATTTATTAAAATTTACACAAGTGATAGCTCATTTATATTGATATCCACACTTGGTTGCCAAGAATTAGCCTTAAAAAATCAATGCGAGAGGTAAGTCCAAAACGTGGAAAAATCGAAAATCGAAAACATGGATTTCAATTCTGGAAATTCCCACCAAACCGTTTATCTTACGATAAAGCCAAATTACCCTACGCGTTCACATTGATTTGTACGTTGATGTCCAGAATAAAAATTTGGGTTAAAAAAATCTGTACGCTTTGAATAAATTCCCGAATTTTACCAAAATTGAGTAAATTATGGAGATTTCACGATTTTTTAAATCAAAACCAATAGATTAATCTAAAAATACGCGTACTGGATCTCATAGATTGATCCTTTATTAACGTAATTGTGAAATATGATACCGATGCTGTTAACCGTTTACCCGAAAAAAAAACAGAAAATTGAGCGTCTAAACTCGTCTCCGCGCCAGCCTCAGCGACCTCTCTATGGTGTACTGTAGTGCATGTGGCGTCCCTACCAATTTTGGGCACTAGGCCTACCGTATTCGTGATTGTTAATTTCTGTATCACGTTCATATCATATGTTGAACCCCGGTTGACAATAAGCCACCCTTTAAGATAAAAATTTAGTAAGTATGTTAGAAGCTATTTTATGAGACTTTATCAGCGTGCAAAATCAGAGCCTATAGCGTACAGCCTCACAACTATCTATAGGTCAACTATCCCAATACTATCTCAAATATCTCTAAAGTATAACAATCTCATAATATCAAGTTCACTTTTAATGTTTTCCCATGACAGTACTTTCCTGTTACGTCACTAGCTCTTTTCATTTTCAATATATGTGTAAAATTGTAGCCGTATGACGCAAATGTCACTTTGGCTGTTTTCACTCCGGAAACTGGAATCGCTATTTTATACAGCTTTAATTTTTCTAAAATCAAGATAAAATTTATGCTTTTCCCACTTGATACACAAAACAACAAACTATTATTTTGTTATATTAGGTAAAATCTAAACAATCGTTATCTGTTTGAACTGCATGGAGAACTCAGCACGAGGCAAGGCCAGTTGGAAGCTGTTAGTTGTTCGGTCTTGCTACGCTGCCCTGGTATTGGTGAAGATTTACTACTACATACCACTCTAGCCATGAAGAATGCTACTCGTTTGTTAGTAATCATCCTCATTGCTGTAAGTAATTTCTCCCTGGTACTTGTTTATAACTAGGAAAACGCTAAAGTCCCGCCGCGTTGATGGATGAGCTTTTTAAAGTTTTTAGTTTGCGTGCGATATCTTTACTTTTGCAAGTGCTTTGTTTTGCTGCCTACGCATTGTAGGTGATTGTTGTCAAGTTTCTATTGTTTCTTGTCAATTGATATTATTAACCGTAAAAAACTTATATTATTATTATTCTGGCTAACTTTTTCAACTTTTTCTTAAAAAAGATACTACAACACTATAACCATAATGTCCATGTGTAATACGAACATTGTAGCCTCACCCGTTTGGTCAGAATTGGCCCAAATGGCACGAAAATATAGCATAACAAATAAAAAACTTGCATTAAAAGCTTTATTTCTATAGATTCTAGCTAACTTTTTCAACTTTTTCTTTCAAAAGGTACTACATCACCTTAATGCCCATGTAAAATATGAATGTTGTAGCCCCACCCGTTTGGTCAGAATCGGCCCAAATGTCACGAAAATATCGCTCTAAAAATCGAAAAAAAATCGTAAAAGTATTCATGAGAAATATTGCTTTGATTGTATCCAAAAACAATGCACCTCTAAGTTTAGGGATTTCGAAGGTCCTGTCAAATTTTCATCAAGATCGGATATGCCGTTTGCCTGGTAGTTAGCTAACAAACAGACAGGAAAAAAAAGAAAAACAAAACAGACAAACAAAAAAAAACACCCGAGCTAAATTTTTTTGAGGGTCAGTGAAATTGAAGTCTTCGCTTCACTCGCTTCGCTCGCTACGCTCATCCAATTATTTTAAACTAGGCAGCTTCGCGAACGCTTTTTCCAGTCGCGTTGGGGGATGAGCTTTAATCGTTGCCATAAAAGAACGATTTTTATAAGAAATATTTCTTCGATTGTCCCCAAAATCATAACATATCTTAATTTCGAGATTTTGAACGTTCCCATAAAGTTAAATTAAGAACGGAGCAGCCGTTTGCCCGGTCGCGGGCCAAATATCACGAAAATATCGCATTGAAAATCGAAAAAAATGTTAGAGTAGGATATTCATGCGAAATATATCTCTGAATGTACCCAAAAACTTGGCAGATTTAAGTTGAGAGATTTCGAAGGTCCCCAGGAAATTTCATCAGGATCGCATGCGCCGTTTTTCCGGTAGAGAGCAAACAAACAGAGAAGAAACAGGAAAAAAAACTATTTTTCTCTGGGTGAGTGAAATTGAAGTCTTCGCTTCACTTATCCAATAACTGGCAGTGGTGACTGGTATTGGGGAAGTATTTTTGGGAAATTTGTGGAACGTGTCAATTAATCTCATAACAAGTAGGCGTAAACGTATAATCAGTGTTCCCAACTTAGCTACAAATAATACTTGTTCATAACTGATATTTATAAAGAACGGAATGACTTGAATGGTATGTGATATTGTGATACCTCCCTACCTCATTTAGTTGTGAAAGTGTTGTTGTTTTTCAAATCAGTATTTGATATAATTATTTTCCTGGTTTACTTGAGTTGAGTTGAGTTGAGTTGAGTGGTTGGTATGAGAAAAAAACGTGTTACTTCTAAAAGTTTGATCCATATATGTTGCTTTTTTTATTCATTACAATAGATTGAACATAATTACCATATTTTATCAATGAGAATGTGTGTTTTTTGTTTTGTTTTGATGTATAATTTCGAAGTGAGGGATAAAAATCCAAAAATGGATTGAATCTAATTTTATTCTTAGTTAGAATATATTATTTTCAGTTGCAATCCGAAAACAAGAGTTTTTGCACTTGCGTCAGGTAAAGCTGACCGCGTCCTTGAGTGAAATAATGATAACTTATCAGCGAGGTGGACCTTGGTTAGAGTGACGTCACGAGATCTTGTCTCGTGGCATCCTGCCCCCCCCCCCCCTAGCAGTGTCTAGACACCAACTGGTAATTAATTAAACAGAAGAAAAATGTAAATGAATGCTGTGATTTTACAAAATAACTTTTGTAAATACAGAAAAGATAGATTATATTATTGTTATTAATACAAATATCGAGTAAAAGAAAAGTTGATTTATCGAATCAGGCAGATACACACAAACGTTTGAATACACAGAAGTAACAGTTGTTTTTTATGTAAAACAATAACATATGCAAAATTATAATTTTGGAATAATACACTTAAATTTTTCAAGTTTTATTTAATTATTACGAATTTGCAATGTAGCATGATCTGTACTCATATTATTAGAACACATCATGTTTTATGAACTACGTATTATCGGATCTTGATGACCTCGTGCTCAACGAAGCATCCTCTAAGATGCTCAAGAGTGGTGGATTATGTTTTCTGTTTTGCCAACTTAATACCTACCAACATCCGTTTTTGTTTCCAAGATCTTCTCGGTAGCTCTTGCATATAAACTTGATCTTCTCGGTGGCACTTGCATATAAACTTGATCTTCTCGGTAGCGCTTGCATATAAACTTATCTTCTCGGTAACTCTTGCATATAAACTTATTTATTTATTTTGTTGGACGTGGCAACAGATAATAATGATGACGTCTATACTATACTCTATATACTATATACAGCCTAATATACACATATAACACAACTGATATACAAAGGCGGACAACTGAATAAATCTTGTTACATAAATGCAGACACAACAATGAGCTACAGTTAAGGTAATATTTGAAATAGTAATTTGTTATCACAATATTTTTGACAAATTCAAAACGGATATAACATGAAATTAATTAATTTTAAACCAAATACAAAAAAGAAAAGAAGAGGAAAGAAAAGAAAGAAAGAAAGGAAGACAGAAGAAAGAAAAAAATCACCAAAAAGGGAAATCGAAAAGAAAAAAAATTGATTTATTAGATGATCCCACTCAAACGACTATGAGGTTTGACAAAATTCAGGAAAAGCAAATCATTAAGTAATTAAACTTCCGCAGAAGAAACCACCAAACGCGAATCTTAATTCTTTATTTAAATCTTGATAACGATTTAGTCCTTCCTCGTCTGTGTGTCCTGTGATATAACCACGCTTGATTATCTTTAGGTTGCAGGATATGTCATGTCTGCAGTGGATAACGATAACGGACAACTGATGCCCTTTCGTTCAGCAGTTGCAGCACCATCCATTCGTGATACAATCAAAGTAAGATATAAATAATATATGATTTCATATGAATATAACTTGAATTCATTAAAATAGCTTTAGCCCAAGTGTCGTTAGCTGATATAATACTTATCAGAACACAATATTTAATTAAAGTATAATTTATGTTTTATTTAAGATTGTGCAATATGATTTGATACGCTTTAAAGCCTTAGTTTGAAGAACATTCGAAATAAACTAAGAGATTAGCATCTGTACAGCAATTGAGAGAAAGTTTATCCAGTGTTTCGATAGCTCACTTGGTAGGACATACGTATATACTACTATATCAGGTTCTATCTACAGTTGGGACACCTTTTCGACTGTTTCATCAGAGAGGGAACCAATAATAATTTATTAACTAATGCAGTACTTTCTAGGGTATCCTTCAACGAGTATAAATTGGCATAGGTAATATTCTGAACCCTACGGTGTCAATAAATACTAGAGGATGCTTTTTTAATTGTGTGTTTGTTGAAGAGTAGACCACGAATTTCCAATTTACGTAAGTTCCCAGACCATTATAGTGTTGCGTGTGATTTATGTCAAAGTTATACATTTCAAATCATTGTTGTGGTCCGGAATATGTTAAAAAAATCTTTCCCGTTCATGTTTTTGCAGAAGATGCAATCTGTGTTCAGTGCGTGCAACCCATTGTCAGGGACAAATGTTCAAATCAACTGTACCAAGGTCGAGAAGAAAGTGGTTACGAATCTCGACTGCACCAAGAAGCTGAATCTGGGCACCAAGGCGGCCATGAAGTGCATGCCTGGCTTCGCCACCAAGGATAAAGCCAAGTCCATTACCTGTGGGAAGGGGAAGAAGTGGAGTAAGCCCGTCATCAGCTGTATACCAGAAGGTCAGTTGTGTACGAGTACTAATATTCTGAACTCGATCACCATGGTCTCACAGTCGGCCATGGTGAATATTAGTGACTTTTGAACGATTCTTGCGACACAATTTAAACTTTATGTTGAGGTAATAATTTTTTTAAATTCAATAATGGATTGGTCATGAATCAACGCCTTAAGATATGGTGTAAATCTTCATACCTGAAGCCATAACCTTTAATTTGCTTGTGTGAGGAGATTTATTACAAATGTCACAATCTTTTAATATTCTTTAATGTGGCGTTCAGAACGAGTAAAAAAGTCAAAGAATTATTTATGTATCATTTCATTAATTGCGTGTGCCTAATAATACTTGACTGTATGGGCCATATCGCCAAATTACAATCATTTACGCATATATGCCTAACTACTCTCAAAACAAAAATTCCAAGCGGTGATATTGATTCCCATTAAAATCTTAATTGCACAAAACGTAATCAAGTGTTGTAATTACAGTGACAACAACCACTGTTTCAACCGTTGCGTCAACTGAGGCGACGACCGAGGCGACAACAATGGCAGCAGCAGAATCAACCGCTGAGTCGACAAGTGACACTTCGAGTGTTGACTCAGCATCCGTCAGCGCAGATAGCGGTTCTCTTGATGTGGTGACGAGCAGCGTCGTCACGGTAGCCAGTTCGGCGCTCCCGAGCGCGGCAGTAACCAATCTGACCACTGCGTCCACTACGGCCATTACAACCTCTCCAACCACGACCACCAGTATTACCACTCTAAATACGACGAGTTCCGCCAATACAACCACCCCCGCCAGCAATGCCACTGCTACCAACGCGACGACGCCACCTACTACGTCCTCTCCAGACAATACGACCACCGTACCCTCGACCACCCCACGAGCCTCGAACTCTCTGAAAGAAGAAAGACACGCGAGCGAGAAAAACGGAAACGAAAAAGGAAACTCAGCAGCTTCGAACAGCCAAGCCACCACAACTAGCGCTCCAGACACCACGACTAGCGCTTCGGCCACCACAACCAGCGCTCCAGACACCACAACTAGCGCTCCGGACACCACAACCAGCGCCCCAGCCACCACGACTAAACCAACTACAACTACTAAGTCTGCTTAGTAAATATTGAAAATAACGTAGTGCTATCACATTAATACAATTATTCTTGTCCACATTTAAATTAAAAAATGCTTTTACCTTAATTGGATGAGCGTAGCGAGCGTAGCGAGCGAAGCGAAGATTCCATTTCACTACACTGGAGAAAAAAATCCGGAATGTTTTTTTTTTTTTTTTTTTCTTTCTTTTTTTTTTGTATTTTTGTCTGTTTGTCCACACGATTCCGGCTAAACCGATAATCCGATTGCGATGAAATTTTATGGAGGCCTTTGAAATCTCTGAACTTAGAACTGCCACGTTTTTGAGCGCAATCGGAAAATTTTTTCTCATGAAAATCGCAATTTTACGATTTTTTTCAATTTTTAAAAAATTTCTTCGACTTATAACACCTACATGCTTTATTTGATTTTAATTATTTTTGCACAGAACCTTTATTTTATGAATTTAGATATTTTTGTGAAATTTGAGCGCAATTGAAAAAATATTTATCATAAAAATCGAAATTTTACAGGTTTTTTCTTTTTTTAAACAACTCTTTGACTTATAACACCTACATGCTTTATCCGATCGTAATCATTTTTCGCAGAACCTTTATTTTATGAATTAATATATTAGTGTAAAATTTGAGCGCAATCGAGAAATTATTTCTTATGAAAATCGCAATTTTACGATTTTTTAACAATTACGATTAATTAAAAAAAAAAATAAAAAAAAAAAAAATTTTTAATTTAATTTAATTTAATTAAAAAAAATTTCAACTAAGTAATGATTTTGCCACAGAACAACAGAAAATTCGCATAACACATGGCAGCTCAATGCACCAATTACGCTCATCCAACAACGCGGCGGGACTTAAGCGTTTTCCTAGTACTAGGAAAACGCTAAAGTCCCGCCGCGTTGATGGATGAGCTTTTTAAAATTTTTAGTTTGCGTGGGATATCTTTACTTTTGCAAGTGCTTTGTTTTGCTGCCTACGCATTGTAGGTGAATGTTGTCAAGTTTCTTTTGTTTCTTGTCAATTGGTATTATTTACCGTAAAAAACTTGTATTAAAAGCTTTATTTCTATGGATTCTGGCTAACTTTTTCAACTTTTTCTTTCAAAAGGTACTACATCACCATAACCTTAATGTCCATGTATAATATGAACGTTGTAGCCCCACCCGTTTGATCAGAATTGGCCCAAATGGCACGAAAATATCGCACAAAAAATCAAAAAACTTATATAAAAAGCTTTATTTCTATAGATTCTGGCTAACTTTTTCAACTTTTTCTTTTAAAAAGCAATACATCACCATTACCTTAATGTCCATGTGAAATATGAACATTGTAGCCCCACCCGTTTGGTCAGAATCGGCCCAAATGTCACGAAAATATCGCACTAAAAATCGAAAAAAATCGTAAAAGTACGATATTCATGAGAAATATTTCTTCGATTGTACCCAAAAACGTAGCAAGTCTAAGTTCAGAGATTTCGAAGGTCCTGTCAAATTTTCATCAAGATCGCATATGCCGTTTGCCCGGTAGAGAGCGAACAAACAGACAAAAATACAAACAAAAAAAAAAACAAAAAAACAAAAAAACAAAAAAACAAAAAAAAAAACACCCGAGCTAAATTTTTTGGGGGGTCGGTGAAATTGAAGTCTTCGCTTCGCTCATCCAATAATTCACTTTTACAATGCACTTGCAATTACATCTTACTAGCTGTTTCGTTTTGTTTACTGTAGTGATACAAAAAGTTTGAACAGTATTATCATTAAGTCAGTGATCCAACTTAACTGGATGTACATTGTATAAAAATTTAAATAAATTATTTAGATTTAGTACTATACTTCAACTGGGTTTATATTCTTCTTTCTAAAAACAATTAGTTCAGCATAATCATTATCTATCTCCGTTTCCTGCTTCTGGTAGGGTCAGCTTGGGGCAACCAAATTTTTTACTTCTCTCTATCCACCCACAATCGTGTATCTTCCACATCTTCCCAGCTCTCTCCTCTTGCCTCCAAGTCTCTTCCTATAGTATCCTTCCATCTCTTCCTTGGCTTCTGAAATGTTATGTTTATATTGACTATACATTCATATCCATTTTTGGGTTTTGAAGTGATAAGACTTCATGGGTTGTCGTAATTACTATCAACAATGTGCTTTTTAACGTAATTTTTAATTTGTGTGGCTCGTTGGTCTTGTGGTAAGCGTATCTGGTTCCAATGCAGAAGGTCCAGGGTTTCGATTTCCGCCAAAGTTAGAAGTTCTTTAACTTCTGATTTGGACTACAGTCCATCAGTTCTTGCCTTAGGAGTTTGTAAACGGTGACTTTGGAGCCGTGCTAGCAACGAAGCACATAATAAATTCAGATTTGTTCGGAATCGGCCTTGTTGATTCTGGCGTTGATCCGCGGGTGTTCGCAATGTCCATACCACTGATTGCTATATTTCCTATTAAAAATGTCGATCTTTGGTTGGTTATCGCTCACTCGTCGATAGCGTCGAGGCCTACAGGGTAGGCTTAGTCGCTTTGATTTACTATCCCCCACTGAAAATTGGTTATATAACTGAGTGGGTAAACTCTAAATACAATTTATTTTATTTTATTTAATGAATGTTGTGGTTGCGATACAGAAGAATATGATGTCATCGTAAACATTGGACAAGCTAAACAAGTCCGTTATTATTTCGATTGTGTTTGGAGTACAAGGTAAGCTTACATTTCTAATAACATGGGTTGCTGATAATTACTAATAAAGAGGTCAGGGGAAGGGACCCTCTCTCAAGAGCTTAGAGACGACGGAGGGGACTGAAGAAGATTGGTGATTGGTTTTCGGACATAGGGGAATCAGGTGGGAGTCAGAGAAGCAAGGGTGACAATGGGATTCAAGCCTCATGAGGAGGGGAGAATGGCCAAAGTCAGGGGATCGAGGCTTCGTGGATACCGAGGTTCGATCTGATCGGGGAGTTCAGTTTGAGAGGTCACAGAGGAAGGTGAGCAGACCCTGAAGAAAGAAGAACTACTGAGTGCTCCCGCTACGGCGGGAGTCGAGCGGCAAACTGTGGAGAACCGCTTGGGAGCTGAACGAAGAGAGAAGTAAGAAGAGTGAAGAGTTTAGTAATCAAGGGGACGTGGGTTCGTTCCGATACCAGAGTCTGGTCTCAATCTCAACCGTGTCCTTCATATCATGTCAATTTACTTCTCTACACTCAGTATTTCTCTAATGTCCGTGTTTCTTATTCTGTCCCTTCTCGTTTTGCCCACTGTGCTCCTCAGGAATCTCATCTCTGCCGCCTGTATCTGACTCTCCTTTCGATCCCCCATTGTCCTGATTTCTGCTGGATACGAGTGTTTAGTTAAAAAGTAAAAAATTGGCCATATTCGTGAATTGTTTAGGTGATTCCTACAAAATATTTATCAGCGTAGGGCTCTTCATGTATGCTTTATTGGCAATTGTGCAAAGTTTCATATACGCCAAATTATTCCGAGACAAATCTATATTTTACCAACCACCAAATGCGTCCAATAATTCCTTGTAAAGCGGACCAAGACGACGCCCTCAACAAACAAATAATTGACAATCAGAGACCAGCATTTTATATAGTAAATACCGACACAGCTAGTTGGCCACGATTCAACCCGCAAGCGTCGTCAGCGACCGGGACTTACATGGGTATTTCTCTGATTCTTTACGCCAACGTCACATACGTGCAAACAATAGTCAGAATATGTTCTATTTTAAAGTATTGTTAGAATCAGCCACGCAAGCTCAAATCTTCTGATTCTTCGTTCGTTGTATTGTCGTCATTGAGATATAAATCAATAAAATCATGATTTAAAAAACGTGAGCTCCTTTGTTCTAACTGTGAATATGTTCACTACGTACAGAAGATTCGTATCTTGGTTCCCGAAACATGTTATTTCAATTCAATTTCCCCCAGGAAGTGTAATATTTTCGAAATACGAGAACAAATATCAGTGATAACACAATTTATTTGTTTCAAAGCCAAAGCCATGGAATTAATGAATATTATTTTTATTTAAAGCCATAACAGAGACACAGTTCACTGTATTTGCACGTGCAACGCATCACACCTGCCTACATGGAGTCATTACCGTCCTTCATTATCTTCGTATGCCTGGTAAGAAATCGTATTACTTGACTATATTTTGTAATTTACAATTTCTTTATACTATTTCGCAGTGAATTGAACAATATGATTTCGGTGTGCTACAATAATGTTTTATCTGGATGTTTCCTCGTGGGGTTTCTATGTTTTACATTCTTCAAAGCACGTTTACTTATCTTCAGGATAAACGTAATACTTATCAATTTTTTTAATGTTTTTTTGCTCATGTTTCAAGCTTATAAACGTTAGTAATTCAATCCACAGAGATGAAAGTTTGCAAAAACAAAATTGTTAACAATCTATTGCGCGACTTTTACAAGCGATGTAGTAAATTGTAATATTTCATTTAAATAATGCTTTTCTAATTCATTTACATGCTTAAAAATACAACTTTTTCATTTTTTTAAAAATGTTTAGACAATAAAGTTCTTCTTTGGACCTGTACACGTAAAACATATTTTAAGTCTCTACAAATATTCTACAAATATCTTATTTTTACTTGTTGCCAACTCAGGCAGGTTTCGCTTCTACGGTGGACATGGTAATCAACAAACAGCTAAGACCAGCACAGCCAGATGCGGCTGTATCTATTCGAGACACAATAAAGGTAAGCTGTAGACTGGTATCATCTATTGGAGTCACTTGAAGCGTTAAAGGTATCTGAAATTATAATAATAAATATATTTGAAATGTAGTTTTCCAAATTAAATTAGCTGCTATTTAACTATAATTGTGATATTCTATGGTCAATCATCTATACAGACAGTTCAATAACATAATCTATCTGCTTATTCTAACGAAAGTGATTTTGAGATTTGGGTTCAAATAATTAATATGTGTTTTTTTTAAGAGTGATGTTACCAGAATCTGTGCTTCTCAGGTTTTCATCTTTAAATAAAGGTTTGGTTGTAGTTTGTTAGATAAAAGACAAACAAGATTCATAAGGCTCATTTCTATTAAATCAAACGACGTTTTCCATACATACAGCACATCGGCATTTCGATGAAAAGCATTGTAGACAAACATATTACCTGAATATAATGAAAATTAAACATGGATTTATTAATTCAGGTCACAAACAACTAAAATGGTTTTAATATTAAAGAGATGTACTTGTGTTTCTGTTTACAGAAACTTGCGGCTATGCTCAGTTCATGTAACGCAGTTACAGCTCCCAATGTTCAGATGAACTGCACCAAGACCGAGAAGAAGGTGGTTTCTAGCTTGGACTGTACTAAGAAGTTGCCTCCTGGGGCCAAGGTGACCATGAAGTGTATGCCTGGCTACGCCACCAAGGAGAAGACCAAGTCCATCACCTGTGGGAAGGGGAAGAAGTGGAGTAAACCCGTCATCAGCTGTTCAGTGGAAGGTCAGTTGTGTATTCAGTTGGGGTTAATAGCCATCAATAGAAGAAGCATAGGTATTACACGTGACTTTAAGATGTGATGATGGTTCACTGGTTCGTTCGAGCCCTACCAACTGCAAACAAAACAGAACTCAACTCAAGATGCTGTATTCTAAATGATTTGTCTTTACAGTGACTACAACAACTACAACCACTACCGAGGCAACAACAGTGGCAACAAGTGAAGCGGCTACAGAATCTACCACTGTGGTGTCATCTGACACTTCTAGTGTCGACGCATCCGCTGTCAGCGCGGACAGTCAGGCAACTGCAGCATCCGACATCGCTTCATCTGACCCTACCACCGTGACAGGGACCAACACTACGTCGTCTCCAAACACGTCGTCCTCTCTATCAGATGTAACCACCACAGCGTCGACCACCTCAACCACTGCTTCCACTTCTGACTCTACCACTACTCCAACCACTATTGCAACTACAGCAAGCGCATCTACCACTCTTAGCTCTACAAGCACTGCTTTAATCTCTACAACAGCTTCTATCATTACAACAGATGTAACCACTTCAGAAACTCCAACCACTGCAGCCGCTACAACCACTACTACGCCTACAACATCAACAACAACCACTGCAACTACAACAACTACTACTGCGCCTACAACAACCAACAGCAACAACAACTGTACCTGTCACCACTACAACTCGTAAGATATTTATATTCTAATATTAGAGTTCGTGTTTTAATATAAGCATGGTAAGAATACAAACAAATTTATGAAAATTGACTATAGTCAAGTAAAAAAAAAGAAAAATAGTCGAAAATGTATTTCTTTTTCAGTATCGCCTTTGTACAGAATACTCCCGAGCGTCGGCAATGTGAGGTACTACGTCACAAGGCAGACGGCCGCTAATGCCATAGCGAGCTGCCGGACAGACGGAGCCAGTTTGTATGTCATCAACTCTACAGCAAGACAAGACTTTGCTGTTGACTTTATCAACCAGTTCATGGTGACTTATCCAACTTACGTTCCAAAAATATACGTGGGGATACAAAGATCTTCCCTTGGCTGGTTCACACTTGCAGGTAACTCGATGAATAATCATGCAATTATTTACAATTTTAAAATTAACAGCATGAAATTAATTTAATAAAAAAATATACATTCACATTTAACTATTTGTGAAAACTGAAATTGTTATATCTGGTCACATTTACAGACGCCTTACGAACGTATATAGTATAACTCGGAGATTGGACTAAGAAATAACAGCGCCAACCTGGGGACCCGGGTTCAATCCCCAGACCCTAACCCATCTAGGATTTAGTTTTCTAACTCGAATACGTTGATTATCCTAACCATTCAATTATTATCACAGCTTGTGCTAAAGTGGTCTTTAGGTTTAACTAAACTGATACAACATAAACTAGCTAGGAACGAGATTCACATTTCATTGTCGTATGTAGAATGTACCACATGTCAAAGATACAATAATAAAAGTGCGGTTAGAGATATATTGTACCGGAAACCTACTACAAACTCTACACGTACGAATGTATCATGTTTAACCGTTTTTCACGTTCATGGCAGACTCCCATTGTTTTTATTTGTGTTTCAGTAAAGCCAAGATTTTGTGTAAAAATTAACAATTCAATGAACCGTTGAACCAATTATTTTAAATTATAATGAGGTACCACAAATATCTTCATGTTCCGGCGTGTACGCAAAGCAGGCAAATAATGTTTTGTGTTTCGTTCTAGGAGTGCCGGTTGCTAGTGTGCCCTTATTCACATGGGCCCCAGGCAACCCTGTGAACACATACAGTTGTGTGGAGTTTGCGAGGAGTACCTTGTTGTCCTACGAGCACTACTGTCACGACTCTGCTTACTTGCTACCATACATCTGCGAGAAACCTTAAGAGTCTTATCAACGTGTTCTGATTATCAAATGAAGAAATTGCTA
The DNA here is from genome assembly GCA_024449915.1 of Sweltsa coloradensis. Classification (NCBI taxonomy): domain Eukaryota; kingdom Metazoa; phylum Arthropoda; class Insecta; order Plecoptera; family Chloroperlidae; genus Sweltsa; species Sweltsa coloradensis. The sequence goes on along the minus strand of JAMZAV010000353.1, from coordinate 219,583 downwards.
GCTATATTATGTATTATTCTCAATATTTTTTTATTTACACCTCCATATTGACAGTCTTCTTGTAAATAATATCTGTGCGTTTAAAATGTATTCTACTGTCACGGCTATGTTTACTTCCTACCATACATCTGCGAGAAACCTTAGGAGTCTTATCAACGTGTTCTGATTATTAAATGAATAATTTGCTAGCTATATTATATATTATTCTCAATATTTTTTTTTATTTACTCCTCCACATTAATAGTCTTCTTGTAAATGATATCTGTACGTTTTAAATGTATTCTACTGTCACGACTCTGCTTACTTGCTACCATACATCTGCGAGAAACCTTAGGAGTCTTATCAACGTGTTCTGATTATCAAATGAAGAAATTGCTAGCTATATTATGTATTATTCTCAATATTTTTTTATTTACACCTCCACATTTATAGTCTTCTTGTAAATGATATCTGTACGTTTTAAATGTATTTTCCAGTAATATAAAATGTGTAGTGGTTTTCTTATCTCAACTACACCTAAACTGGCAGAAAACTGAGCCGTTTTAGTTACTATTTTGGAAAGCATTAATTTTTTTCCTTTTAAATAAAAAAAAAATAAATTCGTATTTCGAGTCTACCCAGTAAGTCACAGAACTGATTTTTAGTGGGGTACATTAAATTTAAAGCAGACCAAGCCAATCCTGTAGGCGCAAACACCATCGACGAGCGAACAATGATCAACTGCAGACCGGCATATTTAAGTTGGATATCTATCAATCAAGCTGGACACGATCCCACTAGCGTACAGCGCTAGAATCAACAAGGCTGATTCGGTACAACCCTACCTAGACTGCATTATTGGATGAGCGAAGCGAAGATTCCATTTCACTACACTGGAGAAAAAAATCCGGAATGTTTTTTTTCTTTCTTTCTTTCTGTATTTTTGTCTGTTTGTTAGCACGATTCCGGCAAAACCGATACTCCGATTGCAATGAAATTTCATGGAGGCCTTCGAAATCTCTGAACTTAGAACTGCCACGTTTTTGAGCGCAATCGGGAAATTTTTTCTCATAAAAAACGCAATTTTACGATTTTTTTCGATTTTTAAAAACTTTCTTCGACTTATAACACCTACATGCTTTAACCGATTGTAATGATTTTTTCACAGAACCTTAATTTCATGAATTAAGATATTCGTTCGAAATTTGAGCGTAATCGAAAAATTATTTCTCATGAAAATCGAAAAATTTTACGGGTTTTTTCTTTTTTAAAACAATTCTTTGACTTATTACACCTACATGCTTCATCCTATTGTAATTATTTTTTCACAGAACCTTAATTTTATGAATTAATATATTCGTGTTAAATTTGAGCGCAATCGAATATTTATTTCTTATGAAAATTGCAATTTTACGATTTTTTTCTTTGTTAAAAATTACGATTAATTAAAAAAATTAAGTTATTTTTTTATTTAATTTAATTAAATTGAAAAAAACTCTTCGACTACGTAATGGTTTTTTCACATAACAACAGAAAATCCGCGTAACACATGGCAGCTCTATGCACCACTTACGCTCATCCAACAACGCGGCGGGACTTAAGCGTTTTCCTAGTATTTATATGTCTCGTTGCTAGGCTCTAAAGTCACCGTTTACTTATTCCTATGTCAAGAACTGATGGACTAAAGTCCAATTTAGAAGTTAAAAATAACTTCCGCCTATAGCGGGAATCGAACACTGAACCTTCTGCATTGGAAGCAGAGACGCTAACCACAAGACCAACGAACCACACAAAAATAATCAAATTTCGTTTATATTTGTGACTCGTTGAATATGAAATGCTGGTATTATTTTCTGTTTGCCGTTATTTCCAGGTTACTTCCTGTTCACTCGAAGTCACCGCCGTACAGCGTGACTATACGGGATGACCTCCTCTAGATATAGGTGTGAATTGATCATGTTCCATATCGCATGCCCGCTAAACCTAACAATATATGAGAAGGTCAATAGGTTAAAAGAAAAGTCTGGTTCACTAAAGTTAAATCATTGTTGATCTTGGGTATGGTCAAGAATCTTCCAATGAATTGTCGTTGTAAAGTTCTTAAACCTTGGGGAATCCTGGTAAAAAAATAATTACTTGTACTACGTTCAGTAACAATCAATATGATTAAATCAAAATGTTGAAATTAATAGGTACGCCTATGATTATACTGTCGATGGCGCAAATGATTTTGGATTGTTTAAATGAATTGTTCTATAAAACTTTGTTCTCAATTGATTGATAGACGTACCATCAATTTCAACATTATGATTTAATAATATTGATTGTTACTTTGTTACTACTACTCCATAAATTATTATGAAAAGGGTAACGACTGCTAGAAAACCGGCGAAATTCATAGATGTATTATTGTTCTGCCGGGAAGTTTTATCTTCTAAAGTTAGTTTGACAAGGTCTGTAAATATTCCCTTATCTTGATTGAGATATTATACATGGAAGATCTGCAGAACAAACTTACTGATTTGATCAAGAAACAAGAACAATCAAAGATGATCTTGTGACGACGTAGACTGATATTAAATCTTCCAAAATTCCAATTATTTCCACCGTTTTTGCCAAAAGAATTGTCGTATCATTTTTTTATCTTGTTTCTGTCATAAACATGATTACCAACACGAAACCGGAATAGAAAATCATAGTCGAGATGAAGCTACAGATTTAAATATCAAATCAAATCAATCATATATGGGAATAGATTACACACAAATTATTGTGAAACAAGATACATTACGCTGAAAAACGTTACACTTGTTAAAACTCTTCCTTTTCTCTGCTTATTCCACAGGTAACGCGACACTGATGCCACCTGTCATCCTCGTCGTGTACCTGGTAAGGAATTATATTCAAGGCCTATAACTCAAAATCAACTAAATTCTTACTATTTGAGTTATGTTGGATTATTCTACTCGTGAATATGTATTGATGATTGACACACTTGTCAAGTACCATCGTGCTAGCTATTGCCATAATATATTATTGCTATGTTGTGTAACACAGGGTGGCGGAAATGAAAATCAGGAGATGCTAACATGACATGCGATACAATCATAATTTCATAACTTTTACATAATAATACGTGTACGTCACAATTATTTGTGTTGCAGTACAACATGATCGAACTTGTTCATTTTCAATGTAGGTTCAATTAAAACAAAAATTATTTATAGAATTAAAGTTCTCACCTTCTTGGTACCCCGTGACCTAGGAGGATCCTGATAAAAACTATGTTCATAAATTAAAATATTTGTCTTTCTTTTGTAGTAAGTACATAATTATTTATTTTTTTATAAGTGTACTTAGCCGGTCAACATTATTTTGTAAAAAACAAACTGATGGAATTAATCTGTGATGGTCGTTGTTGACGCGGTGTGAAACGATGATGTGCTGTTAAATTGTGGATTTTATCGATGATCTCTAATCAAAATAAGGGAAAGGAGAATAAAATATCCATTAAGAAAGTGGCAGTGGCGACTTTTATCAATAGGATAGTATGTTTTTCCCAAGTAGGATTAATATTTGGGCAGATTATTCGAGCAACAACAGAAATGGCAAATTTCAATCATTTAAGTTCGTTCATCCCACCTAACCGGCCAATCAAGTTGATACAAAACTAGAAAACAATAAAAATGTAATTTATAGATAAGTGTTTTTGTTTTTTGTTTTTTTCACCTGCCCGACCATGTAGGTGAAAAACAACAAACACACCACACTTGACACACAGTAAAATGCCCGTGTAGATTTGTAAACAATAATAATTAAGCTGTGCGAGCAAAAGATTCCATTCTCTACTACACTGGAGAAAAAAAATCGGAATGTTTTTCTTTTCTCTTCTTTCTTTTTTTTTTTTTGTATTTTTGTGTGTCTGTGAACAGGATTCCGGCTAAACCGATACTCCGATTACGATGAAATTTTATGGAGACCTTCGAAATCTCTGAACTTAGAACTGCACTGTACGAAAAATTGATCAAAAAATTCATTTCTTTGAAAATAGCAATTTTACGATTTTTTTCGTTTTTCTTATTTGTTTTTGTTTGTATTTTTGTGTGTTTGTTAACACGATTCTGGCTAAACCGATACTCCAATTGCAGATGAAAATTTCTGGAGACCTTTGAAATCTTTGAACTTAGAACTGCCACCTTTTTGAGCCAATCGAAAATTATTTCTTATGAAAATCGCAATTTTACGATTTTTTTCGTTTCCGTTTTTTCTGTTGTTTTTGTGTGTTTGTATTTTTGTGTGTTTGTTAACACGATTCCGGCTAAACTGATACTCCAATTACGATGAAATTTTCTGGAGACCTTAGAAATTTTTAACTTAGACCTTGCACGCTTTTGGGTACAATCGAAGAAATATTTCTCATGAATATCGCACTTTCACGATTTTTTACTATTTTTAGTGCGATATTTTCGTGACATTTTGGCCGATTCTGACCAAACGGGTGGGGCGACAACGTTCATATTTAACATGGACATAAAGTAATGGTGATGTATTGCTTTTGAAAGAAAAAGTTGAAAAAGTTAGCCAGAATCTCTAGAAATAAAGGTTTTAATATGAGTTTTTTTTAGGTTTATAATAACAATTAACAAGTAACAATAGAAACTTGACAACAATCACCTACAATGCATTCAAAAAGCACTTGCAAAGGAAAAATGGTCCTACAAAAACTAAAAACTTACAAAAACGCTCATCCATCAACGCGGCGGGACCAAAGCGTTTTCCTAGTTAGTTTAAGACATAGGAATGTGAGAGTACACGAAATTTCGAGTCGAATCGAGTATTTGCTTATCGAAATCGAGTATGGAAAAAAAATCATGATTTTGGTGGAGGTGCCGGGTAGACTACAGCAAATTCATCCAGATTTATAAAAATGGTGGAGGTGCCGGGTCGCATGTGAATGTTAAAACGTAAACATCGTTGTGCATTTTTGGCGCCACCTTATCAACCTTTTAAAGCCTTTTTTGTAGGCCCAGACTTTTGTTATAATTTTTATATCTTTCGGAAGTTTTGAACTTTTTTTAGGACAAATAATAAATAATGTCACTATTTATATCGACATGTTCATGAAATATCAATAATAAAACGATATGTCTTAACCTAGCACCAATTATATTTGTATTTGATCATTACAATTATCTAGAGATAGATTACATTTTAAAATTAATCATAGATGATTCACTGTCTTCACTTTTGGATCCTACACACAGACTAAAATGAACAAGTAAAATAAAAATGGTACATATTGTTAGTGTAATCAAAGAGTTATAGTTAAATATGAATAAGTACTCGAGCGGACACAGACTGAACTCGAACGCAAAAGTCTGGACTCGATTACCCCTAAAGATATGAAATTAGAGAGGGTGTGATTTATGTAGTGCTAGCGCTTTGAAGCAGTCGTCCCTGGAAAGATATCATTTCATCATAATCAGATATCATATTATCATATGGGTGGCTGATTGCACACCGGTGATAGAATGATGCATCATTGTTCTGACGGGATGTTGTATCTTCTAGATCGATCATGGTCAGTAAAATATTATTTTGTCTTGATTGAGATGTATGCGTGGCAGTCTTGCGAACAAGCCTACTAGTTAGATCAAGAATAAAGAATAATCTTAAAATATGTATTATTCGACATTGACTGTCTTTGAGATACCTACTTAATTTATTATATTGGTTATTGTCTTATTGACGCAGTTGGTACATAAAAAAGTGGATGTATAATTTCTTATCATGTATCCTCATTAACATGATATCCAACACGAAACCGGAGTAGTAAAAATAGTTTATATAATGTCTAGATGATGTTGAAGATTTAATTGTCAATGATATGGGGAAAAGATAAAATGCAAATGATTGCAACCAAGATACAATAATATTATGCTTCAACAATGTTATACGTGTTGAAAAGCTTTATTTTCACTGGTTCAGTTGATGCGAAGTATCACACACCTCTTGTAATGAAAGTGCTAGCTATCATCGTCTTCGCGTACCTGGTAAGTAATCATATTTATATCATCGAAATCTTAAATTCACGAACTCTTTACAATTATTTTAATTGTGTGGGAATGTTCTATACTTATGAATGTATGTTAATTCAAGGAATATACTAAAATTAACTTAAATTTTCAATCGTAGATCTTCACCTCCTGGGATGATGGGCATAAATGAAAAGTACCAATGTTTTTGTTATTGCCATATGACCATATATTACTGCTAATGTATAAAACAGGGTAGAGGAAATGGAAACCGTGAGAAACTTAGCATGGTACGATGTCGAAACATCACAAGTTGGCACAATGGTCGGCCAGTGTACAGGCCAGTGGCTATAGGAAATACAGTATTACATATAATGTTGCAGAACGCCCTTTTACATTATAAATTTGTATCATTTATTTATTTATTTATTTATTTATTTAACGTCTATCCTATTCAGTAAAAAACCTTATTTACAAAGGAGCACAACTGAACAAAATCAGTTGCATAAATGCAGACACACTCAAGAACCATAGTTAAGTAAAGATGAAATAGTAATATTATAACAACATAATAATTTCGGTGTCTAATTTTAATTGAATTTTAAATGAAACTTATAAGTAACCAAAATAAAAAAGGGTAAATGAAAAGAAAGATAAGAAAAAGAAAAAAGAAATAAAAATAAAAACTGATTTATTAGACAATTCCACTCAAACGAATAATATGCGGTTTGCCAAAAATAGAAACAGCAATCCCGGAAGTAAATCAAACTTTCGCGGAAGAAACCATCAAACGCTAATCTTCATTCTTCTGCTCAACTTGATAGCAATATTGTACAGAGATCTTGACTCTTATATTATTATATCCGACAAATAATTATTGGAAATTGTATTATACAAACTGATCACAGCAAAGACACAGGACGCCTTACTCAATAATTAGAATTTTATTATTTAAAAGACTGCTGAATCATCCAGGATCTTCTGCACTGGAATCAGGTACAATACAATACCTGCTGGACCAACGAGCAAACCATCACATATCTGGTATCACGTTTCATCTACGCACTATCGTATTGTGGTGTATATTGATTTTCTATTGTTTGTTTAAACTTGCTATATAAATGTTAATTTTAATTACCTACTTTATTATTATTATTATTATTTATTTTTCACTAATAGGCTTAGTAGGAAGGTTGGCAGAAAAGGGCAGTATGCCCCAAGCACAAGGTGTCTGCCAGCCTCTACACAACAAACTGTGATAATAAACAAGAACTTATAAAACATAGAACATAGAGATAAAAGAGACAAACATAGAAGAGACAAATTAACAAAACAATAACAATTCAATGAATTCATAATATCAAAAAAGCAATCATAATGTTGAAGACTTAACAGCTCTCTTAAAAGCAGACATGGCAAGACCTTGTGTTTCTTCGGACAGGGAGTAGTTCCAAATTTTGGCAGATCGGCAGTAGAACCCACTTATGTACGTGCTGGTTCGGGCAAATGGTGGCGTGATGGACTTGGCCTGATTACGTCTTGATCGCGAAGATTCCAGACACCCGATGGAATGGGTCAGGTCTACACAGCCAGTCAACATCTTTTTGAAGAACAAAACGTCCACTTGCTTCATGATTGTTCAATGTGGAAAGGCGACATTGACACGACGTGTAAGGCACTTGTTCTTTGTAAACCCCTAATTGTCGGGGGGCACATTTGAATTTTTTCCCCCTTGCTCCTGTTTCCTTTTTGTTGGGTGCCACGCTGGTGGGGCCCTATGATAAATTTGGGCCCAACCAGCGAGTATAATTTCTTAAATCATGTTCCTCATTAACATGATATCCAACACGAAACCGGAAAGTAAAAAAGTTGATATAATGTCTAGATGATGTTGAAGATTTAATTGTCAATGATATGTGGGACAAGATTAATAATAATAATGCAAATGATTGCAACCAAGATACAATAATATTATGCTGAAACAATGTCACTTGTTGAAAAGCTTTGTTTTCACTGGTTCAGTTGACGCGAAGTATTACACATATATTGTAATGAAAGTACTAGCTATCATCGTCTTCGCGTACCTGGTAAGTAATCATATTTAATATCTATAACATCGAACTCTAAATTAACGAACTATACTTACAATTTTTATTGTGGGAATCTTCAATACTTATGAATGTGTTCATTCAAGGAATATACTAAAATTAACTTAAATTTCAATCGTAGATCTTTCCCTCTTGGGATGAAGGGCATAAATGAAAAGTATCAATGTTTTTGTTATTGCCATATATTACTGCTATTTTATAAAACAGGGTAGCGGAAATGGAAACGATTGGAGACTCGCTTGGCATACGATGTCTAAATATCAAAAGTATAGGCACAATGGTCGGCCAGTGTACGATCCAGTGGCTATAGGAGCTACAGTATTATATGTAATAATTTTGTGTTTTAATGAAGGATGGTTGCAAAATGACCTTTTACATTATATATTTTTACAACGCTTATATTAGCTTCATGTTATCATTTATTTATTTGACGTCTATCCTATTCAGTTAAAAAGGTGATTTACAAGAGGACAACTGAATAAAACCAGTGACAAATGCAGACATAATCAAGAACTATAGTCAAGGAAAGTTTGAAATTGTAATATTTTAACAACAATGCATAATAAGACATTGGGCATCAAATTTTAATTGGATATTAAATAAAACTATTTAATAACCAAAATAAAAAGGGGGAAATTAAAAGAAAGAGTAATCAAACTTTCGCGGAAGAAACCACAGAATCTACATTCTTCTGCTCAATCTTGATAACAATTTTGTACAGAGATATTTTTTATTGTTGTTTATCCTTGTATCCTACATTGAACAACAAGAAACGGCGTCGAAGCTAGTAAATATTTGCTAAAACACAAAATATATATCGAAATCTCGTGCCTAGCCTTGCTGAAACACGTGAAACTAACATGGTACTTGTAGTTGGTTCTCCCATAGGTGCTCCTTGCACAGGGAAGATCTTGACTCTAATATATAACTAGGGAAACGCCTAAGTCGTTGTTAGACGAGTGAGAGAGCCACGTGTTGAGTACCCGTGAACATTGATTGGATTTAAGTTAGGTAATTATAAGTTTTTAAGTTTAAGGGCACGTCAACTGTCCGGCCATAATGCGCCACTTTAACCAATGATAGGCTAGGGAGGTCAAAGGTAGGGGGAAGAAAAGTAATGTTAGCGGGTACACAACACATGGCTCACTCACTCGTCTAACAACGACTTTGGCGTTTCCCTAGTTTAATCTTTATACAAACACTTGTGGTCACAGACCCTTGTTGAACAGATAGGCTACACCCCAGGCTAAATGGAACGGCCGGTGTATGACCCTTAGTACTTCCTCCAGCGTCAATGTATGAAAAATTAAAGACGATTCCGTCTGGGCTCGGGGTAGAATTGGCCAGAGCATGGCTCTGCCAATCGTAAAAGGCGATTCAAGAGAAAAGGTCCACCTCGCAAACATCAGCTACTCCCCAAAACCAGAGGCGAGCTCTGGCAATCGTCGTCGGGGACACCTCCCCCTTCTCTTGAGACCTCCCCGACGACGGTGACACGTGACAAAGACAATGACGACCACGACGTGAGAAATCCCCCTTCCTCCCCTTACCCATGGCTGGTTCTGACCAGCATGGGCCCCTCCTCCCCATCCCCTAGGCTAGAGTGGTGCATTATGACCTAACGGTTGACGCGTCCTTAATCCAAATAAACCCCAAAAAATAAAATTTTTAAGTCTAGGCGAACAGAGAAAGTGGTTTATAGATTTTTGGTTTCAGGGTGCGTCAACCGTTTGTCGTCGTCCTATTATGAAAAAGGCTGGTCCCATACGTCCCAATTTAGTTTTAGTTTGGATTAAGGGTGCGACAACCGCTAGGTCAAAAATCACCACTCTGCCTAGAGGATATAGTGAGGAAAATCCCATGCTGGTGCTGGTCAGAAATAGCCACGCGGGTAAAGGTGAAAGAAAAGGGAGGGTTCTCGCGTCGTGGTCGTCATCGTCTTTGTCATCGTTCGTTTTGTCCTGGTCGTCGTCGTTGGGAAGGTCGTCAGAGAATATGGGGGGTCCCCGACAACGACTACCAGAGCTCGCATTCTAGTTTCGGAAAGTAATATACTACCCTACTTACCAGCTGATGTTTGCGAGATAAAATACGTCGCACTGTTTCTTGTAGATCATCACCAGCCCAAACGAAGTGTTTAATAGTATCCATGATAGCCAGCAATGGCCCAGCATCATTTACAGAATGGCAGATGGCATGCATAATGAAAACAAAATAATAATAATTAGATTTATTTAGTTGTCCTCCTTTGTAAATCAGTTTTTATAACTGAATAGGATAGACGTTAAATAAATAAATAAATAAATAAATAAATAAATAAATAAATAAATAAATAAATAAATAAATAAATAAATAAAGAAAGAAAGAAAGAAAGAAACAAATTTACTTGGTTCATCTGATCGCAAACTTTCACAGGCTGTGTTCTATTTTACTAATGGGTATTTCAAACATTTGCAATCTAAGTTCAAATTTTTCACATTTTTATTTCTTGTGAGCTTAAATCGCAACGAATATTGTTCATTTTGCTAGCAGTTCTAAGTTACCCGGTCACGAATATCTGTTTAAAATTTCAGCTCAATCTATTTGGCCGTTCGGCCGTATGAGCCCGGACAAACAGACAGGCATTTAACAGACAATGCTCACGGCCAAGGCCCGATCGAGTATAGCGTAAAGAAAGACTTACGTTCGCTACGCTCACTCGTCTAACCAGACATATAATTATTGGAAATTGTATAAGTCAAACTGATCACAGCATGACACAGGACACCGAACTTAATAATTATAATTTCATTATTTAAAAGACTGCAGACTTATCCGGGATCTTCTGAATTGGAATCAGGTACAATACAATGATACCTGCTGGCTGGTATCAAGTTTCATCAACGCACTTTTGTGTTATATAATTGGATGAGCGAAGCGAAGATTCCATTCCACTACACTGAAGAAAAAAAATCCGGCATGTTTTTTTTTTCTTTTTTTTGTATTTTTGTCTGTTTGTTAGCACGATTCTGGCTAAACCGGTACTCCGATTGCAATGAAATTTTATGGAGGCCTTCGAAATCTTTGAACTTAGAACTGCCACGTTTTTGAGCGCAATCGAAAAATTATTTCTCATGAAAATCGCAATTTTACGATTTTTTTTCGATTTTTTTAAAATTTCTTCGACTCATAACACCTACATACTTTGTCCGATTGTAATGATTTTTCCACAGAACATTAATTTCATGAATTAATATATTCTTGTGAAATTTGAGGGTTATCAAAAAACTATTTTTTACGAAAATCGCAATTTTACGACTTTTTTCAATTTTTAAAATTTCTTCGACTTATAACACCTACATTCTTTATCCGATTGAAATGATTTTTTCACATAACCTTAATTTTATGAATTAATATATTCGTGTGAAATTTGAGCGTCATCGTAAAATTATTTCCCATGAAAATCTCTATTTTTCGCTTTTTTTGTTTTAAAAAAATTACGCTCATCCAACAATGCGCCTGAAAAAGCGTTTGCGAATCTTCCTAGTAAAAATAAATCCCAACTAACACACAACAAAGTATTGTGCAATAGCTGAGTATGTGTTTTTTACCACGCGTACACAGTTTTCAGGTAGCCCGCCTGAAGTGGATGCTGTGAACGTACAGTTGAGACAGGCTCAACCGGATGCGGCTGTGTCTATGCGTGATGCCATGAAGGTGAGCTATACAACATTGGACTAACTGAGCGTTGTGCTAGTAACTAACACGGCATGTAGAGAATTGTCTGGAATTTTTCTAAACATCCCGCAGATTACAAAAATAAAAAAACTTTAATTTTCATTGAAGTGTAAAATAAAGATAAGTTTTCTTTGATGTTTTTAAAAACAAATTATGTATTAACGTTCTTCAGTTTTAGACATAATTCTATTAATGGCACTGTATATTGTTAAAAAATATGTATTATTTGTAATTTTTAATGTTTAAAAATAATTACATTCGATTCACGGCCCAATTTCCACCCGCAAATCTTTGAAGAATTATATTTTGTGTATACTACATCAATAACACAGAATGCGCAGTCTAAATTAATAGACTGCGTTATATCGTACGTTAACAAGTTTTACATCAATGTCATAAATAATAATAATAATAATAAATTTGTTTAGAGTCTACCCACTTAGTCATATTACTGATTTTCAGTTCTTAAGTTTTAGACATAATTCTATTTATAGCATTGTAGATTGTTGAGAAAATAATGTATTGTATGTAATTTTTTTGACGCAATTTACCCAATTTACGCACGTCTCTACAGCAAAGATATGTGTCAATTTGTTAACAAGTTAAATATTTTTTTCCAGAAAATGACTGGTTTGCTCAGTTCATGTAACCCAGTGGAGGCGACCAATGTTCTGCTGACTTGCACCAAGACCGAGAAGAAGGTGGTTTCTAGCTTGGACTGCAAGGATAAGTTGCCTCTTGGAGCCAAGGTGACCATGAAGTGTATGCCTGGCTTCGCCACCAAGGATAAGACCAAGTCCATCACCTGTGCGAAGGGGAAGAAGTGGAGTAAACCCGTCATCAGCTGTACACCGGAAGGTCAGTTGTTGTCAATTCATGAAGGCAAATTGTAACCGAAAAATGTAGCTCACGCGATTTCGTTTGGCTATACATTGTCGAAAAATGCAAATGTTGAAATTTTGTAGTCCTTCCCATAAAATACTTATCTGTATATTGATGCACAATTGTGACAAGCCACTTTCTTTATTTTGAGAATTTAAATTTAAATTTAGTGTTTCGTGTACTTGCTGTATGGCTAAAATGATTTGTTTGCTAAACAACAGCGAACAATCATTCAAAAATCTAATCGCTATTATGCATGACGTGTGAAAATTTCGTGCACAGATACTCGTCATGATACAGATACAGATGATACAGATGATGATTGTGCTTAACACGGGATATTACGTCAAATAATAAATAACAAGACAATATCATGGTGTTTTAAAAATAGTTTTTATCTGAAATCTAGTTTCTCTTAGATTTTAATCAGACACCAACGACTGGTATGACGACTGAAATAGTGCAATCATTCTGCATGCGCACAAGGATTTCCATGAAACAGTCAACCGATACGGACTGATGATCAATAGATATCGCTTGCACGTGCGGGTAGTTCAGAAGTCGTGGGAAACATGAAAGTTTTCCACGAATTTTCTTGAGCTTAATGAGATTTATTTCTGGAATTTAGTGGATTATACATAGTGCGATGGTTGTAAACTAGATAATTTTCAAGAAATCGATAGTAAGTAATCAGACAATTGATTGGCATGTGTACACCCGGGGACTTAATTAAATCAAAAGGTTTGGAAGATACCTCTGTTGCCGACATCTCAAAGTCAACTCTCTGTGCATGTGATTTGTATCGTTCCATATTATATTTCTTCCAGGCTTGATAGTTCCTGTGGTGGAGAGTGAATTTTCCTTTGACGGTAGCAACCACGTTTTTTTATTTACGTCGATCATTGCAGTTCACAGGTCGATACAAATCACGTGCACAGAGAGTTGACCACGCGATGTCGGCGAAAGAGGTATCTTCCAGACCTCTTGATGTAATTATGTCTCGGGTGTACATCGTACCAGATGTGCAGTTGTGCAACTAATTTCTCGCTTTACAAGAAGCATTGGCACAATGCTAGAACCCTCTGTGGACATAATATTGGCTTGACTGAATCCTCCTAGCTACACTTCCAGTACTCAAAGCTAGAATTTACCAATCATGTATTCTAAATGCTCTTGTTCTTACTATTCACACAAAACCCAAAAAAAAAAAAACTACAACAACCACGACGAGGCAAAACATTTAAACAACTAAACCCAACGACAGAATCCCCCGTGATGTCATTGACACATCGAGTTTACGCTGCACAGCCGTGTCATGCAGACGTAGCAACGGTAGCATCAGATAGCGATTCTTCTGACTCGACCACTGCAATCGCTCTCACATCTCCGGTGGATTCATCCTCTCTGTCGGATGCAACCACTGCCACTTCCACGGCCACATCTAACATCACAACCATCTCAAACACCGCATCCACGACTTCAACTCAAAACACTTACACAACTACGACAAATACACTAAGCACAGCTGCTAATACCATTACGTCCACTAACCCTTCTACTGCAAATATATACTCTACGACAATTGCATCCACTACCACTTCCCCAACCACTTCGGCAGCTACAACTTCTCTAGCCACTACTACAGCTACAGGCAACACAAAAACTCCGTCTACTACAGCAGCTACATCCAACGCAACTACTCCGCCCACAACCACAGCTTCAGAAGACAGTACTACACTAACCTCTAAAACAACAGCTGCAGATGACGCAACTACACTGGCCACTACAGCGCACAGCTCAAATAAAAAGGATCGAACTGCTGCAATTGCAACAGCCAGCACAACCTCTCAAACTACTGCAGCAGCTGCAGTTGATTCAACTGAATTAACCACTACAGTAGCTACAGCCGACGGTATTACTACCACCACTACAGCTGCTTCTGCTGATACCGCTACTACAAACACTACAATAACTACTGCCAACACTTCTCCAAACACATCAATAACTATCACTGCAGCTACAACAAACACTTCAACTTCTGCAAGCATTACAACTACTCTAACCACTACTAAAGCTTCAACTACAACAACAACTTTAACTCCAACTCCATCAACTTCAACAACATCTATCCCAACTACCACAACTACACCAACCACTACAAAAACAACAACCACAACAACTACACCAACCACTACAAAAGCTAAAACCCCACAAAACTACCCAAACCATCAAAAGCAAAAACCACAAAACTTTTCCCAAACCCCTACTTCACTCTACAACTACTAAAAAAAAGCTAAAACCCCAAAAACAACTACCCCAAAACCACTACAACAGCGCTAAAAACCACTACAAAAGCTACAAACCAAATAACTATAAAAACCCCCAAAACAGCACTACAACTACAAAACTCAACTACTAAAAAAAGCTACAACCCAAAAAAACTCCCAACTCTACAACAGTTGCTACAACTACTACACCTCGTAAGTGAAAAATCATAAGTTATGTTTTTCGGTTTACATAGAATATTCTACACAAGAACGTTATCACTGACGAAAACTTTATAGGGCAATAAGGTGGGACCCAAAATTTTGCTTTCTTCCTTTGCAACTTGAAATTCATGATTTTTTTAAGATTTTTTTTCCTTGATCTTCTGGGAATAAATGTGATTTGGTTCCCAAAATCGCACAAATTTAAAAAAAAAATCCAAAATTTTTTTTATTTTAAAAAAATTAGATTTTTTTTTGGCAATTTTGTTTTTTTTTTTCCTTTTTTTTTTTACACTTCAAATTGAATCCAAAAAAAAATATGGGGGACCCCCGGGGAAAGGGTGGGATTTGATACACAATTTGTTTTTGGGAAAATTTTACGAAATTCTTCTAATATTAGAATTTAAAAAGGGAAAAAATTTTAATTAATTCAGACAAAATCAGGTTGCTTTTTCCCCGGGGTTTAAAGGATGGAAAAAACTGGTAGATTTAATTGTGTAGATTTTGAAAAAGATGTGGTAAGTATACTTACTAGTAACCTATAAAGGGATGTAAAATATATTGCACATAATGGTATAACACTGTGACGGAATAATTATGGGAATTTATCTTCTTATTGAAATATCTAAAGCTAGATGCTATTATTTGTGATTATTGATGATAATCTGCTCTACAGAATATTTGTCGTTAGGAACTTTGTTATGTTTAAAAATTTGGAATTAAATGTGTTTTACTCCATTTTGAGTTGTCTTACGAAATTAATATCACAGAATTAATGTGACTTTTAGTAAAATGATTTTTCTCCAAAAACGTGTAACTAAATTGAACAGCATGCTTGTTTACACAATTTGAGAATTTAATGAAATTATAATAGGTAATAATAATGTGAGTAACATGTGTTTTTTTTCCAGTGTATCCTTACCGTATTGTCTCTAACATCGGCAAGATCAAGTATAACCTCGTCCGTCAGACAGCGTTCAATGCCAGGGAGAGCTGCAGGTTGGAAGGAGCAACTTTGTTTGTCGTCAACTCTACTGCGAGGCAAGAGTTTGTTGGGGGGGGGGTTCATCAAAAACCCTTTGTTTCGCGTAATTCCGAAGTTTTTCGTGGGGAAAAACAAGAAGTGCTACAACTTGGGACACATTGCGGGGACGTGACAAATTAATACTCTTATGAATAATGATAGATTTGATTGGTTGTAACGGGCGTTGCGTCTCATAAAGCCCATCACAACCAGTCATAGAAATTAATATAAAATTTATTTCTAATTTATTTTTTATTATGAAAGGGTGGATGGTGAAAAAAGGGGGTGGGAGATGTTTAATGGATGAATGGTGGACAAGGAAATTTTCGTGGGGCGGGTGGTGATGTGCATGGTTTTCATTTTTCATTTTTACCGTGGGAATTAAACCTGTTATATAATATAGGGTGAAATGTATACCCCTCTGCAGGTGAATGATATGTTGCAAATAGGACAATTGTTAAGGGATGCTCGAGGGCTGTTTAAGAGGACTCGATTCTAAGAATTCGCATTAACGATTCCGGAAAACTACGGAAAAATCTTCAGTCAGGATTGCCAATCACGACGGGATTATAACCCGAGTTATCCTGAATCAGAGTCGCGCGCTTAACGCCCGAGCCATCACTGTTTGTGAAGAATGGATGGATGGATGGATGGGTGGATGGATGGATGGATGGAGGATGGATGGATGGGTGGATGGGTGATGGGTGGTGGATGGATGGATGGATGGATGGATGGATGGATGGATGGATGGATAGCATTGAGCAGAATATATGTATATTAATATTATAATTGTTTCCTTGCTTTGCAGGAGTCTCAGTCACGGACGTGCCGTTGTTCAGGTGGGCCGTAGGCAGTCCTAAACATGTGTACAGCTGCGTGAGGTTTGAGAAGAGCACCTTATTGCACTACGAGCAATACTGTCACGACACGAACTTCATGCTCCCATATATATGCGAGAAACCACTGTAAAT
This sequence comes from Sweltsa coloradensis, assembly GCA_024449915.1. NCBI lineage: Eukaryota > Metazoa > Arthropoda > Insecta > Plecoptera > Chloroperlidae > Sweltsa > Sweltsa coloradensis. The sequence continues at coordinate 202,381 of JAMZAV010000353.1, read as the reverse complement.
ATATTTAGTTCTCAGATAGAGATCAAGAGTCTTATACATCTTGTCATCTTTGAACTAAATAACTCGAAAAAATAATCTTGGATACCACACATAAAGTGTACTTTCTTTAAATTAAACGTAAACATCAGCACGATAATTGAAAACTTTACTTGCAACTGAAAAAATGACAAATATTAGTTTAATAAAAATAAATTGCAGTTTCATTTTTCATTGAAAATGCCAATAGCGTTATTTTCTAAAAACAAATTTTGAGTGTAATAAAATGCATTTAACACCAAATTGAATCTCGAACAATTTATTTCAGATTGTGAAACAACCTATCATTGTGTATTTTCAGTTTCCTGTCCTCTTTTCATCGCTTTCGCTTAAATTCATCAACAAATCAACACCCCATAACCGTGCCCGGAAAGGTATTATAGGATCGTGTCAAAATCGCATACACATAATTATGTGATTTTTTAGTAATCACAAAATATGTATTTTTACAATTTTTGATAATTTAAAAATATAAATTAGCATTTTAGTAAATATATTTGATGAGGCTTCATCTTGTGATGGATTTGCTCCGTGGTGGGATGCTTGGGAATGTTAGAAGCATACAGGGTATTCCACCAGGTTTTGTAACATAATGCCACCGTAGGATGGAAGTGAAAGAACTGTCGGTAAAACAGACGGGAGAGAGTACAGCGTTCAACCGCTAGAAGGCAGCTGCGATCACTCCACTGTTAGATTCGATGAGTTAGCTTCCGCAGTTACTCACTAGGTAGCAGGCGCTGTCTCTCGTGTCGCTGCTTTACAGCGGAAGAGTTCTTACCACCGCTAGAAGAAACAACAACAACAACAACAACAACCCTGATTTACTCCGAAAAATTCTGCCAGCACACTGTTAAGGACATTTTTTATTCACTAGGAAGCTTCGCAAACGCTTTTTCACGCGCGTTGTTGCATGAGCGTAATTTTTTTTAACGAAAAAAAGCGTAAAATTGCGATTTTCATGAGAAATTATTTTTCGATTGCGCTCAAATTTCACACCAATTTAATATATAAAATAAAGGTTCTGTATAAAAATCGTTACAATCGGATAAAGCAAGGGGTTATAAGTCGAAGAATGTTTTAAATAATCAAAAAATCGTAAAATTGTGATTTTCATAAAAAACCATTTTTCGATTGCGCTCAAATTTCACACGAATATATATAAATTCATAAAATTAAGATTCTGTGAAAAAATCATTACATTCGGATAAAGCATGCAGGTGTTATAAGTCGAAGAAATTTTTTAAAAATCGAAAAAATCGTAAAATTGCGATTTTCATGAGAAATAATTTTTCGATTGCGCTAAAAAACGTAGCAGTTCTTGGTTTAGAGATTTCGAAGGCCTTCATAAAATTTCATCGCAATTGGAGTATCGGTTTAGCCGAAATCGTGCTATCAGACTCACAATAATACAAACAGAAAGAAAGAAAGAAAAAAAAAATATTCCGGATTTTTTTCTCCAGTGTAGTGAAATGGAATCTTTGCTTCGCTCGCTACGCTCGATACGCTCATCCAATTAACATGTCCTGGGATAACTGGGTCTGATGTCCCGGATTCAATACAAAGATATGTAGAGCATGTACATCTTCCGAAGACCACGCTGTAATCCCCAAATGCGTAGGTTCCTGCTTCTTTACCAGACACCGGAAATTTTGAACGGAAATTTGTCCAAGTATTTATTAAGACATCAATGCGAATGCTAGAAATTGAGTCATCGGAAAGAGCGTTTGGGCATAGGCATTCCCTAAACTAAACAACACCCTCAACCTTTATACAAAGTTGAATTGAAGAGAGACAGTGATTGTCCATGTCCATTTTTTTTTTACGAGAAATGGTTTTAATTTTGATTTCTAACCGATTTAGCATGGAATTAAAAGCGAGGACTATCAAACAATCTCATTGTACACCATAAAGATAATATTTGCATTGTGTATACATGGTATTCAGTTCACAATATAGGGTACGTAGCGTACGAAGCGAACACTACAATAATTTAATTACCCGCATAAACATGTATGGATATTTACTTTTTTTAGTGATTTTAATGGTTCTCTCTGTACCGGACAAATAGCGACTCCGATTGCGACCACATATTCAGGAATATTCAAAATCTCAAAATACTCAAATATTTATATCGGTATTGACTTTTGAGTGCTTGTAAAATTGATGACACATTTTTAAAGCCAAAATCACACTTTTTACAATTGTTTTTCTTCTATAATGATTTTATATCTTCGTAACGTAGTAAAAAGTAATAGTTTTAAGACTTTTTTGATAGTATATAGGTAGATAGATAAGATAGTACAATATATTATGAAGTTGGTTTCGTACTGCTTAAAAATATAGTATGTTAAGACAGAATGGTAAACGAAGCTAAAAAAAAAAACTAAAAACAAAATGGGGGACTCAACAGACCAAAACACTCATCCATCAACGTGACTAAATATAACAAATCATCTTCTGCGACAAAATTGACAATGTTGCCTTGTTACCGGCATACTTGGGGAAAGTTCCTTTTGAAAAGGAACTTTTAAATGATTCAGTTCATCAATTAAAAAATAACGTTTATAAAGTTCAAGTTCCTTTCAAAAAGTAACTAAACTTTCCTTTTATTTTTAAGTTTGTTTAATGCGACTGCAAAGTGACAGACGTGCAACTTGCAAGCATGCGTACGGCTGTCAAAGAGCACGGCGAGCGGTAGGGTCATGAATCATGATGATACATATGATAAATGATACGTAACGTCAAGGTTGTTTTCTAACGAATACTGAAAAGTGGTTCTAAGTACAAAATTGCCTACTTAGTTGTTACTAAAACGTAAGAAACTTTCTAAAAAAGTTCCTTGGAAATATGAACTTGATCACTTAAAAGTTCCTCAACACTAAAAGGGATCAAGTTCCTTAAAAAGTTCCTGGAAAATGAAACTCGTTCCTCGGAGCTCGTTCTTTTAGAAAATTCCTTCCCCAAGTATGAGTATGTATGAGAATAAAATTGGTTCCACATTGAAATCCGTGCCCCTACTAAGACTGTTCAACATGACATCACAGTGTCGCAACTTCAAGGCAATGGATGCGACTGTTGTTGATTCTACCGGCTGTACCCTTGTCACTGACGAGCTAAGTCTTGCGTTGCATCTCAGACAGAATGTCAAACTAAGAACTAGCTCTCAAATGAAACAATTGAAAAACATGTCAGTGTCAACAGCACTTGCTCCACCCTAGGAGGGAAACGATGTGGGCTGGTTTTTAATATTGGAAGATATTTGTTGTAGCTTCCCAGAGCTTGAGCATTGGGAGGCTGCATGTGGGTAGTCAATGGATTGTCGTTGTCGATACACATAGAAAAATGTTTTTTTACGATTTGATTTGATATTGCTTAACGTCTCACATTAATGCACCAAGGCTATTCGAGACGGTACCGGCAAAAATAAATATAAAAATGGATTTTTCGTTATCTCTTTGAGAAATTAAACTACTTTTATTGAAAAGGGATTTGAAACGTGGTCCATCTGCATTGAACTCGACAGGGCTAAATGAATAAGATGTGTATAACACAAATGCAAAGTAATATTTTCTTGGCTAAGATTCTATAGTCGTAACCATTAATGAATTAGCCATCTTCAAATGTTGTTACCATAGATCTCATTAAATTACCGTTTTTGATCAGTTTGTCAAGAAGTCTAGGTGTATTTGTCTAATTGATGGTGAAGGCGTGTAGATTTTGAACTAAAACCTTTTCTTGGTACCAAAGTCAACCAATCAACCAAGTTCACCGATACATAGCTGAGGTGACTTAAGTCCTGACATTTTTTTAAAAATATATTTATTTAATTTACAATAATGGTACAGCAGTGCATACAGTGTGTACAAAATTACCTGAGCCATTAGGCTCTTAACATTTTAACATAAAAATAAAAATATATATAACTTATTGTATAAGATATTTTAAAAAAACATATGTATATAATGAGGGAAAAAATTAAACGAAAAAAACTCTTCGGAACTAAATAAGACAATTCTAAAAATAAGTAATAAATACAAAACGCCATTAGAGTAGAGCATAAACAATTATAGATTAAAGCAAAACATGTTTAGTACGCTTGTGTTTGTACCTTTTATATGTAAGTGAGGATAGACTGTAGTCTCCAAGGCTAGAAATTAAAATATTATGAGAATTGTCTGTACATTTTGAATAGAAGCGATCGGTGTATTGAAAGACAAGATCCTTAATGGTAGGTAAATTAAAATATGCATGTAGGTCTGATATCCATGTGTTTCTTGGGAAATTCCCTATCATTCGTAAGCATTTATTTTGTACTATTTGTAATTTTTTATAATTAGAAGTGCAAGTAGAGCTCCATACCGGACATGCGTACGTAATGATTGGCCTGATTGCCATGGTGTACAAAATAAACTTATTTTTTATATTCATATGATTACATCTATTAAATAGGGGATACAGTTGTGATATGGCAGAGTACGCTTGCTGGATTTTGCTATTGATGTGGTGAGTAAATGTGAGCTTTTTGTCAAGATATGCACCTAGGTATTTTATGAAGTTAGACCAGTCTATTATTTGTTCGTTAATAATTAATGGTTGGATGTCTCGTGGCTTAAGTCCTGACATCAGTCTTTTGCCTATGGGTCGGCGTACCAACAACGTACGAGATTACTATTCCAAATCCATAATAAAACGTCCCAATCAACACAAACCTCTGCTTACAATCGAAAGATATTGTTTTGAAACTCACTCATTGGGTTTGCATCTCATGCTCTCAAATATCGCGTATCCTTGGCGATGCTCTGATTCTGCGAGGGGAGATGATCTTGCTCTCATATTATATTCCAAGTGTTAATTCATCGGGCCGATATTCTGAGTGCGGCAGAGCGTTAACAGCCAGATTGTATTATACGATTTGGTGCCAGGAAAACCAAATAGACGATTTTCCGTATAAAATATTCACTTCTGATGAAGGTGCATTACAATAAATTCTCCCCGAATGATATAAAGATGAGGGGTTCGTTTTCATTTCATTCTTTTAAATTGAATTGTGAGATAATCGATTGCATTATGCATTAGGCAAGAATAAACGAATGAGGGCTTAAATACCATGATAACGGTTCCTTAGATGTTCCATTTGTGGGTCTGATATTTTTGGTCTTTAAATTAATAATCTGTAGAGGTACGCAAAAAAAGCAATTTTATTTGATACCACTACTCGCAATCCTGACTGAAAATTTCTACAGTGCTTTCTTCGGTCGTTATGCGAATTCAGAGGGTTGAGTCTTATAATAAGTCCTTGAACAGTCCATCACAACTACCCTGATTCCCAAATAAAAACACAACACACACAACACAACAGAACAGGTTTATCACGAGCAACCAAAACAATTTGATGAGATACGAATAGGAATAATTAGCGAATGATGACGAAATAAATATAGCTGATCTTTTTTTTTTAAAAAAAAAGACCCGTATGGTTACCAATGAATACGAATATATTATTGAATCGTTAGATATTTGTAAAATAATTGTTTTATTAAAAATGGATTGCATCAGACAACCAACAAACAACTTTCATGTTTTCCAAAATAAAGGCTTAAATGTATTCTACATAATGTATTAGTCTGCGGTAACTTACGAGTAATACAATTTCCGAATCTGTAGAAATTATTCGTTTCAATAATTCCTGCAATTCTATCTCATTAAGGTCCTCAGACCCGGCGTGTCCTATGAGCTACACACGCGGTGCAGTATTGTTAATAGTAAACCCTGGGTCTGAGGAGGTTAAAGAACAATCTACAATACCCGATCTATAAGCATAACTTTTCTGTCCGTCCGTCTGTCTGTGCGTGTGTCACGTCTTACGATAAAAACCGAACATGACTTCCGTTTTACATGCGTGTTTGTTGATATTTTGTTTCAACAAGGATGACACATCATATTTTGGGTGTCTATTTGGGGCTAGGGGATCAGATTAGACCTACAAAATACATTGTATGTTTTTGGCATTTCCAAATGTAAAACTGTGTGTCCTTGCTTTGAGACCTGTGCCCCCCCCCCTCCCCCCTCCCCACCGCGCGAGGCGGCGCTGCATGGTGTTAGACAAGGGGTGGGAGCTAGGTGTCGGCAGTGAAGAGAGTAATACTCTATGTACATGGCCTTTGTTCTAAGCCCCTCTCATTATTCCATTGCCTGAGAGATAGTCGCACTTTAAATATTAAAAGCGATGCAGTTTTCCAGGGTTGACCAACACTTTAAGACTTTCACTATTTCTTCTAGATCTAACACGATGTTATTGTCACCAGTTTTGTGCGTTTCTATAACAGCAACAAATAGTGGCTTGAATTAGACGGTTCAATGTTACGTTGTATTCACCCTAGGGTCAAAACCTTACAAGTACATGGAAGTTCCCTGAATGAAAGAGTACCTTTAATATAACGGCAAAAAAACTAGGAGGGCGGGACATAACCTTACTATCGGCCAGTATATGTCGTTTTTTGGACAATGACACGCTGCACATGTAGTGCAAAATTAAATTTTGAGAATCAGTTTTCTGGATATAGTTTCTAAACTCCTTAGCTTCAACTTTAGCTATAAGGAAAAATGGATTTGTATAATAATAGTTGGTGCACAATTTTTTGTCAAATGGTACAAATACGACTTCTCTCGAGTTTTGTACCGTCTAAAAAAAATCGTACATCAACAGCTGTTATTTCAGAAATCTATTTTTCCTAGTTCTAAGGTGGAAGCTAAAGGTTTTTAGAATCTATATCCAGAAAACCAACTCTCAAAATTTAATTTTGCACTTTTTGTGCAGGCTACACTATTGCAAAAAAAACGACATTATGGCCAATAGTGAGATTATGAAGCGCCCCCCACAAAAATATTTTTTCTGTTTTATTTAAAGGTACTCTTACATTCAGTCAACTTTAATTGACTTTTAAGGACTAAAGGCTGATTACAATAGTAGATGGGCCATAATTATTGGTATTTTTGTAAATTGCGTTACACAGGAGCTGTCTCTTTTGTTACCGATTGAATCCTGTTATATAGGGCTCAATGAATGTATGCCCCTCTTCAGGTGAACTAGGTATGTTGCGGCTAAGACAATTGTGAAGGGATGTCCGAGGGCTGTTAAGAGCACTCTTAATCCCTTGCTTTCGCATTAACGTCTGAGGAAACCCTCGGAAAAACTTTCAGTCAGGTTTGCCGGTCACGACGGGATTCGAACCCGGGACTTCCAAAAATCTGTGTCAAGCGCTTAGCGCTATAGAGTCGACTTTGTCGGTAATGCAACCTAGGTTTGTTCTTTGGATATTAGGCGTACGTTGAGAAAGCAAGTATACTATCTTTCGTAATAAGTGTACCTCATTGACGGATTTACTATGTGACTACATCAAGCAGGAGAATTTGTTGTCTATTATTTCAATAGTGTGATACAATATATAACCCATAAGTAAAAACCTTTAGCGTACATCGTGTTACATCTAGGTAAACACCATCACATCCGAGTACAGTTCATTATTCGATCCTACTCTATAGCTCACTGGTAGTGTTGTCCGCCCTGATAGAATCGAATGCAGAGCTTCCGCAAAGCGTAACTTCCATTCAGTTTGCCATATCGTATTCATCGCTCCCCACAAAATGGCCTTGGTATGTTCTGAAAACTATTGGGCAATACGACAGTTACCAGTATGTCAGCTTTATGTACGTAGTGCTGCCAGCTTTCAAGCTGTAGCTTTTTACTAGAATGAGCGTAGCGAGCGTAGCGAGCGAAGCGAAGATTCCATTTCAATACACTGGAGAAAAAAATCCGGAATGTTTTTTTTTTTTTTTCTTTTTTCTTTTTTCTTTTTTTTGTATTTTTGTCTGTTTGTTAGCACGATTCCGGCTAAACCGATACTTCGATTGCGATGAAATTTTATGGAGGTCTTCGAAATCTCTGAACTTAGAACTGCCACGTTTTTGAGCTTAATCGAAAAAAAAATTCTCATGAAAATCGCAATTTTACGATTTTTTTCGATTTTTTAAAAATTTCTTCGACTTATAACACCTACATGCTTTATCCGATTGTAATCATTTTTTTACAGAACCTTAATTTTATGAATTAATATATCGTGTAAAAATTTGTGCGCAATCGAATAATTATTTCTTATGAAAATTTCAATATTACGATTTTTTCCTTTTTTAAAATTACGATTAATTTAAAAAAATTAAAATTAAGTTAATTTTTTATTAAATTAAATTAAATTTTTTTATTAAAATTTATTTAATTTTAAAAATATCTTCAACTTAGTAATTATTTTTTTACAGAACAACAGTAAATCCGCATAACACATGGCAGCTCAATGCACCAATTACGCTCATCCAACAACGCGGCGGGACTTAAGCGTTTTTGGATGAGCGTAGCGAGCGTAGCGAGCGAAGCGAAGATTCCATTTCACTACACTGGAGAAAAAAATCCGGAATGTTTTTTTTTTTTTTTTTTTTTTTTTCTTTCTTTCTTTCTTTCTTTTTTATTTTGTCTGTCTGTTAACACGATTCCGGCTAAACCGATACTCCGATTGCGATGAAATTTTATGGAGGCCTTCGAAATCTCTGAACTAAGAACTGCCACGTTTTTGAGCGCAATCGAAAAATTATTTCTCATGAAAATCGCAATTTTACGATTTTTTTCGATTTTTAAAAAATTTCTTCGACTTATAACACCTACATGCTTTATCCGATTATAATGATTTTTTCACAGAACCTTAATTTTAAGAATTAATATATTCGTGTAAAATTTGTGCGTAATCGAATAATTATTTCTTATGAAAATTTCAATATTACGATTTTTTCCTTTTTTAAAATTATACAAAGTTCTGATTTTTTCACAGAACAACAGAAAATCCGCAAAACACATGGCAGCTCAATTCACCAATTACGCTCATCCAACAACGCGGCGGGGACTTAAGCGTTTTCCTAGTCCTAGTTTAAAATATAGTTTGCTATATCGAGTCGGCTGTGTTTGCAGCTTGCCAGCACACATGCCTGTCACCATTATGTGGGTTCATCCCATTTCCCCAAGATTGTATCACAGCATCACTTGTTATTAACTAGGAAAACGCTTAAGTCCCGCCGCGTTGTTGGATGAGCGTAATTGGTGAATTGAGCTGCCATGTGTTTTGCGGATTTTCTGTTGTTCTGTGAAAAAATCAGAACTTTGTTGAAATTTTTTTTTAAAATTAAATAAATTAAATAATTTTTTTTTTTTAATTAATCGTAATTTTAAAAAAGGAAAAAATCGTAATATTGAAATTTTCATAAGAAATAATTATTCGATTGCGCACAAATTTTACACGAATATTAATTCTTAAAATCAAGGTTCTGTGAAAAAAATCATTATACAATCAAATAAAGCATGTAGGTGTTATGAGTAGAAGAAAATTTAAAAATCGTAAAATTGCGATTTTTATGAGAAATAATTATTTGATTGCGCTTAAATTTCACACGAATATATTAATTCATAAAATTAAGGTTCTGTGAAAAAATCATTACAATCGGATGAAGCATATTGTAGGTGTTATAAGTCGAAGATATTTTTTAAATCGAAAACAATCGTTAAATTGTGATTTTCATGAGAAATAATTTTTCGATTGCGCTCAAAAACGTGGCAGTTCTTAGTTCAGAGATTTCGAAGGCCTCCATAAAATTTCATCGCAATCGGAGTATCGGTTTAGCCGGAATCGTGTTAACAGACAGACAAAATACAGAAAGAAAGAAAGAAAGAAAGAAAGAAAGAAAGAAAAAGAAAGAAAGAAAGAAAAAAAAAAAAACATTCCGGATTTTTTTCTCCAGTGTAGTGAAATGGAATCTTCGCTTCGCTCGCTACGCTCGCTACGCTCATCCAATAAAATATATACTAGGAAAACGCTTAAGTCCCGCCGCGTTGTTGGATGAGCGTAATTGGTGCATTGAGCTGCCATGTGTTATGCGGATTTTCTGTTGTTCTGTGAAAAAATCAATACTAAGTTGAAGATTTTTTTTAAATTAAATTAAATTAAATGAAAAATTAACTTAAATTTTAATTTTTTTTAGTTAATTGTAATTTTTAAAAAGGAAAAAATCGTAATATTGAAATTTTCATAAGAAATAATTATTTGATTGCGCACAAATTTTACACAAATATATGAATTTATAAAATTAAGGTTCTGTGAAAAAATTATTACAATAGGATAAAGCATGTAGGTGTTATAAGTCAAAGAATTGTTTTAAAAAAGAAAAAAAACGTAAAATTTTGATTTTCATGAGAAATAGTTTTTTGATTGCGCTCAATTTTCACACGAATACCTAAATTCATGAAATTAAGGTTCTGTCAAAAAATCATTAAAATCGGACAAAGCATGTAGGTGTTATAAGCTGAAGAAATTTTTTAAAATCGAAAAAAATCGTAAAATTGCGATTTTCATGAGAAATAATTTTTCGATTGCGCTCAAAAACGTGGCAGTTCTTCGTTCAGAGATTTCGAAGGCCTCTATAAAATTTCATCGCAATTGGAGTATCGGTTTAGCCGGAATCGTGTTTAACAGACACACAAAAATACAAAAAAAAAAACAACAAAACATTCCGGATTTTTTTCTCCAGTGTAGTGAAATGGAATCTTCGCTTCGCTCGCTACGCTCGCTACGCTCATCCAATAATATTGTACATAGAAATATGTGTGGTATAAGTTGCATAATTACAATAAAATTAAATTAAGAAAAACGAATAAACTAACCCGAGTATAGATCAGAGCGAGTAGCACTTCGATATCGGACCCTAATGCCTTGAAACGCAGTAAAGCGGGTGGGGATATCTTCTGGTTACTCTTTGTTGAAGAAATTGATGTATCTCTTGAAGCTGTAAGTATTATATTTCACAGTCTGGACACAGTGTACTTTAGGGAGCGAAGCTGCCATAATTAATCACTTTTCTGTCCGTTCGACCGTCGGTCTATGTTTGAGCCGTACGTCTCACGATGAAAACCGAACATGACCTCCGACAGAGTCAGTCCGATTGATAATACGTAAATGTATTGACCTGACATGGTAACATAGACACATAAAACTGCAAAGTGGTTTTACAGGAATTCCTCGAACAATTTTTTTTTAAAATTTTCGTCACTTTCTGCTTAATTACAATTTTGGTTTTACGCACATGACGTCTAAATGATAAAACAGGGGGGGGGGGGTTATGAAAACAATCCACGCTTCGATTGAAATGACTTTTTGTTGAGATGACCTTTACCAAGGATGATAGGGTGGTGACCCTGGTGGTCAGGACTCAGGAAGACTCAGCTAGCCTCAATGAAAGTACCTCGACCAAAATATAAATAATATTGACATATCAACATATTTTTAAATTTAAAGATAAAAATATTAACATATTTAGTCAAATACTGTTGACCCTAGAATATCTCAGTTAAAACAAACAGTAGGTGAATAAGTAGGCCGGTTTCATAACACGCAATCACTCTCCCAGCCTTCGAGCTACATTCAATGGAAATAATTCATTGATATGACAGATAAACCAAAATGTTGAAGGGAATACTCAACAACAGCCCGAATGTTGATGGGTATCTCGTGCATTGTAATATTTCATTTATCGGCGTCTGAATCCATAAAAAACAGACCTGGAAGTGTAAAAGGTCACTAGTGCTAGCAAACACAACCCAACTGTTAACTAACATTAACGACATGCCACTCAGTAACTTACAAGCGAACAGATATGCATGCCCGGTGTGAATTATTCCTGGTTGTAGGTGTTTTGCTGGTAAGTACAATTTGTATGATACGTTAATATAATAATAATAACCTTCAGATATTGTTTAGGAATGAACATATCACGGCATGTGAATGTGCGATTGTAGTATTCGCATTGACACTGCTGTTTAATAGTGTGTACAAACTTGTACATATTTAAGTACAAAATTATGTTCTGATAAGTAAAATATCATAAATTCTGCTTAGGACGAGGGAAGATACCTCTTTTATCGCATGTGATTGGTTCTAAACAGCATGGCTGTACTCAGTGTGGTGACAATCTTATACTTACAGATTGATCATTGTTCGTCCACCTCCACTCATTGTATATCCTTTCGAATCTGTTTTTCTTCCATTCAAATTATTGTATGATCCTTAGTGGTATCAAAAGCTATAACTCTATACCCCCCTCCCCTCCCCCCCCACCGATTGATTTCCATTGAAACTTCAGTAACTATACATGATACCCATGATGCTGTAAGGTGACTTCTAAACCCTCGATCAGTTTGCAGAATTAAATGTTGCTTTTATCTCTACGGGTTTGTTATCCATATATGTACTTTGTACCTGTCAACGGAAGTAAATAAATACAAATGAAAATACAAATAAAGGATGCTTTTGGTATTTTTCCCCTACTGGTAATGTCAGCATAAGCATAAGTCACAAATGTTTAAATGTGATCTCTTAAGAGGTTTATGAAAGATAAACTGCAGTATGTGTTTTGCCCCCTTAGGTTTGAAACTTTGGTTTGGCATACTGAGAAAATATCCTAATTATTCAAGAAAAAAGTTCCCTTTCCTTTATTGCTTCAATTTATTTACTAGAAAGTTTTTTCAAAAACATTCAGAGCTGTTTTGTTCCGCTACGAGTTTCCAATTCAAACTGTTTGATGATATAAGGCAATATAGCTAATGTCAAGGTCAAGGTCAAAGTCTTGCTTAATGATCCTATCTTCAGGGTATCCCCCAAGGAGACGCTGCCGATGTATTCTGTCCCCCACTGCAACTTCAAGGTCAAGGTCAAAGTCTTGCTTAATGATCCTATCTTCAGGGTATCCCCCACGGAGACGCTGCCGATGTATTCTGTCCCCCACTGCAACTTCAAGGTCAAGGTCAAAGTCTTGCTTAATGATCCTATCTTCAGGGTATTCCCCAAGGAGACGCTGCCGATGTATTCTGTCCCCCACTGGTCTCCAACGGGTCAACCATCATATCATGCGCCAAGACGACCTACAACATCCTGATGGGGATTGTTCGCCCAGTGAGCTGTCTCAAGGACGTATCGTTGGGCACCACAGCCACCTTCAGTTGTAAGCCCGGGTTCACAGTCGCCACCAACTACTCGAAGATCTCGTGCCGAGAGGGCGGGAAGTGGGGGAAGGCTGACCCTACCTGTAAACAAGGTTAGAGATGGTTACAACACGTTTCAGTTACACGTTATCGTCAAGCAAATAGTATTAAAAATATAATAATAATAAATAAAATAATAAATATAAAATATAAAGTGATAAATATCAAAATATTTATTTAAAATCAACTTTTTTTAATCACTCTTCAGTAGTACTTTATTGAAGGTCAAGCATGGGCTAAACAGTCACATTTTGACTTTAACCGTTTTGACACACACATTGGTCAGTTTCCGTAAATCTCAGGGTAGAACCATGTAGAGAAGTAAGATTATCGATCCAAGGCTAGACCAGGAATTGAGATAACTTGCTATTAAACATAATAATTGCCTTATAGGAGAAACAATGAACAAGTCATACTTTGTAAACAATTGATACTAAGGAATCAAAGTGCGTATTAAAGTAAATATTAATTTGAATATCAATAAATTACATGAAATTTGTGAAACACATCCAATGTACTAACACGTATTTTGTATTTTTCTTAATGTAGTTGTGACGAAGGCTACAACCGTCACCGTTTCTAATGCAGAGAAAAAATTTGGTAAGTTTGAGAATAATTGTCAACTTATTGATTCAATGCTTATCTCTTTCACTAAAAATAAATAAAATAATATGGTATGTGAGATGGTAAACTACAATGTTGGATTAATTTCAGTTACAACACCATTGTCTACTGTTCAACCCGCCGTTGCAGCTGTTACATCAAGTGGTCCAGAAGTGAAGAGAAATGCAACAGGTACAATAGTTTCCTTGCTCTGTAGAAGTCATCAGTTTCAGTCTTCAGATTATTTCATTAGTATGTTTCTATTTATGCTTATTCATGCATCACGAGCTAAATTAACTCTTTAAAACATTAAAGTGTAAATCATTATCGGATTTTAAGTTTAAATTCTTTCTTAAATAGTTTTTTCGGTTACTACAACTGAAAAAATGTGACAAACATTTGGCAAATTCATCTACGAAACATACTTTGACGAATAGTTATTTTCATTATTTACAAAAAGATTGAATGGAAAAATACACAAATAGATTTCAAAACATTTTCAATCACATGTATCAGCCATTGTCTGCATACTTATCAGTTAGGTAAGTTATGAATAATAATTGTATTATTATTTTAAAACATTATTTCGAGTTTGAGCTTGAATTGATTGCTTGTGATTGATTACCTACCGTTCACCTGCTGATCTCGTCTCCTCGCTTTAGAATACAAGATGTTGACCGGAGTGGGCTACGTGAAGGTGATCAGCTCCAAGATGAACTACTTCGACGCCCTCAGCGCCTGCGTCGAGGAAGACGGCGACTTGTTGTACTTCGCCAATGAGACTCAGCGTCTCGCTGTTGCCACGCTGATCCGCTCAGTGACCGGAGGTGGCAGTGCCGCCTTCTACCTGGGGGCCAACGACATCAATGTAGAGGGGAAGTTCGTGGACATAGAAGGTAGAATAAAGCCTAGCTCGGGCTAGTAAAGATAAGATTTCAACATGAATTATGTGTTACACTATATTTTATTATAGCCTATTTTAAACCTAATTACAAACATACAGACTTATTTTGAAATCTATCAGTCATCTTAACTCTAAGAACATAAGATGGATATCTACCAATCGTATATTAAGCTTCAATTAGTGTTCCCAAACACAAATATAAAACATGTTACGTGCAATTTTGTACACGCACTTAAAACATATAGCAAGAAATGAAACTTTAACTTCATGAAATGTTTTACAGAATTTACATTATTTCCGATCGTCCCCCCGCCCCCACCCCTCCCCCCGCCGACGAAACATGGTGAAATTTCAACAAAGAATAATATTTGTGTGCATATTAAAATCATAGATATCAAATCACCGAAGTAGAAAAGGCACGCGTGCTTTCTACCCTATCGATTTTCCTTAACATTGTTTCGGCATTTTCATTACCTTCAAAGTTGATTGCACATTGTTTAAACATAACAATTGAGTATTACCTATCATGAGTGGATTGAAAAAAAAGGACAAATCATAATATTATATAAGTCATATAAAGCTGATGTACAACAATAAACGAGGAGCCGCGAGCATAAACCGTGTAACTGACAAAAAACGATCTGAGATACGAGCAGTTGCGGCGGCGGCAACATTGGCCGGTAAAGCTAGAAGCGAAGCGTAGAGAACTGCATGGTTTTCTTAAAAGGGAATTGCGGGGAAACCTCATTCCTGGATAAATCGTACCTAGAAGATCGTAGCCAAATTGTTTGTATATCTGGTAATTTAGAAACAACTTTTCAAAAGAAGTGAAGTTAAGTTTAGGCGCTACCGCAAGGCTCGGTGCTATCACCTTTGTTTTTATCGTTTTCATAAACGACTTGACAGATTCGGTAATATGGGTAAAATTACTCTATATGCAGATGATTCGAATGACTTAATTAGTAAACTTGATCTTGAGTCGTTGTATTCTGAAAGCAGGCTGGCTGCTAATCAAATGGTTGTATGGTGTGATGATAATGAACTTTTTATTAATGCTGATAAAACATTGTTGATGCAGTTTAAAACAAAACAAAAAAATATGACAGAAGTCCTCTTGTTTATATTAAATCTCATTCTATTGTTGAAGTTGATGTGACCCAATTGTCTTGGTGTTTTTGTTGACAATGTGCTGGACTGGGGCATACACATTAATTATGGGAGTAAAAAACTTGCAGGAGGATGTTACCTTATAAAAGACTGATGGATGTATGCAGTCTACGTGTTGTCAAATTAGTTTACTTTGCATATATCCAGTCCAGACTACAGTATGGGATTGTATGCTGGGGGTTGTCACCCCACACTAGACTACAAATAAGGGCTGTACGGCACATGTCTCATGTCAGCAGTTATACTCACTGTAGGGAATTATTTAAAGACCTGCAGATTTTAACTTTGCCCTGCCTGTACATTTACAATGCAATTTTATATGTTTTAAATAATGACAAGCTAACAACGACTAACGGTGATTGCCATGACCATTTTACTAGGAACAGAGACAATTTTAAAATTGGAGAGCATCACCTAAACCTATCTTGTATGCGACTGATATCTCAGGCGCTAAATTATATAACAAGCTGCCCAAATACTTAAAGAAGAACAATGTGATAAGTTTTAAGACTGAACTGAAGAGATTTTTAACTAACAATCCGTTTTATTCTGTCAATGAATACCTGAACATCTTAAATCTTAAATCTTTGTTGACTTGTTTTTCTTGTATTGTATTGTAGTGCTTACTCTTTGTGTGTTATATTGTTGACCTGTCCAATATCATTGTAATGATCAATTAAGGACCAATAAATATATTATTATTATTATTATTATTAATACATATTAGTTCAGTGTGGCGCTATCTGTGGGCGAATTGGTGAACTTGAAGTGTATCATGACTTCACATAGAACGGCGGGACCACGGCTGGCCGTACGCGCATGAACAGGGCAACGCGCGTTATACGGTTTATGCGCGCGGCCCCTCTGGCATTGCTATATAACTAGTCTTTTAATTATTTGTTATACAAATTATGAATCCAATTTAATTTTCACTTTTTTCTACTACTTTTTGACTTTGAAAATGGTTTTACACTATCCACAGAGCTAACAATCTACACGTCATGTTCTAGGGAGCAGCGTGCGTCCTCTCTGGTGTCCTCAGAGGCCCAACATGGACGCCAGCAACACTGAGGACTGTCTCTTGTACAAGAACAACGTGGCCTCCAACTCCGGCTGTGTGACCGACGTGGCGTGCACTAACTTAGAGAGCGCCTTATGCGTATTCAGTACACGAGCCTTGTAACTGTATAATTACAGGGTCAAAATTCAAACCTGACCCACTATTTATTTTTCCACTGTCTAAAGCATTGTATTTTCATTGCATGTTTTTCCCCTTATTTTTTATTATTTATTAACATTTAATTTTATTATTATTGAATTTTATTTAAATCCATTTAAATGTATTTAATTAAATTCACATCCTTATTCACCCGTTAAACTCTAAAATAAATGTCGATCAGGACAACTAGTTATGAATTTAGAAATTCACAGAAAAATTATTGGGTCCAACCATGATCCGAATTTTTTTTTATCAACCTGGTATTTTCCGAAAAATCTCGATAATCAGAGGCAGGTATTTGGGGTGAAAATAAAAGTCAATTTTCGTTTTTATTGTACCCAAAAGCGGTGAATTGGTGGTGAAAATAATTCAACATTTAGTTGAAAGCTCTATATCTCTCCCCTGCTGATTTTTTTTAAAATTTTGAGTGTGGTACCTTGTAAAAGACCTGCAGATTGCAATAAATGTAGCTATGAGAATTCAGAGGCAGGTATTTGTGGTTAAACTTATTTGCATCTTTGATTTTGTTCTGACCAAAAGCGGTAAATATGGTGTTGAAAATGATTTATACCTACGGTTTTTAGCAGTGAAAATTTTGTTTTTACGTAAATACCTGCCTCTGCCTATAATAAATTTCATTGCGACAATCTTTATGCCCCGTGACCTTAGAGAATTTTGATCCAAAAAATATTGGTCATTATTGACCGAAACATTTTGTTTTATAATTTGGGTAAGTGGTTCGGTCAAAATATGCTGATTACCAAGAAAGTGTGATTTTGAAATACATATTTTTGCGTGTTTAAGAGTATGTTCGTGCACAGTTTCAAGACACGATGTTATAAAGGGTTATTTTAGATTGGTACGATGCTCTAGTATCTTTGTGGAAGAAAAGAGAAGCAGAAAAATCTGGATGAAAAGAATTAAAAATTAAGTGTAAAATCACAGTTACAAGATATAATTTTTAAATGGTCATTTTAGTGTAGTATTATGCTATAGATTATGTGATAAAAAATATTTTTTTGGTTAATAGCCCCTTTTATGATCATTTGAATTTTTGTAATCAATTGCTGATCATTATTTTCTGTGCAATTATTTTGGCTTAGTTTTATTTCAAATCCTCCTTTATAAAATAGTGACGTTAGTAGTTACGACTGAATAATGTGTAAATAAAAACAAATTGTCAGCAATCATGAAGTAAAACACAAACACATAAATAAATTTGTATTTATAGTCTACCCACTCAGTTATACAACTGATTTTCAGTGGGGGACAGTAAATCAAAGCGACCAAGCCAACCCTGTAGGCTCCGACGCAATCGACGAGTGAGCGATAACCAACCAAAGATCGATATTATTTTTTTTATTTATATACACATATACACAATTTAATTCTGTTTGCGACTTGAGCAACTTTTCAGGAGACAAAATTCTTCTGTTGTGAATCGCGTACCCAGGGTGACTTGTAATTTTTTGAACCTTTAACTTGACAACATTTTATGGTAACGCTTTACTTTTTCACGGCAGTTAGACTTTAATTGTTACTATTTTTAAAGGAACTGTCATGGCAAATCATTGTTAAGGTTACTTTTGAGACAGAACATACTTGAATAATAAACCAACAGCAAAACACCCTTGAGATTCGGATATTTCCGTAAGATAACCTTTAATCCCACCCCTTTTTACAGTGGTACTTCCTAAAATTCATACAGGACGCAGCCCCCAGGAAGGATAAGCTGTATGTGGAGACTAGTGGTGTGTAGGTACCCAAAGTTACGAGTCATCAAGTCGCGTCGAGTATATTTTGTTACTCGAAATCGATTGAATATAAAAAATATCATGATTTTGGTGGAGGTGCCGGGTCGCATGCGTGTGTTAAAACGAAAACATCGTTATGCTTTTTTGGCGCTAACTTCACTACCCTATTTTTGTCCAAAATGACCCAGTCCTTTGATATAAATCTTTATATCTTTTGGAAGTTTTGAACTTTTTTAGGCATACAGTATAAAATTTCGTTCTATGTATATTTTCAACACGTTCGTGTTCATTAACAATCGAATGATATGTCATAGCCTTGCCCTAATAACATTTGTACTTGATCATTGAAATACATTTTAAAATCAATTATAGATGATTCACAGTCTTCAATTTTGGATCCTACATACAGACTTACATTAATAAATAAAGTTGATATTGTACATATTGTAAGCTTAGTCAAAGAGAAAAGCGAAATTTAAAAAAATAGTACTTGAACTCGGATTGGACTCGATACTTGACTAATTAACTCGAATATATACTCTATCAAGCATATATTCGTTTAATAATAAAAAAAAGACTAACTTGTCATTGGTTATGGAAATCAAACCGGAAATGAAAGAAATCCATCTCAGCCTGGTATCGAACCCGGGTCTCCCAAATGCCCGTCGGGTGCTTTACCCCTAAGCTACCGAGACGAGGAATTTACTAGATTTTGGATTGTTGGCGCATTATAGATCTAAATAGATTGTATATAGTAATTACACTGCAAATTAACAAGCTATGCTTAGTGTCATGCATTCTATTATGTCAAATACCGACAGTGTTGGCTCGAGCGCTAAGCGCTCGACTCTGATTCGAGAGGTCCCGGTTTTTATTCCCGTCGAGACCGGCAATCCTGACTGAAGGTTTTTTCCGAGGTTTTCCTCAATCGTTATTGCGAATGCAAGGAATTGAGTCCTCTTAAATAGCCCTCGGACATCCCTTCACAAATGTCCTATCCGCAAAATACCTAGTTTGTCACCTGAAAAGGGTCACACCGGTTAAATCTGATGTGTATACCCTAAAGCGGGCATCCTACAAACACACCTTGGCTCAAGTTAAAAGCCAAACAATTGATTATAATTTCTGCAAATTACTATTCTTCCTTTATGATATTTCATAAAAGTTGTATTGTAATTTTGTTAGAAACTTTAAAAGTTCAAGTAACGTTAAGTTAGGCTTACTTTTTTCAATAAGGAACTTTTAAAAGTTACTTTCAAAGGCAAGTTAATTAACTTTTTAACGCCAGTTAAGTTTTTACCGGACTGACATAGTTACAATACAAGGTTGGCAGCTTAAATTAAAAACCCGTGTAGCTCTTTGGAATTGTATAAATATTTACAAATTATTCGTAAAATATGTACTAGTATTAGAATAATGTTTTATAATTTGATTCGATTTGTTTACTATTCTTACTTTAAATGTTACTTCCTACAAAATATTTTCTTGATAATGAATACACGTTCTACAAGATAGAGTCCCGCTAAAGTCAGAAGTTTTTTAATTTCTGATTTGGACTTAAGTCCATCAGTTCGTGTCTTAGGAGTTTGTAAACGGTGACTTTGGAGCCGTCCTAGCAACGAAGCACATAATAAATTTCAGGGTTGTTCTGAATCGGCCTTGTTGATTCTGGCGTTGATTCGCGGGTGTTCGCACTGTCCATACCACTGATTGCTATATTTCCTATTAAAAATATCGATCTTTAGTTGGTTATCGCTCACTCGTTAATTGCGTCGGGGCCTGCAGGGTTGGCTTGGTCGCTTTGATTTAAAGTCCCCCACTGAAAATCAGTTATATAGCTGAGTGGGTAGACTCTAAATAAAATTTATTTATTATTTATTTATTTAATATAATAATGAGTATAATAAAACTAATTTGTTTACTATCCCACTTTAAATGTTTGTTTCTAAAAAATATTTTCTTGATATTGAATACATATTCTACAAACTAAAGCCCAGGTAATAATATGGGCTGTTAGAAGAACCCAATGTTTAATACAGTGTTGTCGTAATATTAGTATTTACACAGTAAACTGAAGATTGAGAGCTACACTTTGGACATCAGGGTAGAAGGTTAGAAGAGACACAAGAAGAACCCAACAGGATCGGACAGTTGTCAGTACAAGCTTGGGGAAACTCTGGTAAGCAAGGCAACATGAATGATTGCTTGTCAGATATATTTGTTGTTCATTAACTCGGGAGTCCAGTATTTGGACCCAAGCAAGTCAGTCCACAGTCTTGTGCAGACGTCAGATGATGATAGTAATCTGGGTTTAAAATAAACAAGACATTCTCTTTATGGTTGAACCACATCTTTTAATTTTTTAAACCATGTTCATCTTCCATCCCGAATCCCCCGAAACACAGTGCGATCTTGGTCAGCAATCTCCGAGTCAGGGTTGGGTAGGATAAGATTGTCAACAATATATTAAAGTGGTAAGCCAGTGGTGAAATAATGAACTGGTAACCCAGTGGTGAAACTATGATGTGGTAATGCAAAGGTGAAATGATGATGAGTTAACCCAGTGGTGAAACTATGATGTGGTAATTCAAAAGATGAAATGATGATGTGGTAACCCAGTGGTGAAACTATGATGTGGTAATCAAAAGATGAAATGATGATGTGGTAACCCAGTGGTGAAACTATGATGTGGTAATGCAAAGATGAAATGATGATGTGGTAACCCAGTGGTGAAACTATGATGTGGTAATGCAAAAGATGAAATGATGATGTGGTAACCCAGTGGTGAAACTATTATGTGGTAATCAAAAGATGAAATGATGAAGTGGTAACCCAGTGGTGAAACTATGATGTGGTAATCAAAGATGAAATGATGATGAGTTAACCCAGTGATGAAACTATGATGTGGTAATAAAAGATGAATGATGATGTGGTAACCCAGTGGTGAAACTATGATGTGGTAACCCAGTGGTGAAACTATGATGTGGTAATCAAAAGACGAACTGATGATGTGGTAACCCAGTGGTGAAACTATGATGTGGTAACCCAGTGGTGAAACTATGATGTGGTAATCAAAAGATGAAATGATGATGTGGTAACCCAGTGGTGAAACTATGATGTGGTAACCCAGTGGTGAAACTATGATGTGGTAATGCAAAGGTGAAATGGTGATGTGGTAACCCAGTGGTGAAACTATGATGTGGTAATCAAAAGATGAAATGATGATGTGGTAACCCAGTGGTGAAACTATGATGTGGTAATCAAAAGACGAACTGGTGATGTGGTAACCCAGTGATGAAACTATGATGTGGTAATCAAAAGGTGAAATGATGATGTGGTAACCCAGTGATGAAACTATGATGTGGTAATCCAAAGGTGGATTGATGAAGTGGTAATTTATGAATTTATATGACCATGATTATGACGCTCGTACGTCATGAGCTCATGAGCGTCATGAGCGTCTCTGATTAGAATGTCTCCACATCGATACCAGCCACGGACAATCCTGACTGAAAATAGTTTCTTGGGTCAATGATCAATGTGCTGGGATTGAGACCTCTTAAATAGCACTTGGGCATTATGTTACAAATATCATTCACCCACTCAACCGAGGGGAGACATGTTAGTCCCTTGGGGGACCATCCTGTTGCGTCGTGCAAATGATAAGTAAAAGCATGTTGCACAGTTATTTGCCAACAACTTTTAACACCCACCCACACACACACACTCTCTCTCTATCTCTCACTGTCTCTCATTCTGTCAGCATGACAATATCCCGGATTCGAGTAAAAACATGTATATTAAAATATTACGAAATAAAGAGAGCGAAGGTCGTGTATAACTTATCAAGATTGACTGGATGTCGGCTGTTTGCTGTGATATCATTCTAGTTTGGACACCTGCGAGATCTGACGAGGAAACTATCTGCAGATGGACAGCTACATAGGATTGTCCCTTGTTGGAATCATCCTAGGGGTAAGTTCTTATATACACATGGTGCTAATTAATAAATAATAATTTATATTTAGTTAAGAATACTAACAGGAAATAATGTTCAGCATAAATGTTACATACGCGTGATGCCAATAGAGAATTCAAGCTGAAGGCTACTGTTTATTGGTCGGATGCCATTTTGTATTTACATGAATAACAACGAAAAATAGTAACACGGACAGAAGAATTGAAACGAAAATTGAAAATATACTAAGAATGAACACAAAACTCGTCGACATACTATTGAACGTAACGTGTAAAACGTCAGAGTGTGTTTAACGTTGTAAACGTGTTTTGGTGGTAAATCTTGCAAGGGTAATTCATGCCACTGTTCAGGTTACTAACAACGTAATGGTGCGAGGATGATTGAGGGGAAATACAAGACGTTTGAATATCCTCATGATCGAGCCAGAGAAATAACTTCCATTTCACTTTGTCGGTAGCTGGCGTCGAACCGGCGCCCTCCAAAATTAGATCCATCCACTGCCATTTTATGGATCTAACTAGGCTAGCCAGCTAGTTTTTTTTTTAGTTTGCCCTCTTAATAATTGTCGTTCTTTTAATTAGACATATAGGTAAGTAGTAATAATCAAAATTTTGCTTCTGTTGCGTGGCAAATTATCGTATCAATTGTACTTCAACACGGGTCGCTGGCATTTAAAAAAGTGCGATTCGTTATTGTGATAGTTTCCATGTATAATAGAAACTATCGCAATAGTTTCAAGTAGGTAACACACTTTCTCTTTTTGAACTATGCTGGAATCATTGATACGGAAATGCTCGACAACAAAATGATTGCAATAGCAGACTTTCAATTCTGGTTTCAACTAATCAGATCTATGCATTTGTTGTGGAAGATAGGGGTAGCCCATAGGCTATACGCACGAATCCTCTACCCAGATATAGTCACGACAGGAAATAAAATAAGTTTTCAACTTGAATCTTAGTGTCTGTACTCATATAATCATCAGTGCCTTTAAACACTTGTGATATAATTTAAAGTATAGAGTCACACACAATGTTATTTAACAGGTTTAGGGTATATTTGTAATTGATCTAAATGACATCAAAAATGATTATTGTTTATGCCTACGCAAACGATTTATATTTTGTTGTGAACATAAATCAATATACGCCCTGGTAGTTTGCACGACCTCCAGGTAAAACATAACCTCCAGTTATTGTTCCCCTCCTTTGGTTGTCTGTACTATCTTTGGTCTAGGGCAGTTGTTAATTTCTAAAATAATAAGTGGGTCTACGCTTGACGATCTCCTTCCTCGGGGGGGGGGGGGGGGGGGGCGTAGGGGAGGGCGAGGTCGTGGGTAGGGTACCATATTTCAAAGTAAAGTTTGCTGGACAAGCGACTTCAGGCAAAACAGCAGGGGGGTTGGGCGTAGCCCCGACTAAAAAAAGCGTTTGCAAAGCTTCCTAGTTTAAATTCAATTTATTAAATTGAGTTTGCCGATTTTTAATACAATTGTTTTTAAATGTATGTGCATCTACGTGCAGGTCTTACAGTATGGTGAGGCCCGATGCTCGCCCCTGGCTTCAGACGGCAAAACAGTTATAACCTGCGGCCGGGCCTACTTCGCCTTCATAGTGGGGCTGGTGATGCCTGTAGACTGCAAGCTGCCCGTGCCGCCCGGGAACCACCGCCACCTACACTTGCCCGGCAGGGTACAGGGTGGCGCAGGACTACAGCAAGATATCCTGCAGGAGCAACGGACAGTGGGGCAAGTCGCCACCCACCTGCAAGATATGTAAGACTTGGACCGTTGACTGGTGGACTTTTCACGTTTGATGATTGGGATCTGGT
The DNA here is from genome assembly GCA_024449915.1 of Sweltsa coloradensis. NCBI lineage: Eukaryota > Metazoa > Arthropoda > Insecta > Plecoptera > Chloroperlidae > Sweltsa > Sweltsa coloradensis. The sequence goes on along the minus strand of JAMZAV010000353.1, from coordinate 177,760 downwards.
GATCAAATGTATTATTAATAATTTGATGATAAGTGATTGATGATTATAGTTTGGGATGCTGATTGACGGCTTATTGATAGTTGCTGTTTACTGATTAATGTTAATGATTGGTAATCGGTGATGATGATGTTTAATGTGTGTTTGTTCTTGTTGTAATGTAAGCACACTCGTAGATGCCTATTTCAGTATTAATGACATGACAGTTTTTGATCATAACCATGTTATTAAATTAATTTAATGTGTCAACTAAAAACATATTTATTTTTTAAACGTTATACATCTTATATTGTATTGGTTGTTTACAACTTTGTCGTACGCTTCGCGTCATATGCTCCGACTAGAGATCGAACCCAGAACCTATTTAAGTCAAATGTACATCAATTTAAATTTAAAACTATTTAAACCAGAAAAATAAATTATGAACACTAAATTTAAATTACGTCGACATTGATGGCGTACATGTATCTCAACTAAACTATCTCACTCTGTATCTCTGCTCCACAGTTGGCAGCGGACCACCAAGAAACGACTCGGCCGGAGCCAGCGCCACCACAGTAGCAAGTAAGAGAATAATATTAATAATTCATATGAAAATAAAATAATATAAAATAAACACTTTCAATAGCAAAGTTATAGCTTTTCAGTGTATCGATTGTTTTATTTAAGTTGGGGCCTAATAAATATTTAAGAAAATCAAAATCAAAATCGTGAGATCATCCGTTCGGTTCCCCCTACCGGCAATCAGGACCGAACTTTGTAGCTTAACTCCAACAAAAAGTTTGTAATGTAAATTGCTTGAAATGTGTGTACTATATTCTATAATACATACCGGTACTCGTTCTTTAGTGAGTTAATATCTAATGATGTCCCTATTCTTTACAGCTACGACGGCCGCAACCACGGCCGGGGCTTCTGGAGGCGGAGCGTCTGGTATGTACTTCAGAACTCGTTAAAGGAAATGATAATGATCACCACTACTAGAATAAACAGCAAATACATATTTTTGTCATTTTTAAAATAAGTGTATTTCCCTTGGCACCAGTTTAAACATTGCATAGGCAGCACAGTCGTCCAGTATGGAATTCTACATATATACATTTTGTCGTAGATTATAAACATTGTTGATCGCCCAGTTTTCTTTAGAATAGTTAAACAGTCATGATCTTATTAAAAAATCTCAAAAAAAAAGCAATTGTTTGTGTAGCAGTTCAGTTGTTACAGTATGGCTTAATTTTCGTTTCTCTGAAATTTGTCTAAAGTAACACACATCTGTGATGTAGTCGGTCTTCAGGTAGAATCTTCCTAAAGTTCTAGCATGTAATAGTCCTCTCTATTCGCTTTCAGCCCCGTTCGGCTACAAGACTGTGGCTGGCATCGGCCAGTTGAAGGTCTACACCAATGCCATGTCGTACTCGGGGTCCAAGTTTGCCTGCCGTGTTGACGGCGGTGACCTTGCCTACTTCAATACCGACATCCAGAGAGTGTCCTTCGCCAAGCTTCTGATGAACACGCCGGGAATCACTAGCTCCTACTTCTTCGTGGGGGCAGAGGACGCTACTCTCACCGGGAACTTCATTGCGGTGGACGGTGAGCGAGGTTTCACGGTCGCGTTCATGGATAAGCATATTTGGCCTATCCAAAGATGTTGGAATAATAGTGTAGGTCCTTCATTCAGTGGCGTATACAGGAATTTTTTTCCGGGGGAGGACTTTTAAGAGTATGATATAACTACAAAATGTGCTTCACAAATGCCGCAATGGTGTGTGTGGGAGAGCCAAATATAATGCCGCAGGGATTATTTTTAACAAACACGTATTTTTTCAGTGGTTTAAATGTGTAAATGAGCCGAGCGAATTTGCAGAATATAATTAAAGCTGGGATTTCTTGGGAGGGGGGGAGAGCTCCTCTAGCCCCACGGATACGCCACTGGGCGAGGAGAATCTAAATTGTTGCCGCATCGAGAAAGTTCTTATGGTCGCGTTGATGGATGAGCGTATTTGGCCTATCTCCTATTTCACTTCACACAGATTTCATCTAAAGAAAACAATAAAGGAAATAGCATGGGCGAGACGTTCTCCACCATCTTTTGATTAACTGTATATGTGACGATTGTTTTTGTCTCCCCATACTCATCACCTACTCTCTGTCCTAGGCTCCCCGGCAAATCCGGTCCTGTGGTGCGCGGGTGAACCTGCTAACATCGCTGCTGGAGGCTGCATCGTCTATGCTCACAATTATAATGATGGCAGCGGATGCATGAGGGACATGTCTTGTAAAGCACCTCAGAGCTTTATCTGCCTGATACCATCTCCTTAGTATTATGCCTTAGATTTTAAGGAGCACCTTAATTCAAGTCTAACGCATAATAACAACAATAATATTAGTTACGGACATTCAAACATTTTTGTTGATTTTATGAATCCACCAACTGTTTTTGTTTTCTACATAATATTGCTTGCTGATTTGAAAATATTATTTTGTAATAATGATTAATTATCATTCAAAACATGTTTCGGAATAGTGACAATTTGAAATTGCGTAATGAAGATTCAAGAGAAGTTAGATATCGCTTCCAAATTCTCATAGCCATTTTTCTATTTAGTTGAAGGCGCATTCAAAATTAAGAGTTAATAGTTATTTCATTACATAAGTCGTCAAATAATCAAATATATTAGTCCACGGCAAGGATATGTGGGCGTTCACCCATGCCAACTGCCACACTATAATGCATCGTCCGCACCATAAGTAGAATAATTGAGTTAATATCGTAGTAAAGTTTTGAAAAGGTGGTCTTAAAGTCACAACACATAATAGAAAAATGGTCGGCCGATTTTTATGCACTCTGTGATTCTTGTGATTGTTGTTATATAGTGTAACATTTCTTAACTGAAATTTCATATTGAATTATATTTTTGTAATGTATCTTTTTGTGAATTTTAAATAAAATATTTTTAAGTTGTGTCATGTTTAGTTGTATTCTATGTAATAAATAACTTTTTTACAGTGTGTTTAAATTTCCATTTTATTAATCCCTCCATTAATGCTTGTAGTTATTTCCTGCTTTTGTCATTCAGATCATTATTATTGGTACGTTGGAATATCAATTTATTATATTCTACAGAATTTTTCTAGTCTATTATAGCTTACAATTTCCCGTGGTGGTTGGTTAAGGGGGGGGGGGGGAGGAGATACGATTTGTAAGGCGTATATTAAATAAATCCACAATTAACGTGAAAGAGAGTGTTGAGTGTTACCTGAAATTGTAATAATTTGTACATGCTAAGTTCCAAACTAAATCAGTTCGTCGCTGCAGAAACTTTATTGTTCAAGTTCAAATCCAAGTCGCGATTAGATTGGTACATTCCGAATAAAACTGTTTTCCGTTCCTCCTCGGGAAGTAGTTTAATGTTTTCATTGTATCGATATTCGCTACTTATTCATATTGTACTTTCGACTTATCAAAATTGTATGCAATGTGAAATCCACCTATAGTTCGTTGATTACAATGAAAAGTCCAAAACCCAAACTCCCTTTGATGATACTTCCCGCCCTAGTGTTGAGTTTATTAACTTCCTGCCTGGTCCATCCTGTTGCGTGATGCCAGTGCGAAGTACAACCATGTAGCAGTGTGATGAACCAACAACTGTTAACACCCCCTCTCTCTCTCTCTCTCTCTCTCTCTCTCTCTCTCTCTCTCTCTCTCTCACACACACTCATTCTCTCCGCGTTACAATACCGCGCATTCGAGAAAAAAATCATAGATATTCAAATAATACGGAACAAAGATCGAAGGTCGTATATTACTTATCAAGATTGGCTGAATGTCGGGTGTTTGCTGTGATATCATTCTAGTTTGGACACCTGCTAGTTCTGACGAGGAAACTAACTGCAGATGGACAGCTACATAGGATTGTCCCTTGTTGGAATCATCTTAGGGGTAAGTTCTAATATGAACATGGTGTTAATTAATGATAATTAATTGATTTTTAATTAAGAATACCAACAGGGAAGATTTTTCGGTGAAATGATAGACGCGTGATACCTGCAGAGAATTCAAGTAGAAGAAGATGATGAATGTTCATGATGATGATTATAATGATGAAGATTTCTTTTGCTTAACGTCTCATATGAATGCACTAAATCTATTCGAGATGATAAGTGGTGATATATGACGATGAGAGACGATTACAAAAAAAAACAGCCTTGTGCGGGATTCGAACACACGTCCTTGTAGAACCATGTTTCGGACCAGAGCCCTAATTGTACGAGCACCGCGGACAGCTTCAAGTTTAATAAGGCTGATGTTTGGACGACCGCCATTCTGTATTTAGACCAAAAACGCAATCTTAGTTTATAAATTATACTGATTGTTCAAGGAAAATAAAATTTAAATTATATTTTATACGAAATAATTGTGGATGTACTATAAAACTTAAACTGTAAAACCTAAACTGAAAAACGTCAGAGAGTTTGGTGGTAAATCTTCTCAGGGTAATTCATGCCACATTTCATGTTTCTATCAAAGTAATGGTGCGTTGATTATTAAAGAGGAAATACAAGACGTTTGAATAGCCTCATGATCGAGACGTGGAAATAACTTTCATTCGAGTTTGTCGGTAGCTGGCGTCAAACCGGTGCCCTCCAGAATTAGAGTCACAGCCATTTTATTGTTGTAAAAAGGCTACATATTATTTTTAGAGCTTGCACTGGTGCTAAAGGTACTTTTATGTAATAAGTATAATCATTTTCGGTTTTTATCAGACATTTATTTTATCAACATTTTTCTACTGTATAATAATAAACTGTATTTCAACAAGGGTTTGTTGGCATATAGAACTATGCTGGAATCATTGATACAGAGATGCTCGATAAAAACTTTACAGTAGCAGACTTTACATTCTGATTTCAAGTAAAATCAGCATCTATGCACTTGTCATGCCCGATAGTGGTAGCTCATCGCACGAATCCCTTATTCAGTAATAACCACCGGCAATCAAATATGTTTTCAATACAATCATTACCACCAAAACACTATCGATATAATTTTAAATGCAGGTACTCCCAAACTCTTTTTACTACTTAAGAATATATCTATGCAATTGATTCGAATATGATAAATAATTGATTTTGTTTTGTGCTATGATATAGGAAAAAATAAAAAAAAAGTAAAGTAAAAAATGTTTTGAAATGGACATATCATTATAATATTTAACCGCGGTTGTTGCCCTTTCTCGGGGTTAACTTGACAGAAATTGGTCCAGTTTTCGATTCCCAGTTCCGGTTGGAGTTTGTCAACTTCTGAAATGGACTGTTAATTCATTAGCATGGAAGAGAAGGTTTGCGGCTTGGAGCCGTCCTGGCAACGTAGCACATAATATTTTTTTGAGGTTGACCCCGACCAACGTCTGTTTCTAACATAAATTCTGTATTCTACGGTTACCATCACCTGTGCATTGTGTAAAAGCATTCATAAGAGTTGGCTCGACATGCCCGCGGAAGAAAAAGGTTAGCATTCATATAAACTTTTCAGATAGGTCAAATTGTCGCTTTCGTGGCTTCACCATTACCAACATTCGTTACCAAAATCTCATCAATGGTATTTATTCTTAGAACTCTTACGACAGTTTGTTCTTGCGCACCCCCAAAAAAAATTAAGATAACATTTTTTTATTCAACTCAAAGTAAGAAAAACAAAACAGTCATGGCGGTTCAACCGGTGACACAGGTTGTGGGGGATAGGGGCGTTACTTACATTTCTATTTGTGCCCCCCCCCCCCCCCCCCCCCCCCCCAAGAATAACAAACAAACAAAACAAAACAGCGGATCTGTAATTGGATGAGCGTAGCGAGCGAAGCGAAGATTCCATTTCACTACACTGGAGAAAAAAAATCCGGAATGTTTTTTTTCTTTTTTTTTTTCTTTCTTTCTTTCTGTATTTTTGTGTGTTTGTTAACACGATTCCGGCTAAACCGATACTCCGATTGCAATGAAATTTTATGGAGACCTTCGAAATCTCTGAACTTAGAACTGCCACGTTTTTGAGCGCAATCGGGAAATTTTTTCACATAAAAAACGCAATTTTACGATTTTTTTCGATTTTAAAAAAAATTCTTCGACTTATAACACCTACATGCTTTATCCGATTGTAATGATTTTTTCACAGAACCTTAATTTTATAAATTAAGATATTCGTGTGAAATTTGAGCGCAATCAAAAAATGATTTCTTATGCAAATTGCAATTTTACGATTTTTTCTTTTTAAAAAATTACGATTAATTAAAACAATTAAGTTAATTTTTTATTTTATTTAATTTAATTATAAAAATTAAGTTAATTTTTTATATAATTTGATTTAATTTAAAAAAATCTTCGACTTAGTAATGATTTTTTCACAGAACAACAGAAAATCCGCGTAACACATGCATCTCCAATGCACCATATACGCTCATCCAACAACGCGGCGGGACTTAAGCGTTTTCCAAGTTTTATGTCCACAAGATGGCAAATTTGATGTCGTTCTTTGGCGCCGGCGTCGACTGGTTTGGTTAGTATATACTTTACTTACAGTCTATAACTGACGACGCATGCCGCATGACGCAACAAGAGTTGACTAGAACAGACTAGAACAGACAAGACGTTCTCACCAGATCTAATCAGAACTAAGCAGTCGTTACAACTAGAGGTGACTAGAACAGACTAGAACAGACAAGTTGTTCTCACCAGAACTAAGCAGTCGTTGCAACTAGAGGTGACTAGAACAGACTAGAACCAGACAAGTTGATCTCCATCAGAACTAAGCGTCGTTTACAGACTAGAGGTGACTAGAACAGACTATAAACAGACAAGTTGTTCTCATCAGAACTAAGCGTCGTTTACAACAAGAGTTGACTATACAGCCTAGAACAGACAAGTTTGTTCTCCCAGAAAAAAAACCTTAAAAAAGCAGTCGTTGCATACTAGAGGTTACTAGATCAAGACTAGAAACGGACAAGTCGTTCTCACCAGATCTAAGAAGTCGTTACAATAAGAGTTGACTAGAACAGACTAGAACAGACAGTTTTTGTTTCTCACCAGACTAAGCAGTCGTTACAACTAGAGGTGAACCTAGAACAGCCTAAAACGACAAGTCTTCTCACCAGAACTAAGCAGTCGTTACAACTAGAAGTTGACTAGAACATACTAGAAACGACAAGTCGTTTTTCTCACCATAACTAAGCGTCGTTACAACTAGAGTTGACTAGCACCGACTAGAACAGACAAAGTCGTTCTCGCCAGCACTAGCAGATCGTGTTACAACAAGAGTTGACTAGAACAGAACTAGCACAACAATCGTTCTCGCCAGAACTAAGGCAGTCGTTGCAACTAGAGGTGACTAGAACAGACTAGAACAGACAAGTCGTTCTCGCCAGAACTAAGCAGTCGTTACAACTAGAGCGTTGACTAGAACAGACTAGAACAGACCAAGTCGTTTCTCACCAGAACTAAGCGTCGTTACAACTAGAGGTACTAGAACAGACTGAACAGACCAGCGTTCTCACCAGAACTTACTAGCAGTCGTTACAACAAGATTTGACTAGACAGACTAGACAGACAAGTCGTTCACACCAGAATCAAGCGTCGTTACACTAAGGTGACTAGAACAGACTAGAACAGACAAGTATCGTTTTCACACATGAACTAGCATTCGTTACAACTTGAGGTGACTAGAAGCAGACTCGAAACAGACAAGTTGTTCTCGTGCCAGAACTAAGCAGTCGTTACCACTAGAGTGAACTAAACAGACTAGAACAGGACAAGTCGTTCACACCAGAACTAGCTAGTCCGTGCAACTAGAGGTGACTAGAAACAGACTAGAAACTAGACAAGTTGTGTTCTCACCAGATTCTAGAGTCGTTTGCAACTAGAGTTGATAAGAACAGACTAGCACAGACAAGTCGTTCTCACCAGAACTAAGGCCGTCGTTGCAACTTAGAGAATGACTAGAACTACACATACTAGAACAGGACAAGTTGTGTCTCACCATAATGTAAGCAGTCGTTTACAACAAGAGTTGAACTACTAGAAACAGACACTAAACAGACAAAGTCGTTCTCACCAGATCCTAAGAAGTCGTTACAACAAAAGATTTGACTAGAACAGACAGATCAGACACATGTCGTTCATCACCAGAACGGTAAGCAGTCGTTACACTAGAGGTGACACTAAACAGAGCTAAATAAACAAGACAACGTCCGTTCCACACCATAACTAAGCAGTCGTTGCAACTAGAGGTGACTAGCACAGACTAGAAACACAGACTCGTTCACACAGAACTACGCATCGTTGCACACTAGAGGTGACTAGAACAGACTCATAAACAGACAAGTCGTTCTCACCAGAACTAACAGTCGTTGCAAACTATAGGCTTACTATAACAGACTAGAACAGACAAGGTCGTTCTCACCGAACTAAGCAAAATCCTTGCAACAAGGCTAGGTGCTTAGAGGCACCAAGACTATAAAGCAGACAATCGTTCACACACAGAACTCAAAGCAGTCGTTGCAACTAGAGGTGACTGAGAACAGGAACTACGAACAGACAAGTCTTTCACACCCAGAAACTCAGCGTCGTTACAACTAGAGGTGACTAGACAGACTAGAACAGACAAGTTGTTCTCGCAGATCTCTAAGCATTCGTTGCAACTAAGGGATAGAACAGCCAGAACAGAACAGTCGTTCTCACCAACTAGCATCGTTGCAACTAGAGTTGACTATAACAAGACTAGAACGAGACAAGGTCGTTCGTCGCCACTATACTAAGCAGTCGTAATACAACTAGAGTTGGACTAGAACAGACTAGAACAGACAAGTCTTTTCACCAGACACTAGTCAGTCCGTTTACACAAGAAAGTTGACTACGAACAGACTAGAAACAGACAAGTCCGTCTTTCTCATCAAACTAGCATCGTTACAACTAGAGTTGAACTATCAGAACAGACTAAGAACAGACAGTATCATGTTTCTCACCAGAAACTAGAAGTCGTTCAAACAAAGAGTTGACTAGAACAGACTAGAACAGACAAGTCGTTCTCACAGAACTAAGGTGCATCCGTTACAACTAGAGGTGACTAAACAGATGCTAGAACAGACAAGTTGTTCTCACCAGACTTCACAGTCGTATCAACTTAGATGTTGACTAGAACCTTACTAGAACAACAAGTCGTTCTCACAGAACTGCTAAGCATGTCGTTAACAACTACGGAGTGAACTATGCAACAGACATAGAACACAGACAAGGTCCGTTCGTCATCAGAACTAGCATTCACTTTGCAAAAAACAAACATGAGTTTGGAACTAGAACAGACCGTATGAAACAGTGAAAAATGACAAGTTTGTGCTCACCTAAGCGCTGCACAGGTCTGTACACCAAGAGTATGACTCTACACAACTAGAAACAGACAAGTCGTTCTCGCCAGAACTAAGCATTCCGTTACAACAAGAGTTACTAGAACGACTAGAACAGACAAGTCGTTCTCGCCAGAATAAGCAGTCGTTCAACAAGGTTGACTAGAACAGACTAGAACATACCAAGTCGGTTCTCGGTCAAACATACGCAGATCTTAACAAGACAGAGTTGACTAGTGAACAGAACTAGACAACAGACAAGTCGTTTCTCGCCAGAACTAGCAGTCCGTTACAAACAAGAGTTGACTAGAACAGACTTGACCAGACAGTGTTCTCGCCTAGACTAAGCAGAGTCTTACAACAAGAGTTGACTAAAACAGACTAGAACAGACAGTCGTTACATACGCCAAGAACTAGTACATTCGTGTACAACGAGAGGTATACTAGAACAGACTAGAACAGACAAGATCTTTCGTCACCGACCTAAGCAGTCGTTACAACAAGCGTCTGACTAGAACAGAACTAGAACAGACACTAGTTTCTCGCCAGAACTAAGAAGTCGTTACAACTAGAGTTGACTAGAACAGACTAGAACAGACAAGTCGTTTTCACCAGAACTAAGAAGATCGTTACAACAAGAGTTGACTAACAGACTAGAACGACAATTCGTGTTTCCCTCACCAGATCTAAGCAGTCGTTACAACTAGAGGTGATAGAACAGACCTAGCACAGACAAGTCGTTCTCGCCAGAACTAAGTGCAGTCGTTGCAACTAGAGTTGACTGAGAACAGAACTAAACAGGTGCATGTGGTTCTCGCCAGCAACTAAGCAGTCGTTATAACAAGAGTTGACTAGAACAGACCTATAACAACCAGTAGTTTCCATCAAACTAGCCGTCGTTACAACTAGAGGTGACTAGAATCAGACTAAAACAGACAAGTTGTTTCTCATCAGTCTCACTAAGGCATCGTTACAACAGAGGTGACTAGAACAGACGAGACAACCGCAGAGTCGTTTCTCCAATCTAAGAAGATCCGTTCAACAAGAGTTGACTAGAACAGACTAGAAACAGGAAGGGGGCGACAGTCGTTCTCACCAGAACCTCAAGCAGTCTATTACAACAAGAGTTTGACTAGAACGACTAGAACAACAAGTTGTTCTCACGAACTAAGGCAAGTCGTTTGCACTAGAGGTGACTAGAACAGACACTCGAAACAGACAAGTCGTGTTTCTGCAGACCTAAGCAGTCGTTATCAACAAGAGTTGACTAGAACAGACTAGAGCAGTTAAGTCGTACTCACCAAATTCTAACCAGAATTTAGCAGTCGTTACGACTAGAGTTGACTAGAACATAACTCGCTAGAACCGACGAAAGAATCGTTCTCTCCAGAACTAAGCAGTCTTGCACTAGGTGGACTAGAACAGACTAGAACAGACACTCGTGTGCCACCAGAACTAAAGCAGATGTTGCAACTACTGGAGGTGAACTAGAACCACCTAGAAAGACAGACAAGTTGTTTCTCATCAGAACTAAGTCAGTCGTTTTGGTACAGACCTAGAGGTTGCCTAAAACAGCTATAACCAGTCACATTTGTTCTCACCAGAACTAAGTACAGATCGTGCAATCTAGGCGGTTACTGTCGATCAGACTAGAACAGACAAGTCCGTGTCTCATCAGATCTAAGAAGTCGTTACAATCAAGAGTTGACTAGAACAGACTAGACAGACAGTTGGTTCTCACCAGAACTAAGCAGTCTTACAACTAGAGGTGACTACGAACGACTAGAACAACACAAGTCGTTCACACCAGACTGAGCAGTCTGTTTACGAACTAGAGGCATCATCACCTAAACAGCGTAGAACAGACAGTTGTCTCACCAGAACCTAGCAGTCGCTTACAACTAGAAGTGACTAGAACAGACTAAACAGATAAGTCCGTTCTCACCAGAACTTCAGCAGTCGTTTTACCAACTAGAGGGTGACTAAACAGACTAGAACGACAAGTCGTTCTCACCAGAACTAAGCAGTCGTTACAACTAGAGTGACTAGAACAGACTAAGAACAGACAAGTCGTTCTCGCCAGAACTAAGCATCGTTGCAACAAGAGTTACTAAACAGACTAGACACAGAACAAGTTTGTTCTCATTCAGAACTAAGCAGTCGTTGCCACTAGCAGGTGACTAGAACAGACTAGAAACAGACATTCCGTTCTCGCCAGAACTTAAGCAAGTCCGTTACAACTAGAGTTGACTAGAACTAGACTAGAAACCAGACAGTGAGGAGTCGTTTCACCAGAACTAAGCAGTCGTTACAACCAGAGGTGAACCTAGACAAACCTAGACCGACAAGTCGTTTTCTCACAGAACTAAGCAGTCGTTACAACAGATATTTGACTAACAGACAAGTCGTTCTCGCCAGAACTAAGCAGTCGTTACAACTAGAGGTGACTAGAACAGACTAGAACAGAACAAGTCGTTCTCACTGACTAAGCAGTCGTTACAACTAAATAGTTTGATAGAACCGACTAGAACAGACAATTGTTCTCATTAGAAACTTAAAATATAAACTAAGCCTTAGGTTTGCAACTAGAGTGATAGAACAGACTAGAACACACTAGAACAGACAAGTTGTTCTCACCAGAACTAAGAAGTCGTTACAATAAGAGTTGACTAGAAGACATAGAACAGACAAGTATGTATTCTCATTAGAACTAAGTCAGTCGTTGCACTAGAGGTGACTAGAACGACTAGAACAGAAGCAAGTCGTTCTCACCAGAACTAAGCAGTCGTTACACTTGAGGTGACTATAACAGACTAGAACAGACAAGTCGTATCACACCAGACTAAGACAAGTCGTACCACTTGAGGTGACCAGCACCGACTTGAACAGACAAGTTAGTTCTCACCATAGCACTAAGCAGTGGTTCCACTAGAGGTGGACTAGAACAGACTAGTAACAGACAAGTTGTTTCTCACCAAGATCTAAGAATCGTTGCACTAGAGTTTTGACTAGAACAGACTAGAAACAGAAAGTCGTTCTCACCAGGAAACTAAGCAGTCCCGTTGCACCTAAGAATGACTAGTACAACTCTAGAGAACGACAGGGGTTGTTCTAACCATAACTAAGCAGTCGTTACAACAAACGTTGACTAGAACAGACTAGACCCAGACAAGTCGTTTTCTCACCAGAAACTCAGCAGTCGTTACAACTAGAGGTGACTGAACAGACTAGAACAACATTCGTTCTCACCAGAATCTAAGCAGGCGTTGCAACTAAGAGGGTGACAGAAACGACCTAGAACATACAAGTCGTGTCCTCACCAGAACTAAGGCAGGTCGTTCAACTAGAGGTGATGCCTAGCAACAACTAGACCAGACAAGTCGTTTTCACGACCAGAACTAACGCAGTCGTTGCAATTAGAGTGACATAATCAGACTGAACAGCAAGTCGTTCACACAGAACAAGCAGTCGTTGCCACTAGAGTTTGACTAGAACATACTAGACAACAGACAAGGCGTTCTCACCAGAACTCAGCAGTCGTTTACAACTAGAGGTGATAGAACAGACCTAGAGACAACAAGTTTATATGGTTTTCTCGCCAGAACTAATGCCATCTTTGCAACTAGAGGGACTAGAACCAGACTAAACATACAAGTCGTTCTCACCACGAACTAAGCAGTCGTGTGCAACGAGAGTTGACTAGAACCGACTAGAACAACAAGTCGTTTCTCGCCTAACTAAGCAGTCGTTGCAACTAGAATTTGACATAACAGACTAGCACAGACAAGTCGTTCTCACCAGAACTAAGCAGTCCGTTTCAATAGAGTTGACATAGAACAGACTAGAATCAACCAGTACGTTCTCACCAGTCTAAGAAGTCGTTACACAAGAGTTGCCTAAACAGGACTAGAACAGGAACAAGTTGTTCTCATCAGACTAAGCGTCGTTACAACTAGAGTTGACTAAACAGACTAAACAGCCAATTCGTTCTCACCAGAACTCTGAGCAGTCGTTTACAACTAGAGTTGACTAGAACATAACTAGACAGACAAGTTTGGTTATCATCAGAACTAAGCAGAATCGTTGGCAAACTAGAGTTGACTAGAACAGACTACAAAACAGTGACAGTCGTTCTCGCAGAACTAAGCAGTTGTTGCAAACTAGAGGTGCACTAGAACAGACTAGAACAGACAATTTGTTCTCATCAGAAACTAAGCAGTCGGTGCTCAACTAGAGGTGACTAGAACAGACTAGAACCAGACAATTCGTTCTCACCAGAACTCCAGTCGTGCAACAGAGTTTGACTAGAACAGACTAGAACAGACAAAGTCGTTTTCTCAACCGAGAACTAAGCAGTCGTTACAACTAAGTGTGACTAGTGAACAATACTAGAACAGACAAGTGTGTGTTCTCGTGCCAGAAACTAATGCAGTCCGTTGCAACTAGAGTGGGTGACTAGACTAGACTAGAACTAGACAAGTCGTTTCTCACCAGAAACGAGAGCAGTCGTTACAACTAGTGTGACTAGAAAGCAGTACTAGAACAGTACCAATATCGTTCTCACCAGAACTCAGCAGTGTCCCGTGTTCAACAAGAGTTGACTACAGAACAAGCTAAGAGAACAGACAGTTTTGTTCTCTATCAGAACCTAAGCAGTCCGTTACAACTGGGTGGACTATGAACAGAGCTAGAACAGACAAGTCGTGTCTCACCACTAGAACTAAGCAGTCTTGTTACAACAAGTGTAGTTGACATAGAACAGACTAGAAGACAGACAGTTGTGTGTGCTCTCATCAGAACTAAGCAAGTCGTTACACTAGAGGTGACTAGAACATACTTAGAATGCTAGACAAGTCGTGCTCACCATGAACATAAGAGCATATCGTTACAACAGCAGTTGACTAGACCGAGACTAGACAGACCTGTCGTTCACACCAGAACTAAGTGTCAGTCTTACAACAAGAAGGTGACGTAAACAGTGTGTAGAACAGACAAGTCGTGTCTCACCAGACTAAGCAGTCCGGTTACAACAAAGGTGACGTAGAACAGACTAAACGACAAGTCTTCTCGTCACCAGAATACTCAGCAGTCGTTACAACTCGAGTTGACTATGACAGACTAGAAAGACAAGTCGTTCTACACCAGAACTAAGCATAATCGTGTGCAACTAGAGGTGACTAGAACAGACTAGACACAACGAGACAAGTCCGTTCTCACCAGAGTGCAAGCAGTCGTTACAACGTGTGTGAGGTCTAGAACAGACCGTAGAACAGACAAGTCGTTCTCATCAGAATATCCTAGCAGTCGTTGCAGTACTAGAGTTGACTAGAACAGACTAGACAGACAAGTGTGTTCTCACCATAGAACTAAGCAGTCGTTGCAACTAGAGGTGGACTATAAAAGACGTAGATACAGACAAGTTGGTGTCTCAGCTAATAGCAGCTATGCAGTCCGTTTGCAACTAGAGTTGACTAGAACGACTGACAGACAAGTTGTTTCTCATTAGATCTAAGCAGTTGTTGCAACTAGAGGTGACTAGAACAACTAGACAGACCAAGTTGTTCTACCAGAACTAAGCAGTCGATTTTGCAACCAAGGTGACTAGAACAGACTAGAACAGACAAGTCCCGTTCATCAGAACTAGCAGTCGTTACAACCTAGAGGTTACTAGAACAGACTAGACAGAGCAAGTCGTTCTCACCAGAACTCACAAGTCGTTACAACTAGAGTTGACTAGAAACAGACTAGAACAGACAGTCGTTCTAAACCAGATCTAAGAAGTCGTTTACAACAAGTATTGACTATAACAGACTAGAACAGACAATCGATATCTCCACTCAAATAAGCAGTTCGTTACAACTCGAGGTGAACTAGAACAGACTAGAACAATACAGTCGTTCACACAGAACTAGCTGTCGTTGCAACTAGAGGTGACTAGAACAACTAGAACCAGCACAACGTCGTTCACAACCAGAACGAAGCAGCGTTGCAACACTAGAGTGACCTAGAGAACAGACTAGAACAGACCAGTCCGTTCTCACACCAGAACTTAAGTGCAGTCGTTGCAACTAGATGTGACTAGAACGAGCTAATAACAGACTAAGTTTGTTCTCACCAGAAACTAGCGTCGTTACAATACGATGTGACAAAAAAAAAGAAAAAAAAATATAACGACTATAACAGACAAGTTGTTCTCACCAGAACTAAAGCGCGTGGGTCGTTACAAAAGAGGTACTATAACGACTAGAACAGACAAGTCGTTCTCACCAGAACTAAGAGATCGTTGTCGGGAACATAATGACTATAACAGACTGAGAACAGTGTACAAGTCGTTCTCACCAGAACTATAGCAGTCGTTACAACTAGAGTTGACTAGAACAGACTAGAACAGCCAGTCGTTCTCACCAGAACTAAGCAGTCGTTGCAACTAGAGTTGTTTATGTTCTGAGAACAGGACTAAACAGACAGTCGTTCACATCACAGAGGTCACTCAAGGGCGGGGTCTTGCAACTATAGGTGACTATAACAGACTAGAAACAGAACAAGTCGTTCTACGCCAGAACTAAGCAGTCGTTGCAACTAGAGGTGACTAGAACAGACTAGAACAGACAAGTCCGTTTCTCACCAGAACTATACCAGAACTAAGCAGTCCGTTTACAACTCGAGTTGACTAGAAACAGACTATGAAGCAGATAAGTCGTTCACGACCAGAACTAAGCAGGTCCGTTGCACAATAGAGGTGACTAGAATACAGACTAAACAGACAAGTTTTGTTCTCACCAGATCTAAGCAGTCGTTGCAACTAGAGGTGACTAGAACAGACTAGACAGATCAAGTGTGTGCTCAACCAGAACTAAGCAGTCCGTGTGTGTGTCTCGGTCTCTAGGAGGTGACTAGAACAGACTAGAACACAGACAAGTTTTTCTCACCAGAAACTAAGCGTCTTGCAACTAGATTGACTAGAACAGACTAGAACAGACAAGTTCGTTCTCATCGAGATCTAAGCAGTCGTTACAACAAGAGTTGACTAGAACAGACTAGAACAGACAAGTTGTTCTTACCATATGCTACCGCTAAAAAAAACGAACTAGCATTCCACGTCACAATAAGATTGACTATAACAGACTAGAACAGACCAGTTGTTCTCATCAGAACCAAGCCGTCGTTGCAACTAGAGGTGGCTAAACTAGACCTAGAAACAGACAAGTTGTTCTCATCAGAACTAAGCAGTGTTGCCGTTGCGCAACTAGAGTTGCTAGACAGACTAGAACAACAAGTTTGTTCTCACCAGAACAAGCTGTCGTTGCAACTAGAGGTGACTAGAACGACTAGAGCAGACAAGTCGTTCATCCACGGGGGGGGGGGGGGGGGCCAGAACTAAGTTCAGTCCGTTTGCAACTAGAGTTGACTAGAACAGACTAAAACAGACAAGTTGTTGCTCACCAGAACTAGCCGTCGTTTACATAGAGTTTGACTAGAACAGACTAAGAACAGACAAGTCGTTCTCATCAGAACTAGCATTCGTTGGGCAACTAGAGGTACTAGACAGACTAGAACAGACAAGTCTTCTCATCAGAACTAAAGCATCGTTGCCACTAGAGGTGACTAGAACAGACTAGAACAGACAAGACGTTCTCACCAGATCTAACCAGAACTAAGGCATAGTCCGTTGCAACTAGAGGTGACTAGAACAGACAAGTTGTTCTCATCAGAACTAAGCAGTCGTTGCAACTAGAGGTTGTAGTAGATTAGGACATGGGTAAATGACAGTAGGCCTGTACAAGTATTGTATAAGTTGCTTTACTGGACAATGTTACAATGTGGTCCGTCACGACCCGGCCCTGACACTTCTCTGTCCGTCTCAGCATGCCGCACGGCATGCTGGGAGCCCGACATCGTCCACTGCCTTCTACTACACATCTTTCCTTTACAAAAAAATTAGTAACATTTCATATCAGCAAAAAATAATACAAAGTGACAAACGCTCAAATAGGTACTGGTATACATAAGTTCAAAACAATAAATTACAGTTTCCAAAATTAACAATATAGACAAAAATAAATAGTGGACTTGCACAATAGGGATCCCCCTTCACATGAGTCTCATGTAACCTTTCCCATACCCATTGGTAATGTCCAAAACTGAATAATACATAAATAATTGGTAACAAAAATAAATAATACATGTAATATATATAGGTACAATGGTCTAATGATAATTGATAATTGATAAAGTGTACTTGCCCCCAAGGCAACCAATAAGGGATACCCTTACAAATTAAGTCTTACAGGAGCTCTTCTTATGCGCTCAGGACGTGGACTTTTCACCGGCACTAGCGGCGGAACCTTTGGCTGGAGGGGACTAACGATGGAATCGTTTATGGTCGGCAGGAGTGTAACCTCGGAGGGAAGGGTCTTCGGAACAGGGCAAGGAATGAAGCATGGGGTAGCCTTGTTGGCTTCAATCTCCGTTGGTTGTTCCCTTGATTCCTTACACTGTTCAATGTCCCGATTAACATTTTCTCCTAGATGTTTCTTTAGATGATCGGCATGAGTATACCTGACTCTACCTGCAACTTTCACTAGGAAGGTTACATGGGCTGACCACCTTTACTACAACCCCCATGTTCCACGACTCTCTTTCCCCCCTCACACATTTAACCAGAACTTTATCCCCTGGTAGGAAATGTTTTGGTACTAACCCTCTAGTTTTGTCATGCGACTCTTTTCTTCTTGCTTGTTTTTGTTCCATTGATTGATTAAAATCTGGTTTTAGTAGGGACAACCTAGTGCGTGGTTTTCTTTGCAGCATTACTTCTGCAGGAGTTTTCCCCGTCTCAGTGTGAGGCGTATTTCGGTAAGCAAATAGAAAATTACTAAGACGGTGGGGAATGGATCGGTTCTTTGAGCTTCTTTCCTCCTCTAATACCTGCTTTAACATTGATTTCTTTAGCGTTTGAACCATTCGTTCAGCTGAACCATTAGATTGTGGATGAATGGGTGGGCTAAATTTTAACCTGATGCCATTACTCTGACAAAATTCTGCAAACTCTCTAGAACTGAAAGGCGGTCCATTATCCACAACCAATATCTCGGGCAACCCAAAGGTAGCAAACACCGCCCGAAGTTTATTTATGACTTGTGAAGCAATAGTGGAATTCATAAACAGTACCTCCACCCACTTTGAATGGGTATCATACATAACAAGGAAATTATTTCCATCTTTTTTTGCAAAATCCATATGAACCCTTTGCCAATTTCGGGTCGCCCAGGTCCATTGACACAAGGGGCCTGGACGTGCAGCTTGTAATGTCATTTGACAAATATCACATGTTTTTACCGTATCATTAATGTCATCATCAATATTTGGCCACCACACCAAGCTTCTAGCTAACATTTTCATCCGGGTGGTCCCTGGGTGTTCCTCATGGAGCAATTCCAAAACCTTTTTATGTAACTTTGCTGGTACAATAACTCTATTTCCCCATGTTACACAGTTTTCATGTATAGATAGTTCCTGACGCTTAACAAAAAAGGCATTTAGGGATGTGTCCACAACTTTTTCGGGCCATCCATTTTGGGTTAAATGATAAACCCTTGATAACAAACTATCTTTGGATGTAGCCTGACCAATTTCCTGAGCAGTTAAAGGAAAATTGTCTATTGGAGAAAAGTAATGAATATTCCCCTTTTGTTCCCCCGTCTCCGGTAAAGGAAGACGTGATAGTGCATCAGCTGGTGCCATGTCCTTCCCCCTTCGATATTTTATTTCATATTGGTAAGCTGATAAGATGAGAGCCCAACGTTGCATTCGAGAGGCTGCTAGAGTCGGTAACCCCTTGGTGGGCCCTAGAATGCTTGTCAGCGGTTGGTGGTCTGTCACTAAAAGGAATTTCCTGCCGTACAGGTATTTATGAAATCTTTTAACTGCGAATATTATCGCCAAGGCCTCTTTTTCAACCTGAGCATAATTCCGTTCTGCCTTGGTAAGAACTCTCGAAGCAAATGCTATTGGCCTTTCATCTCCTCTTTCTGATATCAAGGATAACACCGCTCCAACACCATACGCAGAAGCATCAGCCGCTACCACTATTTGTTTATTAGTATCGAAATGAGCTAAAACACAACTATTTAACATCATTTCTTTGCTCTTTTGAAAGGTTTCATTAGTTTCTATGTTCCAATACCATGTGTCTGAGTGACTTAAATCATACAGAGGCTTCACCACCGTGCTAAGCATGGGTAAAAATTTATTGTAATACTGGAGTAATGCCAGATAAGAGGTTAACTGTGCAGCATCCTTTGGAATGGGTGCTTCTGAGATAGCTTTCACCTTGTCTTTCTGAGGATGTATACCTAAAGCATCAATTGTATGACCCATGTAATCAACTTCGGGTGACAAGAAAACACATTTTTTTTCCGATACCCTAAAGTTATGTTTAGACAATCTCTTAAATACTAATTCTGTTCTGTATTTACATTCCGCTTCGTCTTTCCCTGCAACTAGGATGTCATCAATGAATACACATACCCCTGGAATACCTTTTAACACCTTGTCCATTATCCCTTGGAATATGGCAGGGGCACTCGAAATACCATATACGAGCCTTCGCTGCTGAAATAATCCCAGATGTGTATTCACAGTAAGCAAGGATTGTGAGCTTGGGCTGACGGAAATTTGTTGGTACGCATTTGCCAGGTCTAGCTTAGTGAAACAGGTACACCCTGCCCATGTGGCTGATAAGTCTTCAAACGTTGGCAAGGGGTAATGTTCCGTCTGAACTACCCGGTTCAAGGTAACCTTAAAATCCCCACACAACCTAATCCCCCATCTGGCTTGGGCACCGTTATCATGGGCGTTGCCCACTCACTATGTGAAACGGGTATTAGGATACCTTCTTTTTGTTGTCTTTGAAGCTCGGCTTCTACTTTTTCCCTTATGGCAAATGGCACCGAGTATGGTTTACAAAATATGGGCTGGGCATTTTCTTTCAACACAATAGTGGCTTGATACCCCTTCACCTCCCCCACGTCTTTTGCAAACACCTCGGGAAACTTACGTTTAAACTCGTCACTCCCCTTCCTAGGCTTGCCGTTTAACCCGCCTTTTGCTACCTGGTTCACACGTTTGGTACTTACTTGTCCTTGGTCCACCAGGGACTTCCAGTCAAGTCTAATTATTCCTAACCAATCTCGGCCCAACAAAATTGGAGCACGCGCTTTGTGGTTATCTACCACTAGGATCGGCAAATTGGAATACGCGATACCTTGGTATCCTACCTTAACAAGTGTTTGCCCTAACACTTTGAGTTTACTTCCATCATAAGTTGACAATTTTGTCTTACTAGGTTGTAATACTAGACCCGCTTTTACTAATTTAGTCTCAAACACTTCTCTAGGGACTACTGTAACTACTGCCCCCGTGTCTACCTCCATCTTAATTGGAATTCCTTCTATGTACATTGTCACTACGTAAGGCAATTTCTTTGATGAAAAACTTTGCTTGGTGTATGCAATGTTATACATTTCACTATCATTTCTGCAGAGCTACTATCACTATCTTCCGTACATCGGAATACCTTTTTTGCTGAAATACCTGTAGACTTGCACATCTTGGCTACGTGCCCTCGCCTGTGGCACTTGAAACACTCCCAGTGTTGGACTGGACACGCCTCTTTTGCATGTCGACGTCCGCAGCGCGAACAGCTTGGCCCTGGCTCTTGACGGAACTCCTTGTGGGGACCCTTTTCTGGAACTCGTTGGTTTGCGAATGGTTTGGATTTTTTCCTATTTTGCTGTACATATTGGACTCCTTCTCTGGGTGACGCTGGGTGACCATGTATCTCACGCACATTATCTGTAGCAAGGTCGAGTTGTTGTGCTAACTCAACTGCCGACTGGAAAGATAAGGACACATCCTGAATCACAAGCTTTTCTTGTACCTTCTCACTTGAAAGTCCACATACGAAGAGATCCCGAAGCATTTGGTCTAAGAAGAGACCAAATCTGCATGTGGCTGCCAACTTCCTTAAGGCTATCACATAGTCTGGTATAGACTCGCCTTCCTTCTGCACACGTTTAAAAAAACGTCGCCTTTCGGCAATTATGAATCTTTGAGGTATGTAGTGCGTTTTTAAAGCCAACACTATATCGTTGTATGGCCTAGACCCAGGCATAATTGGTGACATCAAGTTCTTTACAACTGCATATGCCTTGTCCCCCATCAATGATATCAAGGCGGGCGTTCTGTCTTCTTCTTTTACCGAATTTGCTTTAAAATACTGCTCCATTCTCTCCATATAATTCTCAAAATCGTGTACTTCCGGATCAAACGTATCCATATGTCCTACTCGCGACATTTTACGTATATAGGCCTTAGGCCTATGTTTTTACTAGGCCTAATGACGCCTGCCCCGCCCCTAGGTCATGCAAGGTCATGCACGTAGGCCTACGCCGTACGTTTTTTCCCCTAATTCAGTCCATAAATTAACACGACTTACTTGCAGCGCTATCGTTCGTGTTCGTCGCCATTTGTAGTAGATTAGGACATGGGTAAATGACAGTAGGCCTGTACAAGTATTGTATAAGTTGCTTTACTGGACAATGTTACAATGTGGTCCGTCACGACCCGGCCCTGACACTTCTCTGTCCGTCTCAGCATGCCGCACGGCATGCTGGGAGCCCGACATCGTCCACTGCCTTCTACTATAGAGGTGACTAGAACAGACTAGAACAGACAAGTCGTTCTCAAGATTAACCAGAACTAAGCAGTCGTTACAACAAGAGTTGACTAGAACAGACTAGAACAGACAAGACGTTCTCACCAGATCTAACCAGAACTAAGCAGTCGTTACAACAAGAGTTGACTAGAACAGTGCTAGACGTGACAAGTTGTTGTTTATACAGTTTCATTGTTTGTGAAAGATTGTATCTCGTTTGTTATGTTTTTTTTGTACAACAATATTGTATTGCATCTTTCTTTATCTCCATCCCGTTGTCAATAACTAGGCCGTTTCGCGAACGCTTTAACCAGTCGCGTTGATGGATGAGCTTTTATGGTTGCTTATTTTTGTTCAATGATAACTGTTTCGTGTTGCCATTATCAAGACAAGAGTGAACCATTTCTGCCTTCAACAATGTGAGGTTCTCCGACAGCGAGTCTGAAAGAGATTGAGAACCGACACGCGCCTTGTTGTGCCAGCCGCGAAAAGGTGCAGGTCGGCGAGATTATATTGACCAGTCATTGCCCTGAAAGTACGATTTTTATGAGAAACATTTCTTAATTAATTCTTGTAACTGGATTTTCTTATGTTTACTTACGTACAGGTCTTACATTGTGGTGAAGCCCGCTGCTCACCCCTAGTTTCTGATGGCTCCACAGTTATAACCTGCGGCCGGGCCTACTTCGCGTTCATAGTGGGTCTGGTGATGCCTGTAGACTGCAAGCTGCCCGTAGCGCCCGGGACCACAGCTACCTACACATGTCCGGCAGGGTACAGGGTGGCGCAGGACTACAGCAAGATATCCTGCAGGAGCAACGGACAGTGGGGCAAGTCGCCGCCCACCTGCAAGATATGTAAGATATTGGATCGTTGACTGGTGGACGATTCACGATTGCTGACTGATAAATATCGTTATTAATTATTGATGATTATAGTTAGAAGGTGCTAATAAGCATGGTTTATTTATATCTGATAGCGTATCAATGGTAGTGTTTGGTGATCGTAATCTACAAATAATGTGTATGATTAATAAATTTGGCAGAGCACAAAATAAAAGCTAATTTACCACATTCAGACCAGATGTTATGAACACCAAAATTGATTATTTCTGTCAATATTAAATGAAGATGCATCAAAGTCTGTAGATTTAACTAAGTGTGCGCTCTAAATTTCATAGCAAATTCAAATTTTCAGAGTTTATGACATGACAGTGAAGTTAGATATCATAACCATGTTATTAGATTAATTAAATATATTACATCAGTAAAACTATTTTCGCTTTTTCAACACGTTTTAATGGATTGATAGCAATTTGACGGAAATATATGTCCTGATTGTGCGTCGAACCATAAACTTCTTAACTATGGCATATCCACACAAAGTAAAATTAATTTGTACGAAAAAACAATTAAAATTTCACCAATGGCACTGCAGCAATGTACGGCGATATTGATGGCGTACATGTATCTAATCTAATCTAAACTATCACTCTGTATCTCTACAGTTGGCAGCGGACCACCAAGGAACGACTCGGGAGCAAACGCCACCACAGCAGTAGCAAGTAAGACAATATAGTAGTATAAAAATTAATAACTTATGTACTTGCATAAACAAAGTGATCCATTCTCAGTCTAAATTAAGTTGGGGACAATTAAAGATAAGTGAATTAAAAATAAGTCGTAAGGTCTCATGAGTAACGCTCGATAGTCTGTTTCTGGAGATCTTCTGTTCGATACAAGCCACCAGACATCTGGCTGAAATTATAGCCCTAATCCTACAAAAGTGTTTAGTGTAAATAGCTTACAAATCGACTGTATATTTTCTACAATCTACAAACAAAGTTCATACTTTCATGATAGTAAATTAGCCTACTATCTAATTATGTCCTTATTCTTTGCAGCTACGACGACCGGAACCACGGCTGGGGCTCCGGGGGGTGGAGCGTCTGGTATGTACTTAGACCCTGTTCAAACTAAAGAAACACATTTGCCACACACAACATTCATAATTCGTTCAAGAAAAAACAAATAATATCAGATACTAATATCAACAGCAGTTACCATTTGTAAATTAACAATTTGCTGATACCAGAAGGCTTAAGATTGATTTTACACTTGGAAAAGCTGACAAGGACATCTGCACAGTCGTATAGATTATAATCATGATTATTGTTAATCACCTAGATATATTTAAACTAATTTAATTTTTTCGAACTTTTAAAAATTGACTTAATGAATACAATCTAAATAATTTCTGAAATGTGTAACAATGGATGACAGCCTTTGATTCCTAGACATTTGTGCTAATTTATGGACATCTGTGATGAAAGTTAGTCTTCAAGCAGGAAATTTCCCAAAACATAATATATCTTAAATTAACAAATTTTGCGTATGTTCTCTTTCAGCCCCGTTCGGCTACAAGACTGTGGCTGGCATCGGCCAGGTGAAGGTCTACACCAACGCCATGTCGTACTCGGGGTCCAAGTTCGCCTGCCGCATAGACGGCGGTGACCTCGTCTACTTCAAGACAGACGTGCAGAGAATGGGTTTCGCCAAGCTTCTGATGAACACGCCGGGCATCACCAGCTCCTACTTCTTCGTGGGGGCAGAGGACGCCACGCTCACCGGGAACTTCATAGCGGTGGACGGTGAGCAAGGTTTCATGCTCGCGTTCATGGATGAGTGTATTTGGCCTTTCTCCTACATCCTGTGGCGTAATCTGGAATATTTATATTTGGGTTGGGGAAGGGGGCTGCCAAGTGTAAGAGTAAGACAAAGACAAACGCAGCAATGGTGTGTGTGTGGGGGGGTGGGGGGCGGTGCCCCACAATAGGGGCGCAGGCAATGTTTTTACAAATACAAATTTTTGAGAAGTGGTTTTTATGTGTTTCGGAAAAAGTTAAGGTGCTTTGCTGAATGGAAAAAGAAAAGAGAAATTAATAAATATTCATAATTTTTTGCGTGTTCCTAGCGAATTTTCAGAATATAACTGAAGCTTCGATTTCGTTGGGGGGGGGGACAAATCCACCTGCCCGCCATTGCACGAGAAGAATGTATATTGTAGCCGCTTAGAGAACGCTTTTTATGCCCGCGTTGGTGGATGAGCGTATTTGTCCCTTTCGCCTTCATTTCACTTCACACAGATTTCATCTAATAAAAACAATCAAAGGAAATAGCATGGCAAAACGTTCATCGCCATCACTTGATTAACTGTATTTCTAACGATTGTTTTTGTCTCCTCCATTCTTAGGTTCCCCGGCTAATCCGGTCCTGTGGTGCTCGGGAGAACCTGCTAACATCGCTGCTGGAGGCTGCGTCGTCTATGCACACAACTATAATGATGGCAGCGGATGCATGAGGGACATGTCTTGTAAAGCGCCTCAGAGCTTTATCTGCTTGATACCATCTACTTAGTGTTATAGCTAATATAGTAAGGAGCACCATTAAGCTTTTCTTAAATACTGTGTCCACATAATTCAACTTAAACTCACCAACAATAATATTATATATAGAAATTGAAACATTGCTGTCGTTTTTGAGTGTCCACTTACAAAATACACTTTTGGTTTTAAACCTATATTCTATATTTGCAAATATTTTTTTGAAGAAATGTTTAATTATCATTCATAAAAGGTTTCAGAATAGTTAAAGTTAATCAAAAGAAGTTAGAATATATTGCTTCCAAAAGCTAACAGTCACTTTTCTGTTCGGTTTAAGGCGCGGTCTGCATTCAAAAATTTAAGAGTAACTATATATATTACTACTCAAATCGTCAAATAATTAAATATATTATTCCACGGCAAGGATACGTTGGCGCTCTCCCATGCCAACTGCCTCAGTATAACGCATCGACCGCACCTAAAGGGTAGAGTTAATATTATAGTTGAGTTAAGAAAAGGTGATATAAAAGTCTCAAAATGGTCGGCCGACTTTGGTGCCCACCATGAACCGGCTTTAACCCGCGCGAAGCGAATGTAGTAAATGTAGTAAAGTGTAACATTTCTTAATTGAACGTTACTATTGAATTCTATTTTTGTAATATATCTTTTGTGAATTTTAAATAAAATATCTTTTAAGTTGTATAATTACAAGTTTAGGAACATTCTATGTAATAAATAACTTTTAAAAGAGCGTGTAATTACCATTTTATAATTCCATCAATTCACTTTGTTTTCAGCTTTTTCCAATCAGATCATTTTCATTTTTGGCTAGTTAGGGCATCAATTTATTATATTCTCCACAATTCTTCACCTGTAATTAGCTACTTATAAACCAAAACATTTGATATGCTTACCTATCTCATCCAATACGCTATAATATTTGTTATTCAATATTCCTTTTATTGCCATACCCTCTTATAGTATGACTGCAATACTTTCGGATACAATACTGATACGAACAAAAAACTTTCACAATGTCTTTTGCGCATACCATTAATTACAAATTACTATAGTTTTGTCAATATTAGGTTACATTTTTAATTTTTACATCGCATTCTTGAGATTTTGGCCCAATGTTTCATATAAATTATTTCAATAGTATGGGACGCCTACACCATGATCTTATAGAATATGTTATCTATAGATGGACATCTGCACCATATATTTCGAAATAGAGACATGGAACTGACTGTTTCTTTGTTTGTTTTTTACTTGCTATGTTTTAACTGTGATTAAAACATATTTAATTTGTTTGTATTGATAAGATTTTAGAGTCTCGTTTCAATCATTTTAGTAATTCAAGTGAAATGAAAGATTCCAAGGCATTTTTGACTGAAAAAATTGTGGTGGCGATGTAAATATGTTGGATAATCAAACAAACAAAACTCTAATGATCGGCGAATGAACTCCGTTGCTTGCTTTCTCGTTCTACACTTTAGGGTAAAATCACAATCACAACCTTTGCCTTGTGCAATATTTCGATAATTTAAAGTTACTCGGAAATCCTTCCCCATGCTGTAAACCTGCTGTCGTGTGACGTATCTCTGATAAGAGTTTCATACGAGCAACAATGCAGATGTTGATCTTATCTTGGTGAGTTGCCTTGAACATCGGATGTGACGCAAGTGAACGGATGTTACAGTTTCAGGTACATTCATTCACACCTCACAGTGACGCCTATAAACAGCAAGCCATCTGATTAGAGAAATGTATTAACTTTTAATTGACCCCTTTTGTTATTTAAAAAAAACATATATAACGTTTGGAAATGTTTGAGCAAATCAGTATTTTTAAGCAATATGATTTTCTATCAAGATAATATATTAATTTAAAT
This sequence comes from Sweltsa coloradensis, assembly GCA_024449915.1. Lineage (NCBI taxonomy): Eukaryota > Metazoa > Arthropoda > Insecta > Plecoptera > Chloroperlidae > Sweltsa > Sweltsa coloradensis. The sequence continues at coordinate 150,383 of JAMZAV010000353.1, read as the reverse complement.
TATAGTATATGAACTAGTTATGTTTAAACAGTTTATTGGTGCCTTAAGTCTTTAAGTTTCACTAGCGCATCAATATCTTTATTATTCATTTATTTTATTTTATTTTGTTGTCAAGCCAGCGCCGCCTGGCTGCGCGCTTACGTCGAGTCCGAGTTAGAAACTTTAACATTAACATTAACAAAACAAGTGCCTTTGGCAAAACTTTACTAGTCAGGCGTGAAGAAGGGAAAACTTTGGGAGATTTCCCCCCCCCCCCCCACCGCTATTATTTCCTTTGACCCCCCAACCCCCCCACCACGCCACTTCAAAATGTTAAACATCCAGTTCATGTATCTTTCATCATAATTAAATGCTAAAACTTGTCTTGTAGTTGTTCCAATCCAATTCATTCAAGTTAAGTCAAAAGAAAGGCATCACAAGAAACTAGTTTTCCAAAAGTTAGCAAGCTTATAGGTAGCTTCGTCTATAGTGTATCTTTCGTGCAGTTCCATAGAGTGAGGGTATGGATGGGATAAGATTTTGGGGGACACAGAATTGCGCACAAGCGGAATAGAGCACAACAGAATAGAGCCCCACAGCACACAAGCAAGTGTGCGCGTTCTGGTTCCAAACAGATTACAGCACACATTTGTGCGCTGCTCCGTGTGGCAGTTTGTGCTCTGTTCCTGTTAAGAACGGATTACCGCACACACATTGGAGTGTGTCTGTTTCAAATATATAATGTTCTAAATAAAAAAACTTCAATATTTCGTTTATTTAAAGTAAATGATTAGGAAAGAAATTATTTGATTATTTCCTTTTCCTGACACTTTGTAATGCGAATTTCATCGTAGACAATGGAGTTTGGAAAAACTTTTAACCAAATCTTCATCAGAAAGGGGTTGGGGTCGTGATAGGGTGGAGGGGGGGGGGGAGGGAGTAGCTCGATTATCAAGAGTCGGAAGGTTGAAGGGCTGAGTCATTGTCCCCCTCCCCCTTCCCTACCTTCAGGTCCATTGGGAAATCTAAGAGGTCCCCCCCCACAGACTTCATTTCCAAACTATCATCTTTCGTCACCTCCGTTCTAACCCTCCTTCCAGTTCTTGCTATCACACTCTACCAGTGGCGCATCACTTGGGGACTCAGTTAAAACAAAGGGTTTCTCGAGTGTAATAATCATTATGTGGATGGCTTTAATCCCACACAGAATTACACTTGTAAGTGGACCTCACTTAGTACTTACCACAGGTATTTGAGTCGAGTCTCAGGATGAGTATTGGTTATAACAAAGCACGCATGCTTGTTACATTATAATTTACATTATATTTTCTCATAAACGGCTCTTGCACATTCCATTCACAAATCAATTTATTTTTATTTCAAAATACCGTGATAGAAATTCGAACAGGTGCATACATAGACCCTTGGTATGTTTCTAAAGAGCATGTTATAGCTTAACATTGTATAAATGACACAATATCAACAAATCTTCCAAAATCAGGGTTCCGTGTATTAGACGATGTTGAAGTTAAAAATAATGACATGAGTAAACTGCCCAGCATCATGGATGTTCGCATTGAAGTGTCTATCTACTTACTTTGGAAGTTGTATTTTGAAGGGAATGTGCTAAGAATATTTTAAATAGGAATCAATCCCTTACATTCACAATAACGACTGCAAAATAATCTCGAACACATCTTTCAGTCAGGATTGCCTGTGGCTGGTTTCGACCTCGGGGCCTTCCTAAGAGTGTCGCGCTCTACACTGGAGGTAGATCCGTAGGTGTGGTAGTGAAGTCTTAGGCTACATTTATCACGCGTATGACACCACTGCGTATAGTTTAGCGTAATAAAAATGCACAATGGGAAACATCTATGAAGTATACTTTAGTGTTACAGATAAATGATTTAAATTAATTTGAAATACGATTAAATACATCTTTAAACGTTGATATAGAATACAAACTCTTTATTTTGTGTGCAAAGGCAATACACATTTTAACTAGATTAAATGAACTTGTAGAACAGGTATAAATAATCTTTTATTTGGAAATACTGTTGAAGAAAAGTCGAAATATCACATTAAAATATTGTAAATATTGTTGTTGTTGTGTAATGTCCAAAAATCACTTATTTAAGAACGCATTTTAACGTTGAATCAAATGGCCATAGAAAAAATTTAAAACACTTATCAAATATATTCTTACATTCTATCAAATCAAAAGATGTTCCTATAAGCGATTCATTCTTTTTCAGATCTACATCCTAGTCCAACAGTAAGTTTATAAAAAGCTTTTAAACGACGGTGCGCCACCACAGACCCCCCCCTCCCTCGGCCATCTCCATCAACCCATAATCTCATAGTGCATTTGTCTTGGCTCCGGCTTTCATGGGGGGAGTAAAAATGTCACAAATGTCAATTTCACTTGTAATCTAAGAGTGCATCGTAGGTAACTTAAAAATATGACGATAGCTTTGTATGCATGGCATGGGGTACAATGAAACGACCTAATCATGTCGTTTCACTTCATTGACTGCGTATTAAAAAATAAATCAAACATTTTTCTTCCGATTGCCTGCTGTAGGGTGCACTTTATCATTCCTGTAAGCCGGAGGGAGTGTCCAGGGGTGATTTTATAACTTCCACCATTCATCTTGCCATCTATTCTACTATCTCTAAGCTACCTTCATTCTGAATCCAGGCGTGGGAGGAACCGAGCCTGTAACCATCATTAAGCATTAAAGTAGTGGTTACTACATGACATATTTCATAACGTTGACTTTTGACCTAACTTAATCTGTAACTTGATTAAATAAATAATCGTAGTCGTATGCATAAATAAACACACAAAATTAAAGTTTATCCTTCAAAGTAAAGCTAATTTTGAAGATAAAGAACTATTACAGTTGTATTGTTGCATAGGAAGACAAAACATTGGTTTATATCTCCTCTAACAAGGAATTCCATGATAAAATTAAATTTATAATACTGTTGTGGGTATTGGAAAATAGTTTTGTAACAAATAAAGTGTAAGTAAATTTTTCTTTACAATCGTAGCTTCAAAATATTATTGTGGAAGCACAATCTATCTATATTAGGAGCTTTAGGCAAAACATACTATGGGATTTTATTCTCCATCCTTTCTAGAATAATAAAATAATGTTTGAATATTTACATGACGCTACGTTCGCTGAAAAGTATTATTCGTTACAATATATCCAAGTTATTTTAACTGTCAGAATGCGTCACACAATCGGATATTGGGAGGACATCCCTTGATGATCCAGCCAGAGAAAAGTAGAGGAACGGGTGGGTTTCTCAAGACGTAATCTTTGTCATCGTTCGTATCGTCGTTTTCGTCGTTATCGTCGTCGTCATCATCGTCGAGGAGAGGGGGGGGGGGGTTCCCGATGACGACTCCAGGGCTCACCTCTGGATACGGAAAGTAAAATACTTCCCTAGTTTCTAGCTGATATTTGCGACACAGACATCGCCTCTTTTGTCTTCTTTTACCATCAGTCGAGAAACGCTCTGCAAATTGCCAGTCAATTTAATAATCAATTTAGAACTGGTAATAAAATAAAAACATCAAACAGGGTGCCCAAATAAATGTCCAAAATAACATGTCGAATATTGTTTGAGTATTAAAATGATAAGTTGGTAATATTTTGTGAAGAATATAAGATAATGAAATTCAAACTGTATTGATTAGTTGGGACGTTTATAAAATGGCCGCCAACAATGTTGGCACTATCGCAAGCAGCCCGCGCACTTTATCCAATCAAATTACGAGGTTTGAAAGCCTATGACAATAAGATTATTTCGGCGGTGTCTTATTTGTTATACAAATTTATGTAAATGGGTAAGTGAAGCCGCCACGATTTTGTAAAAAAGAAGAAAGTTTGGAAGGGAAAAGTTTTGCCGTTCGCTGTGGGGGATGTTGAGTGGGTTTGCGATGGTACATTGGGTGTTTAAGGGGAAGGGAAAGGGGAAGGGAGAAACTTACCGAGTACACTCGGTTTATATGCCAGGTGGTACGGCTTTATTTAGACGGCCAATTTGAAGTCTGATGATTTGGGCAATGAGCATACAACCATTTAATGCAGGGCCTTATTTTGTCAAATTTACATACAGTTTTTAACACATACATTCACAAAGACACGCCCCACTGCCCGCCTTCATATAATTATTCTTAGTAAATTATTGTTGATATAGTCACTTTTCTGTGTGTATGCCTGAATAAAAGCTGAAATACAAAATTGTATGAACAAGCATATGATTTAAGATATGTTACACCAGATTAAACAACAATAATGCACAAACAATTTTAAAAATTAATTAGTTATAAAACGACCGGTTCTGTGGTCTAAGTAGTTATAAGGCATCCTCCCAACAAATGCAAATTCCCGTTTGAGTTGACATTTTTCTGGGTTGTATTAAAAATAATATCAACTCCACAACAACATTTGCAATAAAAAATTAACGTATTTTGTGGGGTATAAAAGTAAACGTTAAAACAAAACCTTTTCTTTGGCACAAGTAATTGAAACAGACGAGATCAAACAGATTTCGAATTCAATTTTTCATCCGACGCCGAAAGTACACAATGTAAATTCCTAAAAGCCAAACGATATAAAAATATTATGCTAAACCATTTTCACCGACGAACGAAGGCCTGGCAACGAGCTTTTTGATTTCTTTGCAACGGGGTGGGTGCATGGGGCCTAATGAGATCGTGATAATTCGTTTATGGAGAAAAATGGAAATCCGAGCCGAGTGAAAGTGCGGATCAAAGGTGGGGGGAGGGGGGGGGGACTCTCTCAAGTGTAATTAGGACCAAACCGGATTAGAAAGTATTGGGAAGATCATTGCTATCTAAAGAAACTTTGTCCTTAAACGACAAACTTTTATTCGCGGCTAATTGTGAAGTCATACCTTTTTCTCCAAGAAAGATTTTAACGATAAAATTAATTTGCGCTTTAGGAACTTCAAAGCAGTGCTCTGTTCTAGAATATGTTTATATGGTGTCCTAAAATATGTAGATTGTCAAGTTATGCTGTACCACTCCACAATATTGCAATTATTTCAACATTTGTTTTATTATAAATACTTATAAAATGCTATTGCAGTATTGTTGTAGAGTGTACTTTGCTGATTTTTCCAATTTTAACAGCGTTGATCACGTCATTAAAATAAAATTATATCTTTCAAATGTATTAAACTCTGCTACATCAAGATTTTATGCGCTCACTGACTGTATAACTACACAAAATAAGCAAGGACATAGCAAAAACTGTGTAATTAGTTTTTTTTAAATTAATTTTATAGATGTCAAATGCAGAAATAAGGTTATTGTTCCGTAAATATATTTACTAGAGTTATGATCGACTATCAAACCTTATCCGTCAAAACATACCAGTTTTCAGATATCAGGGTATAGTAAATTCTCTATGTACTACATGCCCTGACAAATTCGTTTGAACATCTTTATTAACAATGCGACTAAACTTAATATAAAATGTTACAAACAATATTAAGCAAAACAAAGTGGGTGTAACATGAGTCATTCAGTTATTCACATAGGACATGATAGTTAACAAAGCATTTAGTATAACGTTTTGAAAGATATTTTGCTTTGGCGATTTGAAATGTTGGTGGAGGTGCCGGGTTTATTGTATTCATCATAATTACTTCGTTTAAGAAAATTGTCCTTACATGTTTGTCGTAGCACAGTTTGTTTATAATAATAGCTTGTACATGCAAGTTTAAAATGCTGATATACGGAGAACAGTTTTAGAGGGCCTTGCGCTATTATAGATACAGATACTTAATTAGATTATAATATAGTTTCATATTAGATGGTTGTTCACATTGATTTTTTTTAAAGTTGTCGAAAACCCATGCTGACCCTTCCAGAAGCAGGAAACGGCGATGGATAATGATGAAAATCATTTCAAAGTTGTTCTTCAAGTGGTGATGGTCCGGTTTAACATGACATGTGTAGTTCAGTCATGAGGGAGCTGTTCACAAGAAGAGCGCACATTTGAATATGTCATGTGTGAGGGTGTTAACTCTCTACGGAAACAATTCCCTAACATCGTCTTCTTATTTGTATAATTATTATGAAATGTTTAAACCGGCGGCTTGTTGGGGGAGAATGCTGATAGGAAATCCAATTTAACAAAGGCATTAATTAAGAATGTGACGAAGAGCATTGTAAACACCATTAGTGTGTAAATTGTATTCTCACGTTTTCGTAGCAGCTCTAATTGGCATTATTGGGAATCTTCTCTAAAAATCCCCGCTCCCTCGTAAGGAAATAAGATGAATTGGGTGGATCTCTAGAAATTGACTCCCCTAATCCCGTGCTGAGTGTGAATAGAGGTTTATCTTAGGGGTGGCATTGAAGTGTCTGGCTGCGGGGATCCTCCCTATGGATCTCTCCCTAGAACCCTCAGGAATTGAAAAAGGCGGAAGGAAGTAGAGGGTGCAGTAAACAGGAAGATGCATATGTCCACAGAGGGGGTATGGAAGAGTGAGCTTTTGTGGACCTCAAGATCGATTCTCTTTCCGAACGAATGCGGAGATAATTGCTAAAACAAACGTCTTGTTAAATCGGATTAACGGTTACTCGTATATTTTTCCTTTATCTTACAAAATCGAGTTAAACTTAAGTAACATGAAATACGTTGCCAGATTCTACTTCTTATGCTTATCAGTGTTTTCATGCGCTGTTATATTTAGTTGGTGTTGGTGTTATTCGTTGCACATCACTTGTGTCTTTGGCTGATTTTTTTATGCTTGACAATCTTTTAATTTGACTTATTTTGTGAATATTTCAAGGAAGACAATTTCATATTTTTATTTGTAAGGTAACCTATATAAACTCTCATTCATATTATATCTCGACCTAAATTATAATGTTTTTTAGCTTTATTTTAGATACCTACTGGTAGAAAATAACCATTTTTAACTAACAATGCCATGTTTTAATATCTAATTCTAATCTATTTGATTTTCATTTTTTTTAAATTAAGGGCGCGTCAACCGTTAGGTCATAATGCATACAATACTATACATAGGCCTACATACAAACAATGTACAATTCAATTATTTCCCATTCAAATATAATTCAAATCGATTTTTTTATCGTACTTAATATTGAAGGGTTATTGTTATAGGCATATGTATGAAGATTTGTAAAATGAATAAAATCGATGTGGGTTTTAGAACCTCTCCCATGGCGTGAGAGAAACCTGGTTCAGATTATGACTGTGATGTGGGTTAGTCGAGACCGTTAGAGAGGTCTCATTCTAACCTTGCCAAGGGTAGTTCCAGAAACTCATGTTAATTAGGGATTTGGCATTTAGCGCCAGGATTAAATCGCACGGAACTGCGGTTTGGCTCACAATCCTGGATTTAATTAGATGTGGTGATGATGATTTTTCGGATGTCCAGTATCATGAATTGTAATAACGTGGTCACGAGCGGTGAAATATTAACAGGGTTTTGTAGGTGCATTGCAGCCGTTCCGCGTCCATACTATTGCGGTGTAAGAAACTCGGGCCAGCTGTTTCTATCATATGGAGGCGTGTTGGAAGACATGGAATAATTTTTTTAGATATATCGTCTATAGGTATACAAACAATTGGCTGTATAGCAACAGCTTACAATCTAGGGAAGATTAATTTATAAATTTTTTTATTGCTTTACAGAAATTAAAAATATTATTTTTTAAGAGAAAAAAACAATTTTGTTAAGTTTAACACATACATCTTCTGATATAACGATATAGTCAAGAATGAGATTAAAATTATAATATCACATTTGTTAAATTCGTAAATCTCACGAGAAACAAGTGTTTAAAATAACTTCTAATTAGAAAAAATAAAACCCAAAAAATATTGTAATACGTTTTACGAGCATCATTTCCCTGTAGTTCTTAACATTTGGTCAATCAGCCAATGGCATAAAATCATACAATATCACAGAATTTCAAATATTCAATATAATTATCTGTATAAGATCCTACCAATCGAAAACTTTTCAAAGGAAACCAGGTACATTTCTCAGAGAGCATTGAAAGAATAAAACAACCGAACAACGTTAGAAACCTCTGTTACAATTTCTGTCTACTGTACGACAAATCAATGTTTGCCATGTAGTTCAATGTTGGTTCCCTGTGCAGCCAGACGTTGGGCAATAAATACTCGAGTTTCAACAGAATACAAAATATGTACATAGAACTTTAAACTATAGTTAGTAAACCAACCAATACACCAAACCAACTTTTTCATAAGGAAGAGACAAAACAGGGCAATTTCCATGCGACCATTGAAAGAATCAAAACAGCTGCGATCAACGTTTAGAAACCTCTAGTTCACAGATTTTTGTCTGAAATTTATATATACCTAGGCATACAAACTCCAAACCTCCCGTAATTGTTGCAACAGTTGTCAGAAGGTGTCAATGTTTGTTCCCCCTGGTGGAGGAACTTTGGACTTGTGCAGAGTTTGGTGGAGGTGCCGGGTCGTGATCCTCTCGGATGCATGTTCTGTACTAATTTTCTTGCTAGCTTAATAAACTTTTGCTAGGCCTATATGTAATTTTAATAAGTATGTAGGCCTATTCCTAATTTTATTATATATTTAAATTCCTCAAATTGAATGGACTTATCCTATATTTCTGAAAAATAATATGGATAGGTCTAGAATTGTTGATTGCAAATGGATGGAAATAAGGTAAGGATTATTAGGCCTATGATAATGGAAAAATTACGACTTTTCAGTTACAAAATTTTATTGAGTAATATACATTCTGGTGCCATCAAAGTAACAATTTTACAAAATTCTGGAGAACAATATATTTTAAACTTCACTTTTGGATTTTCTTATTTTCTTTGCAGATCCCAAATAAATGATCTTCTTTGGTCAATAAGTCCGTTTACCAGTAAAGTAATTGAACTACCTTAAGAAGGGCGCGTGTAGAAGAATGTCCGGTATGCCTTGTAGGCCCTGCTAGAGAGAGTGGGCTTCTCAGCTGGCCTGATCTCTTTCACCGGCGCACCCATCGCTGTGACCACCCTTCCTCGTCATCGGCAGAGGAACGTTGTACTTGATCAGGCTTATCTGCAGCAGAGGAAGGGGGAGGGTCTAGGTTCAGACTATACGTATACGTACGTCTAGATTACACCGTCTTACGGGTCAAGTAGGGATCAGTGTGTAGTTTTGTCATGAGAAAGGGGGTGAGCCTACATTACACCGTCTTTCGCTCATGTGTAGATCAGTCGTTACAGGGCTGGCTATAGTTTATGAGATCCTGCAAACCTTAAATAAAGAACTAAGTCCTACTAGACCATTCTGTGTCGTAGTTCTGTTTTTTCAACGCTTAAAAGTGAAGTAAATACAAGAAATAGATAGCTGTCATAACGGATAGGGCGATGTTAGGCCTAATATGCCTTGATCTAGAACTTTTGACTCATAATAACTTGCTCTTACCTGATTTTCTTCCACAATCATTTGAGGAAGATTCGGGCTGTCGAAACTGATCTCGCTCATCAGAATTGTCTGATACATGTTGAGTGCTTTAGATTTCCCCTTTTTTTATGAACAAGAGTTGACGTTTGTGTTCTGTCATTAGAGTCGTTGACGTTTGTGTTCTGTCATTAGAGTCAACAAAATTAAACAAAGATCTTGGAAAGGAAAATGTATTGCAGGAGACAAAGATCCCAATGTTTTAGTGGGCATTCAGTTGACCTTGCCCCTGTTGAGTGTAATAGTTCGGCAGTGACTTCTCAGAGTTTCCAGTCTGTCTACCTGGTTTAGGAACAAAGTATTCTAATAAAATATTAAAGCAGAGTTTCGACCAACTTGACATTCGCAGAATCTCTACTAGATTAGTAAAATAATAACAAGTTTTCAAATTAATTAATTCGTATTTATTTGCTCAACAGAGATATTATGTTGCAACATTGAAATAGTACAAAAATGTGTGATTATAACTTATGATAGTTTAATCAATGATTTTAAACACTTTGTAAACACAAGGAAGGTAAAGCAAAGAAAATAATTTCAGTTGCTTTAGCTCTTCTTACAGTGCATAAATTACGGAGTAAAATGTTTCATTTTTTTTTAATTTCTTGATGCAATTTGTTTATTGTTTGTTTCCTCTAATTTAATAATCCATTGCCTTAAAATATCTATTTATACAGCTAAGAAAATGCTTTAGTCGAACCACTGGAAAATGAACTGCACACTGAAAAACAACAGTGGTAAACTAAAATTCATAACCATATTTCGTAACGAGTATTTCTCATCCTTCAACGTGCATTTCAAATGTGATGTATTAATTAAATATAACATATTATACATATGTTTAAGACTATCCGATGTATTTTCGGATGACTTTGCCTTTGGTAGATAAATTGTTAATCATTACAAAGTGCATGTTTGATTTAATAATTACATTGGACGACAAGAACATTATAAAATGTATCAGCTTGCAATTTTGCTTTCCTGCTAGATGGTCAGTACATTTTTAAAACAAATTATAGCCATCTCAAGGGAGAACGGAAAATGTAATTATAGTAATCACAAATTAAATCTAGTAAATCCAACTTGTAATTACAACCTTTTTCTATAATAGAGTAGGCACGTTAATCAAAGTTTTAATGGCTCATGAATTGCAAAAGAATTGTGTGCATTTACATCTTCACATAATTATAATTTTATTTACAGATATAAAAAGGTCCAAAGGTCCAATAACGTATTTGATAAGTTTTATGTAATCTCATGATCTAGTGGTGCATAACCGTCCACAAGGCTCGAGCCCATGCCCATGTCCAACTCACTGATATTAGGGAAAATATCATAATTTAAGTATCCGTTGAAAATTTGATTAACAAATTAAAATATGTTTTAGCTAATATGCTTGATAAAATATTTCATTTAAAACCCTCTTCTGAAGTTTGAATGCGAAAATAGGTGTGATTCGACTAAAAGCATTTTAATTCGTTACATAGTTTCTACCTTATAAGTAAACATAAATATTGGTTAAAACTAAAGTTCCCCCAACTACGGCAGGTCTGTGTTCTCATCTAGACTCCAGTGTTCTCGGTGATCCAATCCCTGAGCTCGGAGACTCGGGTGTAGACCCCAGGGAACTCGGGCAGAGCGCAACCCCTACCCCAGGAGACGATCCCGGTGAGGGTCCCGTTGACAGCCATGGGACCACCAGAGTCCCCCTGGAACAAGCACAGGAACAGGCCTTGAAGGGGTATTCACCCGATAAACACAAAAAACTATATTTCATTCGCGCTAACTAGTTACCAATTCACAAAGTAACAGAACGAAATATTGGTTTCACCTTAACCCCCAAAATATTACCGGAAAGATTTGAGCTAGGTTCCATTGGTAAAAAAGTCCCATTATACATAACATGTGGACGATCTTTATGCCCCGTGACCTTGCATTTTGCTTAAAAAAAATTGGCTATTATTTGCGTACTACACTTTATTTTCTGTATTGAAAACTGATTTTACCTAAATGTTTATCGTCTAACTAAAGGATTCAATCGAATAGAAATTGTAATATTGATAAAATTTATTTTCATTTCCAAATAGCATTGGTCTGGTTTCTTGCCGGCAGGTTGAAGTTGGTCTCACCTGGCACGAGTCCTTGCCCCCAGTTGGCACTCCTGCGCAGATCATGCGGCCACTGATGGTCCTCGAGTCCTGGTTGCTGTACATCGCCTCGCAGACCTCCTGCTTGACGATAGGCACAACCACGCTCTGCAGAATCTTGCTCGGCTTCCCGGAACCAGACTGTTTGGAACACATTTGAATGTTTAGTAGTGACAACATCTAGGATGCACAACCACATCACACTATGCAGGATCTTGCTATAGTGAAAGCTTTTGGTGTATCAATTAGAGTGTTTGATATTCTATCCTATTCAAAATAAAGGGCCCACACAAACAAAAATAATATACTAGTAAAACAATACTCAATCATTGCTGATTATATTTAATATTTTGGAAGTCAGAACTCTTCGACTAATGGATCATACAATTCACCCCCCCCCCCCCCCCCCCCAACAAACTGAAAATAAATTCACATAGCTGAGCGGGTAGACTCCTACTTTTTTAATTGTGTTCATCATAAGAATCAAAACTTGCTCGGGTAAAATGTTTTCTAAGCAAGAAAAAACAAAACAAAAGTACTACTTTGTTTATGAATATAAAATAATCAGTAAGCAAGTTGAATTCATTTTTGATCTAGATCTATTATCCCGCAACATTAACTCGTACATTATGCGATGTTACAAGATTGTGATTACCTTCAAATACCCCCAGCCACTGACCAGTCCGTGTTCTCCCCTCAGCACCCTCTGGTGTTCAACAGGTAAACGAATAGGCTGGACATTCGAACCGAACTCAAAGGGTTCGCTGACCTGAAATGCGTATACAAATTACTCCATTTGCACAACTATTAATAAGTTATAACAATCATTATTTTAACAAATTGGCCTTGTAATACAAATGAAATGTTGTACTACGTATTGTATTTTATAAATTAATTCAAATTCATAATGGAAAGTAATTTAAAAATTAATGTTTTCAAGCTTAAGAGATCTATGAATTATTTAAAACAAAAATAAGACACATTAATAAACATTCCATTAAATAAAAAATAAAATACTGTAATTGCCAATAAATTCATTGATGCTAACAAGAGACACAAATTCACATTCATTTTACAATAAAATAAAGTCAAAATAAACTGTTTGTCGAAGTGTAGATCTTACTGACCTTGAGAAGAGCGATGTCGTAGTCAAGGTCAGTGTACCGAGGGTGGACGATGCTTTCTTCAACCTTGTAGACCTTGCCACCCTTGTTACGGATCGTGGAGCCGGCTCGCAGTGTCATGGATTCCACCGTGATTCTGAAGATAAAACACTTTATTAATTATAGGAACGCCATTGAGAGACGGTGTCTACCGATAGTTTAGGCCGTATACAGACAAAATTCAATTGACAACTGCCACCAAGATTCATTGGCACATGACAGAAGCGAAAAGCCAGCTTCGCAACTATCTTCATTTAATTTTCACACCTCCCATAGAATTAAACTTCCTAGGTACGCCACTGTGGCCTGATGTGGCAATATGGATACACGCAGTTTTGAAGTTGCGTCGGATAAAAATAATAGCTTTGCACTTACCATAAATTGACTTACAAACCTAATCTCCAAGTTTTGAGAGGCCCCTTAGCTAATACGGGTCCGGGGCCAGAGTCCCTTTTTAGGGTACAAAAACCTTGTAAAAGAAGTATGAAATTTTTTTAAATATGAATTTTTTAAATATCTTTATAATAACTCAATAAATACCACATATCAAATAACAATTTTACTCACCCCTGAACGCAGTGCGCTGCTGTGACAGCCCAGTCTCTACTGATGACAGACGCGCCGCAAGCCAGGCTGCCGTAGAGTCCTAGCTGCAGTTGGTAGGGAACCTGGGTGATGTCCACGTCCTCGCCCCCCACAATCTTACCCTCGCGAAAGGGTGAACCTACCACAATATAATACCGTTATCACATTGTTAATGAATATTAACACTTGATTTGATTATTCGATGAACATTTTTAAACCTACAATTGATAGAAATTTATACAATTTAATATATTCAGGATTAATGAAATTAATGTGTGGCTATCAGTTCTGTTGTTTACCAAGTAGACCAAACTTGAAAAACAGTAAAAATTAATAATTGAAGTAATTGCTTCCTTCAATATATTATTAAAATACAGAAGAAATAGAAGAAATTGTTGCATTGAGTTATTTGAATGTCTTTAGTTTTTTATTATACTTTTTTTCAACGGGTTTACATATTAAATAAACAATTAATGTATTGATGTAACTGAAAAATAAAATACAATAGAGTGAAACCAAATCAAGTAAAAATTAAATTGATGTGAATACCATCAGAAACTTCACTTTTAGACTTGACATTTAATTTTGATTTGTTTTCTAGAAATTTATCTAAGTTGAAACCGAAATCTGAGTACAATTACTTTTCATTATAATTTAATTACAGTTAGATTCACATAAAATAATTATATTTTTTAGTTATTTCAAAATTACTTTGATTCAACCACTTCTACTAAACTATAATTTATAGATCTGCATAACGGTAAAGTGGTTCAATGATGGCAACTAACTCTTTGGTTTAATCACCCATTAGGCATCTGCAATGTACAACTCACCCCAGCATGAGGCAACCAAGATGGCGGTCAGTGCTAGCTGGAAGAACATTGTAGTCGTGGAGCGAGGACTTCTGGACTGACTTCTGCTCAGAGCCCAAACCTTTTATATCCAACCGAATGCATCTGTTTCTCAACCATCTCTGGATTGCATGTATATTGTTTCGTGTTTTTATGCATTGTTTTACTAAGTTACTAAATAGTTCCTTTAGGGATTCTTAGATATCACTCAGGTCAAGTGAAGTCTGTGTTTGTATAATTTAAATAAGTCGAATGTGTTTGATAACTCGTTGTTACATCAAAATCACGAAAAAATAATGGAATGTTATTGAGTCATACTCGTAAGGTGTTTGGGTCAAGTCGTTGTACAAGAAACTGGAAAATACTAATTTTGTTGTCATATTGAAATGTTTGATAAAAAGTTCACAGAGTTCCTGTCGTCGTATGGTTGTGAGTGGGTAAAGTTGTTTAAAAAAATGAAAATATGCCTTCTTCATTTTAAAATCATGTGTAATGTGTGACTGAAAAAATGTACCTATTGATTAACCAAAGTTCATATATTGAGACAAAACTGCGCCTTACTAAATACTTTTTTTATCAGTAGTGTGGGAGTAGATTGACCCACTACACCTTTATAAATCAATATTGATGAACGTCTTACAAATAATCTCAGGTAAATATTGGGTTTCAGACAGCAATGCTCTTACTCAATATCACCAAATCACGGCAAACGCAATGAACATCACTTACCGACTAAAATATCAATATATATATTATATACCAGAACAACGAAACAAATTATATAATCATATTAATTCTAATCCTACAAGTACAGAATTTTTTATGTTATTCAATGAACCAATTTTTAGCAAATCTGTGATGTCGATTGTACACCACTAACATGGGAAAACATGTACGTCCGCGGTGGCACATACGTTTAGGGCGCTTGTCCGAAGTGTACGACCTGAAGAGGACGTGAGTTCGAATCCCGCATATTATGACATATGTTTTTGTAATCGTCCTGCATCGTCATCTATCATTCACTCATCGTCTAGGCAAGATAAAATATAATTAAACGAGGAGCGGAGCGACAGAGTGTCTCTATTCACTCGAACGGTTCTCATTCTGTTGATTCTGTCTGTCTGTCTGTACGTCGAAAATCAGCCGAATCGCTGAACAGATTGGGCTGAATTTTGAACAGACATCCGGTACGAGTTTATTGAGAACTGCTAACAAAATCAGCTAGATGCATTGCGATTTAATCCCACAATAAATAAAAATGTGATTTTTAAATATCGAAAGCATTTGTTTAGTAGCAGCTAGCGGGACGAGATCTATCTGGCTGGTATGGCTTAGTGGTAAGCATTTAGCCTACCACACGGAGGGGTGGGGTTCGATACCCATTGGGTAGGACTTTTTTAATATTTTTAGACCCACATATTATTTTTGAGGGGTGTTAAATGGGAAATAAAAATTAGGTGATTTTGTTTTATATTGGAAATTTGTTAATGTTTTACGCTAATACGTTTTGAACACGATTCGCATTTCGAATGTTCAATTTAAACTAAAAACGCAAAGTCGTTGTTAAACGAGTGAGTAAGCCATGTGGTGAGTACCCGGTATAATTCTCCATACTGAGCTAGATCCAGCCTTAGATATAGGGGAGGAAAGGGGATGTTCCCGGGTACTCAACACTTGGTTCACTCACTCGTTTAACAACGACTTTGGCGTTTCCCTAGTTAAACGAGGGAGCGGAGCGACCGAGTGTCTCCATTCAACTCGAACGGCTCTTATTCTGTGATTCTGTCTGTCTGTCTGTACGTCGAAAATCAGCCGAACCGCTAAAACAGATTGGTCTGAAATTTTAAACAGACATCCGGTACGAGTTTACTGAGAACTGCTAACAAAATCAGCTAGATCCATTGCGATTTAATCCTACAATAAATAAAAATGTGATTTTTAAAATATTGATAGCATTTGTTTAGTAGCAGCTAGCGGGACGTTATCTACGTGGCTTGCATGGCCTATTGGTAAGCATTTAGTCTTCCGCACGGAGGGTTGGGGTTCGATTCCCGTTAGCACGAACTTTTTAATATTTTTACACCCACATATTATTTTTGAGGGGTGTTAAATAGGAAATAAAACTTAGGTGATTTTGTTTTATCTTGGAAATTTGTTAATGTTTCACGCTAATACGTTTTGAACACGATTCGCATTTCAAATGTTCAATTTAAATAACTAGGGAAACGCCAAAGTCGTTGTTAAACGAGTGAGTGAGCCATGTGTTGAGTACCCGGTATCATTCCTCATACTGGGCTAGATCCTTAGGTATAGGGGAGGAAAGGGGATGTTCCCGGGTACTCAACACTTGGCTCACTCACTCACTCGTTTAACAACGACTTTGGCGTTTCCCTAGTTAAACGAGGGAGCGGAGCGACCGAGTGTCTCCATTCAACTCGAACGGCTCTCATTCTGTGATTCTGTCTGTCTGTCTGTACGTCGAAAATCAGCCGAACCGCTGAACAGATTGGGCTGAAATTTTAAACAGACATCCAGTACGAGTTTACTGAGAACTGCTAACAAAATCAGCTAGATCCATTGCGATTTAATCCTACAATAAATAAAAATGTGATTTTTTAAAATATCGATAGCATTTGTTTAGTAGCAGCTAGTGGGACGATATCTATTGGCTTGCATGGCCTATTGGTAAGCATTTAGTCTACCGCACGGAGGGTTGGGGTTTCGATACTCGTTAACTCGAACTTTTTTTTATATTTTTACCCCCACATTATATTTTGGAGGGGTGGTAAATGGGAAAAAAAACTTAGGTGATTTTGTTTTATCTTGGATATTTGTTAATGTTTCACGCTAATACGTTTTGAATACGATTCGCATTTCAAATGTTCATTTTATATAACTAGGGAAACGCCTCAGTCGTTGTTATTCGAGTGAGTGAGCCATGTGTTGAGTACCCGGTATCATTCCTCATACTGGGCTAGATCCTTAGGTATAGGGGAGGAAAGGGGATGTTCCCGGGTACTCTACATTTTGGCTCACTCACTCACTTCGTTTAACAACGACTTTGGCGTTTCCCTAGTTAAACGAGGGAGCGGAGCGACCGAGTGTCTCCATTCAACTCAAACGTTCTCATTGTGATCTGTCTGTCTGTCTGTCTGTACGTCGAAAATCAGCCGAACCGCTGAACAGATTAAGCTGAAATTTTAAACAGACATCCGGTACGAGTATACTGAGAACTGTTAACTTAATCAGCTAGATCCATTGCGATTTAAGCCTACAATAAATAAAAATGTGATTTTTTAAATTATCGATAGCATTTGTTTAGTAGCAGCTAGCGGAACGTAATTTGCGTGGCTTACATGGCACAGTGGTAAGCATTAAGCCTACCGCACGGAGGGTTGGGTTCGATTCCCGTTTGTTCGAACTTTTTTTATATTTTTACATCCACATATTATTTTTGGAGGGTGTTAAATGGGAAATAAAAATTAGGTGATTTTGTTTCATCTTGGAAATTTGTTAATGTTTTAACGCTAATACGTTTTGAACACGATTCGCATTTTAAATGTTCAATTTAAATAACTAGGGAAACGCCAAATTCGTTGTTAAACGAGTGAGTGAGCCATGTGTTGAGTACTCGGTATCAATCCCCATGCTGGGCTCGATCCAGCCTTAGGTATAGGGGAGGAAAGGGGATGTTCCCGGGTACTCACACTTGGCTCACTCACTCGTTTGACAACGACTTTGGCGTTTCCCTAGTAATCATGAATGACTGTACTGTTTATTGCTCAAGTCTGTAAGATTTTTTAAAATTATAGATGCTATTCCTTTTTTTTATGATTATTTAGAATATTCCCTATAGAAGGGACCAATTTGTGCATTGCACTAGTGGCACTTATGTTCTATTGCTAAATACTAATTAATGAATAACTATTATTCAATCTTTGTTTCTCAAAACTAAAATATTTATCAACCGTTTCAGGTAACTGCGATATATCACCCCAGATTGAACGGCCTCTCGCTTATCCTCTTGTGACTTGACTAAGAGTCTCAATGGTTCTCGGCGATAAGAGAACAGTTTTCACAAAGGGTGCTAACAGCAGGGAGAGAGGGCATAATGGCGACTCCTCGACGCGCCATTAAAATCCTCCGGTGTGGCGGACTCGGGTACTCGACTGAGCACAGTGAGGAGTGAGGAGCCCTCGACGGAATAATAGACTAGAGAACGGGGAAATAACAGAGGATAACCCTGATTCTCCTGTTGCAGTCTTGGCTCTTACCGTGTGATGAGCCGCAATCCGTCCCATCCAGATGTTAGTGTTTAGGATATTTTATATTTATATTTTTATTTTTATTTTTATTTTTATTTTTATTTCAGGACACAGATATATATCTACAAGTACAAGTACAAGTGACACAAACAATACTGTATACAAATACAGCATTATAGGTTTTGTCGCCTGATTCACATCTACTCATAATTATCTTCCTCAATAATAAATGTAGTCTTTGATTTCACACAAATTTATTGGATGAGCGTAGCGAGCGAAGCGAGCGAAGCGAAGATTCCATTCTACTACACTGGAGAAAAAAATCCGGAATGTTTTTTTTTCTTTTTTTCTTTTTTTTTGTATTTTTGTCTGTTTGTCCACACGATTCCGGCTAAACCAATACTCCGATTGCGATGAAATTTTATAGATGCCTTCGAAATCTCTGAACTAAGAACTGCCACGTTTTTAAGCGCAATCGGAATTTTTTTCTCATGAAAATCGCAATTTTTCGATTTTTTTCGACTTTTAAAAAAATTCTTCGACTTATAACACCTACATGCTTTATCCGATTATAATGATTTTTGCACAGAACCTTTATTTTATGAATTAAGATATTCTTGTGAAATTTGAGTGCAATTGAAAAAATATTTATCATAAAATCGAAATTTTACGGTTTTTTTCTTTTTTTAAACAATTCTTTGACTTATAACACCTACATGCTTTATCCAATTGAATGATTTTTTCGCAGAACCTTTATTTTATGAATTAATATATTATTGTTAAATTTGAGCACAATCGAGAAATTATTTCTTATAAAAATTTCAATTTTACGATTTTTTTAAAACAATTACGATTAATAAAAAAAAAAAAAAAAAAAAGTTAATTTTTTATTTTATTTGATTTAATTTTGAAAAAATTTAATTAAATAATGATTTTTCCACAGAACAACAGAAAATTCGCATAACACATGGCAGCTCAATGCACCAATTACGCTCATTCAACAACGCGGCGGGACTTAAGCGTTTTCCTAGTATAAAATATTATTCTTTTATGATGTGTATAATTATTATCTTCAAACACTTACAACAGGGAAATTTAAACTTCATGCATATACCAGGTCAAACTTCAGAATTCGCTAGATACAAATTCTTGAATGATGCTGAAGATGTACAACCAAGGGTCAATGTCTTGATTGGTGTACTACAATCGAATTATATCTCCCATAGCCACCATAAAATCATTTCGGTGTTGGTATTGATTTTATACGCTTGTGGGCAATTTGTGGAATGGATCAAATGAATATAGGGGGAAAAAGTAAGAGTGTACCTTCAAAAATGGTTCTACCTCTGGTACCTGTTCAAGATAAATCTTTGAAACTTGGCAATAATATAAATAAACCTCCTTGCTATCTGCTTGTCAAGGCTTTTGCTTTAATGTCTTATACTTTCGGCTGGAGCGATTATTTTATGAATAACTAGCTTCGTTTGCTGTACCGCTGTACAGCGGGCTGCCTACGAGACACATGGCAGGCGTACCGTCCGGTGCTGCGACCTAGCGTCGATAACTAGAACTGCGTAGTCAATCTGTCTTACGAGCCCATGAGACGCAAACAAATATTAGCAAGCGAAACAATAAAGCGGCTACGCTCGGTTGCACCTACAAGAGTGGTTCTATCTCGAAACTTGTTCAAGATACATTGTTGAGCTTTGGCAGTGAAATAAAGAAACCTTCAAGCTCTCTGCTCGTCAAGACTTTCATGAATAATTAGCTTAGTGTGCTGTACAGCGGGCTACCGGCGAGTCACATTGCAGGCGTACCGTACGGTGCAGCGTTATCATTATCATTCACAAGCCAAACATCATTGTGATAATTTCATCATTATCTTCAACATAACAGTTCATAATGTGATGAATTAGTTGGACTATTATATACTAGACTATATAAAGAAAAACTATGTAGGTACGATATTTCGAAGACTATTCAGTCCTCTTCAACTGGTTTTATGACATTTGACAGTTACAACAGTAAGAAAAAACAAAATTTAAAATTGTTGTCAGTTGCTTAATGACAGTTCATGTTTACTGTTACTGCCAATTAATTAATTTACACCAAATCACCCACGAATAATCAAACTTTGACCAGGTTATTAGGACTCTGTACTAGCCACTGGTGCTTCAAGGTGATGCATTTACTGCATGCTGCACCCCCATCAAGATTATCCTGAGAATCTAAATATTTTGACAGACAAAATAATCTTCCACGGTTTAAGCTGCAATCTTTGTGTTTGACACTTAACATTGAGACGTTGAATTTGAGGACATTAACATTTACCATGCTGCGCAATTATTTACGAATTTAATAAAATACATATTTTGTTATGAAGAATTTTCACCTTATTAAATTTATTTAAATAACGTGTATTTTATTCAGCTATGTAAAAAAAAATGATTTACAAAGAATCAACCACCAAGAAATCAACTTTTGCAGAGAAGATGCAAATTGACGATGCCTCTGTCTTATTTATTACCAGACGCGTTTTACTTAAGTATCGCTTCCCTTCATATAGAACTTCAAAAATTTACATTCAAAACTCCAAACAAGTCAGATCTTATTATAAGACACGTCCTTTTTAACTGTTTGTATGAATATATTTTTAATGTTCCCAGATCCATCCTCTGTGTTATTCTTCGGCTGTGTCCGGGGTAGGTCGTGCCCGCGACTTCGGGTGTTTTTCGTACGCAAGACCGTCGAGATTCAATTAAAACTCTATTGCTAATTAGTAAGTTTCTCTGTGAGCTATTCCACGGATGACGCGCCGTCTCGGCGTCGCGGAGAACTAACTTCCGGGATCCATCAAACGGAATTATTCGAAATTAATATTTACGACTTAAAGATGAATTAATGTTTGTTTTAGTCCCGAGCTCAGGTCTGTATATAGCTTGGAATTATGAGTATTTTCAAGACATTGCACACTTCAGAGGACCGACTTATATCAGACAAATTGATTTCCTTTGGATTAACTTATAATATTTCCCTCCTTAGAAATATTAAATTGAATTTGACTGAGATAGAGTGCCTAGGAAATTTAATTGAAATTGATACCCCATTCAACTTGTATGCACATTTTAGAATCTTGACGTTTCTAACGTAATGATGAATTGGAGGAAGGAGATTTACCTATAATTATTTAATACGACAATCACCCTCGGTGATAATATCTCGGCAGTTTAAAAGTTGACTCACTGTAGAAGTTATTGTGGAATGATATATTAATATTAATTTAACAATACTGCGCCTCACTTTTGTAAATCAAACGGCAGTTCTAACACACATTTTAATGAAGCTCATTTAAATATTACCTCAGAACTGTGTCTTCACAATTTTACTAATGTTTTGATAACGACATGAATATCAATTTTTCACAGCGTGTTATCATATAACCTCTCATCTACTTGACCTACAATTTGAAAAAACTCCACGTTTCCCCAATAACTTATCTATCTTATCTATCTAGAAGATAACTTGTCAACAACAATCTAGATGTCAAGCACACGAGTAGGCCTGCACCAGTCGAGTCGTCGAGAGCCACGCAAGTTTGGTGCAGATCTTGCAGTTCACTGTCCCGTAGTTTTCAGTCCATGTTCATATGCATGGTTAGTTTTAACTATTTCGTTGTCGTCAATGAATATAGTTGGTATGTATACTTAACTGACAACTGTATTATTTCAATCATGCCTGTGGCTTTGACTAATGGATATGTCTTACACATTATTGCTAAAAATTAAGAATATTTGAGTTAAAATACGTTGATAAAATTTTAAATAACACCTGTTGTTTGTGAAATTTTCTTGAAGTCAACTTCTATGATGAAAAAACGAAAGCAAATATTTTTATTAAAATACAGACTCCCGAACCGTTGCTTATTAAAAATGCATCCTATTCGGTAAATACATACTTGGGATGATAATTTTACTTTAGTATTTTATTATCAACTATGTAAATAACTAAATGTAGTTGTGTTGTATTAAAATTTTTATATTATACATTGTCTTCCCATAATAAATTTTACATATGTATATTTATTATTGTAAATGCTCAATTATAGGGTAATAAAATTTAGCTTTGTTTACTGTTGTCTTAATTGGAAATTCAATGTTCATCTTCGACATAAAACAGCTTGTGAAGATTTAATTAATTTGTTTTGCAAACTAATAAAATATTGGTTTTGGTTATATTCAAATACGACTACTCCATGCTTTAATTGCACAGTTGAAATTATTTTGCTGTCGCCTTGCTACCTTAACACATTTGAACTAAAATTATTACAAAGTCCGGTGACTTCTTGATCACGTTCCACATTCTGTTCAAAGTTAAGCATGCGGTAATGAAGAGTATTGTATATCCTTGCTTAGGCTCGTCTCAGTCTCATATCAAGCAGCGGTAATGAAGAATATTGTATCCTTGCTTAGGCTCGTCTCAGTCTCATATCAAGCAGCGTCCGACTAGTGATGGTAACTTTGAAACCCTAGGCCCCTACAACCATCGTCTCACCTTTATCTATCCACTAGGCCGATCCATCAGAAGCCCATTAGCCAATTACTGAACATCCTTTCGCTAATTAGTGATTAATTAGCACTCTCTTGTTTTTCATCAAACAAAAATACCCCCCCCTGACGAGTCACTAACTTGCGCAGAGGGGGGGGGGGACGTAATTAGATGGCGGATGATCAATGGTCACGCAGGATAATTGTCTGTTAAACCATCTGGTCAAATTTTAGTTGAGAATTTAGTTGTTCGCTTTAGGCTTTAATTACATATTTTTTTAACAACACTTTTTGAAAAAGTGAATAATATAATTCATGTATTCTCATAAAATGGGAGGCTGAAAATGTATCTTATCCACTTGAGGGATTTTGAATGGTAAAATCTCTCGTTTATTCGGTCTGTATACTCCATCCAGGTCAATAACTGAAGGGGTCGATATATGAAGCCACCTTCTTCCTTATATTAACCACATAAATTCGTAACATGTCACCCTTGATTAAATGACTGGGGTATAAAACAAAATTCCTCAATCCCAGCTCATAGGAGAATGTATTTCAACACGTCAATATAAAAACCCTTTAAATTTAAATAGATCAAGATTAAAGAAATGGTGTTTTTTCAACTTTTCAATATTTGTCCAGAAAGGTGTTTTAAATTTCCAGTTTTTACGCCACGTTACACAGTAATAAAGTAAAAATTATCATTTAGATGAAAGATATTAGCAAATCTGAAGAGACAAACAAAATAATTTTGGGCGATGCAAAGTATATAGGCTATATTATGACTGAATAGAATAGTATTATAAGATTAAGTTACCATTTCCCTCCATCATCACGCTGAGAGAAACGAGTTAAAGTGAATAAATATAAGAAACATAATTACCGCGTTTTTCTATTTAACGAAATATGCTACCAAGTCAAAACATAGTTAATGGCTTTGAAACCTGGCTATTTTAGAAAATAAAAAATATTTTTTTTCAAATTTTTCTTATCCGGTACACTGCCAATATAGCCATCTCAAAATAATTTCAAACTTCAATTCGCCAAGGCACATCATTCAACGTAGGGTGTTGGGTTTTTGTGACATTAATCTTCAACTGGTTTTCTATAGGCTGACTGAGAGAAAAAAATATTTTTTTCAACAATTGTCTTTCCTGCGAATTTTTTCGTTTGGCGGTACAAATCGGTAAAAAATACCGCCAAACGAAAAAATTCGCAGGAAAGACAATTGTTAAAATAAATCTTTTTTCTCTCAGTCAGTCTATAGAAAAACAGTTGAAAATTAATGTCACAAAAACCCAACACCCTACGTTGAATGGTGTGCCCTGGCGAATTGAAGTTGAAATTATTTTGAGATGGCTATATTGGCCGTGTACCGGATCAGAAAAATTTGAAAAAATTATTTTTGATTTTCTAAAATAGCCAGGTTTCAAAGCCATTCACTACATTTTGACTTGGTAGCATATTTTATATTTCGGTTTAGAGCCCCCAATAGATTAAAGAAAATGTTTTGCAATTTTTATCTGAGGCCTAACAGGGCTCGTATTACTCTACTGAGATCTCAATCAAAGTAACAAACAAACATTATAGTATAAAATTATAATCTCAGTTAAGATAGGAGTTTCCAGAGGCGATTACAACGGTTCGACACTCCCATCCTTGTCCATTGTCCACCTCTAGGCTTCCTACAGAGAACCTCACTCACATTCTCGTATTACCAGCCTGGATATAAAACTAATCAAACAATTACTTCATGTTGGTTTATACCACTCCAACAGTAAAACATGGAATGTCTTTTTGCGAGCGCAATCAGACAACCTGTTACTCTTATACAGGCAATAATTTCATCATGAAAACAGAATATTATGAACTACCATCCGTTGCAATATTCAAAGAAACCCACTAATTAAACTTGTGATAGTGCAGCGGGTCTCCGCAAGGGCGCTGATCGCAGACAGTCGAGCCAACAGCGAACAATTAGGTCGACTCTAATTAGATCACGGAGTCGGGAGTAATTTGTCCGGTGACCCGCGCCTAGGTTGATTCGTTAGTCTTACAATGAGGCTCGTTCAAACACGTTTTAGGTTGCACGGTCGGACATTTTGCTGGCGCATTGCACACTGCGGCTCAATTAGCGTTGCAATACACCTTGCATTACTGTTCTATGGTGTTGTTATTCTGCCTCCGCGGCCATGGTGCACAATTAAACCGTTACAACAAATGTGATAAAATAAAACAACACATGCAAAAGATAAAAAATATGGATTGAAGAGAGAAAGATTTTGTTTATATTGTATATTTTGTTTTCAGAAAATAAATAAGGTGAAATGAGTGGAATTTATTTGTGTACAGTTTTATAGCATAGTTCATTTTAATTTATTAAATTAAATTGAA
Organism: Sweltsa coloradensis; assembly: GCA_024449915.1. NCBI lineage: Eukaryota > Metazoa > Arthropoda > Insecta > Plecoptera > Chloroperlidae > Sweltsa > Sweltsa coloradensis. The sequence continues at coordinate 124,922 of JAMZAV010000353.1, read as the reverse complement.
TAGTGTCTCGCTTAACAGACACGTCCGGGTTCAGGACAGAATACAATTTGAAATTTATTTAGGGCTACATCATTTAATTTTTGTTCATGATTCATAAAATCACCGTTTTATAATGACTGGCTTACTCAGAACACAATGAAATACAAAATGTGTTTTATTTAAAAATATTGAGGCAGTATTATTGTTCATAACCTTTAAATTGTGACGCAACACCAACAAAATATATGTTAACATTTAAGATTGTCGAAATTTGTTCCTTGATCAACACCATTGAGAGCAAATTATCTGTAACAATATTTTAAACACTTTGTAAAATTATCGTCTTTACATAACAGGCATAATCGTAGTTCATTCAATGGGAGATAAATGTTTTTTTCACACAATCATGTTACACTGAGCTTCGGAAATTATCGTGAGGGAAACTAAAAATAATTTGATGATTGATATAACGCAATCAGCTTGTAGACAAGAAGATCTGTGCTAGTTGGCGGCGGGTGGGCCCGAGTATCTGCCCATGAAGAGTATTGGACCCGCTCCCCGTTAGTACGGGAGTTATCTGTGCTAGTTGGCGGCGGGCGGGCCCGAGTATCTGCCCATGAAGAGTATTGGACCCGCTCCCCGTTAGTACGGGAGTTTATCTGTGCTAGTTGGCGGCGGGTGGGCCCGAGTATCTGCCCATGAAGAGTATTGGACCCGCTCCCCGTTAGTACGGGAGTTATCTGTGCTAGTTGGCGGCGGGTGGGCCCGAGTATCTGCCCATGAAGAGTATTGGACCCGCTCCCCGTTAGTACGGAGTTATCTGTGTATTGTGCGGCGGGCGGGTCATACTTTTTAAATATTGTACGTCCTCGTTATACGGGGTATCGCTTTCCGGGCAGGGACACAAAGTACATTGAAATTATATTTAGGGATACATCTTTTTGTTGCATGATTCATAAAATCACCGCTTTATAAGACTGGTTTACTCGAGGCGGCCTGAAACTGCCAAATGAGTATTTGAACCGCATATTAGACGGAGTTTATCTGTTCATACCTAGTTGGGTGGACCGCAACGCCAACAAAATATTGGTACCGCTTTAGTACGGGATTATTGTCTATTGGCGGCCTGAGAGCAATTATCTGTAAGAAAGTTTTGAACCTGTTAGTACGGAGTTATCGTCTTAGTTGCGGCATATCGTGCCCATTCAAGGGAGATATGTTGGACACCTCCTTACCCGGCTTAGTCGGGAATTATCGTGAGGGGCCTGCCGATAATTGCATGAAGATATACGACCAGCTTGTAGACAAGGAGATCTGTGCTAGTTGGCGGCGGGCGGGCCCGAGTATCTGCCCATGAAGAGTATTGGACCCGCTCCCCCGTTAGTACGGGAGTTATCTGTGCTAGTTGGCGGCGGGTGGGCCCGAGTATCTGCCCATGAAGAGTACTGGACCCGCTCCCCGTTAGTACGGGAGTTATCTGTGCTAGTTGGCGGCGGGCGGGCCCGAGTATCTGCCCATGAAGAGTATTGGACCCGCTCCCCCGTTAGTACGGGAGTTATCTGTGCTAGTTGGCGGCGGGCGGGCCCGAGTATCTGCCCATGAAGAGTATTGGACCCGCTCCCCGTTAGTACGGGAGTTATCTGTGCTAGTTGGCGGCGGGCGGGCCCGAGTATCTGCCCATGAAGAGTATTGGACCCGCTCCCCGTTAGTACGGGAGTTATCTGTGCTAGTTGGCGGCGGGTGGGCCCGAGTATCTGCCCATGAAGAGTATTGGACCCGCTCCCCGTTAGTACGGGAGTTATCTGTGCTAGTTGGCGGCGGGCGGGCCCGAGTATCTGCCCATGAAGAGTATTGGACCCGCTCCCCCGTTAGTACGGGAGTTATCTGTGCTAGTTGGCGGCGGGTGGGCCCGAGTATCTGCCCATGAAGAGTATTGGACCCGCTCCCCCGTTAGTACGGGAGTTATCTGTGCTAGTTGGCGGCGGGCGGGCCCGAGTATCTGCCCATGAAGAGTATTGGACCCGCTCCCCCGTTAGTACGGGAGTTATCTGTGCTAGTTGGCGGCGGGCGGGCCCGAGTATCTGCCCATGAAGAGTATTGGACCCGCTCCCCCGTTAGTACGGGAGTTAGCCCCCACCTTGTTACGCACCATGAAGAGGAAGGGGTGGTCGGCGGTAAACTCGAAAGGAGGTTCCGGCATGCTCATCGCCACGATGCCGAACCCTGGAAGGAAGATAATATTTTAATTAAAAACACATCTACTTGTTGGTTTAGATTCAACACTCGCACATCCTTCTCAACTTTGATGATTCGGATAAACATGCTGGTGATTGACTTGGGAACTGTTAAAAAATATTATATGTTTTGAAACTGTTTGCAACTTTTCATTCAAATGGATGGCAGAATTCAAAATCGTGCTCAATGTCACATGATCTACAATATTAATGTGTTACACAATACATATTGACTACAATTATTTATTGAACATAATACTGTAAGCTGCTGGGAATAGGGTGCTTTGAAGGATGGTGTAAGATAATGTTTTATATAAAAAAAATTACATTTAAACGCTTTGTAATTACATATTATTCAATTTCTATATAAACAATTATTGTTGCGGCGTGCAGAATGCGGGGATTAGGTATTCAAAATCCACAAAATACAGTTTGGAAACCGCTCCAAAAGTTATATTATTTTATATGGTTTGGATGAAGAACGTAGTGGATACGTTAGGCTAAGATTGTGCAACACCGTATAGTGTTTTTTTTCTACTTATAAAAGTTGGTATGGTTTAAGAACGGTATAGATTGTAGTGCTAATCTGAATTGAGTATAGTGTCACATTGTTGAATGAAGTAGTTTGTCTAATCTTTGGAGTGGAATGTAATCAGTGAACAAATGTGTGTCCGGTGTAGCACGCGCTTGCCAGCAACAAGTATTTTTCATACCATTGTACTGGTTTGCATTCATTGCTTTTTAAGGATTTTATTTAAGCCGCTATGTTTTCTGCACGCATATTATTAGTTTACATCACAAGAAAACATTTATCCGATGGATTTTTAGCGCTAAAATTACTGGGAATGCTTACTTAAGGGGTGGCCTATCCCCATGTTTTCTACTCACTTGAGAAAAGGACTGTGCAGTGAAATAAAAGTTCAATTCTCAAATCACCCCAACTAGTTATTGCATTTTAGTATCTTGCAATATTGTTATTTGTAGCTCAATCTACGAAAAGTTCAACGTCCTGAATAACTCGGACATTTTACCACAATACACCAACGAAACACAATACACATACTACCAACTAAAGCTAGTTAATTGAGTTTAGATGCAGAACAGGTTGGTTAATAATGGGGGAACACTGAAAGCAAAGCATAACAAGGTTAATCACGCAAATAAACATACTTCATAACATTCTAGACAATATCAGATACCCTTAGCATAAAACCAAAATTATCAGGGTTCTACTAGGAGATCGTTTTTGTGAAAGCTGCAGCTACTACGTTAGATGTTCTTAGAGGCATGCAGTGCTCTATGCATGTGTACTTCAACACATGATTTTGATGGTGTAGTACTTGCAATCACGTAACACTGACTATATATGGATGGAAGTCTATATGCTTGGTAATGAAATGAATGAAAGGACAATTTTGGCTTACACCGTCATCTCGAAACATGCTCTAACAAGCTTTGTACTAATACCGACAGAATGAGATAGCATTCAAAAAGTCATCAGTACGATACCAACCATCAGCAGTCATCATGAAAGTTTTTAAAATAAACATTTATTATTTCCAAACTACAAGAACACGCAAATAACAGTCACCCGAACAGGATCACAGTAGACACTGAAGCCAGGGTTACTGAGCGGGATATGGCAAACAAGCGGGAGCCTCAGGAGATGCCACATACAATCAGAACTGTGGGATGTACTACCTGTGTGATGAACTAGGGACTTGAGTATCTGCCCATAAATAGGATGGGGTTACTCTTAAATTTGTGACGCAACACAAAAATGAAGGGATGGTCAGCCATGAACTGTAAGGGCTCCCTGTACATCCGCGACTCGAATTTGACCCCTACAAGACAAAACATTAACATTAAGTCCGAACACATAATTGATTTCTAGTTCAAACAAGTACACACTTTGGTGGACAAGAGAAATCAGCCAAAATCAGCCAAGACAATAATAATGTGTTGAAAATGATAGCGAACGAAAATATTATCTCTTCTGCCCTTTTTATAATATGGTTTCAGAACACATGGCACAAACACCCGAAAACGGTCACACTGGATAAAACTGATGATATGTACGCGACTGCGGGCATTCCTTTTTACAATAATATATGAAGCCTTTACTTAGCAGGATATAGCTAACAAGCGGAAGCATCAGGATCAGGTTTTCCTGGCAAGCAAAATGAACTGTGGGATGTACTACCTGTGTGATGAACTAGGGACTTGAGTATCTCCCCATAAACAGGATGGGGTTACCCTTAAATTTGTGACGCAACACAAAAATGAAGGGATGGTCAGCCCTGAACTGTAAGGGCTCCCAGGTCCCCCCCATCCGCGACTCGAATTTGACCCCTACAAGACAAAACATTTACATAAAGTCTGGACACATAATTGATTTCTAGTTCAATCAAGTACAAACTTTGGTAGACAGAGAAATGAGCCAAAATCAGCCAAGACAATTATGTGTTAAAAATGATTGCGAATGAAAATATTATCTCTTCTGCCCTCTTCACAATATGGTTTCAGAACACATGGCACAAACAATACAATGTTGCATAAGAATAAGGCCGAATATAAGCCGCTACTTAAACGAAGATATAGGTTTACCTTTTCAACTATATTTGACTTCCCTGAACCAACGCATGTATCTGTATCTTAAGTTCAAGAAATCACATTATTTAATATATAATTAGTTTAATCTGTAAATATAGCTGACTTGCTTGCAGACTTGTTGTAACCCCTTAAATCAAGGTAGCAAATATTTTTAAACCCATACTCTCCTCCTTCAATATTTGAATTTTTTATGGAATCACGATTAGCTATAACGTATGGATTAAAAGTTAAATGAAGAGGATGAGGAACAACAATCAGCCGCCATAAGTTAAATTTAGAATATATGTTATGGTTAAACAGATTTCAGTCCTCTACCCTTGAGTCTTGTGAATGTTAGCAATGGCAACACTGTAAACGCGCGAGACTTTGATTTGGGAGGTCGTCAGGTCGATTCCCGCCATCGACAATCATGACTCAGAATATTTTACAAGGTTATAAGGTGAAAAGCGGTAGGAAATTCCCTCTTACTAGGGGTAGAGTGGTTGACCGCTCTGCCCTGAAACTCACGTATACCGCTGGTTAGAGAAGACAGAGGGTTCGAGAGCTAGTGTAACGGCTTCGTTCTCTCGACGTCTGCTCGGCAGTCCGAGTTAGTGGAGGAACCTTTATGACTGTCAAAGTGACAGCGTCCTTTCTGATGGGACGATAAGCCGTTGGTCCCCTTGGTACTTTTCGAAAGGAGTAGGCTACGTGCCGGTACCGGGTTTCCCCGCCTCCCTTCTGTTCATACTTCATCCTCATATATCACCACTCATCGTCTCGAATAGCAAAAGTGCATTACATGAGACGTTAAGTAATATCCAATCAATCATCAAACCCTCTAACTACACCCACTCGCTTTTCCTAGTTTATAGTCAGTCAACAATGTTCCTACGAGAAATGAAACATTTAGGGAGAGAGAACACCTGTGAGTAAACGTAACACAAGATACGGCGAGTGGTGTGTGACGACTTCAAGATGGCGGCAGGTAGACTGAGATCTCAAGATGGCGGAGCGGTGCTTACAACGAAGTAGAATAGAGGTTTATAGAGCGGGCTTGATTCCCGTATTAGCGCTCCTCGCTGAGGCAAAACTAACTACCGAAAAGCGCCTGCTTCTGTCATGGCCGCCAATTATCAACCAGTCATAGAGCGGGCTTGAGTCCCGCCCACAGGCCGACACTGCTCCACGCCGCTTCAATTTGCTTCAAACATGGCGGCCAGTTTTTCCGCTCTATAAACCTCTATTCTATCTCGTTGGGTGCTTACCTGTTGCGCCGGCCGCCTCGGACCCCTCCTCGTTCACCTTGTGTGACAACTTTAAGATGGCGGCAGGTAGACTGAGATCTCAAGATGGCGGAGCGGTGCTTACCTGTTGCGCCGGCCGCCTCGGACCCCTCCTCGTTCACCTCGATGAAGGCCTTGTGCGCCACCTTGTCCACGTACACCGCGTGATCGGTGATGCCGGAGAAGTTGGCCGAGTGTGAAAACATGCTCGGCATGCCCAGCTGGAACATTCAACAATAAGCAATGCAATCTGTGCAAATAACGTACATTTCACCAATGTAACGTGTGCAAAATAAGATGGAAAAGGTCATAGAACAAGCTAAATTCCATAACAAATAGATTTTCTTTATTGTAGACCTACCTCATTTGATAAATAAAATAAATAAATAAATAAATAAATAAATAAATAAATAAATAAATAATAAATAAAATAAATAAATAAATAAATAAATAAATAAATAAATAAATAAATCGTACAGCTATCGATGAGACAACCTAATTAATTCTTTCCATTAAGGTTTATGCTCATTTGAACTATGAAATTAATCAAATTAAAAGGAATTTAATGATTTAGATAAAATATAATATGCTTTTTACATGATTTTGGTTAAATTTGGTTTAAGGTAGTTCAACAAACTACTAAAATAAATTATTATATTTTAATTTGTAGACTTGCGTGCATGTGTAGACTTTTGAGTATTTCATGTTCAAACGAAATGATAAAACATCTTAATCGCTAACCAGGAATGAATGTTAAGGAAGAGCGCAACAAATCAGGCAGCTCACACCATCTTCCAGGATAAATACAAACCTCCGTGAGGACATCGTTGAGCTCGAAGGACTGCTCCATCTTGAACTTGGGCAGCCAGACATTGACCTCGGGCAGCCGGAGGTGTTTGGTGACTATGCTCATGGGGGTGGTCTCAAGTCTTCTCTCCATGTCTGCGAGGCCGTCTCGCTTGTTGGGGAGCATCACCACCAGGCTCAGCTTGTAGTCCTGGAGTAAAGAGTGCGGCACGATTAACAATAGAAGCTCTATTATGTAGAGAAGAGGATGCAAACGTTATTTTAAGTCAAAACCTTTAGCGCAGCCAAATTCAAAAAGTTTGCAAGATATAAAATCAGCCTATCAATATTTGCATTTCTATGCCAAATAGTCTCTCATCACATGTACATTTGAGATTGATTGTTGAATTATATGATTTGTATATTTAGCGCAACACTACGACTAATCAAAATCTACTCCTTTCAAACGTTGTGCGAGTAAAATGTGCAATGAGATTTAACTTGTTTCATGTGTGTGTGTTTCAGACAATCAATTACCATGCATATCATGGATTAAACTCGTCATTCGAGCAGTTGAACCATTTATCTTAATGAGAAGTGATGAATTAAAAATAAACTAAGAGTTGATAAGGTCACAAGTTCAACAACAAACTTAACTTGGCTAATCTTATAGGGCAGTGTTTCAACCAACAATATTCTTACTCGCCGAAGTCTATAGTTATCGACTTTTCAACCTTCACTAACCAAACGAAACTTTGGTTGGACCCTCCAGATTATGTGAGCCTTCATACTGCTATTGTATTTTATTTATTTATTTATTGTATTATTGCATTTATAGTAGGCTATGTATAAAATGAACTAAAATTGAAAATTTAATTTGGCAGTTAAAACTCTCCCATCTTATTGTTTATTCGAATGTGACCCTCTTTAGAATATTGGTTGTGACTTCCTCCATAGTGCAATAATTGTATTACTTTGCTAATTGTTTCTCGTATGTGAGGCAAACAATTATTGTATACATGATTCAAACCGCGGTGTTTGAAGGGTTTCAGGAGGTCGTTAAAGCGAATAAAAAGGAATTGAGCCCTCTTAAACAATGATGAGACATTTCCTTAACAATTTTCCAAACTTTAAGATATCCATACCACATTCATTGCACCCGGCACATGTTTCCCAAGAATATGATTGATGATACTATTTTTGTTGTTTAACGTCTCTATTATTGCAATTTTTCGAATCGAGGCGATGAGTGGTGATCGATGAGGGTGAAGGGCAATAAGAAAAAAGCATCCCAAAGCGGGATTCGAAACCCTGTCCTTTTAGTGTCACATTACGCAGATGGCAAGGCTTCACAAGTTAAGTTTTTAATTCTATACAATCTTGCACGTACAGTATACGGCAGCTCCAGAACTTGAGCGTCTAGTTCCTTGCAGTTCTTGTAGAAGAACTCCCCGCTGATGTACATCATGGGTACATCCTTGGTCTCGGTCTCGGACACATGGAACGGCTTGGTCTGGGTGTCAGACTTGTTGAAGGGCTCGGCCCAGTTAGCCTTGAAGTACACGGCATTGGCAAGGACCATCTCGGTGTCGGAAGTCAACGATCCTAGGAAGAGAGATGGACACGATAACTCAACTGTTCTGTGTACATTAACATTAAAGCTTCCACAAGGGATGAAAACCTTCCATGTTAATTGGGTAATTATTAGTTGTAGATCGGAAGTCCTTCAATGATGTTGCCAAAATAATCTTAGTTTACGTAATGTTTAAACAACAATTCCGTATTTAAATCAAGGTTTATGTGTCTTTGAAGCAAATACAATTTTTAAACAATATAATCATAAATGACTCCCAATGTTACTCAGGAAACCTTTGCTATACAGCTAGCAGCTAACCGCTCACAGCTACACTGTTACGATGGTCAACCAACCCATGATTAGAGCAGCCAAAACATAATTTCACCTTCTCTATTTAATAACTAATACAATCCTAAAATTATACAATTTATCTCAATCGTAGATTGAACACGGGTCTCCTGCTCCGGTATACAACCTCTGGTCACGGAGATTTTGTTAATTTCTTGGTTGTATTAAATATTATTAAGCCACGTATGGAAGGAAGTGTTTCCCAACTAAACACATCGAGGATTTGTGAACCTAAGGTCGCACGTATCTTGTATAAAGAACAAGGACCCACCCTCGGCAACCTAAGGACGCGCGCCTCTTATTTCAAGGACAAGGACCCGACCCTTGGAAACCTAAGGACGCGTATCTCTTATATCAAGGTCAAGAACCCTCTCTTGGCAACCTAAGGACGCGCGTCACTTATTTCAAGGTCAAGGACCCACCCTCGGTAACCTAAGGACGCGCGTCTCTTATATCAAGGTCAATGACCCACCCTCGCCAAACAGCTCCTTGATCTTGTTCTCCGTCTGATTCTCCACCCACTTGTTGATCTTGTTTCTGGCGCCCTCAGCGTCCTGCTTGAAGTCCACGTTGGCGGCGTCTGCGTTGAAGTACGACTGCGCAGTGGTCACAAACTCTGGCTTCAGCTGGAATTCAGCGTCGGTGAATATCTTGTTGGCGATCTTCAGGGTCATGCTTTCGCTACGCTGGAATTGAAATTAAATAATTTATTTATAAGGAAACATTTTCAGAAATAATTAAATTAACATTTATACCGTAGACGTTATGGTTGTGAGAACTATACAAGTATGTGCGATCGTCGATTAGTCATTTACATTTTGACCGTTACATATGAAACGTAATTTAAGCCGAATGACATAGTATTTCAGCTGACTGAAAACAGCTATCTTTAGTCAAGGGGAAAAAACAGTTTTTGTAGTGTTTGAGAAATTAAGAAACAGTAAATTTGTACAAAAATATCTTGTCTTGGAAATTTAACCAGGATTTTTTAATAGTACGGTAGCTTGAAATTGAGAGACCTCATCTCATCCCCAAAATTAAAATTGTAACATTGTACAATGTGTGATGGTAACTCTGAAATGTCTATTGACAATATTTTGAATTTTGAAAGGTAATTAGGCCTAAATGTGTTGACACAATACTGAACAGGGAGAGTTGTAACATTGAGCACCTTAAGGAGATCTTAAGGATCTTGCTACAATCGAATGTTTACCTTGAGACTGCTGGTTAGTTTCTTGAATCCATCCTTGGTGATCTCGTCATCTGCTGGCAACGATAACCCTCGCTTCATCTCGAGAGAAGTTTGGTTCTTCGCCCCCATAGCGGCCATCGCTAGGATCATCTGGATGCTCAGAGGCGAGAAGAACACGTTGCCTTCAGTGCGCGAGAGTTTCTGTAGACACAGAGCCAAGCTATGACTATGACCGACTATGACAAGCGTGCAATTTGTTTTTGTTTACATAGGCCTACTTGTCTAAACAGTCGGGAATGTGGACACCGGTCAATATTCATAAGCAAAATGTCGGCAACATCCCAAAATACGGCTATTTTTGTACGTATACGGAAGTCCATAAATCAAAAACACGTCAATTGTAATAAGATTATTGTACTCATCATAATGTCCGAGTTCATTCAAAATGTTCAACACATTCTATTCCACACCCTACACTGCCACTCTTGCAAGGAGGAACGTTGATTATTTGTTTTCATAGCAAAGTGAATAAGAATCATTGTTTACCGATATAGGTATAGCTCATGAATGCGTTAGGCGCTATACTCTAATCGGGGAGTCGCCAGTAGGGGGTAAAGGCCTACCATCCAGAATAAGCCTGGTTGATTCTGGCATCGTTCACGGGTGGATCGTTTCCAACAAATTAGGTCGGTGTTCCTCATTTAAAATATCAATCTTTGGACGGCCATTGTTCGCGCGTCCACAGCGTCGGTGCCGACAGAGTTGTCTTGGTCTGCTTTTAAATCAAAATCCCATACTAAAAATCAGTTGTGTGACTGAAACGTAAGCATTAATTTTGATGTATCGAATGAATATTTCAAGATTTTCTTTACAGGTTTTACTCGGTCATAAGTCAAATGCTGGGATCATTATCGACTTACAACTCTTAAAACCGATCCATCCTCGTCAGTGTTGGTCATTCATCTGAGGGTCACAACCATAGACATCCCATACAATTGGCTAGACTAGCAGTCAGCGGTCCACTTCCGGGACAATTGGAAGCCATCTTGAATGGGTGAGTTTGCATGTTAATTAGATGGGAGCGATTAATCGAAAAAATATTTTCAAAAGATGGCCGCCAGTTTGGCAGGTGAGCATATCAGACTTTGACACCAAATGATTACTAAATTCCCTTATGCAATAACTTTGCATTGTTTCTGTTTGTTCAATACCATGCTGCACAAGCTAAAACCATATCAAACAATCCAGTAAAGTACTTTTTTGCATTAAAAAAGCATAAATTAAAACGCCAAACCGCCATCTTGAATGGGTGAGATTGACGCTTCAATTTGGTACACTCGCGCCTGTGCGGAGGTATTGGAGACTGCGTATCTAGCCTACTATAGGTGTTAAGATATCTATGGTCACAACACAGTACCCTAGAACGATCCTACGGGAATAACATCACTCACCGTGTAGAGAGCGGTAGTGAAGTTATGATTGCTGAGCGCAATGGCCCTGAGTGTGGTAGCTGTGTCGCCTCCCTTAACGCCCTCACCCTTGGCAGCAGACACCCACAGGACGCATGCGCAGAGCACCAGCACCACTCCTTTCATCATTGTGGCGCAACGGGATGTCCTCTGCAACAAAGCAATACATTTATGACCTTCAACAGCAGTCAGTGACAACGACACAAGTCAATTTTTGATCAAGGTTGCTGTTTTTTTAAAAATTATTATTAATTAGATTGATTGTTAGATTTTTTTAATATTGCGTTATTGTTATTCGGTTGATTGATTGATTGGATATTGCTTAAAGTCTCATATTTATGCAACTTGGCTAATCGAGACGATGGAGGTGATAGATCAGAGTGAAGGACAAATACTAAAAATCCATGCTATATGCGGGGCTCGAACCCGCACCCTCGTAGTGACATCACTCGTCGACCCAGCGCCCTAATCGTTATATTACCGCGGACGGCAATTCATTTGAGATGCGGGGTGTTGGGAAAGAATTGTTATAAATATACGGGACAAATGGAAAGCCTGGCTGAGAAAAGATTCATCATTTTTCTTTATAAACATTCCATAGATTGGTTTTGTGATTACAGTGAAGAGTATAAGTGAAGAGTCCAAGAGGGGAGTAAATTTGAATAAGATATAATTATTTTAAAAATGTATGAATCACACATACGTATCACTATAGTTATATACCATGGTTATACTACCGTACCTTGACTATATTGCAAGTTGTTTCAATTAGTAGTTTGACTAATTAGCCGCTTATAACAATGGAGCAAAGAAACTAATGACTGTTTGATATCAATCAAACGTGGGGTTCATAACACAGGTGAGGACAAAACAAACATATCATTACTCGTGTTCTGTTAATTTGAGCTGTGTTAACAACTTAACTTCGAAGAGTATTATCGGTCTACGATAGCTCTGTCTGTACCAAAGAGTAAATCATCACTTTACTTCTGCGCCGTAAAAACTACACGTTCTCCAAACTTCGTAGGCTGTATTCTCGAGAATACTTTGCTTGTTTCGCTTATATACATTGATAGTAACTATAGTGATACGTATGTGTGATTCATACATTTTTGAATTAATTACATCTAATTCAAATTTACTCCCCTCTTGGACTCGAAGCAAGCAAAGTATTCTTGAGAATACAGCCTACGAAGTTTGGAGAACGTGTAGTTTTTACGGCGCAGAAGTAAAGTGATGATTTACTCTTTGGTACAGACAGAGCTATCGTAGACCGATAATACTCTTCGAAGTTAAGTTGTTAACACAGCTCAAATGAACAGAACACGAGTAATGAGATGTTTGTTTTGTCCTCACCTGTGTTATGAACCCCACGTTGACATTGATATCAAACAGTCATTAGTTTCTTTGCTCCATCTTTATAAGCGGCTAATTAGTCAAACTACTAATTGAAACAACTTGCAATATAGTCAAGGTACGGTGGTATAACATAGCACAGATACAACACTGAGGCTCACTCACTGCATACGCAGTTGTTATATTATTTCCTAATTCAGATTTAAAACGCGCCAACATCAATGGAAATCTCGCAGCATAACTACTTACAGGGACGTAGGAATAGGGGGTGCAAGGGGAAGGGGTGCAGTTTCATCCGGACAATGAGTGAGGGACACTGGGGCCCTCAAGGGGGCCCGGCAAAAGGGGCAAAAGGAAGCAAGGCAGTGGCGAATACAGTGGGGGCGGTGGGGCGATCGCTCCCCCCATGATTCTTTAAAAATAAAATCTTTCATATTAGTCAATAATAATATTTTATTATTTTATTTTGCAAACCTCTGTAATGTATCTGCTCGACATGACGACATAACGAATTGATGCACACGAACTACATTGTATCGGTATTACATTCAGCCCATAGCCCACTACTTTTTTTCTAAAACGCACCAAATGCACTCGAAACAAAAAAATCTACGGCAATATATTTATGGGGGCTCTGACCCCATACCCCCCGTGCTAGGTCCCTTTACCACGGATATGCATGCAGACACGAATCGCCCTCCCCCCATGATTATGTCCTAGATCCGCCACTGGGACAAGGAAGCCCATCGAGCAGCCTTGCACCCAGGCCTTGACTTCCTAGCTACGCCACTGGCTACATACCGAGTGTACTGTATCCCGGTCGGCAAACACACGTCGCTTCTTGGATGGTGTCTGGTACGACTGATATGTGTTGTTATAGACGAACGCGACTAGACGACGACCTCGAACTTAGTTAAACCAAAACAATATAGTTCAAAACAGATTTACATAATGGAAAATAAATCGTCCTAATGTCAACACTATTCGAACAATCACGTCACAGACTATGTATATACGTCTATATCCGTGTATACATTTCGTCAAGGTAATACAGTGATAACAGATAATATTTAATGACTTCCTTCATCTAAGACTCATATTTAAATTCTATGGCGAAGAATAGACAAGATCCCCTTACACCAACCCTTTAACCACGGTATCTGAAAAATTTAAAGACGTAAGGGTTTCCTTTTTTCTATTTGACCAAGTTGACAACAAGTACATTGTCATAAAAAACATTAAAATATTAAATTGGAATAGGCTTACTCTACTTTATGAACGCAAAATAGCTTTAACTCGAATTAAATTGATTACATTCTATGAGGAACATACCCACAAACCAGGTGTTTTCACAATGTTATGCTGTATATGAATTTGAAAGAAGGGAATTTCAAGTATTTTTTTCTTCATGATAGATTCTCCTAACAAAGTTCTTTCTATCACTCTACGAGGTCGTGCCTATCGATAATCGCCACGGATGTCCTACCACTCTGGTCGTCGTCGGTCCGATATCAGCCTGATAGCCGCCGCATCATGTCGTCACAGGTGACACGACCAACGAGAGGTTTATCACACTTCGTTTCCTATTTCCTCTTCTCGAGTTGATCAAGATTCTTGTTGTTTCCTTCAGGCTTTACTTTTTATCCTTGTACAATACAATATTGAGAATGTTCGAGTTAAGATCATTACTTAGTTCAAACGACGTCGTGTGGAGAAATATGCACCCTATCTTCATTTAATATTAATCAAATCGTTAATATTGTTATTATTACTTTCGCATCAACAAATAAAATAAAGTTTGAGGAAAATTATGTAAGATATAAATTTCAATATTTTTAATTCCAATGCAAATGTTATAAAATTTGATGTCTTAATTACTATATGTTGTTTTCGTAAAAAAAATATTTCAAACTTATTTTGACTACAGTTCATTATTTTGGATGCATCAGTGATTAGTTTCATTTACTTGTTCTCCTTTAAAAAACAGTTTTTTAAGCGAGCGAAGCGAGCGTTTCCATTTGACTCTGCCGGAAAAATTTGTCACTCGTTTTGTTTTTTTTTGTTTTTTTTTGTTTTTTTGTTTGTTTTTTTTTTGTTTGTATGTCTCGCCATAACGTTCGAACGGAGGCTCGGATCGAGTTGAAATTTTGACCATACCGCAAGCTTTGTTCCTCGATTGAATGCCAAGTTTTGTGCAAATTTCGTCAAAGTAAAAATTTACATTAAGTATCGAAAGTTTTTTTTTCAAACTAACCGGCGACAAATCTGAGATAGCCAAATCATTTAGATGTTCCGTTCGGTCACGAATATGTTATTTAGTTTGATCCGATAAGTAGTTTTAGAGGAAATTACATTATAACAAAAGTAACGTTGCCATGGCAACGAAAAGACGCGCGAGTTCTAATGATTTGCCACTAGAAGTAATCAAATACTTTGAGGAAAGCAGTCTATTATTTGTCACCAAGATTTAAAATATTTTCCCAATGATCAAGTCCTACTAGATGGCGTGGATTTTAATCCACAAAGTAAAGATTTACATACGGGTTTACCCAAAACTTTGGCAATAATAATTAATATCGGAAACATGCCCTGTTGAGCAGCGAAGTCGCAAATTAAAATTTAAAAAAATGTGCATTGTGGGTCTAGCTATAGCACGTGCTCGCTTATCAACGCGTCCAACTGAGCGTTTCCTAGTATAACTGAATAGGATAGACGTTAAATAAATAAACAAATCAAGCAATCAATCAATCATAAAAAAATAATAATACTAAGCAAACCAAATTAGAATTTTAAAAAATTAGAAATTGATAGAAAGTAAGGTCACATTAACTAAATTAATTAAAATCCATTATTTTTATACTATCAGGCTGTGTATCACGTACACAAGTGAAAAAGTAGATATCATTTGCATTACAAAATCAGACTTTATTCCCTTCTGCCCTGCCAAAAAAATTACTTGGCCATTGACTTTTTAGAGTTCTCGTCATGAACCAAATTCAATGGCCAAGTTTTTTTTTTATGATTTTGAGTTTAAAATGTTTACTTTTTTACCACGAAAATGGTTGGCTTGGCGCTCGTCAACAGGCGAAATGATTTTACTTCTTTTCAATGCGAAACTAGGGAGAAAGAATGAAATGCTTGGCTCAACTTCTATATCTCACAGCATTCACAGCCGAAGACTTTTGAAGGAGAGCGTGGCTGCCGGTTTTAAAAAAAAAATTGTAATTGGGGGGGGGGGGGGTATTTATCTACTACACACTAATAATAATAATAATAATAATAATAATTCTTTATTTCATTTTGATCGTGTACATGGTACAGACATGCACTGCTCCGAAGAGAGTGTGAATAGAGTATACTTATAGCACGATATACTTATATACTTAGTATCTATCAGGTAGAGCATACTTAAAATACTTATAAAATTATAATTCAGCTAGAAAAAAGTTAATAACAAAAAGGGTAAAGTTTAAGTTGACAAACATTATACATGACAAGCGATAGAAATACCCAGGCATAGTGCAGGGTGCTGACATAAGAAAAGACTGTTTGTTAGTTTAGTTTTGTCGGTCATTCTGATTTACAAATTCATCAATAGAATAAAAACACTTGTCAAGCAGAAATGATTTTACTCTAGCCTTAAAAATTATGTGTAATTATTTCGCCAACATGAAATTATGATTATGTAGCTTTTAGAAACTAGTTGAATATCCGATCCAACTCCGATTCACTTACTCATGAACTCAGCAACTCCTATGCTGATGCATGTATAAAAAACAACGTGTTTGATTACGTCATCAGAATGCACCCAACCAACAGCTGTAATTAATTGTCAGCAAGCGAGGAAAAAAGTGGTATCGGATCAATCAATGTGAGCGATGGTCATATATACTATCTTGTAAGTTCATTAAACGTGCGATGAGTGGTTTGAACCATTACTGGCGGTGATGATAAATCAAATATCTTTGCTAGTAAACGTAAATAACCAGGAAAACATAATACTTATTTTATCAAACCCCAGTTTAAAAACTATGTTACAAATTAATATGATACAATAAATGATATGATATGATACAATTATATACTTTTTCCCCTTTGTCAAGTTTGTATTTTGTCATGGTGGATTGTACCAGATTGTCAGAACATGAGTGTAATGTTTAACAATGATTTTTTTATTGCTTCACTTATTATTTTTTGTACAGAATGGAATAACAACAAAATGGTTTACACATAGCCTAGGATTTAATTTATTTAACTTCTATCATACAGCAAGTAAAAAGATTTGCACACATACAATACGAACAATTTAACTATCTGCGACATAGCTCGCTCCCCCCTCCCTTACATTATGACAATCACCCCCTGAGTCTCCCCAAGAAAACAAACACGGTAATAAGAAATAAATGCATAACGAAACTCACACGTACGTTTGTCAGTGGCTGTTGTGTTATCAGCTGTTTGCGTCCTGTCTTCTCGAATCCGCTACAGCTACTGGCCGAGTTGCCTGACCTTTGCTATTTATAACTATGATGTTTGGTAATCTATGTGGTGAACAAGCGAGGAAACAGAAGCAAAGCACTTGGGGAAATACAAACTTCTTTGCAGGAACCACATTCCAAAGTTCTTGGATTGCATTTGGGAATACTAGTGGAAGATTCTTCAGGTGACAAATTAATAGGTAAGTATAGTTTCCAAATCATTGCATGCTGCCGGCATCGAATAGGCTCTCTTGCATCGACAGGTGAATAGTGGCCAACCAGCGATTGATGTTTGAAATTTGAGCCTACTGATTGGCTACAATTCACCCGCCAAATGATGTCAGCATCGTCAGGTCTCTTCGGAACAATGTAATGTGTGAATGGGGACAGAAAAAAAATAGGAAAGTACAAGGATCAACTCAGAATTTATCTACTTGTCTGAGTAAACTTTGGGGCAACTTTTCAGTCTGGATGGTCGGTGACGGGAATCGATTCGACAACCTCGCGACTTGAAATCTCGAGCCGACTGCAGAAACATGTTTCGTGTACCAATTGTACATTGTTTGTGTTTTCTGACCTCAAATGCGAGTTCGGTATAACTTTTTATCTTACTGACAGTGTTGGCTCGAGCGTTTAGCGCGCGACTCTGATTCGGGAGGTCCCTGGTTCAAATCCCGTCGAGACCGGCAATCCTAACAGAAGTTTTTTCCAACATTTTCCTCAGTCGTTAAGCGAATGTAAGGAATTGAGTCCTCTTAAAAACAGCCCTCGTACATCCCTTCACTATTATCCTATCCGCAACATACCTAGTTATAGACACCTGAAGAGGGGCATAAATTGCACCCTGGGCAGGCTTCCAACGAAAAATTATTTATTTATCAACTTCGTCTCTACTGCGTATACACACATTCTTTCTAATTGCAGTTCAATCAGTTGAGACAACACCCCCATGGCTAATTCTACTAGCATGCACTGAAATGCACTCGCAGTAATTGCGATCGCTAGTAGGGTCTCGTGTATGCGCGCCTCTCACAGTGCGCCATAGGGCAGCCAGGCGAATACAATAAACTTCCTCACGTGAAACAAAAGTCAAGGTATGTGCCATTGGCGTGACAATAATATTATGTAGCAGTTTGGTGTATTGTGCAATGTTTCACTTTAAGTGCGTTTTAAAATAATAATGTTTCCTTTTAAACTTGCGCAACAGCATAATGAAATGTTCCAAGTAATTCAGTCGACAAGGCGTATGTGAATTAATGTGTTATAGATTCGCTTTTGACTTTGTCCATGACCTCTGACCTAGAATGAAGACACACAGCAACAACCATTCACTCACTCAGTCATCATTATCTTAGATGAATTAATATTGTTGCAACGCTAAAACACACTTAATTGTGAAATAAGTGATGATCGGATATACGTTATAATTCAACTCGTTATGTATAAAATCTCTTGGGAATCCTCCCCAGGGATAACTGCATGCCTCTCTTAGGTGCCTATAAATATGTATTTTGGAGTAAGAATCTGTTGAGAATAGAACATCGAAATGGCGTTAAGACGACCCAATCCCATGCTTACGCATTAACTACTGAGGAAAACCGTGGAAAAAGAATTCAGTCAGGATTATTGTCGGCAGGTATCTCACTCGTGGGACCTCCCGAATCAAGAGTTGATATCGCGTGTATGCCTCAGTCCCATCTGTCTGTATGTCGCACTCGCATTCACTTCTGTATAGTACAACTTAATTTTATTTTGAACAAATCTTTAATGAAATGAAATTGAAATTGAAATTTAATGAAAATTAATTTACATTTATACAAATTACATATTTTAACAATAAGTAAAATTGTTTACAGATTATGAAAAAATGAATTAAAGTGAAAAATGAAGTGTGAAGTATGATTTGTGAATATAGTGAATGAAACAAATACTGATTTATAATTTCAAAATCTATTTATAGAAAAATATAATTCGGCTCAATATCTATAACGTTCACGATTTAATTTACCTTTTAATCTCGGTTTTAATTTCTTGGAAATATTGTTGTCTTAGATTTCCGTTCCAATCTCAAGCCACTAATGTTCCCACCGCAAAACCGGATATTCTGATTCGCCACTGAAACTGTCACAATAACGCACAAGGACAACTTTAGCTCTGGATAGCTACCATCAATGAAGTCATGTTTGCATCAAGCAAGGTCAATGTTGTCGATGGCCTATATTAAAAATACCGTTTATTGTACAATATTTCGGCCTCATCTAAAACGTAAAAGTTATCGGTGACGTTGGCTCATGCATGCAAAGTAGCACACAGGAGGGGCGTGGCATCGAATCTCGTAAAATGTATGGATGTTATTTTGTAAGATCCGATCTTTATCCTCATATCTATGATCTCCTACCAACACTGTCTATTTATAATTATTATTTTTTATTATTTATTAGTATTATTTATAAAAATGTGTGTGGCTCGTTGGTCTTGTGGTTAGCGTATCTGCTTCCAATGCAGAAGGTCCAGGGTTCGATTCCCGCCAAAGTCAGAAGTTTTTTAACTTCTGATTTGGATTTAAGTTCATCAGTTCTTGTCTTAAGAGTTTGATGTAAACGGTGACTTTGGAGCCGTCCTAGCAACGAAGCACATAATAAATTCAGAGTTGTTCTGAATCGGCCTTGTTGATTATGGCGTTGACCCGCGGGTGTTCGCACTGTCCATACCACTGATTGTTATATTTCCTATTCAAAATATCGATCTTTGGTTGGTTATCGCTCACTCGTCGATTGCGTCGGGGCCTACATGGTTGGCTTAGTCGCTTAGGTTTAATGTCCCCCACTGAAAATCAGTTATATAACTGAGTGGGTATAGACTCTTAACACATTTTTTTTTCTATCACCACTACATTACTAGATAGCTCTGGAATAAGGAAATAATGCTTAAAGTTTTAAAAGATTTGCCCATGTAATGTTACAGGAAATTATGTACACAGAAACTAATGATTCCTGTCGTAAGGCGCGTTGCCGTCCGCGGTGGCTCATGCAGTTAGGACCTTGGTTCCAATATCGCATAAGACGTGCGTATTTTGTGATCCCGTAACCCTCATCTATCACAAACCACTAATCGCTTCGCAATAAAATCATCATTATCATCATGTGTCAAAACTAGACATAGATTTATTGAATGTAAAAATATTTATCTTTTTATAACATGACATAATTTAATAATTGGTTTGGTTTGGTTTTAAACCTTGTTAATAACAGCATAATTATGTATTGCGATGTCATTAGGATATTTTATTTAATTATTCATTATCCTGATAAACATTTGGGGAATTCTGTAGTCTGTCTGTTGATTATATTTCTTGTTAGAACTAGAAATCTTTAAAAAACTAAATAAAAATTCGACTGTACGTATAATGTCGTTGCCCTATGCATCTCCACATGCGATACCTTGGCTTGTCGTAATCTGTGAACGAAATGCATGCCTGTATTGGAATGCAGATACACCGTCCGTGGCTTTTGTCACGTCCGACATAGTAGAAGTAACAGTAATCTTGGGTCAGATGACTCGTTGAAATAACATTCATTATGTTTATAACGTCATTAGTCAAATCAAATAAAAATCAGTATCCTATGGAGACCATGTAATTCCGCGAATAAATAATGTTATTTTGAAGCTACTCCAATGCTGTCTAGTACTCATTGTTACATGGGTGGTGATAGCTAGATTTATTTTGGTAATTTTAACCTTCTGTTGTTAAATTTTGTTTCAGGCAGCATATCGAAAAAACAATAATTAGGTCGCATAACCTCAATTTGTATTATTTGCGTTTATCTGCACAATGTATCTCCTTAAATGTACAGAGGGAAAAAAAAGGCTTATTCAAGATTTATAAATAAATAAATAATAATATGATAGTGATAAAAACGTGGAGGTTACAATTTACAAGATTAATGCGAGCGCAAAAATAAAACGTCTGCCAAATTTTTTAAATTAATATTTGTATTCATGTACAATTGACAATTTTAACATTATAAAAGTGCTAAAATGTCGGATTTAAAATTTGAAAATAGTGTTTTATAAATTATGATAATTTTGTTTATTTATTTCCAAAAACAATGGAGTTTAAAAAAGTGTGGAGGCGCCGGGTATCGATCCCGGCACCTCTCGCATGCTAAGCGAGCGCTCTACCATCTGAGCTACGCCCCCTGTTGAAGTTTCGCTACACATACGTAGTTCAAAACGTTGCGTTATTTGTACGGTGGAACGTAATTAACCTAACAACATCATGCACTCAACTTTCACTCGCGGACCAGTCAGTGCACTCTCAGCGCCACGAGCGGTCCACCTCGTGACGTCACGTCGGCTATCTGCGCATGCGTGTGATGTCATTGGTTCGATACCGGCCAACGGCAATCCTGATAATTAATTTAGTTATGAAATCGAGTCTAACTAACAGGCAGATAGTTGCCTAAGTTGTCATTGTTACTAATTAATTGTTATTTAACTTCTTGAGCTTTTGTCATAGAAAGTCACATCTACTTGATTTGGTATTTTTTTGCAGTTTGGTGGAATTTTTACGTCCAAAATATGATTGTGTTCAGGTAACCTATGACCTCCGCCCCTCTGACCCCCCGTGACTAACCAAAAACTCTTTACATCAGTGTATATCTTGTGCTAATGTTAAATTATTATGGATTCCTACTATTTTGAATTTTTATGTTTTGACTTGAATGGAACGCACACATGAAATTTTGTGTTATGATAGTTTTAATTCCTTGTATTAATGACATTTTTTACTAAAGCCGCATACCCCATTTCCATCTAGAAGTTTTGAAGTTTTAACGTACAGATATATTTTAAAATTTTAAGGTAGGCATACTATACATTAACATTTTGAAATGGTAAATTTTGATCCATATTATAGTTGTCAAATTTATTTTGAAAAAACTTTTAGATCTCTCCTTACCCAGTGGCGGATACAGGGGGATACGCATCTGCTTCCAAAAATCACCGCTTGCCCCCCCGCCCCACCAGAAATCAGGGTTAGATTCGCCACTGCTCCCACCACCCTTCAAAATTGCTTCTCCACTGACGGTTGTCTTTCCAAAGACCCATTTATTATTTAAATTAAAATATATTTCAATCTCAAGTCTACCTCTGGTATTTCAAAATTAACACATCCAATGAATTAATTGATACTTACTTTTGGCACGCCATCTCAATAATTAAATTATCTGTTTTCATCTGCATAAGGAAAATCTCTGAGACATATCTTGGGTTTTCCCACCACAAACCCAAGGAATAACGAGTCAGTACACTGACGTACTTCTCATGTGACGGGAAGCGAGCATTACAATTGCACTGAATTGCATTTGTGAGATGACTAAGCTCTAGGTTTACGCCGGCCACAAGAGAATCAAGGACATGCAATGAAATTTATTAAGCGGTTAAGCCTCTATTTTAATGATGGTAAAAAAGGTACAATACAATTATTTTAACACATTTCGCGAATTTTACAATTTAAAAAATAATTTCGTATTTATTACTAAAATCTGCACGAATCTTTTGAAGGCATAAAAAAAATTGTGAATTTCTTAATAAGAGATTTGAGCAGTGGAGGTGAAACATGCACACAAAACTTTCCATGTGCGTAACAAATGGGCGTCAATCTACTTTGCACTTTGCTTCATAGTTGCACTGTCTGTGATGCTTATCTGCTTATTCATTCTAGTTGGGAGCGCAGTAGCCTACACACGTAACAACTGCAGTGCGGCTGGGTCGCCTCGGTGACATTACCTCTCTGAAGTAGTGCCGGTGCAGGTATGCGGTAGTTCTTAATGTGCTGGTGATACTTTATTAGGTGATTGATTATCAATACTCGATACAATATGCCGACACTACCGTATAGTTCAAATACCCATGTCACACAGTAGCGAGGGATTGAGACAAGATACCGTAGACTTCATTCTCAGCGTAAGTGAAAATCAAGGCATAAATACTTCTAATTTATAATTACATGTACGAAACTAGAAATCATTTGTATGTGTTGTTACAAATAATGCGTGGTGGATTCTTCTGTGTGTTACATTACACGAATCAACCTAGGTGAAGTATAGAGTGCAGTACACAAGCTCATGTAACGGTATTCACCTCTACGATTTAATGGAACAATAGTGTCAGTAATGAGATGTTGTAGGCTTTCACGACCCGTAGATGTCTTCTGTATGATCCCTGGGCTGTTTCGTCGTGTCGATGATGAGGCACTGCTCGACGTTTCGCCACCCATGTGGTGGCTTCTTCAAGAATGATGGGATGAATGATGAAGCAGGCTGTATATATACCTCCTGCTGGTAGATGAATCAACAGGTGGGGGACAGGGCCCTAACCAATGGGAACGCTCCTTGTCTCTCATTGGCTAGGCTCAGGTCCTACTCAGTCTTGTCAATAACTAACCCTATGGCTAGGCCAACATGCTATTTTTTTTTTTTTTTTTTTCCCCGTTTGCACGGTTATCAAGGCTTCTTTCTAGTTCTTAGGCGTCCAGTCCACTCAGATAGTATCTCTTGATTTCTTGTAGTAACTGTTTCCATTTGTGATGTTGCTATTGCAGTTGCTGTGTTTACAATTGTTGTTGTGTTGTTGTTGTTGTTTGTTGTTGTTGTTGTTGTTGTTGTTAAACATGGTGATTCATCTGGTATATTATTATTGATTGCCACCTCTGTGTCTATCCTTTCTTCATCCTCAGTGCTACTTTCTATACACCCCACCCACTTCAACACTGGGTCCCATGCACGGCTAAGTGGAGAGTGTGGAGAGGTCTATATAGGTGAGACAGGTCGCAAGATTTCTACAAGGATCAAAAGAACACGAGACCCCATGTGCGACTGGGTTACGCGGCAAAGGCTATACCAGATGATAGAGGGGATCTCGATGTAAAACGGCATCAACGACTCTCGGCAGTAGCAGACCATGCCTTAGGAAATGACCACCAGATACAGTTTGATAAAACAAAGGTCCTAGTCAAGCAGATAACTGGTTGGAATCGTTTGTTCCGGGAAGCGATTGAAATTCGTAAACACAAGAATAACTTCAATAGAGATAGCAGTTTTCCACTTAGCCGTGCATGGGACCCAGTGTTGAAGTGGGTGGGGTGTATAGAAAGTAGCACTGAGGATGAAGAAAGGATAGACACAGAGGTGGCAATCAATAATAATATACCAGATGAATCACCATGTTTAACAACACAACAACAACAACAACAACAACAACAATTGTAAACACAGCAACTGCAATAGCAACATCACAAATGGAAACAGTTACTACAAGAAATCAAGAGATACTATCTGAGTGGACTGGACGCCTAAGAACTAGAAAGAAGCCTTGATAACCGTGCAAACGGGGAAAAAAAAAAAAAAAAAAAAAAAAAAAATAGCATGTTGGCCTAGCCATAGGGTTAGTTATTGACAAGACTGAGTAGGACCTGAGCCTAGCCAATGAGAGACAAGGAGCGTTCCCATTGGTTAGGGCCCTGTCCCCCACCTGTTGATTCATCTACCAGCAGGAGGTATATATACAGCCTGCTTCATCATTCATCCCATCATTCTTGAAGAAGCCACCAACATGGGTGGCGAAACGTCGAGTAGTGCCTCATCATCGACACGACGAAACAGCCCAGGGATCATACAGAAGACAAATAGTGTCAGTAATTTTGGCAGTAGCTATTAATTATTTGTTTCAATTTAATTTAAAAATATATATTCAATAATTATCTTATGCAATCGAAACAGCAACGTATATGCAGCAAATGTGGACATGTTCGTAAAATAATTGTTTTTAGAGTTTCTACCAGTGGCGCATCCTATAGATTTGATCCTACTAGTTGAGTGTTTAAAAACTATAATTTAAAGGCAAGATTTCACCGTTACATATTGGCTGACCCTGCAAGAAGATTGCACGTAGCCTGCTGACTAAAGTCCATCTTTTGAGTAATCTAGGGTACTAGTTATTAATAGAGCAATTCATAACACGGGCAATCATGTAGTAACTAAGAGAACGTGTATTACACTGATTCTACTGAGAAACGAGCCTTGTGAAGGTGAAGCATATTAACCCAGGTGCTGGTGGATAAAACGTTCCAAGCGATTTCTCTAGAATGCAAGTGTAAAGAACTTTATTAGGGATGGAAAGCCGGTCAACTAATTGGAGGTTATTCTTTAAAAGAGAGTCAACTTTTGTTTCATTCCCTTACCAATTTGAAATTGGACAATTCACAATTGTTGCCCTTAAAACTTTCCGATAGTGAACAAAGTGCAAGTAAATTCACTCATTTACACTCATTCACTCATTTTAATATAATCACTATTGAACGTTGATCATTGATTAGCCCTACTCGGTTGCAGGCAATGTCTCGTAAGTATCTTGCCACAATAGGCCGAGCAAAATATACCTTTTTTTATATTTGACTGACTTTTGGTCAATTGTCCGGTCAATAGACCAATTTTAATTTGACCGGTCAAAGTGCCATTCTTAACTGTTATAGAACATTATTTGAAAGATGAGATTTAAATGTCGTCTATTATGGCCCTTTTCAATGTAGATTATTTTCCATTCTCTATACTCCGAGCTGTGGAGAGGAGGGATGTCAACCATGTAAACCCGTGTGCCACCACCGCCACTGTTCACTGTTGAGTCAGGCTGCCACTGACCGACTGAGTTGCACTCCGCCTCGCCTCGATACAACCTCAAGCTTGGCCACCACGTCATTGCGAGATCTGCACGAGCTTCAAGTACAGACAGACGGACAGACAGACAGACAGACAGACAGACAGACAGACAGACAGACAGACAGACAGACAGACAGACAGACAGACAGACAGACAGACAGACAGACAGACCACTGAAAATCAGTTATATAACTGAGTGGGTAGACTCTAAATAAAATTTATTCAATTTATTTATTTATTTCTGCGCCACTGGTGTCAGCTAGGTCAGGTATATTGTGAATCAGATTTAAAAATTTTCACATTGTAAATATATTTATGATCAATTTCGCCAAATATGCAATTGCACTCATTTCTGGACTCTCGACTTATTGCATGCTTTCATATCCACACGGGTTTCATGCACAATAATCATCTAACAGAAAAATGTCACAAATGCTAGGTTGCATACAGTTTTTCATAAATGTTATGTTATTTCTACTGTTGTAAACTATTTTTTCGGCATTCACCATGGGTTGATACGGTGAATTTTAATAAAAAGTAACGAACTGAATTCGAACATGCCGACAAGACCCAAAGGCGTCCAAATGCTAGGCTGCATAAAGTTTAGTTTTTCACAGATGTTATTTATTTATTTATTGCTTTTTCTTGTCTTTACATTTATGCCTATTGTTATTTTTTTCAATGTGTTCACCGCAGGGTTGACTCGGTCATTCTAATAGGTAACAAACTGAATTCGATCAGTCGATGACTTAATTAATCATTTAACAGAAATATATCACAAATATTAGGATGTACAATGTCCATATAAACTATTGTCATATATTTATTGTTGTTAATTAACTTTTATTTTTTCAACTCATAACAGTTATTGATTGTAATAAGTATAAGCAACGTTGCGAAGTTGCTTCGCGTTCGTTAAGAGGGGAGTTGGGGGTTCTTCCTAACTACTAATTGAGTTAGCAATTAATGGAGAAAAGTGACAAAAATAAGATGAGTTTGACCCTGGGATTTTTTTTTGCGTTGAAGAATGTCGTTTTCGTAGAAATCTGTGCGTTTTACGCAGCATATCATGAACAAACTATCTGGCATTCTCATTACAAAACACTCAACCGCACAAAAAAGGTCTCCAAATGCACAAACTAATGTCCCAACGACACAAGACATACACATATTTTCTACTTGGGCCTACTTGATTTGAGACATATTAAATATTGACAGTTCTGCCCTCATCACAGTTTTAAACCCTGATTCCAGTTTTCAATAATTAAATGTGTGTTTGGTTTCAGCTATGCGTGTGTTACGTCTAACCACACCATCGCCACCCCGTCCTTTGAGTCTTGGAATCTGCTTTTACCAGAACTTCATTCAGAGAACTTCTAAATCAAGTAAAGCAAGCAAGTATGATTGATCAAAACTTCATTAGGATAAGTATCCTATGCTGTCATTTAAAATGCACCAAGCCAACTCTTGTCGGCACCTACGCCATCTACAAGCGATAATTGGCCAACCAGAGATCGGTATTTATTATTTGCTTTATTGCCATCCACTTTGAATTTCCATTTTTGAAGATATGACTTTACCACAAATTCTTGCTTCCTGTCTTGAGTACAATTTGAAAATAATTCCTGCAAAGCCATCTTTAATATCGGAGAGGGTGCAAAGATAAAAGTGGAAGGGAAATAAAAAGCGAGATAAATCCATTCACTTTTACAGCGTGGCTTTTATACCGACAAAATATAATAGGGACGCATTTTAAGTCCCTGCATTCTCCAAGTAAATATAAGCCTCTTTGGAAAAGAACTGTCCTGTTTAACACTGTTTTGATAAGCCTTTGACTTCAAAATCAGTTTGATAAATTCAATCGAAACTTTTTACTTAAAAGGATCTATTGTCAACACATTGCCCATAAGCGTATCTTCTATCATCTAACTAAATATCGGCGCTCAAGACAGTCTTTTAAAAAAAGTTCACGTTGTGTATAAAATGTAGGCCTAATAACTACAATTTTTAGTAAGTACGTTTGTTTCATACTGCAAGAATAATTAGTTTGTCTGTAATTTGGAAAACATATAACATGTCAAGTACGGAGTACTGCAATGCATTTTATTTCCCGATGATCGGCAATATGGCCACCAATCTAGTTGGTTGCACAATTGCATAAAAAGTATTCATAGCACAATTGCATAAAAAGTATTCATATGAAATTCAGTAAAAAAAAAGAAAAAAAGTGTGCATATATATACATAATCTTAAGCTCTCCCCCCTAATCTAAAAATAATTTCGCTTTCATAAGGTATAATACATTCCAATATAATTGTGTACACAATTTGCAATAAATCAAGGGAGTAACCAGATAGATAACCACACATCTTGTACAATAATTTCTTCTGTGACTCCAGGGCTTGTAATATGGCGGCGCCTTGTAAAACAATCTCCAGCTGACAGTTTGATCATCTGAAGTCCGTTTCTCCGAGCACTGATGAGATCATCTCTGCCGACAGCTTGGGAGTGATTCTTCATCACCCTAATTACACAGGGGAGCAGGTGTAACAAGGTAAGGTGTGTTGCCCAGGTATAGTGTGTTTAGCGCCTTCTATGTCGGCAACTGATTAGTAGGCCCTAGTAGTGTCTGAACACCCTCTATAACTAGATGTACAGTCTGTCTCAACATAGAGGCCACCCTCTGAATAGATGTACAGTCTTTCCCAACATAGAAGTCACCCTCTGACTAGATGTACAGTCTGTCCCAACATAGAAGTCACCCTCTGTCTAGATGTACAGTCTGTCCCAACACAGGTGTTATCCTCTGACTAGATGTACAGTCTGTCCCAACACAACACAACACAACCCTCTACTAGATGTACAGTTTGTCCAAACATAGAAACTAGATGTACAGTCTGTGTCAAAACAGGTGTCATCCTCTATAACTAGATGTACAGTCTGTCCCAACATAGAAGCCCCCCTCTGATTATATGTACAGTCTGACCCAACACAGGAGCTACCCTCTAACTATGACAAGTCTGTAGAACACCCAAGAGCTAGATACTTATGCCATTCTCTGTGCAGTTGATTGAGTTTCTTTTTTTACTTTTCCGATACGTTTCATTACTGCTTTCAAGGTTGGCACTACTAGATGGTGTGCATCCTGGTCTGGTTCTTAGCAGAGTGGGTATGTTACATATTATGAATAAATGTTCTTTCTCGTTTACTTCCTTCTTCACACAACATTTCCTAAAATTAGCAGGAATGCCTCGGTGTACATAGAAACATAATTTCCAATGGCTGCATTACTCAATTTAGTATTTGCCTCGTTTGCTTTCGCAGCATTGAGGCGAATGTTGGTATGACTGTCCCCAACTGTAGACTATTCCAATATATTTGGCCCCAACCAGTGGTTGAACCCTTTGGAGCCAAGTCGAATCCAAAGGACAGCCAACGTGCAAAAAACTATTCTTGGCACTAGTAGGTTTTTCATGACGTAATTTATATAATAATCCATTTGCTAGTTATGTATTTAACATACGACAATGCCATACAATACCGTTTGTCGGATAAGTGATAGGATATTGCTTGGTAAACAATCCAACTGCAAGTCTCTAAATAACCACCAGTTAATGTATTTTATATGTTTTACATATCAGAAATTAAATACGCCATGTGAGGAAATAAGATAATAATTGGATGAGCGTAGCGAGCGTAGCGAGCGAAGCGAAGATTCCATTTCACTACACTGGAGAAAAAAATCCGGAATGTTTTTTTTTTTTTCTTTCTTTCTTTCTTTCTTTCTGTATTTTTGTGTGTTTGTTAACACGATTCCGGCTAAACCAATACTCCGATTGCAATGAAATTTTATGGAGACCTTCAAAATCTCTGAACTTAGAACTGCCACGTTTTTGAGCGCAATCGGGAATTTTTTTCTCATAAAAATCGCAATTTTACGATTTTTTTTCGATTTTTAAACAATTTCTTTGACTTATAACACCTACATGCTTTATCCTATTGTAATGGTTTTTTTACAGAACCTTAATTTCATGAATTAATATATTCGTGTTAAATTTTAGCGCAATCGAATAATTATTTCTTATGCAAATTGCAATTTTACGATTTTTTCTTTTTAAAAAATTACGATTAATTAAAACAATAAAGTTAATTTTTTATTTTATTTTATTTAAACTATAAAAATTAGGTTAATTTTTATATAATTTCATTTAATTAAAAAAAATCTTCGACTTAGTAATGATTTTTTCACAGAACAACAGAAAATCCGCGTAACACATGGCATCTCAATGCACCATATACGCTCATCCAACAACGCGGCGGGACAGCGTTTTCCTAGTATATTCAATATTAATATAATGTTTCATTGTTCAGTTGAAAGGCAGCAGATTCGTCGGTGCAGCTACCGGCTCGTCCATCCGTAAAGTTAACTACCTGGAGTACATCACATGCTAGCAACTCGCAGGTTGCACTCTTCCTGGGTATGTGTGCCTTGCTCTAGGCCTCACGCCACCTACCTACTATACCTTATGAGGTATTTACACTCAACCCAGATTTAATAACTCAATTGAGATGTAAACAAGACGCCTGTGGCCGCTCTAGGGCTGTACAATACAATACAACTATAGAGCATTCCATTATTTTACAACAATTAGATAGAGATTGTGTTTTAACAATTACATTGGAAGGTGTTGAAAAGTTTGACTTATGAGGTAGTTACTTATGACAACAACTTGTTAGAAGTGACATCCAGGAAGATACACCCTGCACAGTTGCTCGTAGATAGTCAGTGTCGTTAACTCGAACAAAGAAAATAAGACAGATCCGAAGTCGTAGCTCTAGACTTCCAATACACATTCAATATATTATAGCTAATACATTTTCAGTGTGGAATTGCTTCGGTATTTATTACCGCGGAGTGTTCAGTGGAGAAGCTTAGACAACAATAGAACCGTGATCAGATAATGAACTTTAGTGAGAGACGGCTATTTCGTTTTCAGAGGCCCACTCTCTTTCTGCCAACACGCAAGATATAACTTATTTGTAATTGTACAAAAGTCATTGAATGAAATCGTTACAGTAAAATCGGTGCATTGGCCACATTATTTACTATCTAGTATAGGAGCATTGTTACTGTTATATGTTATTTAGTAAGTGGCAGTTATGCTCGCATATAATATCAATGTATATTCACTTTTGATGTAACTAAAGTTATTATATTGTATATTGTCATTTAAATGTTATTGGTAATTTTACTTTTATGATAATGAATATCAATATTGAAAATAATAAAGTTTGTTTTCCAATTAATTGTAAACAAAAAATACATTAATATTTAATATTGTGTTTTGTTGTAATTTATGTTATGTATCTGTGAATAATGTTTCGTATTATGTTTTATTGTGTTAAATATATAAAATGTGTGATCAATGATGAAAATAAACATTTTGCTAAAACATTAGGTGGTATGCATTCCTGGAGTTTATGCTTATTAATGGACATTTGCAGTCTTGTGTATTTTCATTTTAGTTTTTAAATGACAAAACAGTTAAATATTCATTAAAATCACTGAATAATACAGCCGCTGCATAGGCGGTGAGAACTTTATTATGCTGGCCTCATTCACTTAGGCAAATGTGTTCATTTGTGAGGCTTTGTTGGCTTTTATTGCCAATAAAATCCTATGCAATCAGGACTCACCATGGCGTCAAGCTCCAGTGGGCTTTTATTGGCCGCAGCAATACTGCAGGGCACTCCTCATTATCCAAGCCATGGGCAATTGATAAAAATGAAAATGTAAAGCTGCATTTAAATTGTATTAAATATATATTTAGCTGTGTTATTCAATATTTTCATTTCTGTTACCATTATGTACTTACGTTTGTAGACCTAATTTTGTAATAATTTTCCACAATTTGTATTTACTAACTTGTTCATATGTATACTCTGACGTGTTATATTCGGTATTGTTTTATTTGTAGGCCTATTGTTTCAATTGCATTTTTTGCACTTGTGGACTGAAATCCTTTCTTATAGAGAATGATAAATATTATTAAACTCATGCAACCACTTTTTTAATTTTTATGCAGTATTTTTAATTGTATTATGCACTAAAGTCTTATTGTAAAGCAACTGTAAGCCTAAGCAGCTCAAATCTAACTCCCTCTGGACTCTTAACTAAACAGGCTTAAAACCATCTTACATGTTTAATTTTCTGCGTTATGTTTCAGCCACAGCACTTCAGAAGATGGCGCAATACATTGCGCATCGCCTACAAACTATCATTGTCAAACGGTTGGATAGGTTTTAGTCAGTATACCATTCATTGTCAATTCATTGTCGTAGAGTTTGTATTTAATACTCACATTTCTGTCTTTATTATACAAAAGTTGTTAATTTTTTTAATGTACTACTTAAAAATTAATTGTTAACCAAAGAATATTAGAGCATCACCTTCACGACACTAGTGAGGTGCCTATTATTTTTGTTTCTTCTAAATCTGTAAGAACATATTGTTATCTTCATGGACACCCCTAGACATAGGTTTATATAGCTATCGATGTGTGGTTCCTGAATGTTTCCCAGGGTCATTATCCCCCGAGTGAGAACACCCCAGACGGATCAACCCATGTAATTTGATCCGTGTGAGCGGCGCATTCTTGTCCACACCTTCAACCCAGGCTCTAGACACGGGGAGCTTCGCAGTAGAGAAAATAATGTCTTTATTATCCAGCGTTTTCTCCATTGTAGCGTGGTTTGTAACGACAAACGACTTCTCTGCTTCCTACCGCTTTATAGCAAGCGCATGGCTTTTTATTTTCGTGAGATTCAAGGAGTAAAAGTTAAATGAGGTTTATAGATGCCCTCACGGCCATGCCTTGAGTCCTAATGAATCTGCCATTCTTAAGTAGTCATGAAATAAGCTATAAACATAGCGACACCCTTAATTAAACTTATGTCCCAGGTTTTAATTATTTAATTAAATTAAAGTGTTTTATCGCCAACAACATTCGACTGGCGACTTATTGTTTCCCACTCGAACACCGAAGTTAAGCAGAATCGGGCGTGGTCATGTTTTGTGTATTGACCGCTCTGCCCTGAAACTCACGTATACCACTGATTAGAGCAAATGGAGGGTTCGAAAGCTAGTGTAACGGCTTCGTTCTCCTCGACGTCTGCTCGGCAGTCCGGGTTAATGGAGGAACCTATATGATTGTCAAAAATACACCATCCTTTCGGATGGGACGTTAAGCTGTTGGTCCCCTTGATACATTTCGAAAGGAGTAGGCTACGTGCCGATACCGGGTTTCCCCTCCTCCATTCTGTTCATACTTCATCCTCATCTATCACCACTCATCGTCTCGATTAGCCAAAGTGCATAAATATGAGACGTTAGCAATATCCAATCAATCAATCAGCAACTTACTGTTAGGGAGCGCATCACATCAGACCGTCCGTATGAGCATGAGTCACGTCTCACGTTAAACACTGAACACGACGTCCGATTGGCATGCGTTTTTAGTTGGCATTGCCCTTCAACAAACACGATGCAGAATGTTTATGGTAACCCTTGGGGTAACAGGATGGAGTAAATCGTCCCCCAGAAAGTTTACAAATATATCACCCTGCACCACCACCAAGAAGATCAACGCAATGCGAAGTATCCTTTTTCGAAGATCAGTTGATTAAGTATAGCTTAGCTCCCTGTGTACTCAAATATGTAATTAAATATTAATATTAATTATTTAGGAACTGTATTGTAAATATTGTAATTTATACAACAATTGACTGTAGTACGCGTCACCTAGAGGTGAACGCGGTGGATCATATTTCATGATAAACTATCCACCTCGTTGGCTGAGCCACAGATTAAGACTTCCTTGTCCCAATTCGAGATGAGAAATAGAGTGTGTGCAGCACTTGGTAAATAATAAATATTGATTATGATTGAAGTGTGTAATTTCATCTGTAGTTTGAAGAATGCAGGCGCATTCCTTGGTTTGATCTCTAGGTAAAGGACACTGTATAGGGCTACGCGTTGTAAAAAGGGTGTTATAAAGTTACCACGTACTAAAAAGAGATTGCTGATTTCTTTTTACGTCTGACAAATATTCAAAAGTCTGTATCGAAGAAGATGCATTTTCTCTATAACGTGAGACTTTTTATATCTCGGCTAAGAAAGAAACACGGTTTTTCTCCTCTCGTATTTGCTTTTCTCCGACTACAAAGCCCGGCTTCGAACGTCAGTGACTGAGAACGAACGAGAGCAAGTCACAGAAGGCTGTGTTTTTATTCACATAAAGGCGACGCGTGCGTATGACAGGTTGCCACTAGACAGACTAACCCCTTCGATATAGACGTTTAGTCCGTGTGGGGGCTGTGGGGGACAACGCCGAGACTCAAAGACGTTTTGCATCTCAAAATAAAGTAACGCATTCCGATTGAAAGTCTATAAACATCAAAGTAAACATTTGAACATTGTTTTATTAAAATATATCGACTAATAAAGCGATAACACAGTTCCAATAAAATAGTAAAATTTTACTTTGCCCTGCTTATTTAATATTTTGCAACGTTGAAAATACAATTTTATTTAAATTTCACTTGTGATTTTCCCCCGTGATCACAAACCTGTAATGTTCTATAAAACCA
Organism: Sweltsa coloradensis; assembly: GCA_024449915.1. Classification (NCBI taxonomy): domain Eukaryota; kingdom Metazoa; phylum Arthropoda; class Insecta; order Plecoptera; family Chloroperlidae; genus Sweltsa; species Sweltsa coloradensis. The sequence goes on along the minus strand of JAMZAV010000353.1, from coordinate 90,260 downwards.
CACTTTTTAATTTTTTAATTTGTATTTACACAACGACAAATACTGTTGGTAGCAAATCAACGTCGTTATTTTGTATAAAGCGATTCCATTACTAAAAAGGTACTTTTTATTGAAACAACTATGATAAAGTTTATTTATTTTATTTATTTATTTATTTATTATTTCCATATAATGTTACTTGAAATATTCAAATAATGCAAATGGAAATAAATCAAGAAAATAAAAATATCATTACCCCCTAAGTTACCGAGACTGTTGCCTGAATAACTTTTGGATTGTTGGTTCATTTTAGACTGAATAGATTGTAATAGCAATTATTAAGACATTAAAGTAAAGCATACATTTACCACAATATCCCACACATTGCTAAAAGTCCAACATTTCCGGTTAATTTTTTAAAAAGGTGATTACTTCTCAATTCACGCCCTAGTTTTAAATTTATACTCGCGATAGCTCCAGTTTTAAAGTGTTTGATTCACGAGTGGCAGCCTATGTTATTCTGCCGGGGACAGGTACTATTACCCTTTAGCACGACATAACGTATCTTGCGATACACAAATCATCTGAAATGTGCATGAAGCAATATGTCATTCCAATATTTGACCTCAATTGTAACAGCATCATATTTGCCAAACAAACACCCTGTTTTACAAATTAAAACTTCTGCGCGTTACAATACTGAAATGTGTGTTGGTTGTAGTGAAATATTGTCGTTGGTTTATTAGATCGTTGCCATAGCTCATTCATATTTATTGAACGATAAATCCAATATGTGAGTTACCTCAACAGATTTCCCAATACTGTCCGCATTTCTAGGACAATTAGTGTCTACATCATACCAATCAATATAGTCCCTACTGCAACAATAATTTTTTAATCGCCCAAACTGCATTATACTTATTATAAAGTCTTGAATTTTAAATCCTCTCTTTAAAGATTGATGCTTTGAGAAAGTGAAGCAAAAATTATTATATAATTCAATGTCTTATACAATTTGTCATGTTAATACTTAAACATATATTTAGCAATATTTGATAATTACGAAATTTTTGGTAATAATGTATATTCAGTCCTTACAATACCGACGACTTGGTCTTGGTGCTGATAAACATCCCGTTTCATTAATTATTTGGGTCGATCAACACATGCCTTAGCATTTAAAGGAACATATTTTCATTAGTCCCTGTCATCCTTCTCATTGTTTGCTCCATTTGCTCACCTTCTACCTGACATTAATCATTAGCTAATGTACTGTATACTCGCTGTAAAAATGACTTCTTACCGTGCAACTGTAGTTACTGCAACCTTCACTCTCTACGACATTTAATTCACTGTGGCTCATACACTTTCTTTTCGTTCGCCTGTGCTTGAGTTATCGACTAACCAAACGACATTACTTCAATCTACTTGCGAATTTCTGTGCGTCAAGGCTGCAGATATTTTTGTTGACCCTCTGAGTCGGGGGTGGGTTTATATAAACAATATTCTGAAACCCGGCGCCTCCACCAACAATATTCGGGAGAGTCGATGCTGTATTTAACGGCTGCTCCGTCCCCTATTTTCGTTTATTCCATTCCCGTGCTTGCTATGCAAATAAGTTTTAGTTACATCGTAGGTTCGACATAAAATCGTCCCAATTTATCTTTTTATTAATTAGTACAAAATATATGATTAAAAGCTACCCACAGACGACCCCTTTATATATTTGATTAATTTAGTAATTGCATTTAATTTTGAATTTGTCACAAAAATTATTGTGTTATTAGTATTACAGTGTTGTTGTAACATTTTATTTCAAATATTTACTTAACTGTATAGTTCATTGTTGTGTCTGCATCTACGTAACTAGATTTATTCAGTTGTTCTCTTTGTAAATCAATTTTTAAGTGAATAGGTTTGACGTTTAAAAAAATGGAATTACGAGTATTAATTGATATATAAATATAAAACCCATGGTGGTTATTTATAGCTCCGAGCCAAGCGTGTTTGATCTCAGCCTCTTTGTCAGCTGACGCCTGTCCAACTGACCTAATAAGCCTAGTTAGTTATCAGAAGAGACTGGTCTGTAAGTGAGCCTACTTTACTGCACGCATCCAGCGATACAAGTAATTATCCCGCCTAATGGCTAGACTCTCAGACACCCAATCCAAATGTGTTATTGTGCATGTCTAACTAGAATTATAGTTCGACTTGATTACCTGCCGAAGGGTGCAACACTATAAGATTATCATTCGAATGTCGTTAGATGAGCGAAGCGCTCAATTTTGTTGCAATGGAGGAAAAAAGTAGTGTGTTTGTTTGCAAGATTCTTGATGATTGATGTAATTTTCTGGACACTCTCTGAACTCTTACCTTCGGTTCTTGTTTTCAATATATTTAATTATTTTGTATAATAAATGTGTCAAATCAACCACATATTTTGGTAGCGAAGCTCCCGTGAAAGCATTGCTCTTCTGTTCGTCCGTCCGTTTGTGCGTGTTTCCACGTCTCAAGATAAAAACCGAACACGACGTCCTACTATTGTCATACGTTTTTGTTGGCATTGCCCTTTAATAAGGAGGACACGGAATGTCTTTGGTGACCCTGGGGACTGAAAGATTACAATTGTGGTCGGCACTTCCACCAGAAAGCAAGAACAAGAGAGGATATTTGAATAGTAAGCTTTGTTTGGACCCGGCGCCTCCACCAAAAAGCCTGTTTCATTGAGTATCATTTTGTTGTTATAATTGGTAGACTGAAATATTGTATGTTCCAATATAATTTGTATGGCGAACTGATATTAGCAATTGGGTACTAGATACACAATATGAATGTTGTACTGATTTTGGTTATGGAATAGCAAACATAATATTTGTTTTTATCACCAACAAAATTTAATCAACATCTACAAAAATGTTAAAAAACGGCAATTAATTATTATACATGGAACACTCCGAATTGTTAAATTAAAATGGAAGCTAGGAACTAAATTCTTATGTCAACGCAAATGTCAATATAGAAAGCTGAAAGAATGCACACATGAGAAAGTTGTTAATTCATAACCTGATGCAAGTGAACTAAACTCAAGGATACGTTTTTAGGCCTATGCTGCATTAATCAAACCACATTTACAAATAGTGACTGATGTATTCGTTTTAAAGAGTTCCGCGAAAATAACGCATTAATTCAACCGTCATTCTTGTTTTTCTGGTCAGTTACTACATCCTAAAAACATTTATTTCCCTAATGAGGACCGGGCCCTATGGATCGCACCTTGTGTGACCACCACGGCCCATACGATCGGTCACGTGACTGTTGATGACGTCATGCACTCATCAGATGTCGTCCTTTAGACCTCACAGTTTTACTTCATGAGGTCTGGAGTTTATTATCAATGTTGTAAATAAAGCAAGGTATATTTAGCAGTCTCCATTATTCCCTTAAACTTTATATCCACGTTTTCACATATTTTCACGAAGTTAGTTCTACATTATAAAATACGTTGTTACGTAGCCAGGAGGCAGTACAGAAAGAAGAAGTTTACAATCCAAATGTTAAGGAAACCTAATTTTAACAGTAAAATTTCAACGAAAGTACAACTTGTAAACTTTCCCATACACAAGTTTAACAAAAAGTACTCGGTAAACATGACTTGCTTCCCTTGCGGTAATATTTCACTTAGTACCGTCCTCACCCGCTAGGTTGTGTTATTGATGGTTTATTATAATGTAATACATCGGAGGGTGGAAAGTTCCCCACAGAAAGTTTTAATAATACCCAGGTAGAGAAAGTTGGCTTCTTAACGGGTGTCGCGCCACGTTAGGGGTGCGCGTGTCTAGGGGTGGGTGTCTGAAGTCTAGACTCGAGAGCAAAGAGGATTGTTGGGATGAAAAGAAAAACTTTCTCCGAACTTTCATAGAGGATTATTTATGAAAGTTGTCGGTCTGAAAATATAAACACCACTGAAAAGGAATTAAGTAATTGAATTTTCGTATTCTGCTCGAAATATTTTACTTTTCTATAAAGGGAAATAAGTTTCTGAACATCGAGGGGCGTAGAAAGTCGCCTGGGCTAGGTGCTCAGCTTCGAGAACATGATGTTCAACCCATCGTTACTAAAAGTTAAATATGCACGAACTAATCGATGTATTTTTAAAAATATAATCAATATCTTATACTACACATGTATTTATTTATTTAAAGTTTTTAACATGAAAAAGTAATAACTCTTGATAGAAAAACTTCAGGTAAACTGCTTAAGGCATATTAACTGTTGTTTGTATAAAATACGATTGAGCCATATCGATTCAAAATACAGCTTAAATGTTTTACTAGTTTTGTAATTGAGATAAACACAATAGTGAAATAATATTTATTATATATTTAGTACAATGCCATATGGGAATTCATATTTTATGTTGTGTTTTCAATTATGGGATAAATAATGCGAGTAGATTTTTAATAATTCATTTTTTATTTATCTCACAATCCCTAACATAAATCAGAAAATAAATTTTACTTAACCTATATTAATATTTAATAATTTACATGCACACTGTTACATTTTCATTTACCTTGCGTATGTGATAATATGTTGTAATTACGTAAGTCCCAGATATTTCTTCAATTAAGATTAATGTGTCCTTATCACTCGCGCACTAATTTTTGTAAAGTTGAGGTAGGGTCGTGTTTTGTGATTACCATGGCGATAGTTTTGTGCGAATGTATATAAATATTAATAAGTAACACTTCAAACGTTCGTGACCGACTCAAGAAAAAAATAAAGTAATATAATCGGTAATGATAGCAATTCAATCGAAGTATTCATCGGCATTTCACACCTTGAGTATTGGGCTGTTTCCACTTACGATGACCAGCAAAGCGTAAGCCTTGTTTTAGAGCCTTCGTGCGAGGCCTTCTGACCTTCAGAGGGAAGGCCTTCTGTCTGACGATGGTCTGTAAGATGGGCTTGAGTGGATATTCGATCCACATCGTCAGGTCGCTGAAAAGAGAACTCGCCATCGTCAGGCGGGCCTGTAAAGAAAATTAAAAGAGTTACGTATTGTGAAGATAGTATTACACAGTGAATGAGGACGTGCCAATAGATGGTTGACAAAAAAGTGTAGTTAATAGTACAACTAAAAATTACACTTTACTTTGTCACTATTGGCGAGAAAAATGAATATCTTTCGTATGTGTCTTGTGTGGCTCGTTCGTCTTGTAGTTAGCGTATCTGCTTCCGAAGCAAAAGGTCCAGGGTTCGATTCCCGCCAAAGTCAGAAGTTTTTTAACTTCTGATTTGGACTTTAAGTCCATCAGTTTTTGTCTTAGGAGTTTGTAAACGGTGATTTTGGAGCCGTCCTAGCAACGAAGCACATAATAAATTCAGAGTTGTTCTGATTCGGCCTTGTTGATTCTGGCGTTGATCCGCGGGTGTTCGCACTGTACATACCACTGATTGCTATATTTTCTATTAAAAATATTGATCTTTGGTTGGTTATCGCTCACTCGTCGATTGCGTCGGGGCCTACAGGGTTGGCTTGGTCGCATTGATTTACTGTCCCCCACTAAAAATCAGTTATATAACTGAGTGGGTAGACTCTAAATACAATAAATAAAATAATAATAAATAAAAATGAAATACTCGTAACCTCGAATCCAAGTCATACAACATAAACTCAAAATTCTTTATCGTTTTGCCTAGTTTGTCAAAACTCCATCGTGAATAAAATCGTCAGCCAAAACAGTAGAACATATTCGACCATCAAGTAAAATATGATTAAAAACTGTGCCGATAATATTCATGATGTGAACATGTTGCAGACTCACGTTGTAGGCGACTGCTCGCATCTCTGGAGAGGCTGGGAAGAATCTCGTCTTAGGTCCAGATACTGAGTTGGTTGTCATCGACAATACCCCAGCTTCGTGGCTCGTCAGGTTGTAACGCAACTGAAAGCAAACAGTGATTTAGCTTTAGTTATTCCAAGACTTACGCCTTGGAAATATAAGAGCTGGACTGTTCCCTTTGTAAAACGTGTAAAATAGTTTACAAGTTACAACTAAATTTAATATAAAGATTCAGAGACAGGTATTTTATAATCTCATACGACATTTCTGTCTACAGTCTCTGGAAATTTAATCGTTAAAAGCAAGTTTGTTATTGTTTTAAATTTTAACTCTATTAGATCGTTCCGTGAATATTTTATAAACTTGAGTCATTTACTAAGAATAAAACTTAAAGTTTTACTTTAAAGCGGATCCAGGTTTATCAGCTCTTCATAAACTAAACCTCATTGTCATAGTTTTGCAATGATAACTATATACTTCGCCAACAATTTATCGGTTTTAATAACAATATGTAATGCAAAAAGTAAAAGCACTAGAGTTATTGTTAACACCTAGACAAATAACAAAATTCAACTTAAGTGGGAAAATGGAGATAAATTTCACAAAATTTTAGTAATCATACATCAGCACCTCAGTCAGCGGTTTAGCAGAGGTAGTTTTACCGGTTCCCACTCGAACACTGAAATTAAGCAAACTCGGGCGTGGTCAGGGGTAGAGTGGGTGACCGCTCTGCCGCTCGCTGGCTAGAGCAGATGGAGGGTCCGAGAGCTAGTGTAACGGCTTCATTCTCCTCGACGTTTGCTCGGTAGTCCGGGTTAGTGGAGGAACCTATATGACTGTCAAGGTTACACCGTCCTTTCGGATGGGACGTTAAGCCTTTGGTCCTCTTGGTACTTCTCGAAAGGAGTAGGCTACGTGCCGATAGAGGGTTTCCCCTCCTCCCTTCTGTTCAAACTTCATCCTCATCTATCACCACTCATCGTCTCAAATAGCCAAAGTGAATTAATATGAGACGTTAAGCAATATCCAATCAATCAGCAGTCAGCACCTCATCATGGTTGGTATGAATATATAGACGTAGTACGTCGTCTCTAGGGAAGTTAAGGAGGCCTGCTCGCCTCACCCGGCGCCTCCACCAAGGAAATAAGATTGAAGCAGAAGTTTAGATTGCTACCTATTTTAAGATCTTCCAGTTACAAGATTGATCTTTTCATTACTAGGTTTCATTTTTGTTCTCAGTCACAATTAACACTTCATCCATCCATATGTTTTGACGTCACTGATGATTGATGACGTCAAAACGAGAATGAGAAAAAGAATAAGCAACGTTTAAGGACCCTTAGGACACGTCCTTAACAACATTGAATCTAGTACTACAATACTAACCAGGACTTGTATGAGGTTTGTCGGGAACACCAGGACGGCCGTCGCTGGAGTCTCCAACACATCAAGATCGACTTTCACGTCGTAGAACACCGAGACGTTAGTAAGCACGATCATGAACTTGATGATGGCAGCGTTGTCCTTGTCATTGAGGTACCAGATAAAGTCCCTGGGGTGGCGGCTGATGTTCCCTATCCCCATCACGTACCCGTCCCAGTAGTCTATGCTGCCTAGGAGGTCTATCTTGTAGCGGGTTGTGCTGAAGCTGGACACGATACAGCACACAGTAGACACAAAAGCCAGGAGACAACACGGAAATTTGCCAAATTTAATTTTAGTTAAACATTTAATTTTCAGTGTTGTTTCATTTTTATTTTAGAACATTATTTTGTTCTGTTTAATTGTTATTTCATCTCCAGGAGTCAAATCAGACGTTTAGATACAATAAAACTAGGAAGCTTTGCAAACGCTTTTTCAGGCGCGTTGTTGGATGAGCGTAATATTTTTTAAACGTCAAAAAACGTAAAATTGCTATATTCATGAAAAATTATTTTTTGATTGCGTTTAAAATTCATACCAATAGATTTATTCATAAAATAAAGGTTCTGTATAAAAATCGTAACAATCGGATAAAGCATGTAGGTGTTATAAGTCAAAGAAATGTAAAAAAAAAAAAACGTAAAATTGCGATTTTCATAAAAAATTATTTTTTGATTGCCCTCAAATTTTACACGAATATATAAAATCATAAAATTAAGGTTCTGTGAAAAAACCATTATAATCGGATAAAGCATGTAGGTGTTAAAAGTCGAAGAAAGTTTTTTAAAAAAATCGTAAAATTGCAATTTTCATGAGAAATAATTTTTTTATTGCGCTCGAATTTCAACCGAATATATAAATTCATAAAATAAAGGTTCTGTGAAAAAATCATTACAATCGAATAAATTATGTAGGTGTTATAAGTCAAAGATTTTTTTTTAAATCGATAAAATTCGTAAAATTGCGTTTTTCATAAAAAATTATTTTTTTCGATTGCGCTCAAAAACGTGGCAGTTCTTGGTCCAGAGATTTCTAAAGGCCTCCATTAAACTTCATTGCAATTGAAGTATCGGTTTAGCCGGAATCATGCTAACAGACACACATCATCAGTTCATATCATTAATCAGTTATATAACTGAGTGGGTAGACTCTAAATCCAATTTATTTATTTATTTATATTTATTTACATAATACAAACAGAAAAAAAAGAAAAACATTCCGGATTTTTTTCTCCAGTGTAGTGAAATGGAATCTTCGCTTCGCTCGCTACGCTCATCCAATAAATAATGTAGATAATGTATATTTTCAATGCATTATTTATTTGTTTTTCTTACATTTGCTGTTGAATTTTGTTTTAATTTTGAATGATTTGTTGTTTTTAGGTGACGACTTCAGATGACAATAAATCAAGAAATTGGTAAATTCCAGCAACGTGCACGAGCAAAACGTATATTAATACATAATTTGACATAAACAATTAAAAATGTTGAAAATTCCTGTTTGCATTTTATATGTAATCGAACGAATATCAGTTATTATCTGTACGATAATAAAATAATACTTATAGTAGTATGCGTATAAGTTTTCATTAACGAAAGTAATAATGTTCTGTATAATACTCACTTGACGTCATATACCTTGTCTGGAGCTGGAAGGTTGCCTACCCAGTATTTGTCGACCCTCTTAGCAAACAGAGAGGTAACGTTGTCCAGATAAGATAAGGGGTCCATCCACTCGAACGGCTTTCCTGGAGCTTTAGGCATCTTTGTGTTGTTTTCTGTAGGAAGTGCGTAAAACAATTGAATCGTGCGTATGTTGCACATATTTGCAAGGTCACACATCTTGGATAATATTTTACACTATCAAGGAAATTAGTTGTGCCCAATGCATGCCTGCCGATCTTTTCCGAATCAGTTTCATTTTTCGATATGGTTAGTCAGTTAAAACTTCCTTTCGTAGGTTGAATTGATATTCAAATCCAACTTTACCGTTAAATGAAGTTGGTAGTTAGCAACGCAGACGCTGGCAGTTGCGTTGGTTGGTGGTGAAGTGGCAAAATACACTTTCGCAAGTTATGTTTTAAAATAATGCAACGTTATCTAACGCATAAACTAAACGTCTCATTGGCAAAACAAATCAATTCCACCGGCTTACCTTGCCTTGCCGTCAATGAACATGTTATAGTTAGAACGAGAACTAAAGCACGAAACAAAAGCCGACAATTAGCCATAGACTTAGTCGCGTGTCAACACTAATATACACACATCAAACAAGATTGAACTCCCGAGATGCTTCCTCATCGAGGTTGCAATTTGTTCTAATATATTATTTAACATTCAAATAAATACAAAAATTATGGCACAAATTATAAAATGCACTGTATTACAAAGTGCAATCTATTTGCAAACGCTTACCCAACATTTTTCAAATTCTTCAATAAATTGCAATTCCTTATCTACACATATAATTGCATGAATTTGTAGTTTTTGTATATTAGCAGCGAACAATATCATGTGCTACGCTGCAAAGGGCAGATCTTGATCTGTTTATCTTGGGTCGAGATGACTATACTGGTGATTACAAGGTTAACATAGTTAATTAACATGTTATTAATTGCTAAGTAATAAAATAATATTTTACTCGCGTTACGTATAATATAAAGAAAATATACAAAATAAAGTAATTTTATAAATATACAATCATAAATTGTTTTGATATTATTATTTTAAAAGTGATGTCCTACAGTAAATTATATAATTATCATTATTTATTTTCTATTTGTATTATCATTTGTATTTATCTGTGTGAATAAACATTTAATTGTGTATTCTCAATTGTATTTTATGTTTATTTTATATTGATGAATTAAAAAATATATAAAAAACGAAACTTAATCTACTTATAAATAAAACATCGATTATTTGTTTGGTTCGAGCCTGGAGGTGCACACTAGTTAAAAAGAGTAAACACGTGTCATATCGGAGTCGAACCTTTGATTTATATTATACCGCTACTGTAAAGAAACCCTGTATATACTACACACTCATAAAGCGACACCAGAGGGTTATTAAAACAGCCCATGAAAAACTAATACATGGAATGCTGGCCGTTCAGTTGGTCCGAATAGGAATCGATAGGCCTACTCCCCACTCTAACATAACTCACGGTAATCTTTTGCTTCGGTCAGCTGATGCGAGTGTTTTTAGGCTCCATTAGAAATATATGGGCAATATATTATTTGATAGTTTATTATCTCCACCGCATGATTTTCATCTTGCTCTTCAACTCAATGAAGATTTCAAAATAAACTAACATCTTTAGCAAGAAAAACACATTTTTCTCTCAGTTTTATAAAACCTACACACCGTACATATACTTTGTGTTTGTGATCGATACATTTGATTCCTTAAGGACAAATTTGTGTTTGATTATAACGTAAGTTTAAACCAAAAAATGTCGATAAGTCATTACACATCAAAAAAGCAGAACATTTTATTGTGACTGTCTGCTACATAATTCCAGTTACCCATCAGTTAATCTGAAAAACGTTCAGCGCAGTGTTTTTTTAATTTTCAAATATAATAAATGCATGTTTTGTATAAACGTTTGAACAAAGACAAGAATTTTGTGAAGCAACTAAATGCTTTACAATGTATCACTCATTTAGAAGTGGAATTTAAAGGAACAAAAGTAAAAACTTTATTTATTTGTCTTTGAACGACACACTGTATTATTAACTCTGAACAAGTCAATCGAACAAAACTTTCAAAAATAAATACAAAGCAGGAGAGAATGCCTTCGCTCCCGTATTGTTATCTTTTTCTCCGAGAAAGATCGTAACAATTCTTTCATTACTAAACAAAATTAACGTTTGAAAGGCAGTATTGGAAAGAATTGCTGCTTTCTTTCAAAGGGCGATACAAAGTTTGAGTTGATTTATTTGGCTGCTGAGCTGATCATCACTGTTGAGAGATCACATGTTCCAGCTTTTCACAACGTACGAAATATATTTAAAATAATAATTCATAACTGTAAATTAATGTTAATAAGTGTAAACATAGCGTAAATAATTGAGTTAAACTATATTGGTCGGATGAACACTGGTTCAGCATCAGTGAACACGTTTCCAGCCCGGAATTATCCTCTTGTTTGTCATCTCATTAAAGCAGTGCAGTTGTGCACATTTGTACACGTCCCGTGGGAGGAAAACCAACAAGGCTCACATGTGTACCCCCCTCCCCCTACTCATATCACCCCCTCCCGCCCAATCAGAAACTATGTCAATCAATTACGCAAACCAAACAGCAAATCCTACGTGGGGCCATTTAATTGCCTAAATCTTCTTAGTTCTCTTGGCAGGGTTTTAAATTAAATCAATTTGTAATAAGTAATAACAAATCGCATTAAAATTATTAATTAATGTCATGTGGAATTATATAGTGACTTAACTGTGAGGCACTCTGCATGATTCAATTTAAACAGTTAATTTAATTGCAAATTTATATCTGAAAATAAATCTTTAATTAAACTTAACCTTTACGATCAGTGATAAAACTCATCGTTAAATGACAAAGTTTTTAGTGTCCTTTTTAAAATGTTATGTGGCAATTTTGCTGTAGGGTACCTTAGAATCTCAGTTGAAGAACCCAAAGTGCACCAATTCTGTCTAATTTGTTAAACTTCTATGTAATTCACTTATGTTAGCTTATGGTCAACATAAAAATGTAGTTTGTACATCATATTTTAATGGTCGTGTACGAAAAATAATTTTGACCGACCATTCAAAATTATGATGACAAACGCAGAAAAATTTTAATTTTCTTGTTTCATCAAATCGGCATCGAAACTGTCAACATTTTCAACAACTAACAGCACAATTTCAATGGTTATCTGGATCGATATATTATGGCGGACTAAGGCAATGTAAATTTTATTTTACAGACTAATCAACCTAAACGTGGCTGGAAAAATTCAAACTTTAAGGTAACGCTTTGTTATTATTTATGTAAACAAAAATAATAGTTATTTAATTTTCTTGTTTCTATCTTCTCAAATACCCTCGTCAATGTTCGACCCCCCCCCCCCCCATTTAACGCCACTAATTTATATCTTCTCGAACGTGATATTATAATCACGTTTACGCCAACTTAATATTAAGAACGAACCATGAATCATTTAATAAACATTTTAACAAATGCACTGACACAGCAGGCCTACTCTGTTAAATCTGAGAAAAACAAATAATAATGGAAAGTGTGCAATCGGGTATATCGATATTTCGAACTCAATTTTTTGCCATTATTGTTTTTAATTATAAAACTTTAACGGACTTGGAATAGACCAAACGTACTTTCATTCGCTATTAAACCACCCAAAGTGCAATGATCGTACATATACAGTAGCATTAACGTACATACAGTATCAACACGTTTTGCATAACTCTGTTTTTCTAACCACCAAACGCTTTCCAATTCCATTAGAATTCGTTTGTGAAAGTCATGTCCGATGCTAAGCCGTTGAATAAACGAACGCTCCGCTCAGCGCAAACAACAACAACAACAACCCACCTTCACGCCTCGGACGAAGCTGACAGACCCGCAAACCAACCCAAGTACGAACCGAGTGTGGTATAGATTTATCTAAAGCTATTTTAATATATTATTTTGCTATGGTCTTTATCGCTAGATCCTATTTTCTTAGTTGACAATGCAAAAGAACATCATATGATTGAGTTACCGCAGCATTCCACTATTAAATTGAAACCCAGGAACAATATTCGAGCAATTACTAAATATAGTCTTATCTAACCTAATGATACGATTTATCCATCCTTGAAATGTAACCTATTTCGAACATGGAGTAAAATTTATGAGTTGTATACACATTTGTGATATTTTCCGTATAGCTAAGTGTTACATAACATGGATGACGAATATATTTTACGCTGTGTCAAGCCATATCAAGAATGTAAGAATGAGAAATGTAAATTAGCTAGGATTATAATCGCCTTCCCTAATCCCTTTACGTGTGTGTTTTAAGTTGCAAAATGCGGCCAAGATTATTTCCATAATCCTTTATCTGATTTAAATTTCAAATTTGAGCATTGAACATTGTCTTTATCTTATCCTCGTTTATTATAATTGTCAATGGAAGCATTTCGCAATAATACAATGCAACTTAATTAATACTAGTGGAACCATAACATGTTTTATGCCAAACAAACCTACGTCTGTATCGTCTGCACTACAACACGAACATCGCAAAGAACGCTGTGTGATTTGTAGAAGTTCTTTGCGACGCTCGCTGAAACTAGGCACCGTTTTAAACGCTATAACACTTCACCATCCATTCATTGCCTCACAAATAGCTACCTCGGCGCTTTAGATCGCGCACTCCGTAGAACAGCCATTAAGAGGATGGTGTTGGATGGGATGGGCCTAGCCCGGTTCATGAAACGCCTTGTTAATTTCCACTTGAAATATTCATATTTTGCAGCATAAACGAAAGTAATCACCTACGCAACAGCACAAACCCGCACTTTCTGCTGCATAGAAGAATGCCTCATTATAATATCTTGATGGGCATTGGGATGATCGAGAATACAGATTTGAATAATATGCTTACTATCTTGTGGGTGAAAATGTCTGCGGTGTTGCTTCGTGTCCCTGGGTGCTAATCCGATGGAAGGTGAAAAATCCTGCAGTTTTTATTTAAAGGGGCTCAAAACCCAAAAAAAAAAATTTTTACCACGTGATCTATAGCACAATACTACACTTAAATGATCGTTTAAACTAGGAAAACGCTAAAGTCCCGCCGCGTTGATGGATGAGCGTTTTTGTAAGTTTTTAGTTTGTTTAGGACCACTTTTCCTTTGCAAGTGCTTTTTGAATGCATTGTAGGTGATTGTCGTCAAGTTTTTATTGTTACTTGTTAATTGATATTATAAACCTCAAAAAACCTCATATTAAAACCTTTATTCATATGGATTCTGGCTAACTTTTTCAACGTTTTCTTTCAAAAAGCAATACATCACCATTACCTTAATGTCCATGTGAAATATGAACGTTGTAGCCCCACCCGTTTGGTCAGAATCGGCCCAAATGTCACGAAAATATCGCACTAAAAATCGAAAAACAATCGTAAAAGAACGATATTCATAAAAAACAATCTTCGATTGTACCCAAAAACGTGGCAGGTCTAAGTTCAAAGATTTCGAAGGTCTTCAAAAAAATTCATCGCAATTGGGGTTTTGTTTTATCCGGAATCGTGTTAACAAACACACAAAAATACAAACAAAGACAAAAAAATTAAAACGAAAAAAAATCGTAAAATTGCGATTTTCAAGAGAAATAATTTTTTGATCGATTTTTCCTACGGTGCATTTCTAAGTTCTAAGATTTCGAAGGTCTCCATAAAATTTCATCGCAATCGGAGTATCGGTTTAGCCGGAATCGTGTTCCCACAGACACAAAAATACAAAAAAAAAGAAAGAAAAAAAACATTCCGGATTTTTTTCTCCAGTGTAGTGAAATGGAATCTTCGCTTTGCTCGCTACGCTCGCTACGCTCATCCAAAAATTATAATTTTTTTGATCCAGAAATTGGCTAAAATTGGTGTTTTGGAAAATTTCCTAAATCGGCTTTAACCTGCTTCTTTTTTGGTTCACATAGATACTAGAGCATAGTACCAATCTAAAATGCCCTTTTATAACATCGTGTCTTGAAACTGTGCCCAAATATACCCGCAAACACGCTAAAATATGCATTTAAAAATCACACCCCATCTTGGTAATCAGCATATTTTGACCGAACTACTTGCCCAAATTACAAAACAAAATATAGAGAATTTACAGAAAAGGCTGTCGAGTACGTCAATAATGGCCAATATTTTTTTGGATCAAAATCCTCCAAGGTCACGGGGCATAAAGATCGTCCCCATGTTATTTCTTATGGGAGATTTTTGCCGATGGGACCTAGCTAAAAAAATGTCATGTTTGACAATTTTTTTGGAGGTCATGGTGGCCCCAATAATTTTTCTGTTTATTGCTAAATTCATTACTAGTTAGCCTGAATGAAATATATTTTTTGAGTTTAGCGGTTAAATACCCCTTTAAACATGCTAGACAAAGACTTCAACACAGCAACGATAGAAAAAATCTTTAAATATACCTAACTGTAACTTTTACATATTTTTTGTAACCTGAAACTATTGTCTTCGTTCTTTCGATCATTTTATAACTAAATTAGATTGTTAGTTACATCTTCCTTTTAATTCACATCACCACATTGTATTTTTTTAAGTGTAATTTTTGTTTTATTTTAAAAGGTGTAAAAACTGCCTGAGCTCAGATTCCTCGATATTTGCAATGTTTTAGAGTTAATCCTGTAAGAGTTTTAGAGTTAATATCAGCACGAAATACGGTGACTATAACGGTAAGAATTTTAATGATATTATTAACATCAAGCTTTTTTCGATATTTCAAGCATCTGGTTATCATCTGTGTTAAGAATATGGCAGACCTGATATTTTCCCATATTATATTATCAATATAAAATTGAATAAAATTGTATATTATTCCCCGAATCTGCAGAAATACTTGAAAACAAGTAAATCAATTATTTATTCATTAATATCAAATATTGCGTAGTATGTAAAAATAATTAATATATTAATCAAATAATCAATGTATTTTAAAAGTATGTAAATGCGAAGTCACTATTATATTAAAACTTGTTCTCAGATGATATGAAAAATTAATTTTCGTTCTGTAGAACGCTTTTGATAGAAATATATATTATTTATCTCTTTCTGCTTCGGGGGCGTCTACAGAGTAGCCAACTGATGACACGAAAAACTTAAGAAACAACATTTCAACATAGTTTAGTCAAAGGAAACAACAGGAAGAAAATAACGAGAAAGCAATTCCTTAAAGAATAGAGCGCAGTGTATACAAAACAGTTTGACTTAAATAAAACAACATGTATCAGTCAATTTATTTATCCAACCGTTAAAGGAAGTTTCCAAAGCTCTCAGAACTTTCAATACTTCCTTGGAGATGTTATTGATGGCACAGTATCGTACGACACAATGGCAGTTTTATGTTACATGCTTGTTCTTTGAACGTAAGTCACTACATACTTAAGTCTAAACCTCTTTTAGTATCACTGCGAGGTACTTAGACTTAACTGTACCTCATGTAGCGGAACATCATTGCAGAACGATTACATGTTTTCCTTTAAGTAGAGTTTTGAGACGGCATAGAACTGAGTATACGAATAATTGAATGAATTCAAGCCATGACATGAACTTACAGCAATTCGTTCAAGTATTACATAGAGCCTGTGTTGAATTTGTCTTCTATAATATGTAATCTTATATACAAAGTTGATAAGTTTATGTAATTGAGGGGATCAACTCCAAACAAAAATGTATTTAATTGTGATGAAAACATCCTCTTACCCAACCAAATGATGTTGGAACAAAGTGTAGCGATATATATAACTTATCTCAATTTATCTTCATCCTAACTAAATCTAATAAATATGCTAGAATAATAAATGCACCTTTTAAAACCTTTTACATAATATAATCTTACTACGAAGCGGAATATGTCATGTTGGGTATGTGGAGCTTAAACAATTTATTCATAATGCACAATTAAATATAAGTATTTTGCTATTACTTTGCATGTTAATAATACTCCTATACTATAAACTATATTCTCAGGTTTCCGCGCCCGCTAGTGTAGGCGCTCGTTAGTCCCTGCAACGAGTGCGTCTAGTAAAACATGCTGCGTGGTCAGGTCGCCGATTTGTATTCCTCTCCTCTCCTCGCATCGTCCTGTGTTTTGCGACTCGCGAGTTAATTAAGAGGAATGTCGCGAAAGAGGCCGACATCTGGTGGCGGAACCTTGGACTACTAATGCTCTCCAGACGGTTTCTTGTTGCCCCGAACTCTCCTTGCGGCGGCGACCGGGATAAGAACACTTCCCTAGCGTTGGAGGGAAGATATTGTTGGGGTTGGGTGACATTTCGGGGGAAAAAACCGTTTGCCGAGTCAAGGACCGTATTGCAGTCGGTTTCCAAGGATCTGAAAAAATTCGTGGAAGATACAATATACGAACTTAAAACTTGTTTTGGTAACAGTAGTTATTTTTTATTTAGTGTCCTCTTGCTCAATGAGTTATTGTTGGCCTACCTTCATCTAAACGGGTTCATTTTTTTTAACCAAACCAATATTTGATATGGGTATTTTATTTGTATGAATTTCTCTAGTAGAAAATGTTTCGGTTCTCCATGGGCTGGAGAAAATTTCTAACTATGACTATATTCGAGATATGACTCTCTCGAAAAGTTTACATTTTGTTAGAATTACCATTAAATAACCACGTTGTCGACCTAGGCACAAAAAAACATAATACTTCGTTTAGTTAACAATTACTATTTTTTCTCAATTTCAATAATCGGGAAACACTCCCGTAGGTGTAATTGGTTTGATAGAAATAATTAAAGAAAATCCATCCCAGTGGTGTATCGAAGCACTCGACCGGCAATCGGAAGACCGGGGTTCGATACCCCGCTGGGATGGATTTTTTAATTTCTGGATTGATTTCTATCATAACAATTACGCATTCGAGGCGTTATCTTTTCCTGTGCATTCTTGATTTTGATGTTTGTAAAAATTACCCTTCAATTGAATAATTATTTATAGTGTGACAAAGTCTCTTCTAGTATGTGATGGAAGGGAAATCAAAATATACATGTGTATTTTGTCCCGCGAATTTATCGAATTTTGTATGCACGTCAAAATTTTCTTAAATGTTATACTCACTGGATGTTTCGGTCATAAATATAGTGTTAGTGATGAATTATACAGTGAACATCACAAATAATTAATTTGACAATGCTAAAGATATGTATAATAATGATTATTAGTAATATGTGAATTAATCAATCCCCACTGATGTATTGTTAAATGGTAAAAGGTAAAACTCAAATTGATTTGAATTTTTTGTTCAGCTTAGTCAAGGGTATGGAAAAAACATGCAGTCACCATAGTATTAATGGTAAGGCAGGTTTAAATAATTAATTGCCATATTAAACAACAACAATACAACAACTGTGGGTTTCTTGTAAATACCAAGCCTATTACACAGCGACCACAATCACAAAGGCGCCGCTATTGGAAGTATGCTTTACTACTTGTCGACATAGGGTCGGGAATTAGCGTTGTCGACCACCTGAATCACGTAAGAATTTGTCTCTACCGGATTCCCTCGCCCTCATTATTATTGAAAAGTTGATACCGTGTAAGACACAGGTTTATTTATTTGACAAAGTTAAGGCCGGGTTCTTTAAAAAAATCTTGAGTCATGTAATGGACTGTGACAGTTTGTTAAAATGCGGAAGTCTAACCTACATTTCAACAAGAAAGTAAAAAGATATATTTTATCTTTAATTGGTACAAAATACCTATACCCAATGATACATCTGTCAAACGGGTGCATTGCCCAGTCATGAGAAATTCCCTCTCCACCATATCATGCAAACTTTTGCAATAGTCCTGCATCTCATAACAATACCAAATAATATAATATATTTCTTTACTCCTGCTTCCAACGCAAGTCGGGTCAGGGGGTGGCTAACCACCAGTTTTCTTGGTAGTTTATTAACACCGGCTTTTGCCAGCCAGTCATTTCTTCTTCTCCTTCAATATCGTCCACTTCTTTCTTGCTTCTTACCACCAACTCACGCCATTTCCTTATGTCCTTCCATAGCCGTTCTGCTTCTCTTTTTCCCAACACTCAACTCTCTCTTCAACAAAATTTATTATTTGGTCCTCCCACTTCTCTCTTGGTCTACCAGGTCTTCTTAAGTTCATATTTCCACTTAAATTCTGCTGTCGGTATTCTTTTTTTGTCCATTCTTCTACCATCTCAATCTTACTCTTCAATATGATTGATATTTAATATTATAATTAACTATGTACACTGTAAACTGAAGTAAGTAGAAAATAATATGGTATTGCTACAATAAAAACATATTTCTTACAGAAAGAACTGAGTCAATCAAAATGAAGTCGACCGAGTCTGATATGAATCGCTATTATCTTAGGCTTACAAATCTTGCACAATTACATTTAGTTTCTTGCCCACGTCAAAGGGCGTGTAAGAAAAAACAACTCTGCAACTATTTGATATCAAGTTACAGGAAAGATTGTAAACAAAATAGAAGATTCTAATTTTTTAAACCCTTTAGTAGATACAACTTTAATTTTTTTAAACAACTTTTCAGAAATCAAAAGCTATTTCCGACATCAGGTAACCTGAAACGTTGCTGTTTTGTAAAAAACAAAAAAAAGTTGTTTGCACCAACTGCCCTTTCTTCCCTGCTATGAAACTTATTCTACTCCATCTCCGCCCTAACTTCCAGAATCAAAAGCGCTATGTTCAAAACATCAGGCCGAAACGTTGCTGTTTTGTTGATAAAACACTCGTTACAACATGCAGTTGTTTGAGCGACTGTCCATGCCTGGCCTGCCATCGAATAACTATGTATACATCACGCAACAGTAGTTGATGCATAACAGGCAGCAGCGTAATTGAAGTTGTAACCAATGGTTCGGAATTTGCTGATACATATTTGCTGACTTGACCAAATCTCGTTTATCCCATGTAGTTGTTTTGTAAGTAGACGTAGTGCGACATGCTGCTGCTAAATCAACATAACATACTGTGAAAACAGCAACAAGTTTGAACACCATAATTCGACGCTATTCCTCAAGTTTAACCCGTGAAGTGTTATGAATAGCTCGAAGTACAAGTGCAGTGTTATTTCTAATATTTCTCTTTATTTAGTCCTCACACCCTAAGCTTGTCATTTTAATAATATAATAGTTATTGTTACTATAATAATATAACTACATCACTTTTGTGGCATCCATTATTTTATTTCGGAAGGCAACTAAACGGCGCATGAATTAGAAAGAAAATTAAATATGAATATGAATACCATAGCTATAAATCCACACTTGCAAATTACTTGGTACTTAATAAATGTAAATTTATATAAATATTATACTCAAACAAGCGGTCGAGATTTTAATTTTAATTACCGTTACTCAAAAGCGTAAACATTGTGAAGATTTAAAACTGGAAATTTTCGATTCATGTCTGTTAATTAAGCATAATTTGTTATAGAAGCCCAACTGAAATTTACTTAATTTGAAACTTAATCATTTTTCAAAATTGTTAACTGCATGTGCAGAGCAATATCAAAATTGACTGATTTTATTCTAACAAAATGTAATCCTTTTACTTCAATAATGTTACGTCTATCTCTAGCTATAAAGAGCAATTTAATTTTCAACAAATTGACGACTTAACAAATGATTAAAAAACGTATTTCCCTTGTGATAAATGTTTTCACAGACAATGGTATGATTTGTATAAAGATGTCTACCTGACTAATGTAAACTGCATGGTGTTCACAATGTGGCCGACAGCATCGCCAGACATCAGGACATGACCATAATCTCCATGCTCTAATCTTGACTTTGTATTTCTCGTGAACAGTATAAACTACATCAACGTCCAGCCAGAGTCCTGGCAGATGGCAAAAACCTTCCGTACGTCCCTCGTTGCCCCCATCTTGACAATGATCGATAGGCGTGTTGATCGAGACGTATCGAATGTCGATCTTTCGATATATCGCGTCTCTGTTTCTCGTCTTATTGGCAAATATATTGTCCATCAGGGCAGCCTGGATAACATTATTACTAAAGAGATTGACAATATACTCTCATTCTGCGAGATGCAGCCAAGGACGGGGGGGGGGGCACTGTGGTCGTCATTCTAAGCTCATATAATATATAACTTCCATATCACATTTTGTTTGTATCCTGCAATATCGCAATAGATTGCACAACTAATTGATATGAAGTTCCTTATTTACACTTTTAACAGATGAATGACTCGTTCAAAAAGGTTATAGTCGTAACTGTAATATAACATTTTTTTTGTATCCGCAAATGTGAAAATTGCACAAAAATTATAGTTTCTTCATACTTTAAAATAACTCTGTCATTTGCATGGTTTGTTTGGTTACAGCAGTTTTTGTGTTGACAAATGTATGATGAAAATTATGTTTTCTGTCAAATTGGTATTTTAATACATAAATTAACTGTAATGAGCTACAAGGTTTTGATATCATGACTCCTATGATAAACTATTGTGTACTGCGAATGGATTTTAATACAAATTGACTCCATTACACTTTACTTTTCTCCTTGACTTTGTAATACGTACTGCAGCTATAGCCTAGATTACTATCCCAAAACGACAATGTCAAGCTCAGAAATATTTGGGTCACGTTACATACAAAAAAAAACTTTTAATTACAATTATTTATCAGTGATATATTTTCAATACATATTTGGAAAACGAGTTGGAAGCTTAAATATTTTAGAAATATATTTTTTAAATATATAATAATTAATAAGTGAGGGGGACATTAATTAACACATATTTGCTTATTGTACATTGAATATTGACGCTGTATCGTTCTACCTGATTTGTTTTTAACTCATAATAATAATCTCAATTTAAAAAATGTAAAAACATTTGCCAGAACTTGACCAAGTAAACCCTCATTATTGATATTATTCGACACTTTACCGTTACTTTATATTAGGCTTACCATAAAGTTATATTTACCTGAATGGTTGAGAAACTTGGTTAGCAAATTTCATTGTCATCCTTTCGCTTTCGTTTAGTTCGAAAATAACAATTCCTTATCTCTAAACTTCCTAAGTCTGAAATTGTGTATTTTCAAGAACTGCCAAAGTCTTATTTAAAGTTTCCCTCTCCCCGTATTTGAGTTTCAATTCCAAGCGATGACATGAGGCGGCATTAGTTCGCCATCCTCCAGCTAGATAGCGTCTAAGTTAAGGAACACACTACAAGTTTTCACAAGTCTCCTGTAATGATTAATTAATATAAACTCCCTCCTCGCGAATGCAACTTTTCGTCGATCTGCTTTGACTGTGTTTAACTTGCATTTCCAGCAGTACTAGAAGAACAAGAATGTGAATGGGCTTGCTTTAGTCTCTTCCTCTTCCTCTTCTTATTCTCCTTCTTATTGACTGTAAACATTTCCGAGGTGCAAAAGGAAGAGACATTTATCTTTTAATGAATATCAAAACAGCAGGATTACAATGAGCTTACTTGACATTTAATTGAATGTAGAATCTAGTTAGATAAGAAGAACTTCATTTCAGTACTTTGTACGGGAGTTTATACAAGCATTAGTAATGAAGTGTCTTTATTTATAACATCGTACGAATATTCGTGGTAAGGAATTGTTTAAATCCTCTGACAATCGCGGGAGTGCGTATTATTATTCCAATGAACTAGAGGCACGACAATTGCAATGTGTATTAAACAGAAGTGGAATGTGAAGTTACGAATAATAATCAGTAGCCTTAGAACAAACAGACTCCATTACAAGATCGAGTCAAAACAATCACGTGAAATATCACTTTTCTGAACTCGAGAATTTCAAACTGAACTTTAGTTCAACCGCTGGTCGAGAGTGATAGTTTTGTAATTCGTTAATTCCCAACAATCTTGCCATGAACAGTATACATAGAAAATAAAAACTTCATCTTGAATCACAACGTGCGTGATTCTCAGATCAAAAATGTTTTCTTTAATCCTCTGTGATTGACAATTCTCTTACTAGTAGAAACTTTACAACTTCAAAGCTTAAACGACTTTAAATTTTTCTGTAGCCAATATCAACATTTCTTTGTTCGTTCAAATACAGAGCTCTGAAAATTGATTTTCTCTCACTATACGTAAAGTCAGAAAAGCATAAAACAAGACTATTTTTAATGTTCATTTATGCTATAAAAATTGATTTAAGAAAAACAAGCTAGCATTGTACAGGTTATAAAGCAAGAATGGGTATATGTACTCAAGGGAGCAAGATTTTGCGTAATTATTATCCTTATTAATTTTAATGGTTTTGGTGGAGGTGCCGGGTTGTATAAATTCCATCTTTCTGGGGGCAAAGCCCCACACTCTTACCCCAGTGCCATTATAAAAAGATAGAACCCATTCTCTATCAACCAATTGTTCCAATGGAAATGTGAACAAAAATACTAATGCCATATCAGAGGTAACGTTACATGTTTATCCTGAGACGTGGCACACGCATTTGGGGAACGGATGGATGAAAAGAAAAGTTACGCATGAAGGGAAGCTACGCTCCCTCATAATATGGTTAAAATAAGTTAAACCACTGTGGAGAACTTGCCGCAGATAACTTTCACTTTCGAAAAACAACGAGCAAATCCTTCAAGAGCAGACGATAAATACGCCGTATCAGTTTCTCTCATAACTGTTTTCAAAGGAAGGATATATTTTAATATTCTCAAAGGCAAATGGAAATGCAATGATTGGTGGTAGGTTTTCAATAGAAACGAACAACTCACTTTGATCACTAGGTAGAGAAAGCTTAAATAATTAATCCGTAACAACTTGACACTTTCCACGAATTAAGTGTGCTTCTAATTTGTCTGCTGATATTGTTTGAAATAAAACCAGCGACGGGGGTTTAACGAGTAATCGCTCAGTGATTATAATTATACACAACTCACATTCACTTTAACGCCATGCTCACTAATTTACTTCGTTATATTATAGTTAAATCCCGTTCTATTCGTTAAAATTTCACACTTTCTCGGTAGAGGAACTTTCAATCATTTATGATATTGACTTCATACCAATATTTTAATATTATTCTCTTTAAATATTGTATTTATAGAACTTGCAACATGTTATGTTTCACGTCCAATTATTATAATAAACAATTAGTTATCATATGAGTCAGATCTACATGGATCCCAAAAATAGTGCGTCAACATATTATATTTTTACTATTTATATATTGTTTTATTTACTACTTATAATTTTCATTATCAATCACTTTTGAAATAAGACTTATAATAATTATGTATACCAGCGGCCATCTTTTGCTAAGTACCTAACTCTTTTATGTAAATAATGTGCATAATAAATTGTTTCTTATTGTTTACACAATAAATGTTGAATGGGTAACTTAAATACGTGATTGGTCAACTTTTCAAGTACTGAAAACTGAAAAGAAGAAGTTTTATTTAATATTGTATATAACATAAACTTCGTATTTGATTTGAAATAAACAATGGTCTGATTCGATAAACCGTACGTACGACTTACGAGCTAAAGGTGGAGGGAGTCCCTGTTTTTCTGAACACAGCACGATTTCACTTATCTGTTTCAAACGAAACTCAATTTCAATTTGAATTAGGGTTTGCAACGATCTTGGTAAACATGAATTCGACATACCTAACCCGTTCTACATGAAGACACCGTGACAGGGTTTTGTGTTTACCATTTTGTTTCTGGTATCAACTATCATAAATAATTGAATTAATTGTTGTGTTGTGTATAACGAGGTTAATTTAGTTTAATTTGAGGATATGCCATTAGTTACATCACAAAGGAACTTATGAAGAAAAATAGATGAAAACAAATCTCCAGTATCATAAAATAAGTACTTTTTCGCATGTTTTAAAATATCATTTTCGTGTAAGATGTGCCTCGTTTGTGTACAGTGTCTGACGTTTTGAAGGCGTTATTTATAATATTCTAATTTGTTTAACATCTTTACAAAATAAACCCCATCTCTGACCCCAGGCTATCTGGGTCACCCCAGATCACGAGTTGTCCCCCAGGCTACCCTTATAATTCTGCATATTTTTATGACCATCAGAGGTTGACATGGGCTCATTGGTAATGAGCCCAATGAATATACAATATATATATATATATATATATATATATATATATATATATATATATATATATATATAACATTCAGTAGTAAAATAACACATTAACGTTAAATAAAGTTATGGTTACACAATTGTCAACTTTACACACAATTTTTAAAAAAATATATGTTTGTTGACACAAGGTCCGCGTCTGTCAGATATGTCAGCGTAGCTCTCCCCACGGTGGCGTCTAGGCGGGCTAACGGAGGCTTGGCCAACTACTTTTGACGAACAAAAACAAAGGCAAGCAAAAATCAGATCTTGCCCTCAAAGAGAAGCTATAGAAATAGGTTCTTTGTAGTTTGTAAGTCGCAGAAGGAGTTCTTTGTGGTCGCTCCAAGCCACCAGAGTGGTTTAACGTGCTAGAACCCGCCCCTTCGCCTCGTTTTCTCAGGCAACACTGGAACACACATCTTATACCATGCTGCCTTAGAGTAAAACACGAATTCTATTTTATCTAGAGTTAGACCCTTGTTGCACTAGTCTTTTCACTTTCATGCACCCTATTTAAATATTAAACTAACGTTTTTGGTGGAGGTGCCGGGTACGAAGATATGATTTGTCATTTGTATTGCAGTACGTCTCTATTAATACACTAAGGCTATTCGAGACGATGAGTGGTGTTAGATGACGTTGAAGGACTAACACAAAAATCAAACCACAAGCAGGATTCGAACCCACGTCCACGTAGAGCCGTACGCTTTGGACCAGCGCCCTAGTGTGTGCCGCCGTGGACGTAACCGGGTACAAAGATTTATTGGTTGAATATTGCTTAACGTCCTATATTTTTGCACTTTGGCTATTCAAGACGATGAGTAGTGATAGATGAGGATAAAGTATGAACAGAAGGGAGGGGGGGAAACCCGGTGGGGAACGTGCCGGCACGTAGCCTACTACTTTCAAAAAGTACCAAGGGGACCAACGGCTTAACGTCCCATCCGAAAGGACGGTGCAACTTTGACAGTAATATAGGTTCCTCCACTAACCCGAACTGCCGAGCAAACGTCGAGGAGAATGAAGCCGTTACACTAGATCTCGAACCCTCCATCTGCTCTAACCGCGGTATACGTGAATTTCAGGGCAGGGCGGTCACCCACTCTACCCCTGACCACGCCCGATTCTGCTTAACTTCGGTGCATACATATGCATACATATGTTCTGTTCGGGCTTTCAAATCTTGTTGTTGGTGGAGGTGCCGAGTATTTGTATGTAAAGTTTGCGTGACGCTTGCCCCACCCACCTGATCCACAGAGTCATGGAAAACATTATAAATCACCCTTGTTGAAGGTCAATGTCCACTAAACAACGCTTGTCAGTCGGAGGTCGTGTTCAGTTTTCCGTGACACTCACACAGTCGGACAGAAAAGGTTTAGCTTTTAGAGTAGCTTCGCTCCCTAAAACTTCCGTATTTCCCTCTTATCACTAGATATATAATATTATTACATTCATATAACCAACCTAAAGATTAGATAGAAACTAGTAGAACAGGTATGTTTTCTTTAAATAATAATAATAAATACTATATAAACACTTATTTAAAGAATACATACCTGTTCTTCTAGTTTATATACAAAGAGTAGAGGTATGTCCAATAAACATTTAAATATATATTGTAAAATATAATATATATAATATTGATAAAAAAGAGCAGTGATATGTATAATAAACACATTAAAACAATCATAAGATGTTACCCGAGCTTATAAGAAATTGTTACCATGCTTTAGTGAGTGAAAGTTTACTCTGGAAGAAGAGATTTTAAGGGGCTTGCTCGAGACTAATTCATGGGTAAACCAGTCATATTTCATTACCGTAAGTTAGTACTCAGAAACTAACAATTAAACAATCGTTATGCATTTTCTTTCCATTGTTAGTGCAGTCTACGTTTTACCTTGCAAAATAAATCCTGCTCTCTTTGAAGTTCGTATTATTCTAACGGTTAATTTCGAACAAGACAGATCTTACAAACTCATTGATGCTCGTAAATCAAAGGAACTTAATTGAAAGCTTGCTCCAACCATAAAAGTAATATTCTAAATGAACTCCTTGAATGTACTATAACTTCTCTTTTGAGCACAAGAACACGAAACCGTACATCTGCGAAGAAGGAGACGGAATTAAATGTAAATCAGATACGAAGCTGATTTATGTATAACAGAACGCGTCTATGTTGTAATCAGATTGATTGAATCTCTCTGCTTTGTGCTCGGCGGGAGACAATAGGATGCGGCTGTCAGTTTCGCAAGAGGCACCGCGTAATATTGTGACTGACTCCACCGCGAAGAGGATATTACACCAGCTAGGGAAATAATTACACTTGTTAATTAACTCTCACGAAGTTGACGACTGAGGAAAACTTTTAATGACTTGTATTTTCAACGATATTCTCATTTGAGTAATCCTAGACCTCATGTTGGTTGGAGTTGTTTCCGTTAACAATGGGACAATGCGACGTCTACGGGACGGGGTTAAAGCAAGTTTGGGGTTTCGTGGATTTGTCTCAGCGTCGATAAGACACTAAAAACTGTTTTACACTATATAAATATTAGCCGTCCATGGCTCAAACAGCTAGGGCGCGAATCTGCAGTCGCTGATTGTAAGGGACACTGGTTTGATGCACAGAACACACTGGATGTATCACAACCCATCATTTGAGTAAAACAACCCCATTCTTAGACACGTTAAGGGAAGGACACAGGTGAAAATTCCAAATTCTATACCTTTAATGCAATGTTCATGAAACTTTGGGGATAGGTAGAAAACAACAAAACAAATTGAAAATATACCAAACCATTTTCCAAATTTTCAACTTTTCAACCCCTAAAAAACCCTAAAACTACCCCAAAAACCGACAATGCTAGGGAAACATGCCATTTCTATACCCTTCAACATAGAAGTCTCAAATTAATTTTAAAATCTTCTATTGGCTCTGCATTACAATCTTGTGTATGGGTTTTAAGTTTTAACTTATATATTTTGATTGGCACATCATCAAAATAAATATATAATATATGATAAATAATTATCTTAAAAATTATTTTCCCATGGGAGTAAATATTAATTAATCTTAAATTCGATTCCACAGTTTGTAGGTAAATGTACTATGAGCCACCATAAAAAAAAATCAGCTCATTTGGTCAAATGGTTTAGGAAATATTTTTTTCCCAAATATGTAATGCGTAGTTTAAAAAGATCGGAGATAATGAACAATGAACGAAATAACAATAACATATTATAATATGTACTATTTATATTAAACTAATTAATAATAAAAATATATTTTATAAAAAATGTATATAAATATAATATATTACATATATTATAATATAATATGTATAAAAAACTAGTTAAACCATAAATAAATATATATATATATATATATATATATATATATATATATATATATATATAATTGTACATATTATACAATATATATATACGTTTAAAAAAACTACTACATTTTAAAAGCCTTTTTTTTACTTATTAGAATTATATAAAGCATAAAACACATCTTTTATTTTATGGAACTATTTCGTTTATTCGCGCCTTTTTCACCTGTGTCCTCCGTTAAGCAACAAACTAATGAACGCACTCACTAGTGTTCGTATCAATAAATAAAATTCCTTTTTGTATTGGAAAGTTTTCAAGTGTCTATCATTAGGTGACAAACCAGATAAATTCTCTGAGAAGTTTAAAGGGATTGTCCAAGGATTCGCATTAACTATAGAAAACGCTAAATAAACTGTAAGTCGTTATTACCGGTGGTTAGCATCGAAGCAGCTACCTCCCTCACACGTAACGATTGAGCTCCGTCTGTCAGTTTAATTCATATCATGAAAACATTAAAAAAACAAGTACTATAATGATTAAGAATTATCGCTATAACCTCTTAATGAAAATAAAGTCATCTTGTATGGCTCGAAGCAAAGTTGTCAGCCGTTTGGGACCGGACAAACAGACAAATTAATCACGACGAAAACCCGTTCGACTTGCGTTGTAGACTACGTTCGCTGCGCTCACTCGTCTAATAAATACAGCAATTCAATGAAGCTAAAAATAATTACATGACCCTATTGGCACGTACAAAACTAAGCAAACAACATGTATTATTTTTCGTTACATAATATCTTAGAATAATGTTCAATACTGTTTTCAATTCGCTAATGTACAGTTAGGAGTGTGATATGTTCTGATTGTAAATCACAGTCTGATAGTATAAAGTGACAGCGACAGCGACACCCCCTAGTCTTACTAGGTGAGGGTGATAGTGGGGATGACGCGAGAGTCCCCCCCCCCCCCACACGTGACAGCCAGCTGACGAGCGAAAGAGCAGAGAGATGTATCAAGATTCAGTCTCTATTGAAATTAACTTGTTGGGTGAGCGAAGCGAGCGAAGCGAAGATTCCATTTCACTACACTCGAGAAAAAAATCCGGAATGTTGTTGTTTTTTTGTATTTTTGTGTGTTTGTTAACACGATTCCGGCTAAACCGATACTCCGATTGAGATGAAATTTTATGGAGGCCTTCGAAATCTCTAAACTTAGAACTACCACCATTTTGAGCGCAATCGGGAAATTTTTTCTCATAAAAAACGCAATTTTACGATTTTTTTCGATTTTTAAAAAATTTCTTCGACTTATAACACCTACATACTTTATCTGATTGTAATGATTTTTTCACAGAACCTTAATTTTATGAATTAAGATATTCGTGTGAAATTTGAGCGTAATCGAAAAATTATTTCTCATAAAATCGTAATTTTACGTTTTTTTTCTTTTTTTAAACAATTCTTTGACTTATAACACCTACATGCTTTATCCGATTGTAATGATTTTTTTACAGAACCTTAATTTCATAAACTTATATATTCGTGTCAAATTTGATTACAATCGAATAATTATTTCTTATGAAAATTGCAATTTTACGATTTATTTCTTTAAAAAAAATTACGATTAATTTAAAGATTAAGTTATTTTTTTTTTTTTTTTTTTTTTATCAAAAAAATTAAGTTAATTTTTTTAAATTTAATTTAATTAAAATAAATCTTCGACTAAGTAATGTTTTTTTCACAGAACAACAGAAAATTCGCGTAACACATGGCAGCTCAATGCACCATATACGCTCATCCAACAACGCGGCGGGGCTTAAGCGTTTTCCTAGTTATGCTATGAGAGACGATGATATAATGAGAATGAGCACAAATTTATATTCATATGATGGACTTAAACCCACATTTCTTGGTTACGTACGCGTTGAACTGTGCTTAACCGAACCAATGGGAAAACAATACGTCAACAGCCCTCGGACATCCCTTTACAATTGTCCTATCCCACAGTCCAGTTAAACCTAAAGGGGCATTTGCCCTACAAATTTTAAAATTTCCACTATAAATTTAAAAAAAGTATTTCTTATCCGTCCTTTGCATTAAGTTATCAAGTTTCTCAAGATCCAGATCCCTCACATAAACACATGATAATTAATTATGGGTTTATAGCCAAGCTATAACTAGTGATTCCGACCACGAATATCAATCGAACAAAGAATATCATCATAAAAATATACATAATTTAGTTGTTGTTCCGATTTAAATCCAACGCTAGTTCATTTTATCCCACATTCTACTCGAATGTGATGACGTTTGTTTCACAATAACAAGCGGATTATAATCCAGTTCCCGCAAAGTTTTGATTGGGATAATTCATTTTGACGAAATGGTAATTTTCAATTGCACCGTGATATCACATAATAGGGAGAGAAACTAGATGTTAGTGTTCCATTGTTCTTAGCTCACGCGTGTAAAAATTTGGCGTTTCAAAATGGCGATGAAATGGTGATGCGATTTAGGATCGATGTAGTTCATGGAAAAATGTGATGTAAATTATCCTTATAAAACATATGTTAAATGTAAATGACTTTACGTAGTATATGGCACTACTACGTATACGATTTCTTATTTTATTCTCCCGAGTATAATATTTCTTTAGTTGGTGAACAAAACACATTTGTTAAATGATTTAAAATTGAATCTTGGAACTATTATTTAACCTACCCACCCTCCCACAAGAGTTATATATTTTGCTGTAACCCATGAGTAATGTATGTGTGTGCCCTATGCCGTATCTTTGTCATTGTCACTTTTCTAAATAATCGTTTTGATTATAAAACTGGCACACTAGTCTAATACATTGCGGTCTTATATTTCATTTCGCAGAGAAGAGGATAATTCAAAGTTGATTAGAACGTCACTGGTTTTTCATGAAATATACGCAAAATATAAAAGATGTTATCATAATCTTACATTTGAAACTAAAATTCAAAGTACAATGTTGACATCACACATTATTCAAACCTTGTTTATCCTGTACTTGTGAAATTATCTATTTTAAGCTTTAGTTTCTAAAAGTGTTTAATGTTTTAAGTTTCAACACAATTTTGCGTTAGTTTTTAAACTGAGGCCTAGTTGGGCTTGGAAGAAATGAGGCCAAAGAGCACGTTCAAAAAAAAATTAAAAAAAATTAAATCAACGACTGATGATGACACACAGAACTGCATATGACTACAATTTATTTTAGCCTTGCTGAAGCACAAAACTAGCACCGCACAATGTCAGAGGCTCCTTGCACAGGGAAGGGAAGTGATTCAATGGGCTGTCTTAAGGGCGTGCAGCAGGTAATTAAGTAATGGATTATCAATTATTTTCCCTTTCTCTAAAAAAATTTTCCCTGAAACGCTTTTCAATGTTAAGCTGCATTATTATATTATTTCTAGCGATTAATATCATGCGATGTTTCTAACGAATCGAAGCCCGCCAAGTATTTGAACATAGATCAAAAAACCCAGGGTTTTTAAATACAGTTAATTTTTAGTTGTGTCTTGTTTGAAATTTAATTTAGTTAACGCTAACAATGGGAAATAAAGATTTTAACATTCAATGATTATCCCGAAAAAAACAGTTTCAGAAACATTATTCTATTGAGAGAGTTTTAAAAAACCCATTTCCTTGGTACTAATGTTGAATGAAATGAACCTGCAACACTTAACTTTCCCGAACCTGTCTTCTGTCAACGCATGTACACAAAAACTCCCACAACTACTTTTTAAATGCGCAACGTAACGCAAACCGCGCAAACAACTGCGCCCTGTAAACCATACATTTTTTGTGATATTTATGCAAATGTTTCCTCGAAAGCGAAGACGCTGACAGGTTTCGGGGAGGAGGCGCAACGAAGCGGCGCTGTCAGCAGATTCAGCTGTGTGGGGGGGTTTCAAAACAAATCACCAGGGATATCCTACGTCAAGGATCTAGTTACAAGCAAATGTCTTAATAAAACAAGCCCCCGCCACCCACGTTATCGTTGATGACCTTGAGGTCAGACACGAAGCTACCACATTGTAAATCCACGTCGCTCCCCAGGGAAGCAGATTTAAACTTTGTTCAAACTAAAAAATTTCGAAAACTTTCATTTTATGTATAACTAACTTTATAAATAAGTCGTTGGTGAAAGTATTTGGTTGGTTTACTTCATAGATCCGAACAATGATCTAATTATTGTGTTCGATACATTTGCCTGAGAAACTTTTCTCAACATTGGTGACCAATTTTGATGCATTCTTTGAAGGGAACTTTGTTTTTATTTAGAATATGTCAATTTAGTTCGCATATAAATCGTACTTCAAATTTGAAATAATAGAGTGTGCAAATATGGTGAGAACGATTTTTTGAAAGTTGCATATCCCTTCAATTCAGTTCGCCATAATAAACCTGAATTGTGATTGAATGGTCCCAAATTTCCAATTCGTATTCTTGCGAATTTTAGTTAAAACCGCGACTATTGGCAAAAACTAGAAATTATGTCTTTAAAACGCTTTATTAGGTCACAAATTTCAAACAAGACTTTTTCAAAGTTTTTGGTGAGTCCCGGGAAAGGTATCGTAATTAAATTAATTCTGGCTGTACATATGGTGGGGTTGCGGGGTCCAAAAAACGCGATTGCGAGATCGTAATAATCGTTTGTACACGAGTAGCTCAAAATCTTCATATATCAAAATATCGCATTACAAAAATTATAATTTCGGGGATTTGGTGGAGGTGCCGGGTATCGAAATTAATCCTGGTAAAAACCGTCAGAAAATTTAAAAAACTGAAGGCTGAAATTGAGCTTAAATTAAAACTCATTTTCTCTTTTCATGTGCTTGTTTTTCTTTAAAATTAATCAAATACTTGTCCTGGAATTTGTGATATTGATAATTTAAAACAAGCGTTTTTTCTTTTTTTAAGTTGTGCATTATCAAATTGTTATTTTGGTAAAAACAAAAATCGCGATTTTTCTTTTTAAGGCACAAATTTTCAAGCTTTTAAAAACATTTGTGCACATTTCTAGAAATGAGGACAAACATTAAGTCCTCAGGTGAGAGTAAGAAGAACCCTATATAGAAAGAACAAAGATCGAATGTGTATGTGAAACTGTCTCTAATATTAGAGATTGTTGATCGAAAATAAGACTTGGAAGTGGGCGTTCGCGCCGTCGGCTTGTAAGAAAAAGGAAGATTGCATCGCCCGTCTTTCGTTCTTTACTTTTTTGCTAACAATTCTTTGGTTCGCTTCTTACTCTGTAGCTTTTTACGTTAACTTTAATTGCAGCCAATTTGTACTATTTGCAAACGCAATTTTAAGTAAATTTGGAAGCTCATCAAGGAAACAATTCCATTGTCTAAATTTTCTCTCTCTTTCTTTACCAAGCAACGGAATCATGCGGGATTTTGATGCTGGCGTCTGACGTCATAAGTTAACATATCTGGAGCCAGGAAAAAGTACGGATAATTGTATAATTAGGGTAGACCCTGAACCTTAATAGAAACCAGAAACTGAGTTCTTTATTCTTCATGCAAAAAAAGTCTAGACGAAATTAACGTCTCTCTATTGTGAATTCTTCAGAGAAAAATGTGGGGGAAAATTTTTAAAGCCTTACGAAAGCCTATGTATATTATTGGGGGAGTTCTTCGGTGGGGCGTAAATTTATTGCGACTTTATTTTATTATTAATATTTTATATTTATTAGTTCTTCAGAATGTAAAGTGAAGGCAGACAGTCTGTGTAAAATGGTCTTCACTAGAATGCTAGTTTTTCAGGGTGCAAATTGAAGGCAGACTTAGTCTGTGTGAAAAGGACCTCATTTGAATGTTAGTTCTTCAGGGTGCAAAGTGAAGGCAGACTGAGCCTATGTGAAAAGGTCTTCACTGTTAGTTCTCATGGTGTAAAGTGAAGGCAGACGTAGTCTATGTAAAAGGTCCACTAGATTGTTAGTTCTTCAGGTCTCCACTAGACTGTTAGTTCTTCAGGGTGCAAAGTGAAGGCAGACGCAGTCTAGACTCGAGCGCGGAAACGGTGACTCGCACGGAAGTGAACGCTGTTTAAAACATGAGCGCGAATCCAGATCGCGTTATTCAAACACAACGGCCATTAGAGGAGATGACTGGGTGTTTGGGGTCACGGGCATGATTGTGTCTGCGGTGGCCTAGGGTGGAATCCAGTTGGGAAGAAAGTTGTCTTTAAATCTAGCACCCCGAGACAATGCTGATATTGCATGGCATGTCACTCCGCCTTTTAACTAGTTTGAAAACAATAAGGAGTTTTTTTTGTAATAATTATGGAAAAAATCATTCAACTTAAATTTAAAAATTATTTTTCTGATCTATATTTTGTTTTAGAGAAAACATTTTTAACGTGGCGATGTTTTTAATCCAAATCATTTAAATTCATTGATTTAATTAAACAATCTTACTGTTTACTGCTAGAACATCTTTCTCGACTATATTTAGATAGGTAAGGGGACATAGAAAAGGTTATGTGTTATAAGCAAACAATAATATAAATAAATAAATAAATAAATACATTTTATATTAGAGTCTACACACTCAATGTGTTGCGTGTTAAAAGAACTTATAACCAAGGGCTCGGTGTTCGAATCAGACACAAGATATTCTATAAAGGGTTCAGCATCCCCTTCTTGCATCAATCATCTTCTCAAATGCTTCAAGCGTATATTTGCATACATAGAATTTTTACACAGCTATAGTAAAATATTATTAATTACTTCTAAGCATCATGCCACTCCATTTTGTATTGACCCTTGGGGGCCCACGAAATAATTATAACACTTCATTCTTAAGATGAATATTTGTACCAATTTACACTTCCTTGGTCTCAAGCCGCCCCCCCCCTCCCCCTCCTTCCTTGAGCTATGTAGCAGAAAACAATGCAGGAAGACGTCGTAAACCCCCGTGGCTTGGTTTACACATTGTTTAAAACCTCTAAAAAAATAATTATAATGTAGCAATGTTCGTGAAAATATGCATAAAGATCCTATCCTTTGAGAAAGCCAGAAGCGTTTTGCAAATAAAAAAATACCAAAAAGTTGTGAGATATTCAATCGGAGACAAAGCTCTAGCATGGGTAAATGAACTTGTATGTGATGACTATTGATGAAATCACACAGTTATAGAATTAATCAACCCCGGGGGTACTTTTTTTTTTTCACTCTTCTCAACATAAAAATTGGCATTTAAAGTACAAAAATCCGCGTTTTTAACACCAAATACATCAATCATCACACATTGGTGTGAGGTTTTCACTTATTTTTTAATATTGTTCATGAATATTTAAAAAATAAACTCAACAATCCAAAGTTTGATTCAGGATCGGGATAACTTTGGGCTGTCATATAAAATTTAGATTTCTAGCTTTATTGGAAATTGCGTGGGGCAACTTTTTATGATTTTCTATGTGGATGTGAAGAAAAACAGTAGGAGATCTTTGAAAGGGTGTATTGTTTAAAGGAATAATTTGGAAACATGTTAACATGTTCATTAACCGTTAAGAAAAATTTAATGTTGTTTTTTGCCAAAAAAAAAAAGCTATCTTTATTGGGCCCAAAAAAACAGCTGATATCATGATCCAAAGTAACCCCGGGCTTCCAAAGTAGCCCCGATTGACCGTACGTGAAGAAAATTTTTAAAGATTTTAAGAAAATATGTAAATATTACTTCGAGCATGTACCTTGAACATTACTCTTTGCACATGCGCCCGACATATTAGCCTCAGCACACAGCTAGGAAACCAAGACCCGTATCAGGTTAACAACATATGAAACGTGAAGTCTGGCTGAAGTCTCCTCCACTTCCGCCGCGTCAAACGGCAGCCATAAGGAAGCAAGACCATCCAGCCATCCCCCCATTACCTTTACTAGCGAACCTACGAGTTAGTGCAGCCTGGAGGTGGGACAAAAACACGGGTAGTTATTAAAGATGGGTTGGTTGGAGGACTTTCGGCCATTAAATTGATCTTCTTTATCGTCCACTTTTTGTAAATTGTCCGTCTCGTGTTAGTGTTAAGTAATTTGGCTTGTCGGTTGAATACTGGCGGTGAAAAAACCCAGTAAAGAACACAAAATATGAAGAAAAGCTACAAAATCAACTGATTGTTTAAAGGGGCTATATAAATTAAATATGAATTTCTTCTGGATGGGGCTAGCAACGCTCCTGACCATAATCATTCTGTGTCATACTTGTCGAATTGACGCGT
Organism: Sweltsa coloradensis; assembly: GCA_024449915.1. Classification (NCBI taxonomy): domain Eukaryota; kingdom Metazoa; phylum Arthropoda; class Insecta; order Plecoptera; family Chloroperlidae; genus Sweltsa; species Sweltsa coloradensis. The sequence goes on along the minus strand of JAMZAV010000353.1, from coordinate 53,554 downwards.
GTCAAACGGAAATCGTGACGTTGAGTAGATTATTAAAAATGAAACTATATAACAGGTAGTAACTTTATAAATAAAAATCATTGAACTTTTCACTGTTAATAATTTATTTATTTTAAAATTTTGATATTTCGATTCCCTTTTCAGGAGTCTTTTCAAACAACATAAAAAAACACAACAGACAAGACAAAAAACATTTTCATACAAATTATAAAAATGGCTGTGTATTAGTACCAAATTATTAACAAAAAGTTTTTTATGATAAAAAAAAATAACAAAAAAACATAACATTAAATTTACATATTGGACTGGTGGTATTTGAAATTAAAAATTGATCTAGTGATGAAATTGACGGACAAAAACTCTTCCAAATAGCTGATAGTTTAACACTAGGGACACTAAATTTTATTGGCCACACAGGAAATCAAACCAGCTTCCTTAATTTTTTTGGGGTATGGCATTAGATTCATGTGCCAGGATTGAAGTGTTTTCCCAATCAATATTAAGTAGTAAGAGTAAGAAGTACATAAAAGTGTTCCATGTATTGAAGGAAGGTATTTTTTACTTTTTATAACCATACACTCTTCTTCACGTTTCATCCTTATTCAATACATGTCTAGTGATGATTTGTTTTAAATATATAAAAACTAGGCCTATCTGTGTAACTTATTGACTATTATAATAACACATAACATTAGCTCAACAAAAAATCAACGGACACGTACAAGCCTAGATTTACTCTTGTCCGCGTGCGTAAGAGTGATAAACTAAAGTACTCAAGAACTTGAGAAGATTTCTTCGATCACTGTGAAGAGAGTCTGAGCTTATCTTGAGTCTAGGTGCGTCATTAAAACATTTTGATTCTAAAGACGAATCAAAGATAAGGTTTGTTTATTTCTAAACCCTTCTTTGATAAAGGGAAATGGGAATGAATATTCATTAATTCTCCCCCACTTTCTCTCTCCTCCTTCTCTAAACCCCTCGGATTTATAGGAGTAGTAGTCGGGCGACAAGTGTCAGTAATTATGACAGGAAGTCACGGACGATCACTTTTCAATCGTCTGCCGAATAGTCTTTAATCTTTCACCACGGGTCATAACGCAAATACACCATTCTAACGAAAGCTAGAAAACCTCGGTTTCAGATCGACCGTCAAAAGTTATTTGAGCAGTAAATTATGCGACGTGTCCCTTGGTCCGACTCATCGTGGTTTAATTTATTGAGCCTAGTGGCGCTCGGGAAAAAAGCGGCGGCCGGGCGGAAATATAGCCTCACTGCAGCCACGCACTCTTGTAAACACGGAGTGGTACTACTGCCTAGCAAGCACATGAGGCCTTTTTTGTATCAAGCGCATATGCCAGTTAAACTTAACCATACTATTGTAAACAAATTCAATAATGTTATTATGGTAGTTATATACACAAACCTGAAAACATAATGAATAATAAATATGTTATTATTCTTTAATTCATAATAATTTAAACGTGATGCGGAATGCTTTTATAAATGCGAAATAAAATTTTCATAAAATATAATATCCATTAATGTTGTTGTACGAATTTGTAACGGTAACGGTAACTTTAGATATCAAAGAAGCACATACTAAGTTTTGAATCCAAGATGATTCTGGCGTTACCTGCGTGTGGATCGCGCCCAACTAATTTGGTCGGATTTCCTAAACTAGGCATGACGTAAACAGAAATGCAAAATAATTAGTCTATACTTGCACAACATTTCGTCTACAACTATCGCATTCAAACCAATCCTCGAAAACACTTGCTATTTCCGTCGCTAGGAGCGCATCGCTGGCTTCTCCTACCGCCTCCTCAACCTCTGGTTCCTTGCAAGGCGTCGCGGCGCTGTGACGTGGCCAGACGCATGGCGCTTACTTCCGGTCAACCTCCCCCCCCCCTTCCATTACTCTCTGTCTGTCAACCCTCGAACATCAGGAAACCGCGACGGTTTCTAAGAGTGTTGGCGACCCAGCAGGAGGCTGGGAATGGGAGGGGGAGACGATGGGGGAGCACTCGAGTCATTTTTGGTGTTTGAATCAATTTCACCCTGTAGTTTCGATGTAATTATATGCTACTTAGATTCAAAGCAATTACAAAATATTTTTATCAAGCATGTTACATTACCATCATTGTAATAAAAAGTATTTTTCAAACTTGATTCATTATTTTGTTAAAGACCTGTGTAACAATTTTTAAGAAACTGCTTTCGTTTTACTAAATTTGTGTCAAGGATTTCAACTAACAGTTAAACAACAGAGTGTACTGACCACAGACGGGTAAAACAAAGCTGAGTAAACTTGAAAATTACGATATCCAAATTTTCTGTTCAAACGACATCTAATTCTCGTTTCCCGGTTCAGAATCTTTTGAGCAACATTGTCTCTTCCGGTAAATTTTAACATTTTGGCACTGCTGTGATACGAGAACACACAATTATGAATTAGCGGTAATAAATTCCCTTCAAACTGCATAATTTTGTTTCCACATAACGTGTATTGGTTCCTATCCAAAATAATAATTTAAATATTTGTTCGTTAGCATTTGTTTAATTTTAATTAACAAAATATAAACATTTATAATAAAAATAATGTAACTTATTTGTAGTGAATGTGTGTGAATGTCGTAATTTTCGAACGCGATGATACCACGGGGATATCAGCTAATGAATGCAACCTCGTAACATTGCACCATAGTCTTTGTATCCCAGGGGGGAGATATGATAATGATGCAAATTTATTCTTAAGAGTTTCCAGGTTGAATTCGCAGATGGTACACATTTCTATTTATATCACCATCATATCGCAAGAAACATAATCCATGACTTTATATCAGTTCATATTAACTTTTCCCATCGAGACCGCCTCACTGTTAGGGTTGTGTGCCTCTTGCTGTGGTCTTGAAAGTCTTCTAAAAGGTGGAAGAATGAAAAGAGGGAGATTATTATTCTGATATTTCAAGAGTCCTTGAGCCAAGTTTTCAATGAAAGCGTGAATATTGGTAGCTTTTCCAACCCCATTTTCCAGACGCGCTAAAATGCGAAGTGTTCTCAAACGGAGGCCCGTTCACACTGAGGGAACAGACGCCATTGTTCTATACGAAGGGGAGAATGAGAGAGAGAGAGAGAGAGAGATAGAGAGAGAGAGAAAGAGAGAGAGACTGATGCGTCTACAGGAATAGAGATATGAATTTCGGAATGAATGGGAAAGTAGAAAGCAAGCATGAAACTCTTACTGCTATTTGAAATCTGATACGGCAAATATTAAAAGGTATTAAATGGTGTGATGTTTTAGTATTAAAACACGAAGAGGATATTCTCTGGCGCGTACCAGACCATTCGATGGTGGAGTGATACTAATGATATTATGTTGCGACAACAACGATGTTAATAGGCGATTAGTGAGTCTTAATGAAGATGAAATAATTCGAAATCACAGCCATGTCATTAGTAGGGGGCAACAGGTATCCCGTGCTCTTTCGTGGAAGAGTTTGGGTAAGTTGTATTCTTATAGGTAGTAGTATACAAGTTTTTTGCACTTTCCTTGCAGGCCATGCTATGCTGGCAGAGGGCGTCGGGGGCGTCGCGACGCCCTTAAACGTTTTTAAGAGGGATGATTTTTTATCTCGTGTGGCTTTCGTTATAGAGTGTTGCGGTAAACTAATTTTGTAAGTAAGAAGCAACAAATTTTTTGCACCTATTTGCAGGTCCTGGTATGCTTGAATGGGCTCGGGAGCGTCGCGACGCCCTAAAACGTTTTTTTAAGAGGAATTATTTTTTATCTCATGTGCCTTTTCGTGATAGAGTATGGGGTAACTGTATTCTATTAAGAAAATGACAAACAAGTTTTTTCACCAACCTTGCAGGTCCTGCACGCTTCAGAGGGCGTCGGGGGCGTCGCAACGCCTAAAACGGTTTTTCTGAAAAGAGGAATGAATTTTTCATCTCGTGTACCTTTCGTGCTAGAGTGTTGCGGTGAATTGTATTCTATTAAGAATAGCATACAAGTTTTTAGCACCAACCTTGCAGTCTTAACACGCTTCAGAGGGCGTCGGGGGCGTCACGACGCCTTATAACGCTTTTTAAAGAGGGATTATTTTTTATCGCATGTGCCTTTTGTGATACAGTATTGCTGGTGAATTGTTTTCTATTAAGTAATAGCATACAAGTTTTTAGAACCTACCTTGCAGGTCCTGGTAGGCTTCAGAGGGCGTCGGGGGCGTCGCGACGCCCTTTAACGTTAAAAGATGCTTGATTTTTTATCACGTGTGCCTTTCGTGATAGAGTATTGCGGTAAACTGTATTCTTTTAAGTAATAGCATTCAAGTCTTTTGAACCTACCTTGCAGGTCCTGGTACGCTTCAGAGGGCGTCGGGGGCGTCGCGACGCCATTTAACGTTTTTAGAGTGATGTTTTTTTATCTTGTGTACCTTTCGTGATAGAGTATTGCGGTAAACTGTATTCAATTAAGAAATATCATTTAAGTTTTTTGCATCTACTTTGCAGGTCCTGGTACGCTTCAGAGGGCGTCGGGGGCGTCGCGACGCCATTTAACGATGAAAAAGATGCTGATTTTTTATCAGTGTACCTTTCGTGATAGAGTATTGCGGTAAACTGTATTCAATTAAGTAATATCATTCAAGTTTTTTGCATCAACCTTGCAGTCCTGTACGCTTCAGAGGGCGTCGGTGGCGTCGCGTCGCCTATAACGTTTTTAAGAGTAATTTTTAAGAATCCTTGCAGCAAACTAAGACCAGCAAGGAAGGTGATAAAAACACTTAAACGATAACTTAATAGAATACAGATTACCGCAATACTCTATCACGAAAGGTACACGAGATAAAAAATCAAGCATCTTTATCAACGTTTTAGGGCGTCGTGACGCCCCCGACGCCCTCTGAAGCGTGCCAAGACCTGCAAGGTAGGTTCTAAAAACTTGTATGCTATTACTTAATAGAATACAATTCACCGCAACATTCTAGCACGAAAGGTAAACGAGATAAAAAATTCATTACTCTTTTCAGAAAACCGTTTTAGGGCGTCGCGACGCCCCCGACGCCCTTTCAAGCATACCAGGACCTGCAAGGTAGGTTCTAAAAACTTGTATGCTATTACTTAATAGAATATAGTTCACCAAAATACTCTATCATGAAAGGCACACGAGATAAAAAATAATCTTTATTATAAAAACCATTTTAGGGCGTCGCGACGCCCCCGACGCCCTCTGAAGCGTACCAGGACCTGCAAAGTAGATGCAAAAAACTTGAATGATATTACTTAATTGAATACAGTTTACCGCAATACTCTATCACGAAAGGTACACAAGATAAAAAAACATCACTCTAAAACGTTATAGGGCGTCGCGACGCCCCCGACGCCCTCTTGAATCGTACCAGGACCTGCAAGGTAGGTTCAAAAGACTTGAATGATATTACTTAAAAGAATACAGTTTACCGCAATACTCTATCACGAAAGGCACACGTGATAAAAAATCAAGCATCTTTTAACTTATAGGGCGTCGCGACGCCCCCGACGCCCTCTGAAGCCTACCAGGACCTGCAAGGTAGGTTCTAAAAACTTGTATGCTATTACTTAATAGAATACAATTCACTGCAATACTGTATCACAAAAGGCACATGCGATAAAAAATAATCCCTCTTTAAAAAAGCGTTATAAGGCGTCGTGACGCCCCCGACGCCCTCTGAGCGTGTTAAGACCTGCAAGGTTGGTGCTAAAAACTTGTATGCTATTTCTTAATAGAATACAATTCACCGCAACACTCTAGCACGAAAGGTACACGAGATGAAAATTCATTCCTCTTTTCAGAAAACCCGTTTTAGGGCGTCGTGACGCCCCCGACGCCCTCTGAAGCGTGCCAGGACCTGCAAGGTTTGGGTGAAAATACCTTGTTTGTCATTACTTAATAGAATACAGTTTACCGCAATACTCTATCACGAAAGGCACATGAGATAAAAAATAATTCCTCTTAAAAACGTTATAGGGCGTCGCGACGCTCCCGACGCCCTTTCAAGCATACCAGGACCTGCAAAATAGGTGCAAAAAATTTGTTTCCTCTTACCTAATAAAATATAGTTTACCGCAACACTCTATCACGAAAGGCACACGAGATAAAAAATCATCCCTCTTAAAAAAACGTGTAAGGGCGTCGCGACGCCCCCGACGCCCTCTGCAGCATAGCATGGCCTGCAAGGAAAGTGCAAAAAACTTGTATCCTACTACCTAATAGAATACAACTTACCGCAAAACTCTTCCACGAAAGATGCACGGGAAATAAAATCATACCTCTTGCTCCTCTACTACATCGCTATTGCAACTGTTCAGAGATCGTAGGAGTTTACCTTTAAAGTCACAAAATGAATAGATATATTCATGTTTTGATTCTACTTACTCAGTTAGGCTATAACTGATTTTAATCGGGAAGATTAATATTAAAGTGGACCAAAGCAACCCTGTTGCCGCCTACGTCATCGACGCGCGAAACAATGGACTTCATAAAATGAATACACTGACCATACTAGTTGGGCATGGTCCTCACACAGGCGAAGCCAGAATTATCTTGGATTCAAAATTTATTATGTACTTCTTTGATATCCAAAGTTACCGTTACGCCTATTCTACGCAGGAATCAACGGATTAACGTCCACATCAAGGTTTTCTGCTCTTTGTATAGAAGTGAATGGTTGTGCAAAGCCGCTAGCAATTAGTATCAAAGCTTCAGGTGTAAAGCTGGGATTATGAAGTCGTCTCTCAGTTCACGACGCCTCCATGATAAGTCATACTTGCTACTGTTTAAAGATGCCTACTATTGCTAATTGGATGAGCGTAGCGAGCGTAGCGAGCGAAACGAAGATTCCCTTCTACTACACTGGAGAAAAAAATTGGGAATTTTTTTTTTTTTTCTTTTTTTTTTTCTTTTTTTTTTTTTTTTTTGTATTTTTGTCTGTTTTTCCCACGATTCCGGGTAAACCCATACTCCCCCGTGCGATGAAATTTAAAGGAGACCTTCGAATCTTGAAATTAAACTGCCCGTTTTTTTAGCCAATCAGAAAATTTTTTTTTCAGAAAATGCAAAATTTACGATTTTTTGATTTAAAAAAATTCTTCGACTTTTAACCCCCTCAGCTTTTTCCGATTTTAATGATTTTTGACAAAACCTTTATTTTATAATAATTTCTTTGAATTTAGCCATAAAAAAAATGTTATCAAAATCGAATTAGGGTTTTTCTTTTTTAAACATTCTTGCTGATAACACCTAAATCTTTTCGATTGAAAATTTCACAGAACCTTATTTTATGAATTACTATATTCTGTAATTTGAGCGCAATCGAGAATTATTCTTATACAATTTAATTTTACGATTTAAAACAATTAGATAATAAACAAATACAAAAAATAAAGTTAATTTTTATTTTATGTATTAATTTTAAAAATTCAATTTAATAAATGATTTTTCAACAGACCCAAGAAATTGCATAACCAGTGGCAGCTCAATGCCCATTCACGGCTCATCCAACACGCGCGGGACTTAAGCGTTTTCCTAGTACTAATTATAAAGGACGACGGAAGTGTACAATTGTGTTTTTATATACTAATCAAATGTTTTAATCTTATCCTTGTATTAGTTCCATTAAACGATTATCTTGACTAATGGTTCACCTTTTATCTCTCGAACATACTTAAAACGAAAATATGGCTATGGTGTAAAATTCTATGAATAGTTCTAGGATATGTTTAAAATCAATAATAAACTACTATTCCGAATAAGAGCTCTTGGAGAACTTGGAGAACATGAGCTACTTCTATCGGTAGGTTTTTAACATTCGTATGCCCGAACTACCGGTCAAAATTACGTATCTGATACATTTTTACGAGACATCCTTCTTAAACGAGACATCTTTATTATAATGTGATGAATTAGTTGGACTATTCACTGCTCTTTTAAACAAAGAAAAACTATGTAGGTACGATATTTCGAAGACTATTCAGTCCTCTTCAACTGGTTTTATGTTCGTTTAGGTTTAGTTGAAGAGGACTGAATTGTCTTCGAAATATCGTACCTACATAGTTTTTCTTTATTCAAAAGAGCAGTGAATAGTCCAACTAATTGATCACATTATTAACCTCACCTGCTCTAAAAATTTAATTAAAATTAATCTTTATTATCATCATGTATGTTCGTTTGTTTGATTGCCATTAAACAAAACAAATTCGGGCGAATTTAAACTATTTTAGATTTTGCTCTGTTTTTACCCCGGAAATAGAGTGATGTTTTAAAAAGGTAGAAAAGAGGCCGTATCCTTGTCGTATGACGCAAGCTAAAGGACGTCCTAATTTTTTGTTACCGTAATTTGTTTTTTTTGTGTGGGGCTTTTTTTAATGTTGTTTCATATTCCTGAAGTGAAAGTAGTCACCCCGGCGCTAGATGGTGTAATGGGGCACACATCGTCCGGATGTATTTACGCACACCCACGGGGCAGTGTATCTTTAAACCACTTTAGCCGGCCTGTGTGCGCAGGGGAAATATGGTTAAAAATAAAAAAAGTTTTTTATTTATTCTTGTCTATCTATGGGGCAGTAAGCTGGAAAGAATATGTAGATTATTCCCGCGATATACGATCGCAGCATTGAGCGGCTTCTGTTTTTAATTGTATTCAATATTTTGCGATAATTTTCAGATCCTAAACCCTTCAAAACTATTATTTGGTGACTTTCTTCGTTACTGCTACCCATTTGAAAATTTTCAAAAACTCCTGTTCTGGAAAAAATGTAAATTAAAAAATAATAATCAAAACACAGTCTTCGATATGCGGGTCTCTTTATATTTTAAATTAAAAAATTTGTGAATGTTAAGGGTTTTTTCCCCTTTGGGAAATCATAGAAAATAACGAAAAACGATGAAAATATTTTTCCCACTCGTTAAAATTCAAAAATTTTTAAATTTACTTGCAGCAGAATTTTTTTTCCACAAATTTGGTACCCAGTCCCTATTTTTAAAATTTTTGGATTGTAATGCAACTTTTTAGTGTAAGTATGAAAAATTATCCGTCTGAAAACCCTACCCTGTTGAAATTTTTTGTTTAAAATTTATATAACTTTAAAATTAGCTACTTTTTTTTAAACCCAATACGCCAATTTGAACAGACGCAAGTTAACAAAAAAGAACAATAAATAATAAAATTCATGAGCAACTTTTTTGTTCTTTTAAGGGTTTTACAAAAAAGATTGTATGAAAGTGGGGAAAAGGAATGAATTTTTCATTATCGATTAAAAAAGGAAGTCATTATAATCGAAAATAAAATCGGTTTCACCAAAAAAAACCTGTTCCGCCCTATAAGGGGAACCTCAAGTGGGGCAAGTGTAAGTCAAAAATACAATTGCTTTTCCGTTCCGGTATGCTGTCTCGATGTCATGTTTTGGTTTTTTCGTGCATCTGTGCATCCCTTTTAAAATTTTGCAAAGGAACTAATAACTTCACTTTTTTTTTTGATTCAGTATCGCTCATTCAAAATCTTTTAAATTTAAAAACAAAAAGTTTTTTTTAAAGTTAAAAAAAAAAAAAAAAAAAAAACAGCAATCAATTACAGCGTATGTTTCTCTTTATTCGTAAATGCACTTTAAAAACACACAAAGTTAAGCGAGCACGATATAAACCTCGTAAAACTGCAATAATAGGCCACACTTCCGATCCCCTTTGTTTTTCCGTCTTCGCCAAAACCCCCTCCGTTGTAACGACCACACCTCATAAAAATGTGTTCTCGCTAAAAATCAGTGAGTGGAGAACAGAATATTTTTTTTATAAAAAAGTTATACATTATTCCAAAAACTCAAATATGCAAATTTGAAATTTAACGTTCCCGCGTTTTTTAAATTTTCGGTTCTCGCTGGGGGTAGATTTTTTCTTTTTTAAAAATAACCTCGTTTTTAACAACATTTTTTCACTCGGGGGAATCCGGAGCAAAAAGTTGTTTTGACAGTTTTTTAAAGAAACGATCTAGGGATTTTTTAAAAACAAAAGGGTAAAATAATATAAACACATTTTAAATTTAAGCTCCCAAATTTAATTTTTTTGAGTTTTGATCGGGGTCTAGGAAAAAGGGAAAACGAGTTATCTCACACAATGTAAAAAACTTAGACTGTTTGGGGGGCTTTTAAAGCGGGAAATAGGACGCCGTCGGGCTTAACAGGGTTTTTCGCATTAAAAATCCCAAAACCCCTAAAAAACAAAAAATAAAATTTAAAAGTTTTTCTTTTTGATCTAAAAAACGCTTTTGTGAGGCATTTGCCGAGCCAATTCCCCCGGGAAGTTAAAAAGCTATTCTCACACCGCTAAAAGGTTGTATATTTCAAATTTGTTTCATTACTTGACTTGCGCCTCGCAGTTTCGTGTTGGAAAAGAATGGGATGGATTTAATTTTGTCCTGTGAGTTGGGCCGTGGTGAATCCCTATATATATTATAGTCGGATTATGCGGCTTTCACTGGGGCATCGGTTGCTGGGTCCTTGCCACTGGCAGTGCAGTTGTTGACTTCAAAACACTCTTAGTGGACAGATTGCCAGGGTGTAGCTCAATACCTAGGGATTACTTTGGATTGCGATGCTATACGTAAACTTGAACCCAAATTGGGGGGCCCCCTCATGGGAGCATGTTTTTCTTATGGGCGGCCATGTTTGGGGGGCAAAACTTTACTATTTACGGCAAAAAGCCTTTTTTGGTTGCGTTAAGGCACAAAACGTATATCAATGCGGAAAAAATAATCGAAACCCCAAATCGGTTTGTTTATTTTTTTTCTACATAAAAAAACCTCTTTAAATTAGTCTGCTTCTTTTCTCAACATCTGCAGGTAAACTCCTCTATCCACGTAAGATATGAATCAGTGGTAGACATCTACGCCCTTCTTCAGCAGTACATTGGCGGAGGAAGCGAACTGATGTTGTACCTGTTATATGCTGGTGAAGCAAAACAATCAAGCACGCGTCTGACACAATTATGCTATGTTTGTAACGATTAAACCCTAAGTTGGCATGTAATTTTTTCTAGTCCAAAAGGTACGGCGCTTCAAACAAACTTTAAAATATGCACATATATTCGTTTATAGAAAAAAGTTGCCTTTCAAACATTTTCTAAAACATGGTATAAAAATTTTTTTTTAAATTTTTTTTTAATAACCAAAAAATCATTATGGTTTTTAAGATTTTTGACACAGAAGATTTATCATTGTCCCCGCTTCCAAAACAGTAACGTGGTTGTTTGCTTTTATGTTGATAGAAAAACAAATACTAAATTACATCATATCCTTAAAATAATTCTCAATATTAATAATTCGGTAAATATTACCCTTGTGCCTCATCCGTAATCTTTGATGGTACTTTTTCTCAAATATATAAACAGCGATTCAAAGCCCCAACTGAATGTTTCTCTCTATAGAAAACTGCAGCTAGCTGGTCGTACTGCAGCCCACCGCAGCGTGAGATGTATGGGGTATTATGCTAATACTGCACCACATTGTTATGACCCCACGTCCACGTATAGCGCACACCTCAGTGAGTAATACCCAGTAATTTAATTAGCTGTGCGGCGCAATGCACTGGGGGGTCGTTCTCGTGAGAGAGGTGGGTGGTATTATGCTAACCAGTGTGATAGTGTGACATAATAGATTGCACAACTTGGGTGCACTTCTTGCGCGCAGTTGCATTGTCGCGGAGTTGAAGCTGGAAACGGAATTTTTAAAATATATTCTTTTATGGTCGGTCGTTAATTATGTTTTTAGAGGCAACTTTATCACATTTTGTTTTAACGCTTACTTGAAAATCTTGACAAATATTTTGAATAAGAGAAAATAGAGAGAATAGGATTAAAGTATAGTGTGAATTGGTGCCCCATGCTCTGTTTTCCGTTAGTATGTAAGTTTAACTCTTAAATGGATCTTGTTGAAACTTTTATACATCTTCCCATAAATATGTTTACGGAAATGTATAATTTATTCGTCTTAATAAGAATTAATTCCAGAGTAAAAAAAAAAAACAGTTCTGTAAACCAGGGATGTGCTGGTAGAAGTTGTGACATTCGGCTCGGGTTCGGGCTCGGGTACTAAACTTCTTCGGGTTTTCGGGTCGGATCGGGTTCGGGGAAATAGACCGTTGTAATACTGAATTTTACTTTTGCAGATTCTTTCATGATAGAGTTTTATCCCAATTCATTTTCTATTGTCTGGATTTTCATTGAATGGCAATTTGTATAAGCTATAAAAATATAAATTGTCTGGACCGGCACCTCCACCAAAACAGTAAATCCTGGACTGGTCCGTTTGCCATCCCCCCCAAATATATTTCTTGTTACCCAACATTCGGACACCTTATTTTGAATTTCAGTTTGGCCCTTAAATGCCAGTCCCGTACCTGAAATTTCGTGTACCCGCACACCACTACTGTAAACTAAAAACTAGGAAAACGCTTAAGTCCCGCCGCGTTGTTGGATGAGCGTAATTGGTGCATTGAGCTGCCATGTGTTATGCGGATTTTCTGTTGTTCTGTGAAAAAATCATTACTAAGTTGAAGATTTTTTTTTAATTAAATTAAATTAAATGAAAAATTAACTTAAATTTTAAATTTTTTAATTAATTGTAATTTTAAAAAAGAAAAAAAATGTAATATTGAAATTTTCATAAGAAATAATTATTCAATTGCGCACAAATTTTACACAAATATATGAATTTATAAAATTAAGGTTCTGTGAAAAAATTATTGCAATAGGATAAAGCATATAGGTGTTATAAGTCAAAGAATTGTTTTAAAAAAGAAAAAAAACGTAAAATTTCGATTTTCATGAGAAATAATTTTTCGATTACGCTCAAATTTCGCACGAATATCTTAATTCATGAAATTAAGGTTCTGTGAAAAAATCAATACAATCGGTTAAAGCATGTAGGTGTTATAAGTCGAAGAAAGTTTTTAAAAATCGAAAAAAACCGTAAAATTGCGTTTTTTATGAGAAAAAATTTCCCGATTGCGCCCAAAAACGTGGCAGTTCTAAGTTCAGAGATTTCGAAGGCCTCCATGAAATTTCATCGCAATCGGAGTATCGGTTTAGCCGGAATCGTGTTAACAGACACACAAAAATACAGAAAGAAAAAAAAAAAAAAAAACATTCCGGATTTTTTTCTCCAGTGTAGTGAAATGGAATCTTCGCTTCGCTCGCTACGCTCGCTACGCTCATCCAATTACTCCATTCGACATTTTTTAAAGTTTGTTAGAATACAGATATATTTTTCTACTTATTTTATAAAACAAGCGTCTTCTTTCAGAAATGTTTATTTGAGTTCGAAAAACTAGACCAAAACAAGACTCGTATATCGTTCAGCCACAAACGCCTGCCTCCTTGCCTAGTAATAGTTGTTTTATTTTTTTTTTTTTTTTATTCATCGTCGTTGCTTTTAAGTAATGAAAACCGTTCCTTTGATTTTGGACTGTTCTCACAAAACAATGATCTTTTAAATATTTTTTTTAACTGCGTAATGTACTTATGGTTTATTCACTCCCGAAATGAAAGCGTAAACAACTTACATAATTTCCTTTTCTCCAACGATTTCGAGTTAATATAACCAATAATAGCTCTCCTCGTGCTTTGCAAGTCCAACCAACACAAATGCTATCTAGTGCATTTGCAAGAGCATCCTATTGTCAAGTCATAATGTCGCGTAATATACGGTCGGCCGCGGTGGCAGGCTATAAATCTGTTGTAGAATCTCAGATTGGTAAATTATAGCCCGTGTTTAGTTAGCGTAAACGTTGCCGGTTGCTCGTTAAGTTACGGAGTAAAGGTTTGGGTCGTCGACGCCAGAAGATGGTAAATCACTGGGCTAGCCTCACTGCAGCCAACCTCAAGCTAATTATTTATGCTCACTGCATAACTAGGGTATTTACCAAGATAGAGGACCACCTATAAAATGCTATAAACTAAATTAATAACACAATGGAAGAGGAGCAATGATGTGATTGTATGAGGTAACTGGTGTAGGCAAAGTGGTCCTCAATTCCAAACATATTTTCATGTACTAATATCCCAGATGTCTAATAATTTTTGGCGTTTCCCTTTGAATACACTTTTGAAGTTTGTGTGTTTGTGTGGATCCTAAAATTTGCAAGTTGTACAAAATACTTTAAACTGACATTATCAAGATCTAAATATTAAAAATATACTAATATATTACAGTTCAGAATAATGATAATCATCTACAAAGGCACTTTTAAATAATGAAAATGACACCATTTGCAATATTAAAATCTGCACTTTTCTGAGGCTATGCGACCCAAACATGCTTTGGCTGAGCATACAAGTAGCCATTCTGAACATTTCTTGATAAACTAAGTATCAAAAAACCCAAATCTAATATCTACTTCTTTGACTCGACAACTTGGTAATATTCAATACATCAGCCCTGATAAAACGGTACGCACTCGCGCACTTGGGTTTGTTTCCGAGATCAATAGTATCTGTGTAACTGGGTTAATAATCAATCTATCAGTATATTATCGTTTGCCCTGTATAAATCCCCCAACGCCTACCGCATCAAATGCCGATAGATTTGTTTCCCTGATGGAATGCACAGTGCACACCACTATACATTAGTCGATTGACTAGCCTAACTCGGTTGGAAGTGGCAGTAGACGCGAGCGTTTGAATATTGTCGGCGTAGGCAATTAATTATAGTGTCTGAGCAATTAAGTAATTGGAAATCGATGCATTATACTTCAATTTAATTTGATCATTATTGAATTATACTTACACTGTTTTTATTTTGGAAATGTTTAAATATAATAGATGTTTACCGAAAGCAAATATTACGTGTTTTATCCATTTGTCCACACTTCGTATCAAATAGGCCTCCATAGGGAATCGAAACAGTATTTATTATAAGTTTGAAATGAATTTGAAAACACATGGCTCACCCACACGTCTAACAACGACTTTGGCGTTTTCCTAGTTCATCCTTAGAAGGTTGCGAACTACTCAACATCAAGATAGCCAGAAAACAATATCTTAACCATTAAGTAAGAGAGTAGGCTACTGACACAATTCCATGCTCAAACAATTTTCCACAAATAGATTGCACTTTCGACTCGACTCAACTGATATGTTCTTTTGTTCAGTGAATAAAATATGAATTATTTAATTAAACGTTGTTAATCCATTTAAAACAGTTCAGCTTCGCATATCCAAGTGTTTGCTAATACAAGACTGCCTTGTTTTCTAGGTAAGTAAAGGTTTAGAAAAAGTGCATCACATTGGCTCGGAGCGTCAGCAAAAGTATTTGATGCAGAACACACGGTGTAACTGGAGCAACTAGAGCGCCATGCACCGCCTTGTCAAGTGATCTTGACTGACTTCAGATGGCGGTGGGTTCGTTCAGTCAAGCTCGGCCAAGCATTGCACTACCCATGGGATTTGTATGCATGCAAGCGTGGCTTCAAAGGAAATAATGTAGCTTTACATCGGTGTAGTACATAGAAAATCTAAAGTATGAATCCGTCTGTTTTTCCACCTCAGATATCTTTGAGGAAGGGTATACACGATATTATGTGCCCCAATAAAGAATTCAATAATTATATTCGTGATTTTGGTGGAGGTGCCGGGTTACCCAATTAAGTTTTAATATGATGCTATTAATAAGAACAAAGTACGTTTTGTATCAAAACAAAATTATGTCAGTGTTGAACAATAATTTTACTTAAAAAAAACTCAGTACAATTTTCTTTCATGTAATTCAGTAGGACTTCAGTCTTTTCAGTATTTTTTTTATCACTTGACATAAAAATGGAACGAGCAGTTTTCATATATTGTCATTTCCTTAACATGTTACTTCTTGAAAAGTATTTGCTAACATTTTCCATTCAAAACAAATAGCAAACAATGACATTAGTGTCACGGAAACTGAACAATGTTTTCCTTTATTTTCTCCCTCATTTAAAGGCCCTACTGAAAACCACAGAAAGTTTGCTTCAAAACTCCTTCAAAGACACAGGGCCAGAGAGAGTTTCGTGGTTTTCTATACACAGGTAGTCCACATCTGTCTGGAAAAATTACATGAATTTGTTAACGCCTTAATTAAATGCAAACAATCAAATTATCATAGTAAAAAATAGTCATTTACACGAAAATGTTAATTATATTAGTTTCTGAACGCATGAAACATTCAATCTCTACTTTGTATGTGGTGAGTCCACTTAACAATAAAGAAACATGAAGGTAAAAGTATTATACTAGTGTGATTTAGTTGACAGAACGGAATTATAATACACCTGCATCATCCAAGGCAAAATCTTAGTTGCTAACCCGGCACCTCCACCAAAATTGAAATTGATAAAACCACGATCTGAATAACAGCTGTTGTAAACCTCGGTTAGTGTCGAGTAAGTGTATTCAACAATTATTCCACATTAATAAACACTGATGTACGTTCAAGGTTGTTATTGCTATGCACATTTTCTTTCCTCAACCACAAGTATAGGTAAGGTTGTGTTGAATTTTTGTGTGCGTAGCTATATGGTAAATACTCTATGGTAAAAGATTAAAATATCTTCAATTAACCCTTTAAACATACGAAAAAAGCCCCACTTCAGGTACTTTTGAATCTTAATTATAATGGGTTGGAAATAATAATAGTACTCGGTGCAACATTTTCCATTTGAAATAATTTAATTTAAATTTAAATTTAATTTAAAAACAACATATACACATTGGTTCGGAGGTCAAATATAAACGCTAATTAAAATTCGAAATTTGTTTTGATTAAGTTCTTTGTTTTATTCTTGTACCGTAGCGTTTTATTACAACATAATATAATATACATGCTTTGCTATTTTTAATATGTTATAACCAAATTAATGGTCAACTGCATCCGAATGTGCTATTTGAATAATTTTAGTTTATAAACTGTTAAATATAAAATATACTGTTACAATAGTTGTGAATGAACACAAATGTTTTTACGAACCTTATGGCAAGCGGTCCATGGAGTTTTACAAAGAGAAGCCTATACTCAGAGTACTAACTACGTTTATTTTCATGTAAAATTCTTCTTTTAGTCGTTGCCTTGTGTAGTGTTGCCGCTTTGTGTTAAGTCAGGTATAATTAAATTGTGTGGTAGACTCTGAACGACGTTACTACAATAATTACATAACGCATATTACGTGAGGGCATTTCAGCACATTTTAATTTTTTAACCATGTTGTACGTCCTAACAGATGAAACGTGTGGAGTATTTTTATATTTTATTTTACAAACATTCCCCAAAAACTTGTGCACAAATTGTCCAAGAATTATCCTTGTCACTGTCTGAAGATTTAGACTAGCAATAGTTTTGTAAGCATTACTTGAAATCAGTGAAAAGATAGCTTTGCAATGAACATGCCTAATTCAAACATTCTATTACAATAGTTTGCAAATTTTAGATAATTATCTTTTAAACTGTCCATCTTTGTCTAGTGACAAATAATAACAATGCATAATAATTTTAGTTGCATTATTGTAAATTAAAATTAAGTTTATCTCAAAAATTATTTAATTAATTAAATTATGATTATTTAAATAGGCAGCACGTTGTAGATATATTTAGTATTTTTGTGTTTTGATTTTGTATGCTACACCTTCCTGAAATTAAGAGTAAATAACTTGAAGGTTGACTTACGATGTCTGGGTTAGCTCAGGTCAACTTTTCTCAGTTGAATGTCCGATTTAACAATTCGCTTGTTTGTTTGCTAAATAACAAATTTCACATTCATTCTGGACCGTTAAAAAATGTCTCAACGTCATGAGGTTGTAAGGTATAATTTGCGCTTGGCTCTAGCTGAAAACTTTTCAATATTTCTAATAAATATCTCCTACGTCAGCTCTTGATATTTCTACAATCTATATTAATAAAGGCATAATAGCGGCCCTATAGTTACAAAACTAAGCAATATTATGAAAACGTACTATATGATAGAGATCTTCATCACCAAGCATTTCTATACACCTCATAAGTTTGAGATGAAAATTGTTCCAGAATACATCTAAACATTCGCACTAAAGCCTGATTTTAACGAGGTCATCCACTGATCTTAACTAGAATTTGTTTGGAGTTGTTGGAGTTGTTCTAAGAGATATCAGACGTACTTCCACTAATTGCAATGCAAACTATCTCGTATAAGGTAACTATCAGTTATTTGACGTGTCGCGTCTCGAAAGAGTGTTGAGATGCAAGAAAGAGTCTTGGACTAGGAAAATATCTAGGGCGAGAATGATCGTCGTTATACTCATGTGCCTCACTGACTCTGTTTATAAAAAGTAAGCAAACGTGTCTGCATCAGTCTAGAAAACTTTGGATGCACTCAGGCAAGAACTTGTGAGAGATGCATCCGTAAGATGGCTTGACTCAGGATCGCACAGAAAAGGCATTCACATTGTTATCCGTGTTTTAAGACTGACACCGATATTAAAATTGCAAGAAATTATCATTTTTAGTCATATCAACAACAAATTGAGATGAATAAAACGGCTAGATTTGTTTGTGTAAGAGCTTAAAGCACTTTACTTGAAAATAAAATATTTTTTTAATTTTTTAGGAAATTACATTCTACAGTAGTCTTCATAGCATTGGGTATCTATACATTTTAATCATAATAATTATGCTCATCAAAAGAAATGCTTTCTTTACTGTGTTGTTACTTCCTTGGCTTGTTTAGCGTTCTACGTTTTCCAAACACGTTAATGTGACGTTATTTAAAAACATACGCGCAATGTGTGAAATAAACAAAATTATTATCAAACATCATTTTGGAATATTTCTCGATTCGGATAGTCGGGAAACACTCCCGTAGGTGGAATAATTAATAGTTAATACAATCCAGAAAATAAATTGTAGGATTGTATTAAATATTAATCATTTTGGAAATTCAAACAAAGACATACTGAGCTTTTTGAACTTGATTTGATTAAATCACTACATGATAAATGTATTAATATGATTACTATGCACACACTCTTAGAATCGGAGTAAGATCACATTTGTCTAATAAACATTATCATGCATTTCACATTATGTGTATTAATAAATGTATAGCGCAAGGCAGTTAAAATGTGCACCTATTTAGTAGGAGACCCGAGGGTTGTTTTTCAAATATCCCACTTTTAATCATTCCAAACTTAATTCTACATTCACCACGTGAATCACTTCCCTCGTGTGCTCGAGTAATGTGAGTCAAGAGGGTGTTGAAACGCACATCAGACCAGACTACGGATATCAATCAGAGCCGGGACAGACGTAATAACCCCCTAGTCTCTTGTTTGAGACCAGCGGAGTGGACTCCGAAGTCACTCACACATGGCCACACATAACCTCACTGTTCAGACGCTTTGAGCCACGACATTTGATAAGCCTTGGTTTAATGACGTCATGTTCCCGGGGTAGACGTACTGTCAGGCTGGCTAGAAAGCTGCACTAATATGGATGTCAAGCTGTCTTGCGCCATGCTACAACCTTTAACCTATCACATGACAGTGAGTATAATATGTTATAGTTGTAATGTAAAATGGCTGTTTAGTATAAATATTCATTGTTATATATGTATTCATTTTGTAAGCCACGTTTCGACGATTATTTGTATTATGTTTAGTTTTGACATAACACATACATACACCATGCTTTTCTTTAAAGAATATATACGTTCCAGCGACTTGGTTGTTGATGTAAAGGATATCTGGAGCTGTGAAACGTACTCTTCAAAATGTTGATGCAGTAATACGAGAAATCAGCATTCAACGAACTGCGAGTTGTGTTTCGGACATAATACGCCTCAATGCCGTAACAGTTGAGAAACTAACTGAACTAAACGCACGAGCAACTAGAAAATTGGAGAAGAGTAAACTTTCCTTCGGGCAAACTTTTTCTCTGCATTTTCGGCGTTGCTTTGACCAGTGGCGTCCTCAGATATGCGCTTTGATTTGACCAGCGGCGTATATTATACTCACCTATGCAAACGAGGGTTGTTTAGCGTGTGGGCTAAAGATTGAAAGCACTCGACAAAAATATCGTGGCGCTTTTCGTTTTTATATGAATCTCCATATTATAAAATCACCGACAGTTCGATATATTATATTCTGGAATAAAATCTCGTATTTTAAACGGAGATATACATTTCAAATGTAGATATGTCTCTGTGCCATGTAAATCTAGACTACGTGGAAGCGGAAGTGGCATTCATGGTGCAATGCACATGGTTTGATCTGAAATGCACACATGTCTATCTTGTTGCCAGCTGCGTGGATATGTAGAGAAAACTTTGAGATAACTATGCAATACATTGATGAAGTTCAATAGAATACATAGAAAAAGAGAATAATTCAAAAGAACAGAAGTTTCAAACTCAAAAACTGCACATTTGTCTGGGTAATTACCCCATGAGAATAGTATATTATGAAGTAAGTAGCATTGTTACCTGGATACACAATATAATTGGCGAATGGTTGTACATTCTGAGTGATTTGATAAAGAAAACTGTAAATTGGTTTATCTGTTTCAATATGCGCGTTTAATGTTAAAAATCTATTGAAATCGAATTTTATTTAATCAATTCATGTTTTAAGAATCATTTATTTTAATTTATTTCCTCTAACGTATCTACATTTAATTAGAAAACATGTATGTGGAATTGAGAATATTCAATAGAAACCACAAACTTCAAAATCCAGCTCGTGACTGTTCTCACAATGAAAGAGCCGAGCAGTGCGTAGGCACGCTACACATGGGCTCTACCGATTATATGATTGACAATGGCCTGTACAATAATTAAACAATAGTAAGAACTTTCTTTGGGTTTAAATAAAATACCGAATACTGCTGACTATACTTAATATCTCCGAAAAATAAAATTGTAGATCATTAAAGTTTGATACAAAAAATTGTATTATGTTACACTTCAACTTGGTTTAATAATGCGTTTGTTATTCATATTTTTTTTATGTGTTTTTGTATTTGTTATTGTATTGTACCGTAACTGCCACATGTTATATTTATATTATATGTATTATGTCCCATATATTATGTAATATATTCGTGTGAGTGGACTTCAAAAAACTAATTAAAATAAATCTTGCCTGGATGTTTGTTGACCTGGAATAGCCCATGCACGCCACTGTACCAGCCATGCACCTACCTGTACCGTCTTCGTGCACCGCTCGCCGCTGGCGAGTACGAGTTAATCATCCTCTGGGCCCGAGCGCCGAGCATGACGGTAGCCAATCGGCGGCGACGGCGGCGGCTTCGAGACGATCAAAGCCAGGGTGACGAACACAGATTACACCAGATAGAGCCGTCACTGTCAAGAGAGCTAATCAAAATCATGCTCTTGGCACTTGAATGCTAGGAAACGGATACTGATACGTGTGGTATTGACGGACTGGATGACGGCTGTCGGAGCCGACTAAGACGTTACAATTTAATTATAACTTTGAAATGTGACGGAGCATGTAGGCAATTAGAGACCAACTGTCAGAACGAGAAGCGTTTAGCTGCGAATGAAAGAACATGGTTGGATTGGCGTAGGTGTGTGTTAACTGGTGGAAGCACGAGGTAACGCCGTCGGAACACAATCGAACTCGACATCAAACAAAACGTAAGGAAAACCGTAAGTATAAGAAAATGGCAAAGCGTGAATTTGTTGAGCATTGTATTCCGAAATACTAAGTAGATTCGTCTACGGCTGAAAAGCAAAGCTTGCACGCATGTATCTAAGAAGGGACTTGGGTTCGAATACACCGTAATGGTGGGTTCACAAGCCAATGTAACGACGTCAACGTCACGTCATCAACGCTGATGTTGGCCACTAGGTATAATTACATACGATCAGCGACGTAAATGATTTTAAAACTACGATCATTTCGTATTTAGGCGTTTTCAAGTGTACACAATTGTGCAAAGAACAATAACAGAATCACTAAAATTCTAAGTATCTTCATTCTTTAATTTTTATAGATACTTACATCATTTTAGGCTTGTAAGCTGAACTTCCGGCGACGTTCCGGCGTAAAAAATAAGCATCGGTTCTATTTTTGACGACGTCGCAAGGGTAGGGGCGCGTTGCGTCGTCCCGTCACCTGATTGGCTGATAGTTCACTTCCGACGTCGTTTGTCTGCTTGTGAACCCACCATAAGGGATGGATTTTGAAATGTTATTCATCCCCATATCACATCTCATACTCTAGAACTGTACAGTTAAATATTTGTTTAGATCCCCCGTCCACCCTCACCCCCACCGCATGCCCCTCGATCACCTTATAGATATTCCCAATACAAATAATTATCATGCCTGCGATCTTTGATCCTCTTCTGGGCCCCGATTCATGTACATTTATCCCGGGTATAAGTGGTATAAGGACGGTATAATGCAGGACATTGCAGGATAAGGCCTGGTTAAGTCTGAGCAACTCTCATCCAATCAGAAATTTTCAATCCAACAACAAGTACAACAAATGTTTTTTCCACTGCATTCCACAGCCATGTAAATCAGCAGATTTGCAAAAGAACACTAAAAATTTGCACCATCTTTTGTTTTACATTTTTATTTATTGACAGAAGATTGCGTGAGATCATTGAAAGAAAAGAAAAGGCGTATTATTGCCGTAAATTTTGGAATAGCCTAGGACTATCATACTATTGTTCATCTGCATAAGGCTTTTAGTAATCAAAACTAGTTATTTGTGCGGGATGTGTGTCAAAACAGGGTCGTGCAGGCCTAGGGTTGCCTAGGAGAGGCCAAGGGCTTGTCAAACGTGTTATGTTAGTATTAATTTTATCTAGTCCTATAGCCTAATCGAACTTTAGGCCTACACTGTTGTATTATGAATAATTTTCTACATCTGGGCCTAGGCCCGAGACGGTTTCTGATTTGTTTTATGAGGGTAATGACAACTTTTCTCGTTTTACACATAGACACAAAATTTAAAATGTCCGCCATCTGTTTACATATTTTCTTATCCCCGTGCGAGGCGGGATAAGTCTTCATGAATTGGATTCGGAGTTATACCGCACTTATACCACCTAACTCTGCTTATACCGGGATAAAAATGTACATGAATCGGGGCTCTGGGGAGGGATACGGATTGTAACGATAAAATGTCCAAGAACTATTTTGTCTTGGACTCATTCGACTATTGGCTGAGAAAATGAACAAAATCTCCAGTCAGGATTGCTCTTTGCAGGAGTAAGTGCGATAACTTGCTCAATGACGTCTCCATCTTGCGCTGAACAATCTGTACACACATCACTGATCTGCGTCAGAAAGAAAAGATGCCGGATGATTGAACGAGTGAGCGTAGCGAACGGTGTGATCTCCATTCGACTTAAACGGCCCTTATGGTTTTTCTGCGTGCGTGCGTGTGTGTGTGTGTGTGTGTACGTTGAAAATCAGCCGAATCGCGCCGAACAGACATCCGGTACGAGTTTATTGAGAACTGCTAACAAAATCAGCAAGATTCATTGCGATTTAAACCTACAAGAAATGATAAACTGAAAAATAGACTTCCAATGTTTAGAAATTATTTTAACGACAATGTTATAGATTTTGAAAATATATTTTTTTTTTGTTTTTCACCTGGCCGTGAAATGCAGTGCCCATGCAAGGTCAGTCGAATGTTGGACGTCAAGGTACCCCCAAATTCCGCTCGTAGATTGAGTAAACCTTGTAATATTTTCACGTATTTCGTACTGGCTATGTTTACCATAGTAGGCCCTATTGCCACAGATGATGGACTACACTGCGTTATATGCATTTCAAAACATGTTTAATTATTTTTGAAATACAATCTAGAAATTACAAAATCTTTCCCGATTGAACCCACGTCTCCCACATTTCGGCTACAAGGGCGCCTTAGCCAACTAGACTAGGGAAACGCCAAAGTCGTTGTTAGACGAGTGAGCGAGTCATGTGGTGAGTACCCGGGAACATTTGCATTTAAGTTTGATAATTATATTCGCATAAATAATAGTTTTTTAAAGTTAAGTTGGTATACGGGGACGGGCGCGTCAACTGTAAGGTCATAATGCGCCTCTCTAGCCTATGATAGGCTAGGTAGGCCTAAGGTAGGGGGAAGAAAAGTAATGTAACCGGGTACTCAACACATGGCTCACTCACTCGTTTAACAACGACTTTGGCGTTTCCCTAGTACGGACAACGCGATAAAAACCGAACTCACGACGAATATATTATTAAGTTTCCGTGACGAGATGAAGATGGATTGGTCTCACTCAGGTGTCACGTGGTTCATGACGTCACGTGATGCAGTGAGAGACGCGGCCGCGGAGTTGAGGAGTGTGGTGAATCCCTGGCTAGACCGCAGTTATAGTTCACCGAAGCGCCGCGAGATGGCGTTGAGTGTGTTGTGATTGATTGACAGAGGCATCTCCATTGCAACTTCGATACTCTGAGGCGGGAGGTCTTTAGTAAGACACCCGCCACTGGCAATAATTGGATGAGCGTAGCGAGCATCGCGAGCGAAGCGTAGATTCCATTTCACTACACTGGAGAAAAAAATCCGGAATGTTTTGTTTTTTTTTCTTTCTGTATTTTGTCTGTCTGTTAACACGATTCCGGCTAAATCGATACTCCGATTGCGATGAAATTTTATGGAGGCCTTCGAAATCTCTGAACTTAGAACTGCCACGTTTTTGAGCGCAATCGGAAATTTTTTTTTTCTCATGAAAATCGCGATTTTACGATTTTTTTCGATTTTTAAAAAAATTCTTCAACTTATAACTTCTACATGCTATTATTCGATTTTAATGATTTTTGCACAGAACCTTTATTTTATGTAATTTAGATATTCTTGTGAAATTTGAGCGCAATTGAAAAAATATTTATCATAAAAATCGATATTTTACGGGTTTTTTCTTTTTTTAAACAATTCTTTGACTTATAACACCTACATGCTTTATCCGATTGTAATGATTTTTTCGCAGAACCTTTATTTTATGAATTAATATATTCGTGTTAAATTTGAGCGCAATCGAGAAATTATTTCTTATAAAAATCACAATTTTACGATTTTTTTTAACAATTACGATTAATTAAAACAAATTTAAAAAATTAAGTTAATTTTTTATTTAATTTAATTTAATTTTAAAAACATTTCAACTTAATAATGATTTTTCCACAGAACAACAGAAAATTCGCATAACACATGGCAGCTCAATGCACCAATTACGCTCATCCAACAACGCGGCGGGACTTAAGCGTTTTCCTAGTACTGGATGTTCGTCAGTCGTCAATGCCGCCTATACAAGGGATGAGTCCTCTCAATACCGATAAGTGCTTGGACATTCGCTACTGAACTACACTAAAATCAAAATTACCTAATAGGTCAACTAAGAAGACACTCTGGGTAAAACTGGTGTTCAACCTACAGTGGGCACTCTTTTATTACTGAAAAAATGTAGACTCAACATTGGTGAAGCAAAAGACACATTACGTAAAATCTCACTAAAATGACCTTAAAATAAAATTAATCAGTAGTTAGCATTGTCGAAAGTTTAAATAATATGAAGATGCTTTTAGTTTCTATGTATTAATATTCAAAATCGATCATTTTGCAGTCTGAGATGTGCTTGCGAGACTAATTTGTGAGTCCTGAAATCCTGAATGAGTTATCTTGCTAGATTTCAGTGTGATTAATGGTGT
Organism: Sweltsa coloradensis; assembly: GCA_024449915.1. NCBI lineage: Eukaryota > Metazoa > Arthropoda > Insecta > Plecoptera > Chloroperlidae > Sweltsa > Sweltsa coloradensis. The sequence goes on along the minus strand of JAMZAV010000353.1, from coordinate 27,820 downwards.
GATATATGTGAATGAAGGGATTTGGTGCTACTAAAACAGCACATTGTTAATCCGTCTAAAGTAATTATATTATTATAACCCAATTTTATTCTTAACTTCCTAAAGACGGTCACATCCACCGCGTAAGCTAATGTGTTTCCTCCTACAGCGATTAGTTGAAGTTAAATGAAATATACTCTATTCAATGGAGAATATAAATGGAAAATCCTTGCAACATTCATAAGCAGTTAGCTTTGGCCCATATACAATTTTTTTTACTTACCGCAGAGTCTAATGAAAAATCTTATAGGCCTATTTGAATAATGTGTCATAATACAATTAAAGCATGTTTCAATATATTTATTGTAATGATGCATAATTGTATATTTTTTCGATTAAAAAAAATATAGAATGTGAACGTATTTATTTGCGTACCCCTATTTCCACATTAGGTCTTCAAAGAACGTGAACAGTCTATGCATAGTATAAGAGCATTGAGCTCAAATCCTCTGTACCCACGCTACGCCGAGACCTGACTAACAGAGTTGTCCACTCAAAGACAAGCCCTTCAGAATATTTTCACGGCAGTCTGTCATCATCAGGTTTCATGACATACTTCGAGTGACTGATGAGGCTGGTTTGTTTAGTTTGAGGATCCGTCACCAGGGCGCAGTCAATAGACTTGTGGGTGACGTCTTTTAACCCTGTCGGGCTACACCGAGCCTAATATACGAGTCCGCAACACAACTTTCGTAACATTAAAATATGTATTATAATTTATTTATTATTATTTATTTAATAAAAAGTTCATGACGTAATAATAAAGAATACTACTCAGTACAATATAGAACAGAATAAATTCGAATTTATTTATTTATGAGCCTTAACGCTTGAGTAAAAAATAATAATAAAAAGATCATAAGATAAAGCTATTATGTTGCTTAAACATTATTGAGATAAAAAACGTTATCTAATATCTAGTCCACTAATTGATTTACTTCGGTATCAAGTACTTTTGTTAGGCGTAATATCGTATAGTTGTGTGCGAATACCACAGATCTAATTATGTTGTAGATAATCTAATTATAACTATCTGTCTGTTTTAGGTATCTGTGCACTTCGCAAGAAAGAACAACTAAACAAGTCATTGATAAATGTGTATAATGGTTGATGGTAATTCCCATTATTTTCATGAAGAAGACAGTAGAAAAGGAAAGAAGAGTTTAATAAAGATCTATAACTATGGGTTATGCTGTGGCTCGGAAATGTACACTATTGCAAGGATTACTCTGGGCTGGCGACATGGGACAGCATGTAGAAGAACAAATAGTGTATATAAAAAAAAAAAAACAAACAAACCTGTGTTTTGAAATCCTGAGTTCACTTCGAAATGTCAAAATATTTCCGATGTGATTTTTATATAAAGGTGAATGCCACTTTGGAAACGCCACACCCTTTATGGCGTCATCAGCTAATCGATCTATTTTAGCGATGAATGTGATGGCTTCGCGCTTATTGGGGGGAATTCCTGAACGTTTCCGCTCCGTCATCAGATGAATATTGAATCACGTTTGCATATTCGCCACCAGGGATGGGCAAAGACCAACTCGATTCAAACAAACTACAGGCAAATATGATCATTTAATTGGCTGATTAATGTTAATTAACAAGTCAATCAAATAAGCCAATAGTTTACAGGATCGTTGTTGGTTCGAACCATGTTTGTTTTCTTGTTAGTTTGCATTTGGAACAACTGTGGGTTTGAAACTGCGTGGGCATTATAAAGTGATAGATTAGTAGATTGCATTATTCGTCCACCAGATGCCAGTCGTGTCGCGCGCGTTGGGCGCAGCGTGGCGGCTGGAACTGTAACTCACGGCTGCAACACACGATTGATATTAAATAAGGCTACTCACAACAGTTTAAAAGTTTTATAATACTTAGTGGTGTTGAAATAAAAGTGTCCGTTCCCAAAAGGCTAAATTGTGATTGCAATATTGATAGTGACTTTGATACTAACTTTTATAACACATAAGCTGTTGTTCATTGGATTATTTTGGCCTATCTGTAAACTTTGAATATGATTAAATATTTTTAAATGTTCATCATTCAAACTGTTGATTTCCAGAAAATAGATTTTACGTGCACAGGTTGTAAATTAGAACTATAACATTGATTGTCGACATTATGTCGTTCACAATATATTTTATTGATTTTAAATTAATATTGTGTTTGAATAACTCACCAATGAGATAATACATCATTTAAACAAATTATTTCCGTACACACATTTAGTCTGGATTTGAGCTAACCACCATATTTGTACCAGCCTTGAGAGATGAACTACCTCGGTCGTAGATTATAACTTTTGATTTATGGACAGTGACAAATGGGTTTATTGTTAGGATATGATTTATTACAGCTCGGAATAGAAGGGGCCGCTCATCCCCGCCAGCGATAGAGGGCTGATATGGTATTTTGGTTTGAGTCCCCGCGGCCAATTCTGTGACTTCCTGCTGTAATTGGATAGGGTTACCTGACTGGATCACCCGTCAAATAACGGCAGCTTGGACGGAGTCGTCATTTATTTTGTCTTGAGAGTTCGTCGCTTTTGTCGATGTTCTGTCACATCAAATCCATCATAATAATTCGTTCTGTTTCACGGACGTGCATCTGGTACTAATGACTGATAGGGGCGGATTGGAGAAAATGCACGGATCTGCAGAAACGCGGTTTACATTTCTCACCTAGAAGATCTTATCGAAATAGATTGTTAGAGGTACAATGTAAAAATACAAATTTATATCACATCCGCCCCTTAAAAGTTAGTTTTTAGTTGACTTATATTATAATAATTATTAATTTCATACTTCAAATTATATTTAAACTTGTTATTTGTACCGATCAGTACTCTGGGCACCAATGGTCATCAAATGTCAATTGATGACCAGCCTTTGTCAGGATACATTAAAGAACAAATTTATAATCTTAATTTAAGGTGTGTAACTTGGTATTTTCAAAGTGAGGATAGTTTCGAAGGGAATGTCCAAAGGCAGAGGACTCATTCGTATAAATGTCTGAAGAAAACCTAAAAACCCTTTCGGCCCGGATTGCCGGTGACGGGTATCAAACCTGAAACCTTCCAAATCTGAGCCTCGTACTGTACTCTACGCCTGACGGTTTGTATACTAATGGCGTTTTCCATTGGCCGCACTCAGGTCGCACTATTGCGCCATAGTGCGCACTGGATTGCCACTTGTCTTTTCATTTGTTCAGTTTTGTAATGTTATTCAGTCGGAGGTTGACAACAATGACATCTTTGCACTCGCTTTGTTTTAGGTCGAATCGTAACGACATTGGTTGAGAGCAAGAAAACCAAAAACAAGTGCCAAATGCAGACGACGAAGATGATATGTTGCTGAAACGATTAACATTCGATATTCGTACACCTGAAATTTTTTTTAACATTCCTGTCAACTAAATCATGTATGAATCATTAATATCTAATCTGTAGACGTAGAAAATTTAGCGTGAAAAGAAAACTACAAGAAAAACACAAGAAAACTGTATATTTTAGCATTTTCTGACATTCGACATCAGAAACGTCTGTCAGTTTAGTAAAGCGCATTTTTTTTAAAAGAACTTTAAGAATAAAATTTATAAAATCAATTTTATTTATGTATGGAAATAAAAATGTGTAATAAGTCCGATTCCCAATGCCCCGTCCTATAAGTATTCATAACCCCATGAACAGCAGCCCCATCCACTGTCTGGCTTGGTGACGTGAGGCGAACCGCGCGTATAGGTCACTGTCTGGTGAGTGTCCATCACGCCTCGCCGTCAGGAGCGCTGTCTGTCACTCAATTAGTTCCGACATCTCTCACCAGAAGGCAGCGGTGTGACGGGGGCGTTGTCTCCAGCACGGCCTGTTGGGTCGCTACTTGTTGACCGAGTGATGTGAGAGAGGAGGAAGCTACTGTTGTGTTGTGGCAGACGAACGAACATGTGTTAGAATTAAAGTTGAGAGGAATAAATAATTAAATAATTATTTTGGCCTATTTCAATTTTCTTCAACCCGTATTATGGATCAATTCTTCCCTATGCATCACTTATCTGTCAGTCCGTTTCTCTGTGCTACGACTTAGAATAATCCGAACAATCTTCAATTGAAATTCATCTCTTTGACATTGCCCTTCAACAAGGGTAACACAGGATATTTTTGGAAACCCAGGTATCAGCGGGCGATGCTAGATTGTGACAACCCGGCACCTCCACCAAAAATTTTAATGATACATTTTTGAATAACGGTACGCTTTGCTCCCAGTTGTAAGTACTCCTGAAACCGTGCTTGTCATGAAGAACTAACATTTAATTAATGGAATATAAGAATGCAAATCCATAATTTGATGATATCATTAATTATTTACTGCCATCGAGATCACATTATTAAGTTTTACATTAAAATAAATACATTAAAAATTATCTACGTTTACAGACAGACAGACAGACAGACAGACAGACAGACAGACAGACAGACAGACAGACAGACAGACAGACAGACAGACAGACAGACAGACGGACGGCGAGCGTGTTCGCTGTGTGGCCTCTGTCACTCATATCTGCATCTGATTTATGAGGCATCCGAGAGGTCCAGCCCGGACTGATAGAAGATGTTATCTCCCCCTGCACGCCGCAGCACGCGGTGCTCTGGGCGCAGGTCGCGCACTCTGTACCAGTCAAGTCTCGGTGACTGAACCACCACAAGACCCGACCGTGCGCTATGTCAGACTGCATGGACAATGTTGGCGCAATTTTATATTGGCTTCAAGACTGTTGATAGCAAAAGCGATAGTTCCGAATTCGATATCATTCAGCAATTTTTTAGAACAATAATCCTGAATAAGATGTGAGAAAAAAGAATGATAAAATAACGGCAGTGGTTTCAGTACTCAGTTCCTTTTCACAGCGGTTTCGAACAAAATTCGTCATTAACGAACAAACTGATTATAAAATGTGTCAAATCTACAAACTATGCAGTTGATATTATATTTGTAACAATAGGCACAGATGACACGATGTACCAGACCCTAATTACGTTTCATTACATAATGAAATAATTCCAATGGAGTAAACTTACTCTTTGCTTTATCAAGAGTAAACATCGAAAACTTTCTAGTGGTGGGGAGGTGGTGTCGGGGGAAGCGGGTGTTTTATAGAATGAAAAAAATCAAGTTATAAATATATTGAGAATGAGTGTCAGCTCTCCTCACAAATTTTAAAAGTGAAACATGATTTCAAAAACGTTTTGAGACCACTCAGAGTCTGATAAGAGTCGACGTTCTCGGTACAACCATATTCAGTCCCAACACGGTCTCGCATCCATGAAGTGACGGACCCCCCCCCCCCCCCCCCCCCGCCCCGTTCTGTCGAGCCCCCCACCATCCTGCGTGTAAGTAAAGCTCGGACAGAACTGCCGCAGAAAGCCGACTGGTTTGCTGAAGGAAGTAATGCCGATCGAAATCGACCGGAAATTGAATCTTTACATCAAGACTAGTATAGAGTTTTATGTCGAGACGACGAAAAAACCATCGGCGCCTTTTCGTCATGATTTTTTTTACGATTTTAAATTTATTCTGCGTTTGAGTGAAAATTGTACGTTTTTCATGTACACGCATAGCGCATTTCGAATTGATAGGCTAGGCCCTACACATACAAAAACATATTAAATGTTTCTGACCGCTAATACGATTTTAGTTGTGAATAGGTAATAGATGGTTCCGTAATACGAAAGACTGTTATCAATGGATTACTAAAATTATTTATGTTTGCTATTTTGAAATCAAATATCTGACATTTTCATGTTCTGCTCTAATATTGCAATTAGACTTACAGGGTATAAAAATATTACGAATGACGATGCCCCAGTGTTTGGGCCCCGAACCACCCCCCCCCACAACGTCCACCCTACAGCGTACAGCAAACCACTCATTCCCTCTTGAAAAACCCACCACGTTTTGACCTCTCAATCACCCACAGAAGAGGTTTTCCGTGTTCGATTTTGTTCCCTGAAAGTAATTTTAAGATACACGCACTTCGAGCAGCGTCGATAAACCTAGAGACTATATGTTGGGGTTGATTCTCAGGCATGTTTGGTTCAGGGAGTCGTAGCTTCGGCAACAGTTACACCGATATAAGCGCTGTCTGTGTGGGTATGATCGAGTATTTTTTAAAGTGTAAGGGACTGGGGGGTAGTTGGTACCAACCGGTAATTGGTCCCGGAACACAATTTTAAGGAGAAGTCACTCGTGGACCAATCCTCAAAGACTCGGCCTCAACACTTGAGAAAGTTAAGAAGAAACTGGTGAAAGAAACCCCCATCCAGTATTTAAAAGCAATTATAAATAAACACCATTTAAATCTCTTAATTTCAATTACATAAACCATTAGTGAATTAATTCATCCCGTGACAGGACTCATCTTCGCTCGAGAGAGTTCATCTCATCCCTCAAAAGTTACAGAAATTAATTTCTGTGGTTGAAACGTGAGAGAAAAGTTAGTTTTCATTTTTCTCGCAATCTCTTTCCTCTCACTCTTTCACTTCTTAATATCGTCGTGAAAGCTATGAAAAGATGGACTTTTTAACCAGCGGGTTTTCTTTTCTTCTGCGACGGAAGAGCCCGAGTGAATGAGCCCTGTTCAGCGGAGCGTGCAGCGAAGCTTCAGACTTCTACCGGTAGAACGCGCTCTATTTGTTAGACGACGGCGAGATTCTTTCAGGGACCTCGACATCCAATTAAAAAATCGCCAATTGAATTAGTTGACAAAGTTGCAACGTAAAACTCTTCATCTAGATTATATTATTCAATTCTGAGCTTTCTTCGCATTTCACGTACTTTTGATGATGATTATTTCGTTTGTTAATTTCTAAACAATTCAAGTGGTTGTTTTAATAAGCGAAGTGCAGACAGACATTCAAACTGACAGATCGTTATTGTGTCCCCCCCCAACTCCTCCCTCCCCCCACTCCGCTTCCTCTCTTATACCCTGTCAAGCGGACGGGGTGAAGTCTTCAGAAGAAGATCTCCAGAAAGGGATTTCAATCAGCTAGGAAATAACATTGCGCTAATTTGATAAGGAGTTGTTGTGTTCCACACAAGTTATTTTAATAAACGCAAATCCAACACTTGAGAAACCTTAATTAATACAGAAAGGAATTTTCAACATTTATTTTCAATTGTACGCTTACAAGGTAGATATTTCGAGCGTTCTCGTCTAAAAACTCCAAAATAAAAAATTGCAGTCAAGATAGTATACGTAAAATGCACGTGTAAAATGTAAAATTTAGTCACGCGTTACGCGCTAGACTTTGATACAGGAGGTTCCGGTTTCAAATCCCGCTCGATTTGTCCATAGTTTTCTTCAGTCGTCAAGGCGCATTCTGGCATTGAGTCCCTATGAATGCCTTCATAAACATGCCATTCTTTCTAAACTACTATAACACTCTATAATTATCTAGTTAGTCACTTCAAGAGGGTCTCGCCGGGTAAAACTTAAAGTTAAAGTTAACCTTCAACTGGAATCGTCACCGAAAAAATATGTTTTAAAAACATATTTCAGTTTCGTACATCATAAATTGTTGGCTGAGCTCGAGAAAAACAGGTTTTTACGAAAAACTCTATCGTTTATCGTCTCATGTTGAAGTTTGCACCAAAATGTTTAGAAAGAATGTGTGATTGTCGCTATCAGAGAAAATTTGCGAAGAAGTGCTCACTTTTGTTTTTAACTGACCGTAAATATCCCAACAAAAATCTAAATTGTAGTAATTCGTGGAAAAATATATATAATTTTAAAATGTGCTCTGATAGCGACATGCGCTCATCTCTTGTTAACATCGTCCCAAAATTCAAAATTTTTAGGTGAAAATTGGAGGTTGAAAAGTAGTCCAGACTCTAAATGAAATTAGCTGGGTTTTAGCAATTTTTTCAATTTAACATTGTAAAAAAGTTGGCCCGAGCTCATCAAACCGTCTTAAGACAGTTTTTTTAAATGTATGTGCAAGACTTTTTACAAGAGAGGTTTTCTCCAAAACATACAGGGAGTAGAGGGTTAATAGTTTATGTTTAACAAACAGCGGCGTGCGGTGTGCCTTCACATAACTACACATGTTTCTCTGTGCCTTTTTAATGTGAGTGTAAGTTCGTGAAATTCTCAAATTCAAAACAGCATCAATCAAAAGCAAATTGCGGCAACGCAACTCTACTCTTGCTATAGCTGAGCACAGCCACCTTAGCGTGAAATAATCCACTTTCCCTAGTTTTATCAAACCTCCTTGCAGTAATGACTTAACCTGATTGATGCCGTCTTGCTACGTAGCACCCCTCTTGTCTAATTAGCAAGCAACGCACTCGGCGGCCGTCTGCAGAACCAGGAGGAAATTAAACCGATTTAACTAGCAGGTTGTATATGGACAGGAGATAAAACCATTTCCCCGGTAACTCTCGCACTCTCACCCCAGCTTTATTTACACGTCCCTCCACAACCCTTTGTTGCCAGAAAGATAGCGGGATTTATGTTTATTATCCTCGCGAAAGACCCTGACTTTTAATTTCGCTAGCTTTTAACTTAATGTTTGTTCTTTTCAACGGCTCATTGAATTCTAATTGGAGTCTGAAATTTTATTTCGTACTTAGGCGCCTAATGTGAGACTGGTTAAGTAGTGGTTGAACGTTTAGTCCCACTCGACCAGTTATACAGCTCCAAACTTGAATGCAATTATTTCGAGTTCGTTTATGGCTTCTCTCTGATAGTTTGGATTAAGTTTGGCGCAGGATTGGGTAATTTTACGGATTTCCCCCGATGTTTATAAAAAGTTTCGGTGGCAACATGTATACGATTACGAACTGGGTCATAAGATAATTTCATTGGGGCACTTACCAAGTAGCGTGTTGAATACAGATGATTACAACACCATTGGAAAACTTGATTTGAATTTTATCGCACATCAGCAGTGTAGACAAGTCTGTGTAGAGACATTTAGGCAGTAGTTTTCAAAACCATTACTAATACAACAAATTTTTACTGAAAGCCAACTTGCTTAAAATAAATATAAACACTCTCGTATAATTTTAAATTTAAATTATCTTGAGATACATACTAAAATAATATGTCTTACTGCTCTAAGATAACCAACATGTTATTTTGTTTATTTCCAGTGGCAAAATTGAATCGAATCGAGTACCTAGCGTTTTAAAATATCGTGTGTAACGCAAGCTCTCTCTAAGTCTATCAGTTCAAAATGTGCCAATAAAATATTCTCAGTGCCTCTTTAAAGATTTGATTTGCAGTTGAGTCTTGAGAATAATGATAACCCGGCACCTCCACCAAATTCATAATTTCTTTTTTGTATACAGTTGCATCAGCATCGAATCGAGTACCTAGCTTATTAGAATATCGTGTGTAACGCAAGCTCTCTCTTATTATCTCAGTTCAAAGTGTGTCAGTAAAATATTCTCAATGTCCCTTATTTTAAGATTTGATTTGCAGTTGAGTGTTGAGAATAATGTGAACCCGGCACCTCCACCAAATTCATAATTTCTTACTATTTGTTTTATACAGTTGCATCAGCATGGGTGCCAACTAAATTAAATTGCTTGATTTAGTCTTGTGTTAGCTCATGAAACGGTGACTCGCAAAGGGGATATCATGGCTTGTGTCCGCACAACATACCCTCGCTTGGGCCGACCATACGACGCTGCTACGGCTGATAGGGTGAATTGTGAATGCGCACTCTCTTGCCGAGTGGTTGGTACAAATGGCAACCTTTTGTTAGTTTAAACTCGTAATTATGGCTCATTTTCTCTTAACCTTCTAATTGAAGGCAATTCCTGGCCCCGTAGCTGCCACACCCGATAGCTAGTCCAGCCCCCACTGCTGAATCTCCGTAGTGCTGCAATAAGAGGGTCTATTTACTAAGTGTTAGTGAGAGTGACAACTTTAGTGAGAAGCTATACAAGCTTATGAGCTGTGTATTGGCAACAATTACACATTAAACATTTGTATTGCCGTCTGCCAATGTTTCCTTAATGAAATAAACAACTACTTACAGCAAATGTAAAAAGTTACTATTTAATTTGGTATTATGAAAATTCGAGGTGGCAGTTTTCACATTTTCTTCTCACTATAGTTGGCGTTTTGGTCGACTATTGCCGCTTGTCGCTGTCGCTGTCACTGTCACTGTCACTTTTAGTAAAGACCCCTGTTTCGAAATGTTGAGCTTTTGTTGGCTTAAAATTGGCGAAATATGCTGATAGTATAGCGCAAGAACAATACACAAGTCAAGCATTTTTTTTCCACGCAACAATAATATGACATGCCATAGTAAAGCATAATAAATTTAAACTAAACCTTTTAACTAAAAATCACAATGTATATTTAATTGGTGATTGATGAATAATCATCATAGACATGCCCAGGTGCACTTGTTATTTTCTGTTCACTATAAAAAAAAATAATTTAGTAATTATTTAACAAATAACTTGCAACAAATTGTATTAAAATACAATAAATTATTAGGCATTGCATTGAAAATCCCTTCCTATTCGAATGATTATCGTTAACAGTCAGGCAACGTGGTGAATTATCCTTTATTGTTGGGTACATATTACAATCACTTAAGCTTTCTTGAACGATGTAAGTAGCTCTTGAGTTATCTTGAGACTTCGCTGCCCCGCAATGACGCACTCCGCAGTACGCGTTGCTGCACTCAGTCGTACGGGAAGAGCTAGTAAAAGAGTAGAGTTACTTTATCGGCTGTAGCAGGGAAACACAAGTGTTAATTGCAGGGATCGCTTGAAAATGGCCTTAGTACACGCAGCTTTTCATTGCTTGGGGAGGAATGATGGGCTTTGCTCGTTATTTAACTATACTCGGCTCAGTTTAATTCGGCTTACGAGACTCAAACATTAATACGCTACTTCGATCTTTCTCCTACGAAAACAATTTAGTCCCGGAGGATAATAATGTTTTGCTTGTTCCTTTTCTAACAGGCAAATAATATTTTAAAATTTAACGTTTTCAATAGCGAAGGCATCACTGTAACAATTAACAATGCATTTTCATCACTTAGAGGCAGATATCGACTCTCACAGATCTTGCGTTGTAAACAGATAACACCATTGAAATTGTAATAACAAATAAACATGTTTACAACTATTTACATCAACAGTCATTAAAATTATTATTCATTCACAATAAAATACATTCATTACAATTCTTTTTGTATAATCAACTAATTAAAAATGATAACTTTAAGCTTTGCTGTCGAGAGGTAATTAGAAATGCAGTCCTATCAGTTACAGGAAATAAAAGAGCAGCCCAGTTTGAGCTCACCGGCGAAACCCGCTTAGAATCATTTAATTAAAATCCAGTCCAGCAATCTCACCAAGCGAAGCGACCGTTAGTTTGATCTCGGAACAGCCAATCACAATCATTCGCAGTTTAGAGCCAATCACAATAAATTTAACTTTATGTTTTTAAAATGGTTCCGTTTCAAATTGATGGGTATTGAATGTGGCAATGGATCATCAAACAGTGTAGTCTCCAAGCTTACTTAAACCATACTTGCGTTAAATTATTGAGAGTTATAAAGGTACATTTCAATGTCTATCAACTATGCATTTAATTTTTTTGGTTTATATTCATGTAAAAGCTACGTAATATGTTTCAACTTACTTCCCCCCACAACCCTCTCCGTGCTCATGCATAAGCAAAGTGGCGGCCCAAACTGCAGATACTAGTTTATGATTTCATGATACCAACGAATACTATGTTTCTTTCTAATGTTCATAAAATCCATTAGTAAATGGTAAATAAATATGATTTCTAAATAGAAGTAAAGTTGTTTCATCGTCAACACTAGTACACTTACACAGACTTAACATGTTCAAATATCTACATTGCAAAAACCGCGCACTTTGGAAACTCGGAATGCAAATGTACACGACATGAAAGCATATCCATTTACATGAAGCACATTTAAATTCGTCGATTAAAAATAAACCCACGTTTTGATATTATATTTACGTCCGACGTAAAACTCAAAGAAAGGTATCAAATATAAAGGAGCATATATAGTTTTAACTCAGCTCCTAATGGACGAAGCGAGGACTGTGGGAGTGCAGGGTACAGGGACTGAGATACTAGCAGTGCTTTTAATTTAGATGAATTTTGCATGAACTTTTTTACTAAAGATTTCTTGTTCTGTTGAAGTCCGTAACTTCTTTTAGTCACCATGTAAGAGCCATCATAATGTATTTTAGATTTAAAAAATATAGTTTTAGAAATAACTTTAAAATTGTTTGGAAACATTTAAACGAGTTTATAGCTTAGTGTAAAGGAGTGTGAGAAATTAAAATCTAATGTACTGTGGTGATAATTTAGTCACTACTTTTGTTCAAAGTGAAATAAACTAGGAAAACGCTTAAGTCCCGCCGCTTTGTTGGATGAGCGTAATTGGTGCATTGAGCTGCCATGTGTTATGCGGATTTTCTGTTGTTCTGTGAAAAAATCATTACTAAGTTGAAGATTTTTTTTAAATTAAATTTAATTTAATAAAAAATTAACTTAATTTTTAATTTTTTTAATTAATTGTAATTTAAAAAAAGGAAAAATCGTAATATAAATTTCATAAAAATAATTATTCAATTGCGCACAAATTTTACACAAATATATGAATTTATAAAATTAAGGTTCTGTGAAAAATTATTACAATCGGACAAAGCATATAGGTGTTATAAGTCAAAGAATTGTTTGAAATAGTTGTTGAAATAGTTTTTTGATTGCGCTCAAATTTCACACGAATACATAAATTCATAAAATTAAGGTTCTGTGAAAAAATCATTAAAATCGGACAAAGCATGTAGGTGTTATAAGCTGAAGAAATTTTTTAAAAATCAAAAAAAATCGTAAAATTGCGATTTTCATGAGAAATAATTTTTCGATTGCGCTCAAAAACGTGGCAGTTCTTCGTTTAGAGATTTCGAAGGCCTCCATAAAATTTCATCGCAATTGGAGTATCGGTTTAGCCGGAATCGTGTTAACAGACACACAAAAATACAGAAAAAAAAAAAACATTCCGGATTTTTTTCTCCAGTGTAGTGAAATGGAATCTTCGCTTCGCTCGCTACGCTTATCCAATTAATTGAGAAAATGTTAAATTGTGTTTTGTAGTTAAAGGGAAGAATATTAAAAGTAGTATTATTACTTTTATCTTTAAAGTTGAAATTTTGTTTTATCTGAATTCGGTAAATCAGTACCATTAATATTTAAATAAACGATTTTCTCCGCTGTTTCTCTCTAAAATACTTTCATGCCATCGTCATAGTCACCTGTTATGAAATAAATGTTGTACTTATGTACGCATCTTTCAAGTAGTAAAAAGCTCAAGGTTGAACTTTGAAGCAAAGTATGTTCTAAGTAATCGCCATCTGGCTAACGTTCCCAACATAGGCATTTCGAGCGTGGTGTATTTACCACCCCAAATATTATCAGCTACTTAGGCTGAGGGTTCATTTCATGATTCACTTTTATGAAATTAACCATTTTGGGTCCCACCTGCTGACGAAGTCATTTATAAAAATTAAAAGGTACTTTTATATAATTATAATCTTATGTATATTTATTGGTTTAACACTCAAATACAGCATTGCTGCCTTTTTTATAGAGGTACCGTATTCGAGTTATTTTAGGGGGGATTTCTTAGCACTTTATTAATGCCGCTACTTAAAAAAGCCGTTAAAATGTTGACGGTCATAACTATCTTTAATTCCCGTAACGTTTCGTATTGCCGGGCGGATTCAGACGATGAATGCACACAGTACCAACCCCCACGATGTAACTGACGACCCGACCCGCCTATCATTGACCAGCATGGGACGTCGTTCGTACCTTGATGACGATGAAAACACCTTGAATTGTGTTTATCTCGGTCTGAATGTTTGTATTCCATTCATCGCGCGGAGTCATGCGGTGATTTAAGATTGGTTCCGAGTTTATGCTCTCCCTTTCCTTGTTCGGGCGTCGAGCTGTTCCGCCTCCGTCTCAGTGTGTTAGTACCGTGATCTAGCACTAGACAGCGCTGCCTTGTTCCCGGGAACATTATCACTCCGTGTTCCCAGTAACGTTATCACTCATGTTGGGAATATACGAATAGTTAGGCCGAACACAAGGACGTAACGCTATTTGTATGTATACTGCCTATAGAGGTAGCCCACTCGTTATCATACTTGATACCCCTTTACGGGAGACCGGTTGGATGCCAGCCATCAACAAAGTCTTAAGACGAATGCGAATGCTGGTATTGAGTCATATATAAAATATCGACTTTGTATATACATCTCTCTTTTATCCTCACATCATATACATATTATATTGAGTGTAGTCCCCTGGGAAGGAGTATTTCACCCCTGCATGGGAACGAGAACTGTAATCATATTGAAGTTACAATAGGGGAGTTCTATTCCCGCCACTGGCTTATCACTGACAATAGTTTTGATCTATATGTTGTATGAATTTACCTTCGACTATTCGTCCTTATAAACAATATCATTTTACTCTTCATGTGTGAGCCCCTACAGAGATATTCATCTTTCGATTGCGTTGCCAAAATTGCAATAAATAACATTCAGAATAATATGAAACTAGTAGAAATCAATACATACTTCTATAATATATTGTCGTGTAGAATCGGCGCGTACCAGATAAAGTTTGGAAATCTCATGAGATGACCCTCCCTTATATAGACAATCATCACAGCGCTTCTTCTAAAAGAGCTATTCCCAAAATGCATTCTAAACTTAGAACAATACATGGAAAATACTATGCCGATACAAACATCATAATAAATCGAGTTTGCGTGAATTTTCTGATCCGTATAGGTCATAGTCAAGCTGATCCCACCTCACAAAAAGACTAAATAAAAATTATTTCGCAGAACTAATCCAATTTATTAAGTAAACTTTTACTTTGTCATATCCATGCTCGATACCTTGTTGGATGAGCGAAGCGAAGATTCCATTTCACTACACTGGAGAAAAAAATCCGGAATGTTTTTTTTCTTTTTTTTTCTGTATTTTTGTGTGCCTGTTAACACAATTCCGGCTAAACCGATACTCCAATTGCGATGAAATTTCATGGAGGCCTTCGAAATCTCTGAACCAAGAACTGCCACGTTTTTGAGCGCAATCGAAAAATTATTTCTCATGAAAATCGCAATTTTACGATTTTTTACGATTTAAAAAAAATGTCTTCTACTTTTAACACCTACATGCTTTATCCGATTTTAATGATTTTTTCACAGAACCTTAATTTTATGAATTTAGGTATTCGTGTGAAATTTGAGCGCAATCGAAAAACTATTTCTCATGAAAATCGAAATTTTACGTTTTTTTCTTTTTTAAAACAATTCTTTGACTTATAACACCTACATGCTTTATCCTATTGTAATGATTTTTTCACAGAACCTTAATTTTATATTCGTGTAAAATTTGTGCGCAATCGAATAATTATTTCTTATGAAAATTTCAATATTACGATTTTTTCCTTTTTTAAAATTACGATTTATTAAAAAAATTACAAATTTAAGTTAATTTTTCATTTAATTTAATTTAATTTAAAAACAATCTTCAACTTAGTAATGATTTTTTTCACAGAACAACAGAAAATCCGCATAACACATGGCAGCTCAATGCACCAATTACGCTCATCCAACAACGCGGCGGGACTTAAGCGTTTTCCTAGTTTAACATACACCAACACAACAACAAACACAACCCAACCTCGACGCCGAAACGTCAACCCTTCCAGCACAGAACCGTGTGATGAGGGAGGATTGGAATAATTATTAATTAGGCCTCTCATGCTCCCTGCCACAATCAAATTATTCAATCATTGAACACGACCAGTTCAGTTCTAGACCAATTGTCGACTCATTAAAAGCTTAGTCGGTAAATCCACGTGTCAGTGTACATAGCATTAATTCGGGATTTTCGTCAAACCACAATCATTGGTGATACTCCGAACAGGGGAGCTCATGGAGGGTTACACACTTTGTCCGTGTGGTATAAATCAATTTGCGTCTTGTTCGCAATGTTTAGTGTGGATGATCAAATTCAATTCACTGTGAAATCAACAATAGATCAAATTAGATTTGATTAGATTGATTGTCGCCCGACAGATCAGGCAAATTAGATTCATCCGAACGTTATTCAGAGAGATCTGCTCAACATTGGTTTCATTCCCATCTTCATGATACAGAGTCAATAAAACTTTTGAAAATATTCAATCATAATTGCTTGTACTTTCGCTATCTACACTACATTTACCGCCATCGCTACCGTTTCGGATTTGATAGACTGTATAAAATTTATCTACTTAAAATTAACATCCATCTAGCTTAATGGATTTTTATATTCATAGTTACAAAATAATTGCAACTTAAACCACACATAGTATGAAATAGGTAATGTGGTATTTGCGTTTTGGTATTAACTGGTTCATAATCTACGAGTTAGCACATGCAAACTTGTGGCTGAGTTCCCGTATTTCTTGTTCGTCCCACTTATCCTGTTGAATAGCAAAACTACACACAACAATTCACGAATCCGCGCGTGAAATACTAAAACCTCTTCGTGGGTTGACTACCACAGTATCGCTGTCATGACAACTAAAACGTTCATCCAACAAGCTTCTCAGTTGATAATTAATTATTTTGGCTGACATTTTTTTAGTCTCCCGAGTATCAAGCACTTAACAAGGCTTGCGTGCTTTATATACCTGAAGAGGAGATAACTTTTTATACACGTTTTTTTATTATCTTTCGTCTAATCCTGGTTGGTTTTTTAATGAAGAGCTTCTCGCGAACTCCTGAGTGGCTTACGCCATGCAAGGCAGTGTTAAATCCAAGGTAACTGAGTATAGGATCTCGTGTAAAATGTTGTGCACAAGTAATAAATGGCTCATTGTTAAATGCTTTAGTTTTCGAAAGCAGTTTGGTGGTAAAAAGGTGCGGAGGAAGAATGGGTCGCTTAACGACCTGCATCTATCTTCAGGAGGTGCAAGAAGTGTCGGGAATGTGGCGTCAATACACACGTGGCGGGCTCTCCTGATTTTCTCTAGTCAGTGTCTTTGTAAACACCGGCCCCTCAGGGCGTTATAAACACTCACATCGTTAGGGTTTCAACACAATGTGGAAACTTAACGATTTGACACTGAACTCGGGAGCTAATAATATTATTTTTCGTGGAGAAAGGTTTTTATTCCTGTTGAAACTTATATAGTGTTTCATCAATATTTCAAACATTCTCCAATATTCTGCTTCTGTAACTTTTAAATCATTTGAAGCAGATATACACGTGTAAAAATAATGTTTAATACATTTTTTGAGATTCAAAATAAAACTAATTTATGTTGGCGAGCTAAGGTGTCGTCCTGTGGCAACTGCTCTACACACAACCTCGACAAGACAACATGCCTTGGTATTTACTGTCCACATTCAGAGAGGTGTTGTGTTTTAGAAAGCAATTAGCTCCACATTGTCAGCGGTAAACTCGTTTTATAGTCTTCGTGTAACAATTATTACGTCTTCGTCCAACAATCTATGAACTGTGCAGTTGTCAATCCAAATGGAACACGAATTCCAAACAAGTATTTGTTATAGATAGACTGCTCATCTCGTTTTAGTAAGGCATGAAATCAGCAACGTTCTATAGTACGCAGTTTCATTTTCCCAAGTCGTACTTGTCAAGAGATGTCAATATTTTAATTTTTAAACTTAATTTACTGTTTTGTTCGTTAGTACTTTTCTTTCTCATATCGCCATAGACGTGGATTTTTGTTTTCTGCGTTCAAGAAATAGAACTAAAGCGAACCTGTGCATTCAAACAGTTGGCCAACCTCACCCCCTTTCATTTTCGATGGCCTTTATCAACAAAAAAGCATTAAGCTCATAAAAGAGCTAAAAGTGCTTTTTGACGATTGCTTTCTCTCCCTCCATCTTAAATGACTTTGTGGGTCCGACCACTGCAAACACTGTGGACATTCAATCATGAAAGTTTGTCATTGTACTTCTCTCTATCAATCACCTGAATGTTTTATCTTCTCCTCTGATTGATATGAGTTCTCTCCCTCGGACAATATGTCACGTGCCGCGCTCTGACGGGCTGGACATGCACGCCCCTTATACTTGGAAACCCATCATGTTATTGCAGGACTTAATTTACCACGACAAATGACTCGACTCTCTGACTCAATGCACATATTGACATATTTTAACATACGACAACTGAAACTATTATGCAACCTTCGAACATCGTAAATGATTGTAGTTGATACGAGCTGACAGGTATCATAGCAATGGATATTGCCGTCAAACTACCATTGACACGTAGGCCTAAGTTGTTAATTTTTTATGCAAGTTATAGTAAAATGTGTAAGGTTTGCGTAAGGTAAGGTAAGCGTTGTAATATCAGAAGACAAAATTTACCTATGAAACGTAAAACCACGCTACTTCTTGTTCAGCATGGGTACGGGAATTCCCAAAAGAGGAAGCGAAACAGCATAAGCAACAGCTTGTCTAAGAAAAATACGAGAAAACAAAATACTATTAGTTTCTTACTTGTGTTTAAATTTGATTATTGGTGGAGGTGCCGGGTATGGTGAAGGTGCCGGGTATGGTGGGGTAGCCCTGCCATCCTGATACCCAGGGTCACCAAAAGCATTATACGTATAATTATCATCCTTGTTCAAGCATAATGACAACATGAAAAGTTGCATCTCAATCGGGGATCTTGTTTGGATTTTACCGTGAGACGTGACATACGCACAGACGGACGGACAGAAAATGGTTGCTTGTAGTGAAGCTTTGCTCCTTAATATGAATTACATTTTAAATGGCATGTATTAATAATATAGTTATTCTTAGGAATCACTTTTATGGTCTTAACATGTAATTTTTGTATTGTATTATTTTATTACTCATTTCTTTTATTTGTATTTAAATTTAAAATTGTTTTTAATTGTTGCTAATCGATGTATGTTATTTTTATTCTGTGTCCTTGTGGCAGTTGTATTTGTAAAACAGAGTTTTGTTTTACTTGAAAAATAAAGTTTCTCTCTCTAGGCAGATACACAATCGAGATTACTCTACAATAATGTGAACTGAAGACAGTTTGGCCATATTACAATTGAATAAACGTTCTTTAATGATCTAAATATATAGTTATTTATCTGGTTGTTTCATAATATTTTTGAAATTTCTGAATAATGACCAACTTAGAAATGAAGACTTTCCCAAGAGCAGCTGATCGATTGAATTTACATTTTGTTCCATTTCTTTTCTCTACCTAATAAACCCTCTTCATTCTGACGTGAAACTACAAGAGGAAAAAGTGGATTTTTTGCTATCCGTTTCGTTTCTTGCCCCTTCATTTAAATATGTGACCATAGGATCGTCGTAAAGACTTTAAAACGATTGGGAAATTTGAATCTCGTGATCGGTAACGA
This sequence comes from Sweltsa coloradensis, assembly GCA_024449915.1. Classification (NCBI taxonomy): domain Eukaryota; kingdom Metazoa; phylum Arthropoda; class Insecta; order Plecoptera; family Chloroperlidae; genus Sweltsa; species Sweltsa coloradensis. The sequence goes on along the minus strand of JAMZAV010000353.1, from coordinate 8,284 downwards.
TGAAGGGTGATTAAAATAAGTGAAAGTTCAACGTTCTCTCGCACGTTCTGTTGGATCTCGTCGCGCCACCTGTCCTTATCACGCTACGAGTCAAGAAACAATAAATGACAGGTTTATCCTAAATCTTGGACATCGTCTTCAGCGTCCATGCGATGTGGGCGCGTAGGGCGGAAAGGGCGTGACACTATCACTTCCGTGACGAAACGATGTGAAGATAGCAGCCACTCTGTAGGTGATGGATGCAGCCAGGCGGCTTGATTACAACGTTTCAAAACACTGACCGTGTTAACGTGTTAATCTAGGGGACGCCTGAGCAACCAGGCTACAATTATCTCTCGAACTTACAGAAGGCCCGGGGTAAACTGCAAAACAGTACGTAGGCAGGAATATTGTTGCTTTGTTTTATTTTATGTATGAGAAATGTTTATTGCATTGTGTATTACGTGTTGGTGAAGTAAAATATAAAAATTCATCTTGTCAAAAGTACGGGTACGAGAGTGTCCCAACTCAGGGAGCATAGTCACTTAATGAACCGATCAACAGGTAAGATTTAGTAGTTGTATAGTAGTGAAGAAGAAGAAGAAGAAGAAGAAGAAGAAGAAGAAGAAGAAGAAGAAGAAGAAGAAGAAGAAGAGAAGAAGAAGAAGAAGAAGAAGAAGAAGAAGAAGAAGAAGAAGAAGAAGAAGAAGAAGAAGAAGAAGAAGAAGAAGAAGAAGAAGAAGAAGGAGAAGGAGAAGGACTCGCCTTGCGTTGTCTTTTTGGTGGAGGTGCCGGGTCAAAAATGGCCACTTTATCCACAGGGTCAACATAAACGCATTTTATGTATCATCTTTGTTAAAAAAGGTCATTGCCAACAAAACACGCGTGTCAAATGAATAGTACGTCGCGGTCGGCTTGTATGCTGAGAAGGTACACGCGCGCAGACAGGACAGCAAGGTGATCTTATATGGGAGATTTATCCCTAATGACATGTGAAGTGATTTTATATTGAACATGATAATGATAAAAAAAAATACTGTGCGCCAGGGATTGTTTAATGGAAGTATTGATTAAATTGGTTTGGTTGATGTATTGATTTACGTGTGTCTATTCGAAAAATATAAAAATAAAAAAGCTATTCTAAATATATGAACTATTTGTAGAATTTCGATGGATTTGATTGGAACAAATAGTTCATTAAATGGACATCGTAATATTAGGCGTACGTGTGATTGATAGGATGATTGATTGATTGACGTATTGGCTGAAGTACTTACTGATTTAATGAATCTGTGATTGAATGAATAATTCGTTAATTGCTTTGTTTACGGATTTGTTAATATGAGTTTTAAATGACCAGTTGTTGAAAATGATTGATGAACACATTTCCAGTAGGCGTTGGACTTTCCCATCCAATACTGAGTTATAAAATCTTTTATAGTAGTTTTTTATTTAGCTAGTAGTTCGTCCACCATTTGAATCAGATCGTTCACGCAGAGCCTTACTGGGGTAAATCTTCAAAACATAAGATTTAAAAAAAACGTTAAAAACATGATACAGTAATACATAGCAAATTATTCAAAGCATATCTCCCATGACCATATGCCTTTCTTAAATGTTCTAATGTAAATAGGACGCGGTACAATGTTCCGAAAACCGTCTTATATGAAAATAATCATATTTTTCCGTTGTAAAAATAAGCCATGTTTAAAATTATAACAAACACGTGCTTTGAATTTCATAAACTATTTATCCAAGTCCAGTTAATATAGATAGAACAACATTCCTTTATCAGCGTCTGACAAACGATTTCTCAGCACTATCAATCTCGCAGACAATCACAATAATATCAACCCCACCTAACAAACAATTGCAGTGGCCAACAGAAGTCGATTAGATGATGTTATCGTCTAGTTTATTATGGCAGGTCTATAAACTTCTCGCTGTGAAGCGTGGGATGTGGCTGGTTTAGTTTGTAGTGTGCGTACCGCTGCTATAGACGCATACGCACACGCATGCTACATTACTTATTACAGAGAAAACTTTAATAACATAATCAAAGATTTTTGAATAAAAAATCGAAATATCACAAAATAAATATTGATAAAGAGCAGTGTTATGTCCAATAAACACTTATTATATTTTTAAGAATAAATACCTGTTCTACAAGTTTCTTTTATCTAATAAGAAAAAAATTATAACTTTAAAAATGTCACTGGTCAAAATTTTAATTTGCTCTCTTCTAGTCCAAGATTATTTTAGTTTTTAAGTTAGAAGAGTTCATGATATAATATTTAAATTAAAAACACTTCAGTGGAAAATAACTCTTTATTTTATAATAATAACAACATATCGGAAATTAATGGCAACTGTTTCCGTCATCAGGTTTTTATGAAAAACAAAAATCATATTATCAAAATTATATAAAAACATACAAAGACAATAGCCAAGGTAGATAAGATTTAACATTTATCATACATGGAAGTTGACAAAAAACAAGGTGAATAAACAAAAAGGCTATTTTCTAGTATTAGGGAAAACGCCAAAGGCGTTGTTAGACGAGTGAGTGAGCCATGTGTTGAGTACCCGGTAACATTCCTTGTCTTCTCCCTACCTTAGACCTCCCTAGCCTATCATAGGCTAGAGTGGAGCATTATGGCCTAAACTATGACTTAAACTTAAATACCCTATTATTTATACGAATATTATAATCAAACTTAAATGCAAATATTCCCGCGTACTCAACACATGACTCTCTCACTCGTCTAACAACGACTTTGGCGTTTACCTAGTCGAGTTGGCTTAAGCGCCCTTATAGCCCAAATGTGGGAGACGTGGGTTCAATGGTCGGGAAAGATTTTGTAATTTCTGGATTGTATTTATTTAAAATGTTTTGAAATTAATATGACGCAGTGTAGTCCTACATCTGTGACAATACCATGGAAAACATAGCCAGTACGAAATACGTGAAAATATTGCAAGGTTTACTCAATCTACGAGCGGAATTTGGGGGTACCTTGACGTCCAACATTCGACTAACCTTGGACACGGCATTTCACAGCCAGCTAAATAAAAAAAAAATTATTTCAAAATGAAGACCATTGTCGTTAAAATAATTTCCATACATTTCAACGTATTTTTCAGTTTTTTATTTCTTGCAGGTTTAAATCGTAACGGATTGTGCTCATTTTGTTAGCAGTTCTCAGTTACCTGGTCACGGATGTCTGTTTAAAATTTCAGCTCAGTCTATTTGGCCGTTCGGCCGTATGACCCTGGACAGACAGACATTTAACATTTAACAGAATTAATCACGACCAAGGCCCGATCGAGTAGCGTTGTAGACTACGTTCGCTGCGCTCACTCGTCTAATCACATAGGAGGAAAATAGGTACTCGGCCTGATGGCCTGATGAACCTGATGACGGAAATAGTTCCCATTAATTTCCGAAACGTTATTATTAGGGAAACGCCAAAGTCATTGTTAAACGTGTGAGTTAGCCAAGTGTTTTGACTTCTAAAACCGGACCGTCTGGTCACCTTACAGGAACTCACTCTGCTTGCCACAATAATTATTTAAATTGAACATTTAAACTGCGAATCGTATTCGAAACGTATTAGCGTGAAACATTAACAAATTTCCAAGATAAAACGAAATCACCTAATTTTTATTTCCCATTTAACACCCCTCAAAAATAATATGTGGGTGTAAAAATATAAAAAAAGTTAGAACTGACGGGTATCGTACCCTATCCCTCTGTGCGGTAGGCTAAATGGTTACCCAAGCAGCAGACGTTTTTCAGCCTTGTACGAATCATGCATGGATTGCAAGCAGTACGCCATGTCCGCAGATCCATACAATTTCCACTCGCGATTCATGTACGATTTTTCCATGTACGTAACCAGCAATACGAAACATATGCGAATCATGCATGTCAACCCATGTCATGGTTAGTCCTGTACGAAACACTCATGGATTGAGTACGACAACCCATGTCATTGTTAGTCCCGTACGAAACACTCATGGATTGTGTACGACAACCCATGTCATAGAAAGGCCTGTACGAAACACTCATGGATTGTGTAAGTGAACCCATGTCGAGGTTAGTCCTGTACGAAACACTCATGGATTGTGTACGCAACCCATGTCAAGGAAAGGCCTGACGAAACACTATGGATTGTGTACGACAACCCATGTCATGGAAAGGCCTGTACGAAACACTCATGGATTGTGTACGACAACCCATGTCATGGTTAGTCCTGTACGAAACACTCATGGATTGTGTACGACAACCCATGTCATGGTTAGTCCTGTACGAAACACTCATGGATTGTGTACGACAACCCATGTCATGGAAAGGCCTGTACGAAACACTCATGGATTGTGTACGACAACCCATGTCAGGGCCTGTACGAAACACTCATGGAATGTGTACGTCAACCCATGTCATGGTTAGTCCCGTACGAAACACTCATGGATTGTGTACGTAAACCCATGTCATGGAAAGGCCTGTACGAAACACTCATGGATTGTGTACGACAACCCATGTCATGGAAAGTCCGGTACGAATCTCTCATGGATTGTGTACTACAACCCATGTCATGGTTAATCCTGTAAGAATCACTCATGGATATTGTATGTCAACCCATGCCAATTAGTGTGCTGTAATCATTTTAGAAGCGAGGACCTAGCAAGTACGTATTATATTTTATACTAGGAAAACGCTTAAGTCCCGCCGCGTTGTTGGATGAGCGTAATTGGTGCATTGAGCTGCCATGTGTTACGCGGATTTTCTGTTGTTCTGTGAAAAAATCATTACTTAGTCGAAGATTTTTTTTAAATTAAATTAAATTAAATAAAAAAATAACTTAATTTTTTTAATTTATCGTAATTTTAAAAAAATAAAAAAATCGTAAAATTGCAATTTTCATAAGAAATAAATATTCGATTGCGCTCAAATTTAACACGAATATATTTATTTATGAAATTAAGGTTCTGTGAAAAAATAGTTACAATAGGATAAAGCATGTAGGTGTAATAAGTCAAAGAATTGTTTTAAAAAAGAAAAAACCCGTAAAATTTCGATTTTCATAAGAAATAATTTTTTGATTACGCTCAAATTTCGCACGAATATCTTAATTCATGAAATTTAGGTTCTGTGAAAAAATCATTACAATCGGATAAAGCATGTAGGTGTTATGAGTCGAAGAAAGATTTTAAAAAGCGAAAAAAATCGTAAAATTGCGTTTTTTATGAGAAAAAATTTCCCGTTTGCGCTCAAAAACGTGGCAGTTCTAAGTTTAGAGATTTCGAAGTCCTCCATGAAATTTCAGCGCAATCGGAGTATCGGTTTAGCCGGAATCGTGTTTACAGACAGACAAAAATACAGAAAGAAAGAAAAAAAAAATCCGGAATTTTTTCTCCAGTGTAGTGAAATGGAATCTTCGCTTCGCTCGCTACGCTCATCCAGCTATGTGCTTTCGGTTGATAAGCTATCTACATAAAAAATATTTGGTACCTGTTGAGTATAGTGACCCCCCCCCCCCCCCCCCCGAAAAGTAAAGTATGTTATCTAGGTTGTTGGGGGGGGGGGGGCGAAGCACCGAGGTGGGAGCTTGAAAACCCCACTAATCTACTTTCCTTTTCGGGGGGTGGGGTGGTCCCTATAATGAACAAGTACCAAATGTTATTACATACTATTTGAAAGGTAAATTCAAAGAGATATTACTGAAAATAAACTAACTTGTAGTTTATAAACATTTCATTTTAGTGTACCTTCTTTTAATATCAAACACGGTCAACGGAGATAAGAATAATTTAAGACTAAATTATTTAATGAAATACTTATCGAATTAAACCCGTGTTTATACTTAACGGGATTGGAAATAATATTTATTATTAAACACCTAATTTACGGTGCGGTTTCGGGTCAAAGCTTTAGGAACCATCTAATTCTTTATCGTCTATATTTGCAGATAAATCAATTAATATTGAAATTTAATTGAGTAATTAACAACCACTGATTTGGTTACGCTATATCAGTAATCACACGCTTATGTCAGATGGAGAGTAAGTTAAGTCTAAATAATAATTATTAGCATTTTTCTGTTTAATTTTCATTTCTATAACTAATATAGCACAAGGTCAAGGAATGTTGGTGGCAAAGTGAGGGTGTTTTCGTCCCAAACTAGGTCAGGTTGAACACGATGCTAAGAGCTGTGGGCGTGTGTGATTGACATCGCAGACAGTGGTCTGGAAAGTAACATAGAAATGTCGCGAATTATTTCGAGGGTGTGGCGATACGATCCCTGAATCATACGCTCGGCTACACCAAAAACCAAGATTTCATCTAGGTTTCTTCGAAGGGAGAATAACAAGAAATGAACTAAATTGTTCGGTACCGAAGTCCACGTGTAATCGGTCTGAGCGAGCTCACTGTAGGAATTCAGCATAGGAGAAGCAAGAAACGATTACTACCCCCACACATTGCAAGCGTTATTTTTGTTTATTCATACCCACACATAACAAAAAACTTGTAAAAATACAGCCAAACCTTACACAACCAAAAGCAATGAGATCTAAAAGAAATGCCAAGCTTATGTTCCCTCCTACATTTTCGCAATCTTAATACATAAATTCACTTTGCCCTGTGACTGCATCCTTGCAAAGCGTGGCAAAACTTTATTTATTACTATTGTTTTAAATGTAAAATTTTATGCAAATTTATTTTGCCAAGTTTTGCAAGGATGCATTCACAGGGCAAAGTCAATTTATGTATTAAGATTGCGAAAATGTAGGAGGGTACTTAAGCTTGTCATTTCTTTTAGATCTCATTGCTTTTGATTGTGTAAGGTTTGGCTATATTTTTACAAGCTTTTTTGTTATCTGTGGGATCTCATTACTTTTTCAAGTTCCATTGCAAAATTATTTATTAAAATATAATAATTTTATCAAAGTCGATTTAATTGCTATGGTATTACCAATAACATTAGAATGTAAAATATCTAGTGGTCCAAAGACTTGCCCCACCCGTTTGGGCAGAATCGATGGCCGATTGAAACTGACGAATTTCGGAATTAGACATTAGCAGTAGTAGTAGTAGTAGTAGTAGTAGTAGTAGTAGTAGTAGTAGTAGTAGTAGTAGTAGTAGTAGTAGTAGTAGTAGTAGTAGTAGTAGTAGTAGTAGTAGTAGTAGTAGTAGTAGTAGTAGTAGTAGTAGTAGTAGTAGTAGTAGTAGTAGTAGTAGTAGTAGTAGTAGTAGTAGTAGTAGTAGTAGTAGTAGTAGTAGTTTTTTTTTTTTTGAATTGTTCTTTATTTGGAAAAAAATACAAAATACAACAATTTCAGACTCCGCAAAACTACTTACGTAGCTTGTCTGCAGAGTCTCTTTAACAACAAAACATATATAAACAATATCTCTGACTCTCATTTTGTCGTGATACAATAAATTCAGATAACAAAAAATGAAAAACATTCTAAAACTAAAGAGTAACACAATAGTATACAATATAAGAAACATTATACTACCATATAACCACCCCACCAAAGATTACATAACTTCAAAAACAAAAACAAGTGAATCACATGTTTTTATAGAACAATCATGTTTAATACTACGTACACCCTCATTAAAAACATCGGCGAACTCATTTGCTATTTCATTCGAGGTATACTCAGTGCCCATATGTTTGGATATAACGTCATCTACAGAATTCTTGTTTTTCTTACCAATTACAGTATTTATTTCCCTCCATACTTTCCTCATATTTTGTTTACAGTTATCAAATTTAGTTTTCAAGTAACTCAATTTTGCAGTATTTATTTTCTTATTTACTAAATTTCTCAGCCTCTTATATTCATCTTTATAAACATGATTTCCAATTGAATGCTTCCACTTTTTATAAATTTTATCCCTTTTCAACATATCATCCTTAATTTCCCTCGTAATCCAGGGTTTGTTATTTCTTTTCATGTTGTCATTGCACGTCACTGTTATTGTACTAGACTCATATAAGGTATTAAATTGCTGCACAATCTTTTCATACAATACATTTGGATCAGAGACGTGCAATAACTGCTCCCAATTTACATTAAGTATTTCCTCCCTTAACTTTTTTTCATTTATAACCTTTTTTTCACTGTCAACACGATCTGACTTCCCAATGTTTTTACTACCTGCCTCCACTTTACCGATTCCAAGCAATATTACGTAATGATCAGAGATTGTTGACTCACCAATTACAGATACTACGTCATCACACTTACTATTACCCTAACGAACCATGTCATACACGATCGGTCAAGCCTG